>JAPFBL010000430.1:4930000-5600000 GCA_026182355.1 Hermatobates lingyangjiaoensis
ATTCAGAAGAAAAAAAAAAAGAAGTATGGAAACTTGAAAGTATGGTTTGAAGTACGGAAACTCAGGGTTAAGTGTATTATCTAATTCCGGGTACAATACTAATCGGATTTGGGAATCGGAAGTTTAAGTATACTTAATTGTTTAGTACTTATAAATCATGGTAATATATCAGTACTGGAGATAAACAAGTTATGGACGGTACAGATTAAAGGGTTTTTACTTATAGTATCAAGTGTTTCATAATGCTCTATTCAAAATATTAAATTGATAACTGAATGTAAATCACTTCTGTTCAACCCTACATCACAGTAACCAGAATGGAATTTTCCTTACGTGAAAACTTCTCCAAAATTCCCTCCATCTTCATTAGGCACTACATAAAACTATTCATAAAATATTTTGAGATTAACAATTTATGTATTTATAGTAAGAAACAGGGAATGCATCAAACCAGAAATATCCAATAAGTAAAAAAAAATTTAGAGATTTGTTATTTCTTTAACAGTCAAAACATTTAGCGCATCCCTAATCGGGGGATCATACAAATTTGCCGTTTATTAAAGAATGAAACAAAAAATCAGACACAAACGGGACAATGTTTAATAATTGTCGTACTGAATATCTGCATATGAAAACTAAACTGCCTCAAAATTAATTTGTCATAGAAATATTTTCAATTAAATAATATTTCCTTAATTTTCATATTTTTCTTTTAATTGCTCTGATATTAATTTTCATCTCTTGATTTTTTTTATAGTTTTATTATTTTAATTACAGTGAGATCAGCACTAAACAAGATTTAATTGTTACAATTATCGAGGACAAAAAAGGTCTATGTCCTTGTCTTTTTTGCTTTCATTTTTTTTTTAAAAAGTGTATGTCCTTGTATTTTTTTAACTTATTATTATATGACACTTTAATATTATGCTACAAGCAAAGTAGGAAAATCACATTTTTATTTGATTTATCAATATTTATTAAAATTTAACCGAATTAACAAACAAATTTATTTATATATCTTCCTACGGATCAAAATCCTTTTAAAAGGTTTTTTTACTTTAATTTCGATCGAAAGAGTTTTTGACGGATTTACATGTTTAGAGGTCCTCAAAGCCCTATTTTGATGTTTTTTTCGATTATTGTGTCAGTGGATATGTATCCAAAAGTTTTTGGGCAGGCTATAGTCCATACCGTTTAATGGAACAAACGCATATTTTACATGAAATAGGTCTTATAGTGCAGGAACCCAATTTTTTGGGAACAATGTTTTACATTTTGGGAGGGCCACTTTTTTGGTCAAAATGTGATTTTAGATAAAATGTTTTTTCTCTTAACCTAACACTAATCTTAAATATAACTACCTAAGACTAGAATTTTAAAAAACTTTGACATTATTATTGATGTGACAAAAGCAATAAATGAAAAATCCTTAGATTTTTAAAACTAGAAATATTTTTTCTTCACTAAAATTTAAAACTTTTTTGACATCTGATTGAATCTGAAAGCTTGTGAGCAACATATAAGCCATACTGTTTGACGGATCAGAATAAAATTATACCTAAAAATAGCACTTTATATACGGACGAGTTGAAGAATTTTTTTTGAAAATACGTTAACAAGTATAATATATATTTTGTTTCCGGAAAATGTTTTTAACGCTGAACAACTAATTAGAGGAAATGAAATTTTGTCAACAGATTGAACATTACATTAGCAATTTATAAAAAAATAATTATTAAAACCGATTGCCGCAAAGCTATAAAAAACTGAAAATTCAACCTCCTCCTGTTTTTTCAACATATAGATCAACGTGTTTGACTGTTTATTTGAATGAAACAATCTATTTGTATGGCTTATGTTGCTCACAAGCTTTTAGATTCAATCAGATGTCAAAAATTTTTTAAATTTTAGTGAAGAAAAAACATTTCTAGTTGTTTTAAAAATCTAAGAATTTTTCATTTATTGCTTTTGGCACTTCAATAATAATGTCCAATTTTTTTTAAATTCTAGTCTTAGGTAGTTATATTTAAGATTAGTGTTAGGTTAAGAGAAAAAACATAATGAATCCACCTGCTAGACTTGTGGAATTTGTTTACATTTATTTCTTTCTGACCTCTAACATCTGTGTTATCAGTGTCACTGGTAATGTAATACTTACATTGTTGTGACTTTGAGCAAATAATATTAAAAAAAAAAAATGAATTGAATTAAATAAAATTATTTAGAGATTTAATAAAAAAAATTATATACATTTTAAGGAGTCAATATGAAATGTAAGAAGAATAAAATTTTCTTAAACGTAAAATAGCTTCAACCAAACATATATTTTCATATACTTCTATGGTATGATAGTTGGTTGTCTACGAAAGTATTCTAATAATAATACATATTGTTGCTCCCATAAAAAACTTTCTGTCAGACATAGTTCCTAGTGTATTTATAAACATTGTTTTTTAGTAATATCGAATCATGGGAAATGTACTATTTCGTTTTTTTTTATTACAAAATAGATGGTAATTTTGAGCTACTTCTCATTGATTGAACCTGACTGATTCCATGAATCTGAAATTTTTCTGATAAACTAGAAATATTTTGATAGTTTAAAGGAATCATTTCGGTTTAATTCTTGATTTTTGGAAGGAACTTAATTAATAGAATGAAACAAATAGTTTTTAGGTATTGGATACATACCTACTGACACAACCATCGAAAAAAAATCAAAAAAGGACTTTGAGGACCTCTAAACATGTATATCCGTCAAAGACTGTCTCGATCGAAATTTTTCATGATTACTATACTTGAAAAGTAAAAATATCTTTTAAAAGGATTTTGATCCATAGTTAGATATATAAACAAATTTGTTGGTTAACAAATAATTTGTTTCATTCAAACAAACAGTCAGACACTTTGATCTATATATGTTGGTTAGATAGAAGGCCGTTCGTATCATTATTTTACAGAGAGTCTCAAGTTCATTGAACTGCATTGAATGCTTTCTGTTTTTAATAAAAAGTGGGCTAGTCTAATGTACTCACAAGGATCGTATTATAGTCCTAACATTTTTTGATTTGTAGGTGTATAAATATTTTGTTACTTTTTTAAATTGCTTTCTGTCGCAAATAAAAAAAAAATCTATTCTGACTACTATACGTTATCATCATAAGAAACAATGGGGAATGAAGTAAATAATTATTTTTATAACATGGAACATAGAATAATTTTAAGTTCAAAGAAGGAGTTCTTGAGGATTTTGGTCATAAAGAAAATTAAACTCCTGTTTTATACGTTGACGTTTCGCCAAAAATGGTGCGGTATTTTCAAGGCTTGTTTCTGAGGAAAAACACTATTTAGTAGTCCAAGCCTTTATCTACCAGCATCATAACAGATGACACATAAAGGCATGAACTGTTAAATAGTGTTTTTCCTCAGAAACAAGTCTTGAAAATGCCAAACCATTTTTGGCGAAACATCGGCGTATTAACACGAGTTTAATTTTCTTTATGACCAAAATCCTCAAGAACCCCTTCTTTGAAATGGATAAATCAGTGATACAGAAACTATATCAATAGAATAATTTTGGCATATTTAAAATAAATGAAGGGATATAGAAAAGTATTTTTGAGGAAATGAGCCAGAAACTATATCAATAGAATAATTTTGGCATATTTAAAATAAATGAAGGGATATAGAAAAGTATTTTTGAGGAAATGAGATAATGACAATTATTTAATATTTTATATATGAATATGTTGTCAGGAATATTACATTGGTTACAAGAATGGTAAGATGATTCTGTAGGATAACTAAACTTATGAGAAAGCTTCTTAAGGAATTTGGAATGGACCGAATCAAGTAAACTTTGATAATGTTTCTTATGCGGATTCTAAGCAGTTGAGGTATATTCTAAAATTTGAAGAACGAGAATTTATAAAGGGTAAAGAAAGTAATGGTACCTTAGAAATCATTTCAATTTCTTATTATGAACTCGAACATACTTATACTCCACTTTTAATCAACAATTTCATTGATAAAAGATAATTTAGATTCAAAAATCAATCACAGAGTCTACTCGTGTTAATAGTTTCATTTAAATTTATAAGGATATATTATTGGGATTTTTAAACAGGAGATGAAATTATTGAACATTTAGACAAATTTAGATTATGATTATTGAAAGAATAGGAGTTCAAAAGTTTATTTATTGATATTTGAAAAAAAAAAATCATTAGAGAAGGCCATCTCGAAATAAATTTTTGAGATCATTATCAAAGAGTAAAAATTCAACATCCCATAGTATGGAAGAAAGTTATAGGCAGTTGCGTAGTAAGGGGAGAGGGGGGGGGGGTCACCCAAGTCGGTACGGGCCAGGGGGCAGCAGTTTAAGGGGGGAAAAATAGAAAAAATTAAAATAATAAGAAGCTAACAAAAAATCTAAATTTAATTCAAAAATCAGTTTTTAAGGTCTTTTCTTTGTGTAATACTTCTTTTTAAACGTATTTTCAACTTTAATATTTACAAATTAAAAATATATCTATTTTAAATTTTTCAAAACTAGTTTCTTAATGGGGTTGAAAATTTATTATATTTATTTGCTTAGCCAGTTAATTTAATTTAGCAATTTTTTTTTATGATTTGAGAATTATACGTTTTTGTTTTGAAAAATCTTTGGTTTGAAAAAATCTTTTATGACAACTGTATATGTATAAGAGTACTGAAATAAAATGCAAATCTGGTACTAATGACATCAGTCTAAAATTACATCCTTAATCATTATTCCATGAAAATAAATATTTTCAGGTCGTTCTGGATGAATGTTAAAGGATTATCAAAGGCAACGGTGGAGGAGGGGGGAGGGGGGAAATCGTACGACCGTATAGGCGGCAAAAATAGCTGTTGTTTGTCGATAGGTATTGAAAACAGAAAATGGACCATTGTGAGACCTTGTCCCATATAATAACACCTGATCGGTGTTTTCGTGCACCAGTTACTAGATAGCAGCACTAATTTATTATTTATTCATACATTTGGCATACATTAGATGGTACTAGCCCTTGTAATTTAAATTATTTCTTAATCTCATTCCATTTTTATCGATAAACACTAACAAGAAAAAAATATATAACTTTTAAATTTAATAAACTTCAATTTATTTTGTACTACATCTTTATGAACAAAAACTACTAAAAAAAATATTTATATTATTAATATGGCAAACCGTTATACCTCGTAAGATGATCTTGAAGTCGTTGGAGTGCTTTAGGACGTTGTCCATCTTCGATCGCAACTAACCTCTTAGTTAGTTGAGGATAGTTGCAATCGAAGATGGATAACGTCCGAAATCACTCCAACGACTCCAAGATCATCTTACGAGGTATGATGGTTTGCCATATTAATAATATAAATCATACTACCTTCAGTGGTAATAATAATATGCATGTACTAAAAAATAAGTTAGTTTGCTGTAAAAAAATAATAACTCATAGCTGTAAAGGATACTACTTATTCTGAAGTTCCGTTATATATACTGAAAAGTTGGATTAATTGATTTTGTTCCACATTTAACATGAACGAACAGAATCATGTTGAAGATACACATTTCTTTACTGCCAGTGTCTGTATGTAAGTAAAGTGCTTTCCTTTCCGTGCTTTACTTTATTTAAAAAGATTCATGTTAAGTGATTAATAATTCTGAAATGAAAAGGAAACAAAAGGAAAGTCTTAACAGTATGAAGAAATGCGGTATAAAAATTGCATTCAGCATTATCTATGTAAAACCTTCATATATCATGGTTCTATTTTCACAACTTTACTGGTCCTACTTCACTGATCTCACTCTAATTAAATAACTAAGGAGATTTCACGATTATGATACTTATCGTTCAGTTGTCTTTTCCAAATTATATTATAAACCATAAAATTTAAGAATAAGAAAAGTATTACTAAGTAGAACTTCACTTGTTTATCAATTTTGGAATCAATAGTTTTCACTGTATCGTGGAATTCTGCGGTATTTAGTGATTTCTTGTTCGTTATTGATATTATTACTAAGCATGATATGGTTTAACAAATCAAAGAACCATTAAATAGATAATAGAATATAGATATAAATACATTTCATATGTATTGAAAGATATAAAATGCGTTACGGACGGGAGTCTTTTGAAAGAACCAAATAATTCTCCCCAGTCTGAGTTACTTATGTGAAAGTGTAAAAAACTGTAACTATAGGTTAGGTTAGGGTTCGATTGGCAGTCCCATAAGGGAACATACATAGGCCCTTTGTGATACCAAACAATGAACATTGATTCTACATTGGGAATTTTAAATTTTGCCTAACTCAAGTCTTTTTAGGGTAGAGATCTTTAATGAGTACCTGATATCGACGGCTTAAGGTCCACTCCGAGGGACGACATACTCAGATTTATTCATCTCCCGCATGAATAAATCAAGGGCCAGAGTGGGCATTGAACTCTAAATCTACCTGTACTCAATAATCCCTACTCTAAATATATTTCAGTTAGGCAAAATTTCAGACTCCCAATGTAGAATCAACAGATAATGACTAAAATATGTGCCAGATAATAAATGAGCCACAATTTCTGCTCCTAAAACAGCACATAAAACTTGAAAGCCTTATTAGTGTGAGTGATTGAAAAAAATTATAAGGAAATAGAAAGTTAAGAGTAGCAACAATTTTAATGTTAGAAAACATTCCAACAATCCACTCCGTAGTTACTGAAAAATTACATGCAATTTTTTTTATATGGAACCTATATACAGTACAACCTTTTTATAAGCAACTATAATGTTTCCAAAAAAAATGTTCTCTCTCTTATACGAAAGTAAGGTTCTCTATTGAAAATTATGGATATACTAATGTTTCCAGGCAAAGGTTTTCTTTGATACAGGTAAATAAAAAACTCAACCTATCTAGCAATAACAGTAATAGAAATATATATTCCCAATGTTGAACATTTTAAAATAATGAGCAAATACAAAACTCAATCAAAGCATAGGATTGTGTAAATTACTATGGAAACTTTGTAAACATTATAACAAAATAAGTAAAACACGTTATAACTATTTAGCGGGGACTATAGTATAATTTCAAAGTTTCTAAAACATTTAAATTAAAAAAAAAGAAAGTAAAATCCTTTGATGTACTTGATCAATAAAAAATTCAATACTTTGTAAAAAGAACATTCTTAAAAAACTTTAACATACCAAATGTCTTAGCTATCGCAAATAGCTATCACACCCGCAGTGTTGTTATCTGATATTATTTCGTCAGCTGTCTAGAACGTTCCAAAGAATTCCTATCCAAGATCGGCTTTAATGACCTGTCTGAGTTGAACATCATTCACGTAACACATGTGCAGCTGTGCACATGCCTTTATCTATAGCTTCATATACTGCGTACAACAGCAGTTTTTCTTGTGACATATAACAGTTATAAGGAAGAAGAAGGTTGCTCGATATATTATTTTTATAAATTTCTTTAACAAACCTTTATAAAAACAGCAAATCTTTTATATTGTAAAATTGGAAACAAAAAATGGCTACAAGTGGAAAGAACAAACGAGCTTCTGTATTCTCATATACAAGCAAATCTATATTTCTATTAAAGTTAATGCTAAATAGGTTGAGTTATTTATTTGCCTGTATCAAAGAAAACTTTTGCTGAGCAACATTCGTATTTCTATAACTTTCTATAAAGAACCTTACACTTTTTATAAGAGAGTGAACTTTTTTTATAAAGAAACATTATAGTTGCTGATAAAAAGATACTGTACATACAGATGTAAAATTGTGTTTCATTAATATAGATATTCAAAAAATGAAAAAAAAATCTTTTTTTTCTTACCTTTTGTAATTCTTACAATAGGTAAATGTTTGATGATCATGTAACAACCATAATAAAGTAAAACTTGACTTTTAAATTGTAGTAAAAATGAATAGTGCATTGGAAATATTTGTTGGTCGTGCATTTAACATAGAAGAATGGATGATTGAATGAAGGTAAAAATATTGTTTGGAATGTATTGCCATTGTGCAATATTTATGGCAATGATAACAGAAGAAACTAGTATCTATAATTTCCTAACATCATGAAAAATGTGATCGAAACGAATTATTTTAGAAATGGCCATATTTCACAAATTATCAAGTGATACAAATTTGTTGATGACTGAAAAGGCTTGTTGTAAGATAAATAATTTGACTGACGGCAATTCGGCGAGAGACTCGAATCCTCCCAAGCTCTCAGCTAGAGTGAATACTTTGAGGGCAGAGAGCATCTCCTTGCTCTCCTCCAAGCCTCCTTTTAGGTAGAATGAAATCATTCCACTGCATCCAGACCACAACTTTTGCGCAAGGTCGTGTTGTGGGTGGGATTTCAGGCCTAAAAAAAAAAAAAATGTTTTATGCTTTAATAACGTGCTAAAGTATCATGAGCGATGCAAAGTAGTTATTGTATGGTATTTACTAACGATGATGATGAAAATATATTACGTCTTCATCACAAGAAATTTATTTTACGGCGCGTTTCGAACACTTAGTGTTCATCATCAGATATTTCTGCCTCAGAAGGGGTGTTAAGTGAGTGAGGAGTTAACAGACGAGTGTCTAAGTGTTTGAAACGCTTCCGAAAATAAATTCCTTCTTGTGAAGACGTAATATATATTCCTCACGTGCTGAATATACTTAGTATAGTAGTTCCTGTCTATAAGCTTCTTCTCAAGAACTCTTTTAGGCAAGTCGAAGTTGTTGAGAAGAAGCTTATAGACAGGAACTAATCTGTCCTGTTCAACAAAGCATGTATATATATATATGAATCAATGATCAAACCACAATAAGAAATGGGAAAAGAAGACTAAGATCTTTCAACCGTAACAAGCGGTTTTCTTTTGTGACCCTTGGTCACACAATAACGTAGAATTTACTAACACCGAGTATCTTAAGCCCTTCTCTCCTTTCTGGTTGAATCATGAACAATCTTTTACAAATATTGTTCCAACATAAAAAGAAGTCAAGATAAATTGCTACCTAAAACCATAGATCAATTATTCTTCTATTATATCTTTTTACGTTGCGCCATTTCCAGTATTAACTATAAAATAGAAATCAACGATTTTTAATTCAATATAGTTTAAGTTTTATTTCAAAAGGAAAAAAAGTAATGATGAAAAATAAAGGATTCCTTTGTATAACTGATTTTGTTTTATTTTAGGTAAAATTTTGGTTCCTTTATATAACTTCAAAATTTTTTTTATACATTTTGTCTTTATATTGTAGACGTGCCTGATGATGAACACTAAGTGTTCGAAAAGGGTCGTAAAATAAATTCATTGTTGTGAAAACGTAATATATTTCCCTCAAAAAAGATTTCCTTTTCTGATATTTAACATTGACTGTTTGAATCCTACTTCACAAAAAAAAAACATTCTTTTTATTTTTCTTGTATGATTTTTCAAACACCATGATAAATTATTACATAATGAATCTGTTCAGCTTTCGTCCTGATAAGTGAAATTCTACAATTTTTTAAACTTATAGTAACAGAAAAACGAAATCGTGTGAATTGTTGTAGCAATTGTTTAATTTATTCGTACTCCTCCAATTAAAATTTTGTTTATAATTTTTTTGCATACATTTTTGAACTTATGTATTAAAATAAACAGAAAGACTAAAACCGTTAGTATAATATTCCAAGAACCACAAATTATAAATATTGGAAATATTTGTTGCTCCTTAATAATTCAATGAAATTTTCAATGGTTATGATTAACCAATTTAATATATAGAATATTTTAATTGAAACATAACTTTTATTCAATTATTTTGTAATTCTTACAATAAGTAAATGTTTGCTATCAAACAACCATAAAAAAAAGAAATCTTCAAATTAACTGATTGTAGTAAACAAATTGTAGTAAAAAAATATAGTGCACTGGAAAAATTTGTTGGAAGTGTATTTAACATAGAAGAATAATTGAATGAAAGAAAGAATGAATGAATCATGTTTTTTGAATACTGTAAACATGATTGAAACTATTTATTGAAGAATACAAAAAAAAATAGTGAAGGAAAATTAATTTGTAAGACTGTTATAATACAATTAGACAACATGAAGTAAATTTTAGATTTATTAAAATAAAAATATTTCTTTTCTTCATTCTGAAATCTTTATTTTTCTCTCAAAAATATTAGTCTTTTTTTTTTTCAAAATAACCGGAACCCTGCATACCTTATTGATAGAAGTCAAATAATCAGTGATTTCAACAACAACAAATAATCTCTTTTCTAAAATGAATCACCACTTTTTTTTATGTAATTTCAACAAATCCTGTTGTTGTTTTATTAAAATTAAATTGGATTAATAAAACAATAATGAACTGAAGTAGAAATACTCACCAGGGAATATGACTTTTTCAACAGAAGGGTGTTTTTCTAAGAATCGGGCAATAATGAAGGCGTTTTTCATATGTTCTTTCATCCTCACTGCGAGGGTCTTCAAACTTCTGTTGACTAGGTAACAGTCGAAAGGTGATGGAACTAAACCAGCAGCTAAAAAAAAGTATATTACATTATTTGTATGTTTTGTTTTTTTGATTTTAAGCACATAAACTGTTCTTCATTAATGACGAGTTCCAGAATATGATCATTTTCCATAGATTTCATTAAATTCAAAATTAGTGAAAATCAGTTAAGAATCGATTAAAGATCTAAATAAAAAAAATGTAATATAAGTAAATACATGAAATATTTCATTTCATGTATTTATTACCAAAGTAGCAAACGTACCCGTCTTTGACGGAATCAAAAATTCTATTATACTTGGTATTCCAAAATACCATTAGAAATTATAGAATGGTAGAAAATACCATTATTAGTACAGTGTTAAGCAAATGCCTCTGTATACACCACATTAGCTGTCCTTCAGGTTCATGGAAGAACAAACAGTTGGAACCTCTGACTCAAGAGCAAGTAAACTACAGTTGACCATGTGAGGGAAACTCGGTCTCGCTAACTTGAATTCCTGCGTTAGATAAAGTTTCCCCTTGCGACTTAGTTAACGTCATTGCAAAATAAACTCTGACGGGACTTGGCAATCGTTTCAACGGAAACAGATGGTGGCTCGGAATCATTGGTATGCGTGGTATACACACAGACTCCTCATTCCACACCCAGTCATGTTGTCCCGCCTCTATGGCATATCTGTGCTGAGCACAAACTCAGAGTCGTGTCCCGTTGCACAGTTTTGGGGCACTCACGTTTCGTTTGTTACTGCTACTAAATCGCAGCATGATTGGTGCTCCTCCTTTAAGTTTTACTCATGAGCGGTCTGTGTGTATAATCTCAAAACGAATCTCAAAACATGGTTTCAATGATTGCGTACTTTATTTTAAGTAAAATAAAAATATGGCAGACTCTAACTATAATGAAAACCCATTTGTAATCTCATCACTGTCAGGATATAACTAATTTTTTTATCCAGAATCCGTTAAAAATTGATTTTTTTTCCACAAGTTTATATTGTTTGATTTATTTTTATGAACTCATTTAAATCGTTTTGTAAATCTACAGATATAAAATTCTCTTAATGTTTGGCTGTTTGTTATGTATTCCCAAAAGTCTGTAATAACATAAAAAAGAATTACATTATAATTCAAATTGTCCCTAGTAAGATTTTAAGTAGGACAAATTGGTTAAGTGGGACAAAAGGTATAAGAATTTTTTGCATTTATCTGCTGTTTATTCACATTTTCGTACTCAACTATAAGTCAATGGAGGACTTTTGACAAAAATAAAGAAGTATGAAGGATTTCATTTGGATATAACATATTTGCATTCCTTATTTAGCTTTCAAAATCTTCCGAAGTTTATATAGTGAAGTTTGAATAATATCTTTTCAAAAAAAAATAAAAAATTAATAAATAAATCTAGAATGGCCTATACTCGACTATACTACAAGTAAGGATATCAAAGTTCTTGAAAACTTTAAGAACAAGGTTAAAATTAGTATCTGATTTGTAATATACTACATCAAGAGTCCATCATACTTCAATATAACCCAAAGCTAATATGATTTATAAACACAAGAAAATCTGCATCTGATATTAAGTTTTCTTCAAGAGTGCAACATATAGATTGATTAGAGCACTTTGTTAAACAAATCTATCATACCATGGAAAGCATCAGAAATTATGTTTGATTGATGTTGATTTTTTACTCGTAAGAATTTAATTCTTTTTTTTTCTTTTAATTTAATTTATTAAATTTAATTAAATCATTTCAAATAATTTCTAAACATAAATTTTATTTTAGTCGATTTACTCAACAGATTTCTAAGTCAATGTAAACGATGTAAATAAAAATAAATAAATCCTAAAGTATAGCAGGGGGATCCATTTGTCCAGGGTGAATATTCAGTTTTATAGTTTTATTGCTCATTGCACTAATTGAATTGTCAGGAATTTTTTTTCAAAATGTCTTAATTATTAAATATCTTAATATTTTAGCAAAATTTCATTGGTCTTTAAAGAGCATTTTAGAATCAAGAAAAGATTTTCTGAAACATAAACTGTGCAATAACACCCCTTTGGTTAATTTAATTGTAACAAAATTACTTCAATTCATCTCCCACACAATGCTTCATTTTTACGTAAAATTAAATTT
Source organism: Hermatobates lingyangjiaoensis (assembly GCA_026182355.1). Classification (NCBI taxonomy): domain Eukaryota; kingdom Metazoa; phylum Arthropoda; class Insecta; order Hemiptera; family Hermatobatidae; genus Hermatobates; species Hermatobates lingyangjiaoensis. Next base: position 4,942,679 of record JAPFBL010000430.1, read on the forward strand.
TCATCCGTCAAATGGTATGGATTGTATCCTACTTACAAGCTTTCAGATTGAATCATAAGCCAGATGTTTATATTTTATTAAAAAAAAAAAAAATTCCAGTTGTTTTAAAAATTTCACAATTTTTTCACCTGCTTCTATGATAATACCAAAAATTCAAGACTCCAGAGTTAATAGTTGAGGAGAAAATAAATGTCTAAAAACACATTTTGGCAAAAATTGCCACTTTTTCTATCATGCTCTCAGACAATATATGTAGTTCATTTTAACACTATGAGACCCATTTTTGAGGAAAATATTAATTTGGATCTGTCAAACAGTGTGGACTGTAGCGTCTCCATAAGCTTTTGGATAAACATCCACCCAAATACATATATTGTCGAAAAAAAAAAGCATAAAAAGATTTGAGGGACCTCAAAACTTATAAATCCTTCAACATCTTGAAATGGAACTTTTTTCTTTATCAGTATACTTTACTCACATTAAAGCAGGGGGGGGGGGGGGGTTAAATGAAACTGAAGATAGAAAATCAGACTTCCTAGAAACACTTCAAGATAATAATTACAACGCAACTAGCAGACTTGAAATAAACTTAAAAAAGTTAGGCATCCAGGCATTTTACTTAAAATCCATCGGGTGGGATATCATTGCAAGGTATAAAACCATTATATCTGAGCAAACTGCTCAGGGTACAACTGCAAGTTAATTATTATTTAATTAATAAATACCATTTTGAAGGAATAGCAGCTTATTGTACAAGGTTTCATTATTAAGAGTGAGAGCTCCCATAATGACGTCGGAATGACCATTCATATACTTTGTTAAGGAGTATACTACTACGTCTGCTCCCATGTCCAAAGGCCTCTGAAACAAGTCCTTCTGCATTAAAAACTTTTCTTAAATCTAATAAATATTTCGATGAACATAATTATTTTCATTTTACATAAGAGTACTAAAACATGAATTATATTTAGTGTAAATTATAAACCAATTATTTATTTAAAACAATGCAAAATAAAATATTTAGTTGCACAGAGGATGTTACTAATATTGTTATAAAAATGAATACAACTTCTATGTAAAGAAATTGTACCTGTGGCAACACTTGTCAAGGATCACTGTGTCAAAGTTTTGTTTTTTTTTTATGTTGGTTTCTTTGGAGATACTTGATACTTGAATAGTCAAAAGGGTTGAGTGGTGGCTGGTAATAATGTATCCACTCTTTCTCAAAATTAAAACAGAAAGTATATTAAAAGGAAACTTTACATCGGAATATATAAATTTAACCACAACTTACATCTAAATTTGAGAAGGTTCTTTCAACTATAAAACCTAAATCAGCTGTAAAAAAAGTATAAGTGACTCAATGTTTGCTATAAATGAATAAAAGAAGATGAAATATGAAAAAAAAAACAAATAAAAAAAAAACAAAACTTTGACACAGTGATCCTTGACAAGTGTTGCCACATCCCCTTAATGTAAAGATATAAAGAGATTGAGTACCATCAATACTTTGACAAAGTTCTTGAAAACTTTAAGAACAAGGTTAAAATTAGTATCTGATTTGTAATATACAACGAAAGAGTTCATCATACTTCAATATAACCCAAAGTTAATATGATTTATAAATACAAGAAAATCGGCATCTGATATTAAGTATTCTCCAAGGGTGCAACATATAGATTGATTAGAGCACTTTGTTAAACAAATCAATATAGATTTGTTTATGTATTCTACTTCTAGAATACATAATTGTCAGACAGTTCTCACTGTCTCATGACTACAGTTTATTTTGTAAAATTTCTCGCACATTTTACAAAATTTTAGATTAAACATCTAAAAGATGTTTAAATTAGTCGAAGGGAGATTGTGGGATGGAAAAAAACATTTGTTAAAGGGAATTTAAGAATAGGTCTAAAAAGAGAGGGAAGTATTAAAACTCACAAGAAGGTAGATACTACTTTTTAATAAATCACTACTTTTTTCCGTGATCATTTTTTAAAATTAACCATTTATTTAATTTTAAAAATAACTGAACTTCGTTTGTCATATATACATATGAGGTAAGTCTGCTATAAGTTTTGAAATAATTTTAAGGTCAGTAAATTAAAGAAATTAGTCTCCACTCAAATCATTTTCCTGAAAAAAAATAACGTACTTCGAACACTTGGTGTTATAAGTCATATTACTGTGGTCTCTATTTTCTTATTGGTTTTCTTTTTGATAATGGTACTATAAATATCTGATGAATCATGAAGGTGGAATGCAGTTAATTTGTGAGACTTAGGGTGAATGGAAGTTGTATGAACTACAGTTATGTGAGTAAGTTTTCAAAAATGTTATATGTCACAGTATTTTCCTGGAGTGTTATAGCTGAAACGTACGTAGTTTATTGATTTATTGGATTCCCATTAAATAGTGGGGGTTGGGGTCACTTATTAAGGTCAATAAACTGTCTGCGTGTTCTTTTAGAAATACTTAAATATCGTCTCTAAAAGGCGTTATTTAGTTGACAAACATAAATTTGTTGAAGGGAGATGGTGGAATGGGAAAAAATATATGTTCAATGGAATTTAAGAATAAGTTTAAAGAGGGAAAATATTAGAACCCACAAGAAGGCAGATACTATTTTCTAATCAAACTGGTAGTGAAAAGTGAGCTTCAAACTTAATTTAAGTTAAATTAGGGCCTTTTTTAAATGATGAGCCATAAACAGTTTGAAATAAAATTATTGGTATTGTCCTGTACAAACCCAGAGATTAGGGACGTTCGGAAATCGGTTAGGAAGTTTCTTAACATAAAAACAAACTAGGAAATCATTACTAGACACAATTATTAAATTCATTTCGTTAAAAAATTCCTTAGACCTTTTCATTGATTAGGACTTTCAGATTGTCGGAACAGTAAATTAACATGTTGAGATAGTCTTCGTAGGACTGTATTTTGTGGTTTGTTGGGTATCTTTTTCCTATCAATTTTAGGCAGATGATTAAAGCAGAGGCTGATACCCCTGTTTCATGACGAACATAAACGCAACACTGAAATATGCCGACAAGGTTTATGTACAGCAAGCATGTATATCTACTGACACATATATATGTCAGTTGAGCCAATCTCTCTGTGACTCCGAGCAAGCTATCATTACCCTTCAAGCCATCAAAAACGACTAGAAACAGTGTTAAATAACAGATATCAATGCATATTTGTTTGCTTATGTAATATAACAATATTACATATTTGTAATAAAATGGATCAAATAACAAATGAGTCACTCTAGTATAGCACTTGAAGTATAAAGCTTTAGCACTATTATTTAATTAAATTTATTCCAATAATTAATTAAACTATTAAGCTAGAAATTAAGCAAAAGGGCTACAATAACTCCTCAAAACCTTCCCTGAGGTAAAATAAAAATAATACTTCTTAAGTATTGCAAACGTAATTGCTTTACTGTAAATATTTTGACATATTGAGGAAATATATAAATTTAGTGTACATCGTTCTATCTATGGAAAATCATTTAACTACTATATATGTATATAAAAGATCAGAATCAGACCGAATATTCACGTGCAATAGAAAACATACAGGATAGCCCAGAGGCTTCAATGCTCTCCTTATGGCTGTTTGATTCGGAGTTTGATACTCACCTGGCCCACGATTTATAAACTTGGGAGGAGATAAAATTTGAGCACGTCGACCTTTGACTAGAGGGCAAAGTGCCGGAGAGGTACTCGTTAAAGATCCCTACTCTAAATATATTTGAGTTAGGTTAAATTTAGGACTCCCAATGTAGAATGTTCATTGTGTGGTATCACACCGGGCCTTTTTGTGCTCACTTTTGAGACGGCCCCAATACGATCTTGGTTTTCATTTATACCCAACAACTCAACCAAGTGACTGTAAACAAACAACTACTTGTTTACATAAACAATACATTATTTAAACTTATCACGTAGTCTAAGCTAACTACATGGTAAGTAGTTAACTTAGCTATCACTAGTTAAAAGGAGAGAAATGAAGGTAGGAAATTAAAGCAAGAACCAATGAAGAGAAAGTAAAGAAGCAAAAAATATGTAAGATAAATAATTGTGGTGCTAAAAATACATAGAATTGAAAGGCAGTAAAACAATAAAAATTGAATAATATTACATAAATGCATAATTAAGATTGATTTTTCCCTTTCAATTATTTAAATAATTGTTATTATCTTTATTCATTTTAGTTTTATACTTTCTTCATTCACTCTTCCTTTAATTTCGCACCTTCACTTACACTCTTTGGAGATACTGACACATTGCTTGCTTGCTTAAGATCCCGCTTTTTCTCCTGATGACGATTGACCCAAACATTAGGTTTGGCTGCAGTGACCGTCTCAAGAGAGATCACACATCATTTTGTACAGTTCTGATGATGTATAGACAAATATAGCAAAAAGGTGGTTAAGATGAGTGTTCTTGTGTTTGGATCAATCCTTTCAGAGCTGATATCGTATATATATATAACTTTCCACATTTCCCCGTTAGCTTTTCATATTTTCTTTGACAGGTTTTTCATTTTTATGATATCATGTATGTCAATTCACCAAAAATGATGGCAATTATTATTTACAATTTATTAACATCAATTTTCATTCTATGTTTAAACCAGCAACTACTAAAAATAAACACTATTTACAACGATTCAGTCAACTTGACCATTTAGAGGGAGTATAATCTAGAAAAATTTACTTAAGATTATATAATATTTAAAATTTGAATTTAGTAAGCAAAAAAAATTTACATTATCATTGTGGCATATTAGTAAGTATGGGTTTTTGCAACGTTTCGAAAGGTTCTATAGTTATAACTTATTTAATGAAATATGATTAAATGATGATCTGCTGCTAAAATACGCACTCATGATGATCTTGCACTCAAATTATAAAACAATTGATATAGATAAAAAATTAATAGACACTCACCTGATAATAAGGAGTAAGGAATGTATTGTCTACAGCAACTATAATGTTTTCATTATATTTCTTAACTATATCCACTAATTTAGGAATATCCATTATTTTGAGAAGAGGATTTGTCGGGCTCTCCAACCAAACCATCTGAAAAGAAAATTTAATTTTCTCATTTCATCAACAAGTATTATGAGGATGTTTCATGAATGTTACTTAACATAGTAAATTTGTAAAGGTTTATATAAACAAGCAAGATTGAACAATCCTTTAGACTGGCATCACTAATATTAGCTGAGGCCAGACAAAAATTATGTTTTTAACCGCCATACTACATTTAATGATCGTTTATCCTCTTTATTGTGAAAATTTTCCATAATAGTTTATAGTATTGTGATATTTCATATTTTTTGGTAATCATTAATACAAAACTAGGAAAGCCCAAAACTATATATATATATATTTGTGTATTTTGGGAGCAGACCTTCAATCAAACATGTTTTATTAAAAATTATGCCAATTTTAACTTTTGTTCTTTTCTGACTATGGATTTCTGCCTTTCTGGTAAAATAAAAGTAATTCACCAAAAGAATTATTCTTGACTTCCATTTTTTTCCACTAAACAATTTTTAACCATAACAAACAAATTAACAATACATACAAATTATATACGACGTTTCGGTCAGCTCTGGCCATCTTCAGGGACTAATAACTAAATCATCACAGAACTCAAATACAAAAATAAGAACTATCTAAATTATTAACATCCTAACAGAATAAGAAATATTTACATGAATTGAGTGGGAGGTTATACAGGTTATAACCGGTCCTCAGGGTTGTTATTAATCAAAAGTAGTAACAAATTTGAAAATAATCAGGGATTGAACTTATATCTTAGTTCCTGCATGCAGAGTTTTAATATTCTTGAGAAGCTCGTGGTCTGGTTGTTCAGGTTCGGCTTCTTTTCTCTTATGCACAGTGCTTCCAGAATGTGTAGCCTTTTCAGGTCATTTTCTTGATAAAGTAATACAATATTTTTATTCAATCTTCCCTGGTCAGCTTGAGGCTATGAGTGTTCTGCGTGTGTTCTTTCGGGGCACCTGCAGTCTGGTGCACTATTAATCTCCTGGATAATGTTGTTGCTGTAGAAACAATGTAGCATGATTTAAGTAACTCACAGTTTCCTATGGTACAATTGTATTGGTATACCACATTGGTCTTTTGCAAGAGTGGTTTTTGCTGTAAATTGTTCTTGACTATTAAGTGTGTTGTGCAAAAACTTCTATAGTAAATTCTAATCTTCAATTGGTCTTCAGAATTGTTGCACTTCGTATTGTTTTTAATAATGGTCGTCAGTATTCTTTCATCAGTTTTTTATTGATTGGAAAATTGGTTTCTATAGTAGACCGTTTGTATTGTACCTTGGGTGGGTGGCTGGTCCTTCGGGAGTTTGAATCTGGATATATATTTGTGTAAGAGATTGTCGAAGTACCTGTTGCTATATCCATTATTGATTAAAACTTGTTTTATCCTTTCTATTGCAATATTAAAAAGAGACCAAAATTAACCCGGAAAAGAACAAAAGTTAAAATTGGCATAATTTTTAATAAAATATATATATATATATATATATTTCGTTAAAAACTTGTTGAACCTTTGTTTTACTCTCTTTTCTTATTAGCTTTTCTAATTTTCTAATTAGTGTTTTGATGTTTTCTGGGATATGAAATAATAACTGTCCAATAGTTTTATCTTTAAAACTATTGGACAGTTATTATTTCATATCCCAGAAATCATCGAAACACTAATTAGAAAATAAAAAAGTTAATAAAAAAAGAGAGTAAAACAAAGGTTCAAAAAGTGTTTAACGAAATTTGTATGAATGAAAATCTGATCCCTAATTATACAAATATATATATATAAACAGTCTTTGAAAGCTTGAACCTGGAAAACTGACCTGTGGGACACTTCGATTGTCGAAATCAGAAGTGAGTTATCTCTGAGTTTATCTTTGTGTTGCTTTCGTTATAATTTATATATATTTATCCCATATATGGAACACACAGAATTGCTCAATAAGATATGAACCGTTAATAGACATTTCCTTGAGCATAATAAAAAGGGAAATAGAAGAAAAATCGAAACTGCTTAAAAGTTACACGAGAAAAAGCAGTTTAATAATCACAGGTATTGATTTTTTTCGTTTATTGCCCTATGCGATAAACGTCTGTACATCTTATTTCTTAAAATATTTTAATATTTCTTACCTTAGTGGTGGGCTTTAATACTCTTTCTAAATTATCAGAATTTGTTGTGTCCACAAAATCTGTAGAGATGTTTAAATTACTAGCTATTTGTTTAAAAAATCTGAAACAAAAAAAGAATAGATCAACATTAATATGTTTAATATTTATCTTTCTAAATGCTTTCTTTTTTAGTTGTTCCATTATGACATCGAGACCACTTAAATGAAGGTTTTGCGCATTAAGAAATGAGATTATTCAAATGAAGGTTTGTTGGCTTTCAATAGTTTCTTTTATATTTAATATCATTTCATTTATTGTAATGTTAATAATGTACTGCATCATTTTCAAAGAAAAATATTTTAGTAGCTATAAAAAATAGATTATTTCATTGATTTGTTCATGTTGAAAATGATGCAACCTTCAGTGAAATGAGAAAGACGGTTAAGGTCAGGACAATAACCTTTCTCCAAGGTCACTGGCAACCCTGAAGCAATTACCCTAGAAACCAACTACCTGGGTCTCAAAACAACCTTGCTATTTCATTTCCTCAAGATATAAATCAACAAAAGAAGAATTATTTAAGGAAAACAGTTCGGTAAAAAACTATATTAAAAAATCCCTAATGATAGGGAAATATTTCTCCAAATGTTTATTCTTTGAGCTAAATAATTTCAGTTTAAAAGTTCATTCAATAATCATTCTATTAAATCAGTGAATTATTAATGACTACAATTAAATAAGACTTTTGTAAATGATCGATAAATAATGGATCCAGTAATTTGGAATGAATGATTAAATTGTAGGTTACATTACCTAAGTATTTATCTTTTATTTATTTTTTATGTGGCGTACATAAGTACTCCACAAGCGTTCAACTTCAACGGGAATCTCATCAGTCATTAATGGATTTGTTGTGTTGTAGTTTTGTGAGACGAGACACGGATAATTTGGAATTAGTTACCATACATACGGATCAACTTGTCAGATAGGTCATCCGTTCATTATATTTTTTTTTTATTCATATCTCATATGAAGATGACCGACCAAATTTAAAATCATCAACATTGAAATGAGCTTTATTTTCAACAAAAAGTTTTAAGAGCTAAAATAATTAAATGACCTAAAAGTCTTTTGAAACCTATAATAATTAATTTTATCAAGAAATATCGACTCAAAATTGGGCAGGAAAAAATAATTCAGCCAATGAGTATCAATGTAAACCCAGTATCAAGTTCTCTTTTATCTAGAAGAATAGGAAATTTAGAGGAACACTTTATCAATTGCACTTGAAAATTATAAAAGCAAAGATTTCGCTCATTAAGAACACGTTCCTTCATCATGTTTATCTGCTTATAGAGAAATGGTACAAATGTTAATGGTTTCGAAAGATGTTTACGTTTGTTTAAGACTTTTTTTTTATTTTGTATTTTGTTCCAGCATGTTCCACTGTGTATTACATGCTTCATCGTTTATTCAAATTGTACAATACTTTTTCATTTAATCATTGCTACATAAATACTATTTTAACTTATCGACTTATCGATAATTTGCTCAGCATGAGTAATACCATCTATACGAACTAATTTTTCGCAATGCTTATGCTTATCGGAAGTTTACCAATGATTGCATAACACTACAATACTTGATTAACTTTTGCACCTATCGATTAATTGTGCCAAGGATAATACCACATACGAACTGATTTTAACCGTTGACGTGTCATTTCAATGATTGCTACATTTTGATTTATTTTGCCACCCATTTTGTGAAGGAAATACACACATGATACCGTTGAGTGTCATTTATATTGTAGTAGAATAATAATTATTAAATACACAATAGTTTAGAAAGCTTGATGAAGATTTTAGTAATATTGCAACGATGGTTTGGCCTATCATCAAATCTAGATTAATCAAATGACGGTGTTGCGTATCATGAAATCAGATTATTTGAATGATGGTTTGGCTTATCTTGAAACCCAGCAATTCCTCTTACTACGGTTTGACATGTCATCAAATCATTTCATTTAAATGATAGTTTCATTCATGATATCATTTATTTGATGACCATTTGGTCTCATTCGAATTATGCCTAGTCTATTATGAAATCCAGATTATTCAAATGACGTGTTTCAGTATCATGAAATACCTTGTTTCTATTTATTTGTCTTACTTGCTTCGCAGATATCACTGCATACTGATATGCCATTATTCCTTCTCCTCACAAATCATTAGTTCAAATCACATCAGCAAATAATAGTGTTCCTATGCATAGTGGTGAAAGAGTTGTTCAACTGTTTCAGACATCATCAAGTAGAACTGAGTCACTGTGACATTGGTTTACGTTAACTTTAAAAACATGGTTATTCATTTCTTTTTTTCTATGATGCTGAAATTGACATCATTTTAAAATATAATAGAAGTTAATTTACTATTTTCATTCCTTGCTTAACTACTATGATTCGTTTTTAATTTAATTTGTCATTGTTAAGTCCATTCGGTCAATTATCATTTTTATTAGTCGTTTAAATGTAATGTTTGTTTGATTGTTTATTGTTCCCTTATTACTTATTTGTATTTTTATGTTCACATATTTCTAGTTCCTCTATTTTATACAGTGGGCTCTCGACTTTCACACGTAATTGGTGGAAAGTTTGTACGAATGTTAAATGTTCGAAAATACATGGATGTAAAAAAAATATGCTCGAAAAACCGTGTTTTAAAGTATTTATTTATCAGTATGTATACATAATGAAGTTAAAGAGGAGTGTTAAGTGTTTCGGGTGTTTCCTTTTTAAATTTGTAATGGTAAGAGTGTGGCCACCATATGGGCACTTTTTGCCAACCCCGGATGACCTGGACCTACCCTAAGGAAAATCTACCTGATCTATCCATAAAGATCGGCTGTTTCCATTCAAGCTCCTTTAATTTAAACTCTCTTATAATACTAACACCGTGCGAACTTAACTTTCAAGTAATGTGGAAAGCATGGACAAGTTTACCAATAGTTGAAATACATGGATTAACCTCTATCGCTCGCAACCTTTGTAAAGTATTTCATTTTCTAGTTCATAATATTAAATGAGTCTTCTTATTCTTTTAAATTTGTATGGCCTAGTGAGCACTCCTATAGCACTGTCTTGGCTAACTTCGTGTATGTACTATAGAAAATCTTTATTATCTTTTTAGATGTGTTTCATTCATGAGCATACTTATAAATTATATAACTTTTAGTATAGCTACTAAACCGATGTCAAATTTTTTAAGATTCATATAGAATGTGAATTCAGGATCATGTTTTACATAAATATGATTTGAGTAAGCTTAGAAACCATTCATCACTTCTTTAAGATTCATATCAAATGTGAATTCTAGATATTTTTACATAAATATGTTTAAGTAAGCTGTAGAAAACCCATTCATCACTGTCTTTAAGATTCATATCAAATGTGAATTCAGATATTTTTAATAAATATGTTTAAGTAAGCTTAGAAAACCCATTCTATCACTTCTTTAAGATTCATATCAAATGTGAATTCAGATATATTTACTATTGTTTAGTACTTAGAACTTATCACTTTAATCATATAATGTATAATTTTCTAAATAGTAAGCTATAGAAAACCTATTCATCACTTCTTTAAGATTCATATCAAATGTGAATTCAGATATTTTTACATAAATATGTTTAAGTAAGCTTAGAAAACCTATTCATCACTTCTTTAAGATTCATATCAAATGTGAATTCAGATATTTTTACATAAATATGTTTAAGTAAGCTTAGAAAACCCATTTATCACTTCTTTAAGATTCATATCAAATGTGAATTCAGATATTTTTACATAAATATGTTTAAGTAAGCTTAGAAAACCTATTCATCACTTCTTTAAGATTCATATCAAATGTGAATTACGATATTTTTACATAAATATGTTTAAGTAAGCATAGAAAACCTATTCATCACTTCTTTAAGATTCATATCAAATGTGAATTCAGATATTTTTACATAAATATGTTTAAGTAGGCTTAGAAAACCCATTTATCACTTCTTTAAGATTCATATCAAATGTGAATTCAGATATTTTTAAATAAATATTTTTAAGTAAGCTTAGAAAACCTATTCATCACTTATTTAAGATTCATATCAAATGTGAATTCAGATATTTTTACATAAATATGTTTAAGTAAGCTTAGAAAACCCATTTATCACTTCTTTAAGATTCATATCAAATGTGAATTCAGATATTTTTACATAAATATGTTTAAGTAAGCTTAGAAAACCTATTCATCACTTCTTTAAGATTCATATCAAATGTGAATTCAGATATTTTTACATAAATATGTTTAAGTAAGCTTAGAAAACCCATTCATCACTTCTTTAAGATTCATATCAAATGTGAATTCAGATATTTTTACATAAATATGTTTAAGTAAGCTTAGAAAACCCATTTATCACTTCTTTAAGATTCATATCAAATGTGAATTCAGATATTTTTACATAAATATGTTTAAGTAAGCTTAGAAAACCCATTCATCACTTCTTTAAGATTCATATCAAATGTGAATTCAGATATTTTTAAATAAATATGTTTAAGTAAGCATAGAAAACCTATTCATCACTTCTTTAAGATTCATATCAAATGTGAATTCAGATATTTTTACATAAATATGTTTAAGTAAGCTTAGAAAACCCATTTATCACTTCTTTAAGATTCATATCAAATGTGAATTCAGATATTTTTACATAAATATGTTTAAGTAAGCATAGAAAACCTATTCATCACTTCTTTAAGATTCATATCAAATGTGAATTACGATATTTTTACATCCTGATAGTATTATACGGTTTTCTGATAAAAAATGTAGCAAATACTCAATGTTTAAGAGGTGGCAATAAAAATCAAACTTTAAAAGAGGTTGGTTAAAATGATTGTTATTCAAATTATTTTTATACTGTTTAACACTGCATGTATACCCATTATAAGTCATGTAAACATGCTTCGGTTTGTTTATCGTAAACGCCTGACACGTTGAGTGTAACAAACAGTTATCTGATGTAATACCTGAACAAATTAGCTGAATAATACGCAAGCATGGTATTAATATTAAAGAGATCCCTCCAGTATGTTATTGATATAAAAGAGATAGTTTAAAACAAACAATTGAGCAATTGAAAAGAAATGTGTTTACTTTACTTACGTCCTTTATCAATTTAACTCAAAATAGATAAGCATATCATGAAGTGCTCTACACCAAGATAATACAACTAAAACAATTTTGTGTTTAATTATTTGAAACTTCATTAAATCCGTGCTTATCTGCTTATATAAAAGTCAATGATCTGTGATCTTCGTTGTTAATAAAAAAAAAATGTCACGATGCTTACATTAAATTTAAAACTACTATGATTTGTAAAGTTGTCTGGAGAAGTTTATGGAAGTACTCAGTAGTGTTTACATGAAACCTGGAGAGATCTGTGTCCTCTAATTTAAACAATTCTCTTTAACTTCAAGGTTATACTTGCAAATTTTTTACATTGTTTGTTCATCTGTTAGCGGTCAGAGTAGTTCAGTGGCTTACATGCTCGCTTCTGGACTGGTAGGTAGATCCAGGGTTCGATTATCCATTAGGTCCTCGATTTTTTTTACTCAGGAGGCGAGAAAAAAATTTTGAGCGCGTATTTTGGATGTACAGTGGTTTTGCATGCCTCTGAACTGGTAGATCCGAGGTTCCATGCCATTATAAATATATATGGATGTATAAGTTGGACATCGATTTATTCGCGCAGAAGGTGATAAAAATTTGAGTAAGTGGTCAGTTGAAGCCGTCGGTCCCAAGCGTTTACGATGCCTGGTATTCGTTAAAGATCTCTACTATAAAACACACTTGAGTTATGCAAAATTTAGGACTTCCAATGTAGAATGTTCATTACATTCTACTTTAGGGAGGGTCACTACAACCTATCCTATTCTACCCTTACTCTATTCTAACCTTAACAGTGATTGCAGAAGCTTATTCAGCCTCTATACAAGTGATAGCGAACCAATGACACACGAATCAGTTTTGACACACAACCTCATTTATGTTGACACGCATTTTCGAAGATAATAATTTTGACAATTTAAATATTTGTCTCTCATAACAGCCAAAATTGGTTATTATTAATAATAATAATATTAATTCTTTAAATAATAATTAATACTTTAATTCTGAAACCAGACCTGTATGTACAAGTACAATAATATTGCGATACAAATGTACATATTAAAAACATATTGTTTTAATATAAAATATTTATATAAAAATACTAAATTCTGAAAACTTGCTAAGTTCTAAATGCTCAATTCTGGTTTCATAATTTTGGTTTTTGTATTTTAAATATCATTAAACAAAGAATTAACTTTCAAAAATAATAAATATTTATATTTTATTTTTAGTCTTTACTTTTCCTATATGTGACCCGCCACGAAAATTATGTCATAATTTTGCAAAATTTTGATACGCCGAACTCAAATAGTTTGCCTTCACTACTACATACTCACAAATCATTTGATACGGTTAACTGAAACCATTCCTGAACTCACACTTACAACCCCTTTTCACGAACAACAAATTAACAATAAAAATTTGAATAATTCAATCAGAACAGTAGTTGCAATAACAAGTTCTATTTACTTAAGACAAAACTATTTTTTTTTTTCAAATAATGGTTGGTGAACATTTTCACAAAAAAATTTCGAAATTCGTTCTTGGCCATCTTCGATTCTATACCAATATGACCTAATTAGTTTCAGACAATTTATTGCAGCAATTTTTTTTTTACCTGCAACTTAGTTTATATTCATCCAGAAATAATAATCATCGAATAAAAACAACTTATTCCGTTAACTCTCTTTTAGGTTTAGGATGGGAAACAAAACTCATTCTGAGATACGAATTGGGTATCAAGTAGGAAATTCAATGGAATGCAAGCATTACGTGCAAAATTGTTTTTTTCCATCATTATTTGTATTTATTGATAACAAAAAACAATTGATAAAACTTATTATCAATATTTTTCTATATTTAAGTTTATGATAAACATCCCACTTAAATGATTGCTTACTGACTGCAGGAATGTTCAGAATAACACGTAGTATTTATCCTTTGTTATTTTTTCATTTGATTCAATTTTACATAAACACTTCGTGTCAAAGCAATCTAATTGGAATATAAATATTTTCTTTCCCTATTATCACTCTACTTGATTATATTTCAGATTGCTAGTTCAATAACCAGTACGGAGCATTGATAGATTCAAGGTTAATGGATGGAACAATACTAATGATTCATAAAGTCAGTATATATAGCTTCAATTGAAAATCCTTCTGTTCACACATTTTTTTTTTATCCATTATCAGTAGAATCCATTCAAGATAACAAACAATAAACTTGTTAGAATTCATCCCAAGAAAATTACATTTTACTTTTCAGATACCATACTTAAAAACAGGTCGACAATTTAAGGAAAAATAGTAGTTTAATGAACAAAACTTTTTTTTCAACTTTCACCGATGGATTTAAAAAAATATACATAATTCAACAGGAATTGATTTTTTTTTTTTTTTAGAATTACGGCTTATAGTTTAGTAGTTTTTACTTTTATTTACTATATGAAAGATAGAGAAATAATGGGAAAGTACTGCATTCAGATTAGAATTCTGAAATCAACTTTCAATTTCTCAGTCGATTGAAGTCGACTTTCAATTTCTCAGTTGATTGAAATCGACTTTCAATTTCTCAGTCGATTGAAATCGACTTTCAATTTCTCAGTCGATTGAAATCGACTTCAAATATAAGTTTTGTAAATTGCACTATTTTTGTTTGTGACCAAGATATCTAAAAAAATTCTATAATCACCAAATTGCCGATTGAAGTTCCTGCTATCCTTGAAACAAAACAGCAAAGTCGGCACCTAAATTGCACACTTTAGTGGCACTTGATATAAAAATATCAGGGTATTTAGTTTTCTAAATATTTCTCCACACCATTTTGATTAAAATTGCCATATTTGCCAGCTTGATTTCAGAAATTGTCCTTTAGAATAAAACTTCAAACAACTGATAATTACTGGTGAGAAATGATCTTTAAACGATTTTTCCTTTTCATTGGTACAAATAATACAGTAAATATAAATATTTACTGTATTATACGATTATGATTACGATGCATATCGGAAATGAATTTTTTAATTTCAATCGGAAATGAAATTGAAATTTATTAATCTGTGAGCGTGTGTGTATGAGAGAGAGAGAGAGAAGAGAAACAGATAAAACGGAATAAGAAATTGCGTTACCTTAATTAATGCACAACCGTTTAATTTCCAAAATGAAAGCCATATGATGGCATACACCTTTTTTTTAATAGGTCATAAACAACCATGGATTTGAAGGCATCTCAATGTACCTATGTCTGTATGATATAAGAAAGCGAATTTAAGAATAAGCGAACTGAGTGACTGTTTTCAGCTGTTTACAAAACTCTGTTTATTAAATTAAGTCATACTATGTTAGGTCATTGAAGCTATATTCAGTTTTTATCACCAAAATAACTTTCACATGCCCAAAACGTTGAGGGACTCCTAGTGTTCACATGCCCAACTCTAGTGTGATTAGAATAGGGATCATTAACGGTTAGTACCTGATAACTTAAGACTCGGGACCAGGTTAGGTTAGGTTGCAGTGGCCGTCACATGATAAAACATATATTGGCCTATATTTTGCCTAACTCAAGTGTATTTAGAGTAAGAATCTCTAAGTAGTATATTTTGTCTAACTCAAGTGTATTTAGAGTAAGAATCTCTAAGAAGTACCTGACAGCGTACAGACCGACGTCTAAACGTCGTCTCCCCCCCGATGTGCCATCACTTTGTCGTAGTGGGGGGGCTTAACACGCCTGGGTTGTTGTTCTCTCATGGTGTGAACTAAGAAAGGCATAACTGGGTGGAGGGTTGCCTAGGTTGGCGTACGAGGGTTGAAAGTCCGCTCGTTCGTGCCTTGGCTTGGGTGGCAGTCCAGCCTTATTAGTCAGATAGGGTTAACGCGCGTCTTTTTCAAGACTTCTCTTCCGGGACTTTGTAGGAGGGTTATGTCCTTGCCGTGGTCCGCAGGTAGGTCTACTCGACCCGCTCTTGTCTGTGGGAATACCTGTCCTTCCGGTCTCGTTGCCTTTTTCTAGACTTCTTTCTCACTTTGGTGGCTGCCTGGTCGAATATCCATAGCCTTCTACTTCCTTCTCCATAAACTTTTCTTGTAATCTCTGACTGTTCCCCGTACTTATCTATTCTTTTCTCTATCTCAACTCCCTATTAACTGCTAATCTTGTTTTTTTTTCCTTCTTCATTATTCATCTGTAATTCTTGATACCTTTCGTCAAGTAAACATCAGTCTTCAATGCCATGTTTATAGCTTTTGTTGATGTATGTCATGGAACTCCTACTCTGAGAGACTCAAACTTGGGCACTTCACGAGGACTGTCTCGTTTTTCTCATTATTAAGGAAACGGTTGGTTTCTCGTGACATGGTAAAAGGGATGCACGTTACAACACATCAAGCTATTCTGCTTTATCATGATGTGACCGAAAGACTTGTTAAAATGAATAATTCAACACAGGCTAAACGTCCTTCCGAGGAACATCCACCCATGACGAGAATAAATCGAAAGCCACAATGGATATACAGTTAACGATTTCTTTTTTTGGTGATAAATATATCCGGATGAATTTAAACTTCAACGATTTTTTGTCATCATAATATGTTGAGTCTGTGAAAGGGTTGCAAGTTTGAGTTATTTTCTACAAATGAAACACATCAATAGTCTGTTATATTCATAGTTATTAGCGATTGTCCACAGTGTGAGATTTTATACCAAATATAGATTGTTACAAAACGTGTCTGCGGTACCAAACATGCTCTCATTTCAAACCCTTGCTAAAATCGCATTTATATCTCAAATCATTTTATCAACTCTACCCAGATATAATCAAGTGCTTTTAATTTCTCCTTCACAAGTGTTTATTTATTTATCTGTATTTTTAGTGATTTTTTTCATAATAAACATATAATTAAATTTTAGAATAGTATAAATGGAAGCCCTCGAGTTTTTTTTTAATGGATTAGATGTAGAAATATTTTTTATTATTCTAAATGGGTGAATGGATTTCTTTTTCATGATTGCATTTTCAGTATTTTAAAGAAAGTACTCCCCAAAAGTGATTTTATTTTATTGCAAAAGCAGTTCCTTTCTCAAGATCCACTTGACCGGTGTATAAAGAATAATACTTTGACGTTTGATAAAGGCAGAGAATTCCTGCTGCGAATTTATGAGTTTTATTCGTATCTGTAAAGGTATAATAAATATGTTTGAGCGAAAAATAAATCCAGTGACAGTTAATTTAGAAGGTAATTTCAGTTACAACATTTAATACATCAAGTATTTTTTTTTTATCAAAGGAATAAATTCAAATTGTTTCCATACTTTCCTTAAGGAGTTTCTCAAATAAACTGAATCAGAAAACTGGTTATTGAAATCAAAACTAAAATGTTGGGAGGAAAATTACTATATCGTATGGAAGCAATTAGCATTTAATATGTTATTCTTATAAAATTAATTATGTATGATGTGTGATGCCACAAACAAAGGGTAATCTCAAAAGGGGACATCTTTAAGAGTGGAAAATGATATTGTGATAATTGAAGCCATGAACTGGAACATTAGAACTGAAATTGTGTAATAAGGTAAAGGAAGACAGGGATCATTCAGGTCTGTGGTGCTGCGGAAGTAAGTAAGCACACATAACAAAGTCCATATTCATGTGAGAAAGAATTAAAGCGATATAAGATTATGAAGTTAGAATGGTGAGGATTGGTCAGATACTTAAAAATGCTTAAAGTTAGAGTCGGATAAAAAAGAACCCAAGGAGCAGAGTCAGACATTTAGTATTCTACCTTAACCTGGAAACTAATTTAGTCTTGAAAACTAATTTTTCACTAAATTGACTTTTTCGAAATAATGACAGTCCAAAACAGAACTACTGTAAAGAAATTAGCTTGTAAAAAGTATCTAAAATAACAAGCATATATCTTTGTGTAACGCTGGGCAACAGATGAATATATTTAGACCTTAGTTTTGGCTTCCTGGGCACAAGTTAATAGAAAACCAGATCTTCCAATGGAAACTCTATGTAAAATTTGTATTTTTATGGTGGTGAAAGGATAACATTATATAAACAATTTATATAATGTTTATAAAAAAAACCCAAGGAGGGGAGTCAGACATTTATCATTTGGATTAGTAGTAATACTGACTCTTGGAGTCAGTTAGTTGCTCTTGAAGATGGGATCCGAACAGCCCCGAAACCGGTCGAGTTTTTCTGAGAACTTACGAGGTATGACGGACAGTATTACTACTAATTCTAATATTACTAACCTCAGTGGAACTAACCCATTAACTATAATTATCTTTTGACTCTGAAACCCGAAAAGAGAGTTTTGAAAACCACTTTGTACTGATTCGACCTAATAAAATATATGTAGTTTCTTATATAACATTTATATAGTAAACTTATATGTAAACTTATATAGTAACATTTATATGTAGTAAACTTTATATAACATTTAAACTTTTTAATATTTATCATATGTAAACATAATTAAATACTTGAAAATCAATAGGGTGTAAGTACAAATAACTTTTTTTTAGGAAATTAAAAATCTTTGTATAAAACAGTCAAAATAGTTACTTATTTTCATAAACCATTTTGAGTGTGTTACTGATGATGTTTAGTAGTAGTGTTATAGCATGGTAGTAGCAGTAGTGGTAGTCGATAATATTCGAAAAATTAGCTCAAAAAAAAAATGAATTGGTACTTAGACTATTTTGATTTACAACTTATCAATTATCAAATATTAATTATTTAACAATAAATTTATTAAGCTCTTCTAAATAGTAACTTTGTGGATGTGGCATCCAGGCAATAAGTTTGCTGAACCTGTTTTAAACTAATATTTGCAGGTTGGCAAGGTTAACTGTGTTTTATATATTGTACTCAACAGCAGGGGTTGATAATGAAATGAAGCATTACCGGTTGGTGCCTCCGTAAACGTCGTCACCAGAGATGATGTGGTCCCCTGCTCGAAGTAGGTTCATCATGGCAGTGTTGGCTGCTAGACCCGAGGCAAAAGCCAAACTGTATTTGGCTCCTTCTAGCCCTGCCAAACATTTTTCTAGCACTTCTCTGGAAGGGTTGCCACTACGACCGTACTCGTACCCCTGAACACAGACAAAACAATCGTGAAAACTTCACTCACTCATTGCCTTATGTAATTACATAATATAATATATATATAATAGCACTTTCATAGGTCATAAAACTTTTATATAACACAATAGTAAGATTCATTTACATTCATTTAAACTGTAATTCATATAAAATCGGGAAGACAATCCAAATTGAACATAAAAACGAGTTCAAAATCGAAGAAGAGGAAGACACAGAGTAAAGAAACATACTCTCAAACTCAAATTTTAGGGGAATCCGTCTTCAAGAGAAAAGAGAGGGAAACCAAGCAACTTGTAGACGCTACGGCGAGAAACGTTTTCTCCTGAGGACGGATTGACCGAAAATTTGAGTTTGTATGTTTTTTTTTTACTCTGTGTTATTCATCATTTACACTGTAAAATATGTAAATGTTACTTTTCATATTACATTTCATACTGCAGTTAACTTTTTTTGGTGTTCAATAGGAACAATTATAATTTATTCCTATAAATAAGCTACTTGCCTATCTATACTATCATTCAAGATTTTATATGTAGAAGACAGGGAATCCTATGTACTCCGTTCTTTGGAGAAAACATTAAAAAATTTTTATTGAATATTGGCCGAGAGATTGATGTACATTCCTGGGATGATTTGATATTTGTATATCTGTAATCAGCCAAAACACGAAAATCAAACCTGTAAGAACTTTCCAACAACTTACAAAAGATAAAATGTTTAAAATTAGCCACGCCCTGTAACCCTGGCTGCAACACTGTGTCTGTATAAAAGACTGTTTTTTTTTGCATTTTTGATGTAATCACTGCAATCACAAATGGAAGGGTCAGGTCCTTGTGATAGACCAGTTTTTCGTAGATGATATCAGTGATATGACCTGAATTGATAACCCTGAGAGTTCTTATCGTGGCTATTAGATTAAGAGGTTTTGTAGCAGTCAAAGGGTAGTAACCTATCATCCATAAAGAACATGTGTGATCAAAGAGTTACATGTGAACATGATGCAAGGTTAGGGTTTCTCTACAGCAGGAGTTGAGAAACATTTATGACTCCTACCACAACAGAATTTGTAATAATATCAATTAACCTCCCAAACTTGGAAGTAATCTGGTGACAAACCAATTTACTTACAGAATTCATAGATAATAAATAAACAAGAAGAATATATATTAGGAAAAACGTTTAATTGTTAATTTCATCTATCATAGGAAATAAAAATCTATCTTTTTGATATGGAAATAGAACAAAAGAAAAAAAAACGTGGGTATCAAGTATATAAACAGAAATAAACAGAAAAATGTACCTGCCTTCTAATAAGAAACAGATGTACCCTATACCCCCACCCATGTCCATTCCATTACCAGTCAGTCTTATTCAGAGGCACTCATCCTTAGGTTCGTACTTTCTGCCTTATTTTATTTTATATTAATTTTGGTACTTATTTACTTTGTACTATAGATAACTCTCTGGTGTCATTGTATTTTTTAGTTAATGCCTGAGGAAGTACACTACGTGTTCGAAACGCGTTGTTTATATCATTAAAATTTTTATATGTGGAGACCATTTCATTAGATTTTTACCCTACAATGAGAAATAAAACACTCTTTTTAGCATTACATGAGACACAAGCAAAACTATTAACCATCATGTACTTCAAATTCATACAATAACAAAAGATTCTGTTCAATCCACTATTATTGAGAAAATATGTTTATCCTTTCTGGCATAAGAATATGAAGAAAATATTGAAAACTTATTATTGTATTTTAATATTTTTAAAACTTATTATTATTATTGAAAAATGTTACTATTTTAACATCAGATTGAAATTTTTGATGATAATTTGAATTTTGAAAATATATTTTTCAAATTTTAAATTTGAAATCCCTCACGCAGCTTATCCATATCCGTAGCTCGTTCATTACCCCTTAAGATTTCTAGTATACCCCTTTTACAGGGGTAATTTACCCCTGTTCCCCGACCACTGTTGTAGAGATTTTGTTACAACGTAAATAAACCAACAAAACTAATAATTTGACCTGCAAAACATACATCAAGGTAAAATTCATTCTGCTACATCTTATCATATCCAAATTAACTCCCATTCAATGGTTCATAAATCACATTACTTTCCTGGCAATCTAGGTATTTACAAGTTATCATTCCTTTAAAGTTTTATCATATTCTTATCATGCAGTGAGGTGTATTTCAAAATGCCCGGTAATTGCTTCATCATCAAACAACCTTCCTTTCTTCAAGCATGCATACCTTCCATGTTTCTATATTTAACAATCATTCCTGCTAAATTTAGTTATACAAATAAAAGTTGTTTAAATTACTCGATAGCACTTTTTTCTATCTCTATTTATTATTTTATATATTTTAATCTTATATGTCAGGCTATATGGTATTTGTGTTTTTCACAAATAATTTAATTTTTAAATCATTCAATTTAAATTGTTGGCAATAGTAAAAACGCAAAAATAGTGATGATTATAAAGCAGAAGTCATGATGAAGCGTATAATGAGGAAAGTATTGTAATATCACTTGGAGCATCATCAACGTAGTGGTCATCATAGTGACCAGTAACTGAGCACCACAAGAAGGGAATGTGATTTCAAGGAATAATTTTAAACAAAACAGAATCTAGTTTCTGTACCGTTTAACTATAAAAATCACCTATATGTTGTGTGTCCATACCGAAATGACCAACATGACATCCATTTGAAGGAAGGAGGTCTCATTTCATTTAATTTTTTTAAAAAAAAAATAAAGGATTTAGTCGTATAAACATCTAAAATTTCACTTTCGACCTAGTCCTTGTATACGCGCTACCAATGACATAAACAGGTGTTGTTAATAACATCTTGATGACCTTTAACTGGAGATGTTTTATTTTTTTTTTTTTTGCAATTTATGCTAGTTCAGGGGAGAAAAATAGTATCTAAAATTTCTAAAATGATCAATAAAGTGGCTTTTTCATAGTACTCAAAAATTACGCTACAGTGGTGGGATTCAAATCTTTTAAGAACCGATTCGTGCGAACCGGTACTTAAAATATTATGAGTTTCGGAAACTAAATTGTTTAGTTATATAAAGGCTATATACATGCGCAAATGACATTGCGCATGAAATGTTGTCATACATGCACAAGTTACGTGAATCACGCGACATTTGTGGAGTTTGATAGTGGGCTAATTAATACAGGTCTGAATAGGGGTTTACATAATTTTAACAATCGGTTCGCCAAACTCATAATATTTTAAGCACCAGTTCGCACGAACCGGTGCAAACCGGCTGAATCCCATCACTGCTATGCTAGTATATCTTTGGTAAACGGGCTGCTTTTAGGTATAAAATCATTTATCAAATGGTGTCACCTGAAGTGTAACCTCAAATTCTGAATCGTAATCAACCACATAATAAACAAAGAAAACAAAAAAAAATCTGGAGTGGCCTACACTCTACTTTACTATAAGTAACTTAATGTCAAATTTCTTGAGTATATAAACATAACGTATCATTTAAGCATAACGTAAACATCTAAATGGGATATAATTATTAGCCTTTCATTCCTGAGGTAGTACAGATAGTGATTGAAGGACATATCAATTTATAAGCTTATTTTTGTACATCACAAATAATTTATTATTTGCAAATAATTTCATTATTATAACTACAGCAGTAATAACATTTTTGAAAAACCAATGTGAACATTTCTTGAAACAAAATATTATCCTACAAGAGAACATGGCTATTGTTCAAATAGCCAGTAGATTTCTTACATCGTTTACTTGACATCCTTCTACATTGAATATTAATGTAAAATTTTCAAATTTAAAACAGTAAAATACCCTTTTTTTCTCTGAAAAACATCTTAAACAGCGAAGAAAATGTTGTTTTAAGGTGATTTGTTAATTAAAGATGTACATAATTACAGTTATTAATCTCTAAACGAAAGATTTATATTTGAATTATCTTTTACATTTTTCGTTTTTAACAGAATTATTAAACTGGGAATTTTATGCTTCTTAGTATTAAATAAGATCATTTTCCTTCCCCTTTGTCAAATAACATATTACGAATTTTTTTTTATGAGTGTTATCATTTACCTGCACAATATTATTCCTCTTACATCTTTATAAGTCAATAATATATTTCATTTTTCCATTAGAAACATCAATTTTATCTCAGTGGATTCACTCAAAAAAATTTCTAAGTCAATGTAAACAATGTAAAAAAATACAAAAAATTCGACAAGTATAGCAGGTGATCTCTTAGTCTAGGATAAAAAAGAGTTTTTATATCGTTATTGCTCTTTCCCGTAATTGAAACTTCATGATTTTTTTTTTATGAATTGCTAATTTTTTGTTCCATTTTTGGTCAAATTTTCATTATTTTTTAACGAGCCGTTTAGCGTCAAAAAAATTTTCTGAAAACACAAATCCTACTGTAACGCCCCTATTCAGCGATATGTTGTGTGTCCATACCGAAATGACAACATAATCATCCATTTGAAGGAGAGGTCTCATTTCCATTTATATGTTCTATTTAAAAAAAATAAAGGCATTTAGTCGTATAAACATTCTAATTTCACTTTCAAAGAGCTATGGTCCTTGTATACGCTCTACCAATGACATAAACAGGTGTTGTATAACATCTTGATGACCTTATAAGTGGAGAATGTTTTATTTTATTTTTTGCAATTTATGCTAGTTCAGGGGAGAAAAATAGTATCCTAATTTCTAAAATATCTGAATATATTTTTCGTTTGTTGCATAGTACTCAAAAATTACGCTACAAAGATGGGATGTCAAATCTTTTAAGAACCGATTCGTGCGAACGGTTACTTAAAATTTATGAGTTTCGGAAACTAAATTGTTTAGTTATATAAAGACGGTATATACATTGCGCAAAAAAAGTGACTTTGCCATCATGCATAATGTCTGTCCCACATGCACAAGTTACGTGAATCTTCGTCTAACATTTGTGGCCCAGTTTGATAGTGGGCTAATTAATATCAAGCTCTGAATCAGGGGTTTACATATTTGGACGTAATCGGTTCGCCAAACTCATAGCATATTTTAAGCACCACTCACGCCACCGCACCGGTGCAACCACCGGCTGACATCCACATCACTGCTATGCTAGTATATCTTTGGTAAAAGCTACGTTTAGCTATAAAATCGACTTCTCAAGGTGTAACCTGAAAACATGTAATTCCGTCAAAATTCTCGAGATCGAATATTTCACGATCACTATAATTAACTTATAGTAAAAAAAAAAAGTATATAATACAACTTCAGATGATGAGCTCAGTGAACCTACAAAACCTGTAAATCTATAAAAATCAAGAAATAGATTCTATTTCACAATTGCTTAACCTTCTTTAATAATAGTAAAATAAAAATAACGATTAAGAGATTTGTAGATTTCTTTAATGTTTTTCGATCTCCTTCACACTTGGTTAAACACTTCTCCTGTAAGCCAAGTCTATTTCTGTTGTTTATTCACCGACCGGAAGGAATAAAAACTATTTCTTTATACGGATGAAGTTTGTACTACTAAAACTAAACTTAATAGTTACAAGTTCACAAAAGGGGTTCTTGAGGATTGTGGTAATAAATCTCCTTTCTGTGAACTTGAAAAATCAGTGGTTGAGAAGCTATATCAATATTAATAGTTACAATTAGATCTAATTGTAATTTACAGTAAAATTACTATTTATGCCATACTTCTTATACTTGTTTAAGAATTTTGTTTACTGTTTTTTTTTTAAAATGCGATTCAAGGAAAATCGTATTCACTAATCGACAAATAATTCAAGGTCTAAGCCAAAGTATAATCAGCAACCAACTTCTACATTATACGAGTATCTCTTGAGATGTAGGAAACAAAATTTCAATTGGAAAATTAAATTCAATTATATAATTTAGTTTATACTTATTATACAACTAATTATAAATTGTCAGCTATTTCTTCAAAATTCTAATTATGTGGTTTCAGCAAATGCATATTTTGATATATTATGTGCTAAAAATATTTGAAAAATCAAAATTTTGTAAAACATTTTGGTGCCATGACAATAGGATTGTTTAATACAATCAATTTCTATTAAGGCTTCTCTCTTAAATGAGGTTATGTTAGGTTACAGTAGGGAGTTCGACGAAAGAACCACATTGAGGGCAAAGATTGGCCTTTTGTGATACTATACATTAAATATTCAAAAAAGTTCTGAGTCCTAAATTTTGCCTAACTCAAAGTGTATTTAGAGTAAGGATCTCTAATGAGTACCTACCTAACATCGTAGAGTTTCGGGACGGACGGCTTAAGGGAGATATGCTCAAATTGTTTTCACCATCCGTGTTGACATTTCACCACCAGATTAGGCATAGAATCTATCAGTCTAACTGTCTAATCAGTCTAATCATCTAACTGGACCACCCTGACTACATCAACCTTAAATTGATTAATATGCAAAAATTATGTTCAATTGATGTACTGCATCCATTAATTTTTCTTATTTGGTTCGTAAAAAACAATCTAGCTTAAAAGTTATATTTTTTCCCACGCCATACAATATATATATATATATATATACATACATAGTTATTTGTCATTATATATTTAAGTATACTTTTCGGTACTCAATATTCTATTTAAAGAACAAAAACCTCCGACCAAGTTGAAATTAATATTTCGCATTAGGATATCAGCAATAATGGGGAGGATGTGATCAGATTTTTTTCACTAATCATGTGAATAAATCGAGGACCACAATGGGTATTGAACCCCAGATCTACCAGTCCACAGGCGAAGGCGGCAATGATAATGGGCTAACCTAGCGCTCAAAGAAGAAATAAACGAACCTAAATAAAGCCGAATACAACTTACCTGGTTTATACTAGCAGTATCTGTACCAACATACTGTTAGCAAGGCCAAATTGAAAACTAATATAGCATACAGTATAGGACTGAGATATCTACAACTCTTTCGGGTAAATTTGAAAAATTCAAGTTTAATTTAAAATATATAGCTTAACCCACATTACTAAAACTTATTAACAGACCAAATATAATACAAAATAATATCATATAATGAAAAATTTTGTATAAATTCTTTCCTTTACTGTTGTAATAACAATAGTTTACTTACTTTGACTTCCATATTTTTATTCTTCCTTAGTAATTTTATGAAATACTTTATCGTACATATATTCACGTTAATTTTTCAATTAGCATCAGTTTATATTTTTATTAAATGTTTTATTCTTTCATTATTTTTTTTTAATTTTCAATTTAAAAATAACTGCAATTAATAGCCGATATACAACTTATATATGAGCCGCTTATTTTGAAAGTGGCCTAATTCCATTTATGTTAAAATCGAGATATTTAAGGGTTTGCGTTTTACAAAATTTAATAATATTGTCATTTTATTTATCAACTAATTTTTGTTATAAAAAAACTTAGTAATTTTAAATAAATTTTGTACAATTTGCTGCAAAAGGTAAAGATAACGTAAAAATGTAATTATTTAAATAGCTAGCTAAATTTTTTTTAAAATGGAATTAGGCCACTTTCAAAATAAACGGCTCATATATATAAACTAACGTGATTGTTATTTCACGTGTTTTTGTGAAATCTTTATATATATATATATATATATATATATATATATATATATATATATATAATACTTAAATGAAACGGTGCAAAGGAATTTTTAATAGAAACCAATTGAAAAAGATAGCACACAGATAGACACAAGAATAACTCACTTCTATATTTCGACCATCGTCGTCATCAGGAGGTGTGAAGAGCGAAGAGTCCCGCAGGAAGGCAGGGCGGTGACTCAGGCCCTGCAGGCAGAGTCACCGCCCTGTCTTCCTGCGGGACTCTTCGCTCTTCACACCTCCTGATGATGACGATGGTCGAAATATCGATGTGAGTTATGTCTGTGTCTTTCCTTCGTTTTGAATTTATTTTATTTAAAAAAGTCCGCTGGACCGTTTCTTTTAATTGTATATATATACTTATATATATAAACACTTGTTCTTCTTCTTGGAATTTGGTCAGGGTGAATATACGGAATCACCTTTTCGCCAACGTTTCGTCTTTATTTTAAGACATCGTCAGGGCTATAAATCAAGGCTACCTACAGAACCAACAAAGAGATAACAGCTTTGTTGGTTCGGTATTAGAAACTAGCCTTAAAATAGAAACTATGTCTTAAAATAGAGACGAAACGTTGTCGAAAAGGTGATTCCGTATTAACCCTGACCAAATTCCGAGAAGAAGAAAAAGTGTTTATTTGTAATTTGTGGTCAAGAAAACAATACCTTATATATATATATATATATGATCAAACCACAATAAGAAATGGGAAAACAAGACTAAGATCTTTCAACCGTAACAAGCGGTCTTCGTCAGAGTCAAAAACCCAACTCTGACTCTGACGAAGACCGCTTGTTACGGTTGAAAGATCTTAGTCTTGTTTTCCCATTTCTTATTGTGGTTTGATCATTGATTGTTGTTTCACGTGTTTATGTGAAATCTTTTTATTTATTTATATATATATAAGGTATTTCGCGCTCCGTTCTTGGACGTGGGGAGATCTCTCTCACTTCGTCCTCTCTACTAGTCTACTCTCCTGATGACGAACAACAGTTCGAAATATTGAATTCTGTAAGTTTTCTTTGTATTCTCTTTTCTGTGTCGTGCTTTGTGTAATTTAAAGTTATATATATATAAATAAAAAGATTTGACATAAACACGTGAAACAACAATCAATGATTAAACCACAATAAGAATGGGAAAACAAGACTAAGATCTTTCAACCGTAACAAGCGGTCTTCGTCAGAGTCAAAAACCCAACTGATCTTAGATCTTAGTCTTGTTTTCCCATTCTTATTGTGGTTTAATCATTGATATATATATATAACTTTTTCGGATAAGTTTAAAATAATCTAAGTTTAATTTAAACTTCAGGGTAGTATATTTATAGGTTCATGCCGACAAACTGTTTTAAATATAAATTTTAATAATATTAAATTAAACTTGGATAATTTTAATTAAACCTCTGATTATTATAAATTATACTTGGGTTATTTTAAATAAAACTTGGATTTTTTTAAATTAAACTTGGATTATTTGAAATTAAATTTGCATTCTTTCAAAATTAAACTTCATTATTTGAAATTAACCAGAAAATGTTGTGGAGTCAAATTACTGATTTATTCGTTAAAATAAAATATTTGTTTACTGAAAACAACAGGAAAAACTAAACAACAGAAAAAAACCCTTGTTGAAACTCATAAATCTTACACTTTTAAAACTGTTTATGAAGCCACAAACTTCGACCAAGAGTTGATCATCTTCAGTGTTTCACATATTAAAAAAAAAAAATACAGAGAATAATAAAAGAAAAACTAAACCTAAAATTCTAAAAATGTACCAGTTTTTGTCCTTATTACTATTTTTTTGTTTGTAAAACCCTGAAGATGACAAACTTTATACGTATCTATTTGTATTTACTGAAAAGCACAAGACGTTGAAATGTTTATTAGCTTATTTTTTTTTATATTTTATTTAGATTCATGTTGTCTTTTTATTCCAGAAACAGAAATGACGGTGGAAAAAGACGCAGATATAGATGGGCATATAAATAGGTTTACCAAGACGGGACAAATGAACTTGGACTGGATTCAAACAAAGCGAGAATCTTAGGGAAGTTGACCAACTTCCAATGTCCAAGGTTAGATTCAAATTAGTAAACTGTTTCTATTCGACGCGTAATAGTGAATTTAAATTAACTATAAACAAAAAAACTTTTCCTTCTTTGAATTACATTATTGAATACAAGACATTTATGCTTACTAAAGGAAATCTGCATTTGTTGTTGTTTTAATTATGTGTCAATTTGATTTCTAATAAATAAATTAACTGGCTTTTTTAAGGACTTATTTAATAACAATAAAAAGATAACGAAAAAAATCTAACAATCAAGAAGATAGCTGCTTTTTGACAACACCAAATTGTTATTTTATGCGATGATGAATATTTTTCATTCGACTGGAAATCAGAACCGCGTAACAATATACGAGTACGATTGTACACGGACGCAGCAAAGTCCCACTGTGTCACTTTCTGCCTCTCTTTCTCACTATACATACCCATATACCCTCCCAGACACACATATTCATTCTTGCGAAGAGGTGAAGGCGCAATTCATACCCAGACACTTTCTCCCTCTCTTTCTCACTATACACACCCACATGCCCTCCCATACTCACATGATCATTCTTGCGAACAGGTGAAGGCGCAATTCATACCCAGACACTTTCTGCCTCTCTTTCTCACTATACACACCCACATGCCCTCCCATACTCACATGCTCATTCTTGCGAACAGATGAAGGCGCAATTCATACACAGACACTTTCTCCCTCTCTTTCTCACTATACACACCCACATGCCCTCCCATGTGGGAGTAACTCTCTCCCTCTTTTTCTCACACGACGATCACATAAAGGTTAAGACACAGGAACATGCATATGCACAGCTCTCTACACTCGCTCACACACACACACACATATATATATACGTATGTGCTCCTATACACATATTCTTTATGCATACTAAACTATATTTATTTGTCTTCATGAATATGGTTTAGTTATTTTGTTCACTGAATAGTGGAATTTGGGTCATAAGATATCATTATTCAAATTCTATTTTTTTTAACTTATAAACTTTTAGAAAAAACACATTAAAGTCTAATTTTCAGATTTTCTAAGATGAACTTACTCTGAAGAATACAGGAACATTCAGTGTGTACTCTAATAAATAATTTTCGCAATGAAATTAAACAGAAACCGAGATGGTTGAAATGTGTTTGGATGATGCAATATTTCTGTGCGTGCCTTATCACCAACAGCTGTAGCTCTTAAACAACATTATATTTTGATTTTAAACCACTTTCTTTGACAAAATTAATTGGTTTTAAAAATACCTTTTTTAATTTATTTTCCTACTCAGTTTCTATAACAAAATAGAAAATTTTTATATCATACAAAATTCCAAGCTGATTTAATAATCGACTACGGTATGTTTTGATTTGTAGACAGTATTCAATTATAGCCCAATTTCTCAAAACAGTGTCATAATTACTTTTTGCTGCAAAAAAATTGAGATAGGTTTTTAAAAATATAGTTAGTTGTAATATTTTACTCTCTAAAGATGATCACAGTCGGACGAAACAAGTTGGAAATTTAATATTACATTTGGCTTATGTGTAAGATATTTGACTAGATGGAGTTAAAGAATAAAATATTTTCTATTTAGTCTTATACAGCTATATTCGGAATTTAAAACTTTAATTAAATTAACTAAAGCAATAATAAACAAGGTTTTTATTTGGGGAACAGCACTCGGAGTATATATATACGAGATCAAAATTCAAGAGGAGTAACACACAGAGTAAGGAAACACACTTGCCGACTCAAATTTTCGGGTAATCCGTCTTCAGGAAAAAAGAGAAAGGGAGACCAAGCACCTTGTAGACGCAACGGCAAGTAACCGTCTGTGTGTTACTCTTCTTGAATTTTGAACTCGTATTGTGTCCAGTTTGGATCGTGTTTCGTTTAATTAAGTGAATATATATATATATATATATATATATATATATATATATATATATATATATATATTGTAAAAGACGAGCCAATCCCTGTTACGTATTACTTTGGGCACTTCTTATTGGTTGTGGGTGTTTATTCGTTGAACACGTTTCTCCTTAGCACACTCCGTCTGCTCGGCCGCCTCAGCCTTCACTCCGGGAGAGGGCTCGCAGTCCTTACTTAATTTTCCAATAGAGTTGGATGAAGGTCTTGGCGTCCTGGCTTGGAAGTGTACCTCGTCGAACTCGGTGTTTACTATGGGCTTAGTGGATTTCATTAGATACTGGTTGTTGGTGTTTTCTGTAAATTCTATTGATGTGGGTGTATGTAGACCTTTTCCCTGTCGGTTTCTTAACACGCTCGTCTTTTACAATATCTAATCTGGCATTCAACATATAATAACGCACAATCCAGCCAGGAACTACACCCACCAGCTTGAGAATGACCGAGGAACGGTCGAAACCGGTCGCAACGACACGAGGAAGGCGCCACGCATTCTTCAAGAAAACACTGCAGTAAAGGGGTCTAATGACAAACGCCACACACACTCAACTTCAACTTCAAATCATAATGCCCATAGCCCGGACCAGATTCTTACGAGGAACTCTTCTGCGTGAGGACGCCTATGCCATTCCTGCCCTCTGTGAAATTAAAGTAGGGACTGCGAGCCCTCTCCAGGAAGGACGGCGGATGCAGCCAAGCGTGTTAAGAAACCGACGGGGAAAAGGTCTACATACACCCACATCAATAGAATTTACAGAAAACCCAACAACCATTATCTAATGAAATCCACTAAGCCATAGTAAACACCGAGTTCGACGAGGTTACACTTCCAAGCCGGACGCCAAGACCTTCATCCAACTCTATTGGAAAATTAAGTAGGGACTGCGAGCCCTCTCCCGGAGTGAAGGCTGAGGCGGCCGAGCAGACGGAGTGTGCTAAGGAGAAACGTGTTCAACGAATAAACACCACAACAATAAGAAGTGCCCAAAGTAATACGTAACAGGGATTGGCTCGTCTTTTACAATATCTAATCTGGCATTCAACATATAATAACGCACAATCCAGCAGGAACTACACCCACCAGCTTGAGAATGACCGAGGAACGGTCGAAACCGGTCGCAACGACACGAGGAAGGCGCCACGCATTCTTCAAGAAAACACTGCAGTAAAGGGGTCTAATGACAAACGCCACACACACTCAACTTCAACTTCAAATCATAATGCCCATAGCCCGGACCAGATTCTTACGAGGAACTCTTCTGCGTGAGGACGCCTATGCCATTCCTGCCCTCTGTGAAATTAAAGTAGGGACTGCGAGCCTCTCCAGGAAGGACGGCGGATGCAGCCAAGCGTGTTAAGAAACCGACGGGGAAAGGTCTACATACACCCACATCAATAGAATTTACAGAAAACACCAAAACCAGTATCTAATGAAATCCACTAAGCCCATAGTAAACACCGAGTTCGACGAGGTACACTTCCAAGCCAGGACGCCAAGAACCTTCATCCAACTCTATTGGAAAATTAAGTAGGGACTGCGAGCCCTCTCCCGGAGTGAAGGCTGAGGCGGCCGAGCAGACGGAGTGTGCTAAGGAGAAACGTGTTCAACGAATAAACACCCACAACCAATAAGAAGTGCCCAAAGTAATACGTAACAGGGATTGGCTCGTCTTTTACAATATCTAATCTGGCATTCAACATATATATTATATATATATTTAATATTATATATATATATATATAATATATATATTAATCTCTAATCGGGGTTCGGTCAATTTTCCAGGATAAAAAATCAAACTCTCGTTGCCAACGTTTCGGTTTTATTTAAAACCTTTTTCATAGACCTACAAAAAAGGTTTAAAATAAAACCGAAACGTTGGCAACGAGAGTTTGATGTTATATATATATATATATAAAAAGATTTCACATAAACACGTGAAACAACAATCAATGATCAAACCACAATAAGAAATGGGAAAACAAGACTAAGATCTTTCAACCGTAACAAGCGGTCTTCGTCAGAGTCAAAAACCCAACTGAGTCAGTTGGGTTTTTGACTCTGACGAAGACCGCTTGTTACGGTTGAAAGATCTTAGTCTTGTTTTCCCATTTCTTATTGTGGTTTGATCATATATATATATATATTATATATTAAATATATATAAATTAAAACTTGCCAACTTTAAGTCTAATATGTTTCTTACATACTTTCTCAAGTTTTCTTATATTATTCCTCCATCTTTCCGGTACGATATAAATCAACTCACCGAATGATTTGTTTATATTTCTATTTTCTTAATTTACATAGGGCCGACGTTTCATAAAAGTGTATGTTATTAGTTATATTTGAAAGAAGCGAAGTGATTGTTAAAGTAAATAAGTATTTTATTATGAATTGTAAAGATATTGTTAAATGAATTCCTTGATAATGGTCAGTGTAGACCGAAACGTCGGCCCTGTGCAAATATGGAAAACAGAAATATAAACAAATCATTCGGTGAGTTGGTTTATATGGTACCTGAAAGATAGAGGAATAATATAAGAAAACTCGATAACGTATGTAAGAAACATACTAGACTTAAAGTTGGCAAGTTATTTAATGATATATGTTTAAAAAAAGGTCTACTCCCAAAGTATACCAATATATATATATATATATATATATAAACTAGAATTTTTAAAAGAACACATAGAAAAGAAATCACTGAACTCACTACTATATTTCGATGTCCTCGTCTTCAGGAAAAGATGTGAATCGCTCCAAAGGCTGATAACGACTGACTTGGCGTTCGAACTGAAGCACTCAAACAGTGTAGCCAACTTTCGGAGGAAAGGTAGACAGGGAAAATAAAGAGATAAAACCCAAATAAAAATTAAAAAATAAAAACATTTAACTGAAATAAAATTAAAAGCTGATAAAAAAAAATCAACGATTGAGGTTAAGCCCAGGAGCCGATCTACCGCCCAGAAGACTAATAAGTGCTTCTTCTGAAGCTCTCAGAGTGACTTTCGAATTAGTCTGATCAATCTGCCTCAGGACCTGTACACGGAAACAGTCATTGAAATTGAGTCCGTGAGAACTGGCATGAGTAGCAACGGGAAGGTCACTGAGTTTGCCAACGTATGACCTGTGATTATTCATACGCAGTCTTAGCTTGGTGGAAGCCAAATATATATATATACATAAAACAATTTTCAAAAGAACACAGAAAAGAAATCACTGAAACTCACTACTATATTTCGATGTCCTCGTCGTCAGGAATAGATATACTATAAATCGTTCCAAAGGATGATAACGAACGATATATATATACAACATCAGCTATTAAACAATGTAAAAATGGATTATTGCAGTTTGTGGAATATACAAGTAGAAATATTTCAGACATAAATAAAATAATATAACTTACAGGAAAGAAATTTGAATTAAAAAATGAAATTTACATTTTATAAACGAACTAACAATCTTGGCTGGTCAAAACCTTTGATTGGATAATAAATAAGTAGATGGCATTACAAGTAACCTCAGCCCTGTTCAATCAAAGGACACAACAGGAATTAAATAAATCAAATTTTACTGAAACTCGGTGTAACACTCCAGAATAAAATTACTTAAATTAGTAATATGACTTCTATTAGTCGAACTGAGATTCTTTTTAATGTACATTTCAAATGTCTTTTTTCTTTGTTCATGTTTTTCCTTATCTATTATAATTGTATCTTTAAAGTCGTGACCTTCGTTTATAACATGCGAATCTGAGGCGGTTGCGTTACTGCATGTACGATATATTATATATAATCTATATAAAACAAGATTTCTTTTGTTACGTAAAATAAACTTGAGGTATAATGATCAACGTCCAAACTACAATAAGAAATGAGAAAAAAAGACTGAGATCTTTCAACCGTAACAAGTGGTCTTCGTCAGAGTGAAATCCCAACTGAAATCAAAGATGTAGAAATATCTGGTAAATGATTGAAAAGAGTGGGAGGTAAGAAAGGTATTTTAAAGAGTGTAAAGTGTGGAAAAGGACAATGGTCCAGGGAGAGATGTTAGGGTAAGCAAAGGAGTACAGGAAGAAATAAAGAAGTAAAAAACTATCTGCCAGCTCTCAACCGTCTTGGATGACGCTATTGCCTTCGTGAGTGTTGAGTCAAGCTTGAATAAGCCATTACTAATGCTTATAATATTTGTTAATCAGAAAGGATTCCATAATATTTCTTGACAACACTGATTTTTCATAATCAGTAATCTCCGTAATCAGTAATCTCAGTAATCAGTAAAAGTAATCATTTTATCTCCGGCCCAATCAATATGGTGATGATGATTTTCAATATTTATATGCAAGAAAAAGGAGCTACTTCTTTCCTGTCTACCTACATAATAGTGGTATATAATATATTCACATAAAGTTTAACTCACAAGGAAAAGGGAACACAAATAAAGAAATCTCCTGAGGCCTTTTACTTTATGTCATCAGAGAGCAAACAATGTAAGGACTGACTTTACAAAGTAAGTCAATGTATTATATTGTAAAGTCAGTTCTCACTTTGTTTGCTGTCTGATGACATAATGTGAAAGGCTTCAGAGCATTTAATTTCTATTGTTTTCCTTTTTCCTTGTGGTTTAAACTTCATTCCTAGCATCACTTATTTTATTATTGTGATTTTTCTGCTATATATATATATATATATATATATATATATATATATATATATATCCGCTAGCTGTCAACCCTCTTAGAAGAGGCTATTGCCCTCGTAACGATTTCTTACTGTACATTGATTGTTATTTTACGTGTTTATGGGAAATCTTTATATCAGATTTCCCATATATAAAGATTTCCCATAAACACGTGAAATAACAATCAATGTACAGTAAGAAATCGTTACGAGGGCAATAGCCTCTTCAAAGAGGGTTGACAGCTAGTGGATAGTTTTTTACTCTTTCTTACTGTACTCCTTTGTTTCCCCAAACATCCCTTTCTGGACATTAGTCCTTTCCTGCGCTTTCATCCTTTTAAAATACCACTCTTCCCTCCCACTCTTCTCAACCCCTCACCAGATGTTCTCTGCATCTAGTGTTTCAGTTGGGTTTTTGACTCTGACGAAGACCGCTTGTTACGGTTGAAAGATCTTAGTCTTGTTTTCCCATTTTCTTATTGTGGTTTGATCATTGATATATATATATATATATATATAAATAACAAGATTTCACATGAATACGTGAAATAACAATGAATGATCAAACCACAATATGAAATAGGGAAAAAAGACTAAGATCTTTCAACCTTAACAAGCAGTCTTCATTCAACTTCAGTGAACTGACTGTTGGGTTCATCAGTTGGGTTTTTGACTGTGACGAAGACCGCTTGTTACGGTTGAAAGATCTTAGTCTTTTTTCCCTATTTCATATTGTGGTTTGATCATATACATATATATATATATATATATATATTACAATACAAGATTGAAAAGTTTTATGTTGAATGAGTGTGAACACATGGAGACATAATGGTATAATAGTACCGACAGGTATTATTAGCCTTGACTAGGCAAGGCTGACTAGTCAAATAGCTCTTTGAAAAAATTAAACATTTTCTAGAAATCAAATTGAGTTTCTGACGTCTTAATGAATTTAAGAATGGGTCAATAATGAGAGAGTCGAAATATAGTAGTGAGTTTTTGTGATTTCTTCTATATGTGATCTTTCTATGAATATAGTTTATTAGTTTGTAGAATCCTTTATTTAATTGCTTTTATAGATTCTAAAAGTACATGAAAGACTTTTTAAAAATGTATACCTTGTTAGCGAATTATTCATGTGCGTTGTGTAATTACGACAAACACACTACTTTATATACAAGTAATCTGCACTGTTTTCGATCATTTTAACGACCGTATTTTCTGTCATCTGTTTATATAAAACACAAAGTTTATCTGTCTGTAAGTATA
Source organism: Hermatobates lingyangjiaoensis (assembly GCA_026182355.1). Taxonomy (NCBI): domain Eukaryota; kingdom Metazoa; phylum Arthropoda; class Insecta; order Hemiptera; family Hermatobatidae; genus Hermatobates; species Hermatobates lingyangjiaoensis. The sequence goes on from JAPFBL010000430.1 coordinate 4,979,827, forward strand.
TATAAAAGTAAGTAAATATATATATATAAGTATATATAAAATACAAAGTTAGTATGTCTGTCAACAATAAAAATAACGCTGGTAGAATTTAGATACAAAGAAACATATGGATCTTGTATAACTTTTTTCGGGTGAACTAACAACTGGTATCTTTTCTTTAAATAACAATTTTTTCTATTTATTACATAACATCCGCAGATGACGTATCCATAGTGTCGATGCAGGGTATACTACACCCTATTTATATGAAAGATAAAAAAATATTTAAATAAATAGATCTCTTTTTTGGAAATTAAGAACTACAAGTTAATTAATATAACAATTTACAATTATTTGTTACTAAATTTATATATGATCTTTTATTTAGCATGCGTTTTTATTTAACAGTTTAATCTTAATTAAGCTTAATTAGCTTTAAATTTAGCTAAGAAACTCTATAGCACTGAAATAGTAAAACACCTATACTAGTATTTAAGTAACAAACAGACAATAACATTATTTTTAGTACCCCCGTGCTAAAACGGTATAGGTTGTTAATAAGTATTTTTTTTTTTTTTTTGGTAGAGAATTAAATTTTTTGGTGGTAGGGCGCAAATTATAATGTGCAATAAAAATCATATATAATCAATATATGGTTATATATTGAAATATAAATATTTCATATTGGTTGGATTTCATCATATTGATTGGACAGGAGCTAAATTTATTACTTATGAAAAATCAGTGTTGTTAAGAAATATTATTGAATCGTCCCTAATTAAATTTAATAGATCAAATATTATAAACATTAGTAACGGTCTCTTCAAACTTGATACTTTCGTCACGAGGGCAATAGCCTCTTCAAAGAGGGTTGACAGCTAGCGGATAGTTTTTTTACTCTTTCTTACTGTACTCTTTTGTTTCCCCAAACATCCCGTTCTGGACATTAGTCCTTTCCTGTGCTTTCACCCTTTTAAAATACCACTCTTCCCTCCCACTCTTCTCAACCCCTCACCAGATGTGTCCTGCATCTAGTGTTTCAGTTGGGTTTTTAACTCTGATGAAGACCGCTTGTTAGAGTTGAAAGATCTTAGTCTTGTTTTCCCATTTTCTTATTGTGGTTTGATCTATATATTGAAATATGTATATATTGATATAAGGTTACATATTGAAGTATGTATATGTGGTCATTTGAAATATGTACATGTTTAAAATGAGTTTCTGTATAGGACACAAAAGGGTCTCTCCCGATACCAGTTTGATAAGATAAAACAGGGAGTTGAGATGAGTCATAACCACTTATTGCAACCCACACAGCGTCAGCCTGATCCCGTCAAACCAGATTCCTAGAACTTTAATGTCATCGCATTTAAGAGGCCAATTTTCAGAAAATGACCTGCGACAGAAACGCAGAACCGCGCCAATCTATCAGGTTCAATTTTTATGAAGAGAATGTTATTACTTTCGATTCACTTGCAAAATAAATTAACTGATGTAGTTAAGATTAATTGTAAAATTTTGCTTCAGAGTATTTTATTATTTGAATACATGAGAAATTGCATAATTAATAACAAAAGAAAAAAAAAAAAAACGACTAAGCTGATCCTGCCTATGAATATTATAGGCTCTCCGTCGTTGAACGCAGCAACCTTCCTATATCTATGTATGCAAATCCGAAGGTCTTAGTTTGAATGATTGCTCCTCTGTTCAAATCCTCAATGATATCTCCATCTATAATTGTCATGTTAGCTTAACAGCTCCAGAGGAGGCACATATTTCCTTCCTTGGCACTAGATCACCTTACAGACTCAATATTTATTGATAGATAAAGAAACAACATAACTATGATAGGATAGAAATTATAATTTCACTTATATCTATTGATGAATTTATTTGTATTTTGCATATTAACTATTTGTTTCATGTTTGTTAATTTTTTTTTTTTAGTTACTTTACATTTTCACTATTTCCTCTTCCGGCGTAATTTAGTCTTACTGACACAGCAATTACAACGAAGGAACTATTTAGTATGGTTTTGCCTCCTTAAGTGAACAATACTTCCTTTCCTGGTGACGACGATTTGTCGAAATATCGAAGTCAATTGTGCTAGTTCATTTTATATGTTTCTTTCTGTATAATTTGATGCGTTGTCCACGTGCATGGTTTCATTTTTTTTTTTTTTTTCAATATTGGATCGTTTCATAAAAATCATTTCAACTCTTCTTTTGATGGTCTTTTGACATTTGAACGTTTTCTCAAAACAGGAGGTTGAAACACTACCTTATAATTGTGCAATTTTGTAATAATGCATGCAGATTTCAATACTAATATCTAGCATTGAACCAAAATGATCAGTCTCTGTAATTATTTTTCAATATGACTTACAAGTCGTTCTATTTTTCCTTAAATCGCATTCATTAGTCATTCGTTCACCTGATAACAACTAATAGTCACAATTAAGCTATAAGATAAAATACGTTATATTTCCTTCCTTAACAAAATTACCCTAGAAGCTTGCTTAATCAAACGTGTTCTTAAAGGACAATAACTGAATTATTATTTTTACTCCAGTAATGTGGCTCAGCAACTGCTCTTTCATCTATTAAAATGTTTGTTTAATACTTACATTACCAATGAAACCTCATCAAATATATTATTCAACTCTCAAAAGGCTATATAAAGAACGTTAAGAGCTCTTATGTAATGATAATAAACAGATCACAATTCATTAGGAGTATTTAGCAAAACAACAATGGTTTTATTATCTTTTTTTTCTTTTTTTTTCTTGATAAGAACAGAGGAGAGTTAGAAAACAGATGTTATCAAATACGTCAATGTGTTCTACAACGCAAACACATATCAATGGAAAATGTATTACTACTGCTGTATATTACTTTTAGAAATACACTGGGATTTATTACATGAATTTTTATAATCTATTCTCAGTCTTGCTTCGCCCATGTACTCCTTTCGTCATTTGTTGCAAAAGTCATTCTTTCACTTCCCTTTTCCAAGGTAGTATTTATCAAAAAGTACATGCAAAATAATATGCAAAAATTAAAAAAAAAATTATTTTATTTTTTCTTGTTTATAATATATACATTTACAACTTTACATTTATAAATACTATTAAATATATTAAAATAATATATTTAATTTATAATTAAGAGGTGAAAACTTATAATTGCTTTCCTCACTGCGTAGACTTTTTCTGAAAACTATTCATCCCATAAAAACCCAAAATTCACCCCATGGAGGTGAATTTCTCCCCAATTGAGAACCCCTGATCTATCAAGGGTTCCCAACCTAGGGTTTAAGAGATAAAAGTGAAGAATTCAAGCGGCAGTTACAAGGTAGTTATAAAAATACACAAATAATATTTCTTTATATATACAGTAGCCTTCCACTCGCAATCCTGAAAGCACGTACTTCATCGTCTTCCCTTCTACTCCCTTTCTGATGGCAAACTTCAGTTCGAAATTATTGTTCTTGTAAGTGTTCTCGTTTCTTTTATGTGTTGCCTTTTTCATTTATATATATATATTCGTAAATTTTGGTAGCAGTCCTTCTTTGACACACACATTATTGAAAATGACACCAAATTTAGCTGATACCTGTTTCTTAACAAGTTTCTCAATTTTTCTAAATAACACTCTCGTTATTTCGTCTACATAATAAAGTACATCTCCTATGCTCGACATGTTTCGAATGATCAACATTCACCATCAGGACGTGAATAAGATCTAAGGTGAAATATCTAGTTTAATATATACATGGAGAAGGTAGAAGGGGTTGTTTTCCATAAAGTTTAAGAAATGGTGGGCGTTAATCCTGTAGGGTGAGTGGCCTCTCGGCCTGAGTCGCTACCTGCAAGAGTTTCTGGATGTGAACTAAACAGCTTCAAAATACGGCTATTGTTTTCGACCTGAATATTTAGGAGTGGTTTCAGTTTTTGAATTAATATAGCCTCTAAAATTTTTAGTTTATGGTGGTTACTTTCTTTTTTTATAATTTTAGTATTTGTAACCTATATAATATATATAGTTACTATATATATAGTAATTTGACTATATATATATATATGTTTGTAAAATTTGGAAGCAGTCCTTCTTTTAAGCATATTTCGTTGAACAGCTGACCGTATTTCGCTGTTTGAAGAAAATGACATCAGTGAAATACGGTCAGCTGTTCAACGAAATATATATATGTATATACAAAACTAAAGTTTATCGGGACTCGGTCAGTTCTTCAAATTCAAATTAAACTCTCATTGCCAACATTTCGGTTTTCATTTAAAACCTTTTTCATAGGCAGAAGTATAAATTTTGAAACAGAAAAACTAAATATATCCACAGACTATTTTTCCTTGTAAAATAATTTGTAATGTAATATTTTGTTTTTCTGTTTCAAAATTTATACTTCTGCCTATGAAAAAGTTTTTAAATAAAAACCGAAACGTTGGCAATGATAGTTTAATTTGAACCTGAATAACTGACCGAGTCCCGATAAACTTTAGTTTTGTTTCCATTTCACGGTCGATACTTTTATCAATATATATATATATATATATATATATATATGAGTACCGCCCTGTCTTCCTGCGGGACTCTTCGCTCTTCGCACCTCCTGATGACGACGATTGTCGAAATATCGATGTGAGTTATGTCTGTGTCTTTCTGTGTGTTTCCTTCGTTTTTTATTTTATTGTAAAAAAGTCCGCTGGACCGTTTCTTTTAATTGTATATATATATATATATATGATCAAACCACAATATGAAAGATCTTAGTCTTGTTTTCCCATTTCATATTCTGGTTTGATCATTGATTGTTATTTCACGTGTTTATGTGAAATCTTTCATATATATATAATTGAAAAATATTTAGTTACTTTTAGTTTCATATTTTTAGGTTGTTGTTAGTAGTTAAAGAAAAGAATTCCTGTTTTTATTAAATAAAATACGTTTTCTATAATGAAATATTGGCCAAAATCAAGCCATTTCCATTCCAAGGACTACAAATCTGAAATTTCTCTTTAAGATCTATCAAACTGTACAACTATTTAAGGAGATTAAAAGTTAAACACATATCCACCCACTCAATCAAAAAAGTTATTATCCTGAAAACGTCAAAATAACTTAAGGTATCTCAGAAACGTGTAAATCCGTTAAATTTCAAATAATTTTTTTTCATGATTATTACACTTTATTATCAGTAAATAAAATGCATGGATATAGTTATTATATGTTAAATTATAATATTCAGAGTGTTTTTGACAAAGCATGTATCATATTGAGCCATTGTTCCAATATTTGACAGAATCAGACTTTATAAGCAATTAGGACTATAAACCAACAATTTGAGCCACTTCGATCAGTTACTTTTGATTCGCAGCAACCAATACTTGTCCAGTCAAGCAACCATAAACATAAAAGGCAAAATAATTCAAAATTTAATAATTGGACATGTAATTATCTCTGTGTTACATATACATGTATTCTTTCAGTATTTTCAGATAGCCTTGGACTGATGTTATTCAAGTAGTCGTGTGATGTTTGAAAAAACTTTTTATTTAAGTAGTTAATACTCATTTAGATGGAATTTCTAAGAGTATCCCATTGCACTAGACTACCTTTTTATTTTCTCACTTACATAACGAAACACTCAAGTTACACCTCTATCTACTATCAGACTCAAGGAAAAATGTAGTGAGTGATATTCTCGTAGAAGGTTATTGAAAGGCAATCACCTCTTCTCAAAATGAAGATATCAAGGACGGGGCAAGGATTGTTATACGCATATATCCAATTTATGTAAGGCATATTATGAATTTATAAGAAATCAACAACACAATTCTACCGCATGGTAGTCCGAAATTCCTGCTGCTTTTACAACTAATGTTTTCAATTAAAAAATAATTTTAAATAAAAAAAAAAACCAATAATTTCATTTGCAAGGGCGACTCACATTACTGGATTGATTGTACATTGGGAGTTAATATAAATTGGTTAATATTAACTTCTAGGGTGAATTATCCTGTTTATTATATATACAAGGAGAAGATAGAAGGGGGTTGTTTTCCTTCAAGTTTAAGAAAAGCTGGGCGTTAATCCTGTGGGGTGAGTGGCCTCTCGGCCTGAGTCACTACCTGGAAGGGTTTCTTGATGCACTTGATGTGAATTAAACAGCCTCAAAATACGGCTACTGTTTTCAACTTAAATATTTAGGAGTGGCTTCAGTTTTTGGATTAATATAGCCTCTAAAATTCACAGTTTATGGTGGTTACTTTCTTTTTTTATTATTTTAGTATTTGTAACCAGCATCTCTCGGGTTAATTTAACCTTATGCTTGTCTTGCATATGTTTTTTGGGTGCTCTGGCCATTAGGTGCACAGTGAGCCTTATGATAGGAAAGTGGTAGTCATATCAATGTACCACTGTTTTTAGGTTTCACAGTCCCCATAAGTACATGTATACTCGTACACTAGATTTGTTTCCTTTAAAGGTGAGCTTTTGTCATAGTTATTATTTTTTATAAACAGGCTACTCACAGGTGGGCTTTTATAGTAAGTGGCCAGTGTTACTTTTTCATTCTCGTTTTCCAACTGACATTATGTCAACCAGATAATTCACCCTAAAAGTTATTCATGTCTTCATAATGAATGTTGATCATTCAAAACATGTAGACTACAGGAGGTGTACTTTATTGTTTACACGAAATAACGAGAGTGTTATTTAGAAAAATTGAGAAACTTGTTAAGAAACAGTTATCAGCTAAATTTGGTGCCATTACATCAATGATCAAACCACAATATGAAATGGGAAAACAAGACTAAGATCTTTCAACCGTAACAAGCGGTCTTCGTCAGAGTCAAAAACCCAACTGAAACACTAGATGCAGAAAACATCTGGCGAGGGGTTTTTGACTCTGACGAAGACCGCTTGTTACGGTTGAAATATCTTAGTCTTGTTTTCCCATTTCATATTGTGATTTGATCATTGATTGTTATTTCACGTGTTTATGTGAAATCTTTATATATATATATATATATACATATATATGTTATTATAATTTAATAATTACTCATTATAGTTAATTATAATTACATTTTATTATATAATTTAATGTATTATATTATATATATAACAATAGTTTGATTTGTTCTAAGTAGCACTTTAGTTATGTACGAAATGATGCGTATGAACAGTCTCCTTTTACATGAGATAAACTATTTTTTTTCCGGTCATTAAAATTGTCTATCAGGATGTAAACTACAGCTTTATATTGAGTAAAGCATACTAATTTATTAAGCAAAATTACATTTTGAAATAAACGATTACAAGCTTGTAACGATGGCTACTCAAAATACAATGACGAAAAAGATATTTTACAGTGGGGAGCAAGGTGGTTGCGTGACGTCTCAATGAAATGATTACTTACATTTCAGTACCACTTGGCTGGATTATTTAAACAAGGCGAATTAGTGTCTCAAATATACATACATTCAAAAACATCTTTCCAAAATTAAGTTTTTTTTTTTCATGTTGATCATTATTGTAGGTACAAAGAAACGTTGTACTTTATTTATGAATTTATTAGAGTGTGTTCTCTATTATTTTTTTAATATAATGGATTTTCTAGTTATGGACTTTCGAGTCAAATTATAAGGCCAAAGACAAATAAAAGATTCACGCTCTGTGGTATCGTGCAGTGCTTTACAGGTCACAGGCCAATGGCTTTTGTGCACCACGTGGCCATGTGAACGAATCGTATACCTGATGAAGCCATCAAGTTACAACCCAGTGGGTTATGTGCAGCACGTGCCCGTGTGCACGAGTCATACACTTGATGATGCAATCAAGTTACAACCCAGTGGGTTATGTGCAGCACGAGTCATACACTTGATGATGCAATCAAGTTACAACCCAGTGGCTTATGTGCAACTAGTGGCCATGTGTACGATTCATACACTTGATGATGCAATCAAGTTACAACCCAGTGGCATATGTACAGCATGTGCCCATGTGCACGAGTCATACACTTGATGTTGCCATCAGGTTACAAGCCAGTGGCTTATGTGCAGCACGTTCCCATGTGCAAGATTCGTACACTTGATGAAGACATTAGGTTACAAGCCAGTGGTTTACGTGCAGCACGTGCCCATGTGCACGCGTTGTACACTTGATGAAGACTTAGGATAAAAGCCAGTGGCTAATGTGCATCACGTTCCCATGTGCAAGATTCGTACACTTGATGAAGACATCAGGTTACAAGCCAGTGGTTTATGTACAGCACGTGCCCATGTGCACGCGTCGTACACTTGGTGAAGACATCAGGTTACAAGCCAGTGGCTTATGTGCAGCACGTGCCCATGTGCACGCGTCGTACACTTGGTGAAGACATCAGGTTACAAGCCAGTGGTTTATGTGCAGCACGTGCCCATGTGCACGCGTCGTACACTTGGTGAAGACATCAGGTTACAAGCCAGTGGCTTATGTGCAGCACGTTCCCATGTGCAAGAGTCGTACATTTGATGAAGACATTAGGTTACAAGCCAGTGGTTTATGTACAGCACGTGCCCATGTGCACGCGTCGTACACTTGGTGAAGACATCAGGTTACAAGCCAGTGGCTTATGTGCAGCACGTGCCCATGTGCAAGAGTCGTACACTTGATGAAGACATTAGGTTATAAGCCAGTGGTTTATGTGCAGCACGTGCCCATGTGCAAGAGTCGTACACTTGATGAATACATTAGGTTATAAGCCAGTGGCTAATGTGCATCACGTTCCCATGTGCAAGATTCGTACACTTGATGAAGACATTAGGTTAATCCCTTTTGATTGTCAGCAGTGCTAGTAATGCCTGATCCAATGCCGCTATCTATACAACCACCAATTAGGAGATAACGGATTTGATATAGTCACAAAGATAAGCAAATATTGCAAAACAAACTGCACCAGCCTTTGTACAAATGGCAATATACGTTAGAAGGTAACTCTATGGCTAGACCAGCTACTCTTACCATGACTTTGATAGAACGCCAGATCTAGGCTATCTTTATTTAAATCTATCTAAGAATTCTTTAAATCATTCTGAAGTCAATAACAGAAAGCAGAAAATGACAAATGACCCAACTGTTGACACAGATTGAATTGGGTGTCATTGGACCTGATGAAATAATGATAGCACTGATTGTTACTCACATGCAAATGATAACTTTCTACGCATTCCTTCTATATAGAGTTATCAAAATCTCATTTAGATTATATTAGCGGGAAATTATCAACGAAAAAAAATTACTGTTGTCAAATTGTACTTCTCAAATTACGTTTAAATCAAAATTATTGTTATTGCCATAAATTTTTTTTAGTAATATTATTTAAAAATAAAATTCAGTTTTTACTCAATATACCTCAATATATATGCATTTGAATAAATAAAAATTATTCAACATTAAATCATAGCTCAACCTCTATGCACATTTGATGATAACATATGAAAATATTTTATATTTATTTACTTAAATATAGATATTTGCTATTGACTTGTCAATGATTTGAAGTGCAAATGTGCATTATTTACGAAGAAACGTAACATTTGACAAGTTCACAGAAGGGGTTCTTGAAGATTTTTGTCATAAAAATTCAACTCCTGATTATATGCCGACTTTTCGCTAAAAGTTGTTTGGCATTTTCAAGGCTTGTTTTTGAGGAAACACTGTTTAACCGTCCATGCTTTTATCTAGCAGCATCATAACAGAATTTATCATGTTTTATCTAGCAGCATCTGTTGCTACCTTAAGGTGACTAAAATCCTCAAGAACCCCTTCTGTGAACTTGAAAAATCAGTGGTCGAGAAGCTATACCAACAGTAGGTTAGGTTACTAGGTTACTAGGTTACAGTGGCAGTCCCACAAGGGAACACACGTAGGCCAAGCATTGGCCCTTTGTGATACCACACAATCAAGATTGATTCTACAGTGGGGAGTCTTAAATTTTGCCTAACTCAAATGTATTTAGAGTAGGGATCTTTAACGAGTACCTGACATCGTACAGGCTCGGGACCGACGGTTTAACGTCCTTCTCCGAGGGACGACGTGCTCAGATTTATTCACCTCCCGCGTGAATAAATCGAGGGCCAGGTGAGGATTGAACCCCGGTCCTATCAGTTCAGAGGTGAGAACGTAACCACTGAGCTAGCCTGGCCCCCTATATCAACAGTAACACTAAACTTATAATTATATTAAATATATGAAGGTTGCATTAGTCACATCCAACTGAATATTCATATATGTGTTATTACTATTGTTTGATATCCGCATCAAATAATCATGCCCGTTCAAAGTAGTTTAACCCAAATAATAAAACGGTTTTCTGAACTTTTGACCCAGAAAAGGAAAATATCTACGAGGATCACAACCTATTATATTAAATATCTACTAAAAGTTTATAAAACCACAACAATTTAATCAAGATTTCATAAAATTTTATAAAATTGGAAAAAAAATTTTGTTTTTCTTCCGATGAAATATCCTTTAGAAAGTGAAATTTTGCAAAGGTTTACTGTTCCATCTCAGGGTTAACAATAAAGTATATATGAAATTAGCTGTTCTGCTTACACATAGACATATCGAAACAGAAATCTGCAGTATCTATTTTATTGGACTCATTGAAAACTCCATATCAACATTTTTCCCCAAACGCAATAGTTGAGCTTGCTCTATGTTTGCTATAGAAAGTAAATGAGAGTAACAAAAAATAACGAAAGTATCAAATAATCCAGATATATTAATTATTAATTCAATGCAACCCAATTATTTTGCCATTACGTATCATTAAACAATGGGCATAATATGTATGTTATGTAAAAAAAAATAGAATTAAGGTTTTGGAAAAAAAAATAAGTAAATTTAGTCAGGCTGTTTTGGAAGTAATGGAAAAAACATGGATTTCTAGTTATTTTCCGCTGAGATGCCTTAATATGAGAGGACAGGCAAGTGACCTCGATTTGAAAGCTCCTACTAGTTTGTTTGCCCAATGTGTATTGTATAGGACATCAACTCTTTTGCAATGTATACGATCTATATTATCATAAAACTCGTTTATGTAATTTTGCTTGTGATTTTGCTTACAGCTGACTTTGTTACAATACTTCCCCACACGGGTAGCACTATAAGAACAATTAAGAGGCCAGATTTTATGTTATGTTATGGTTATCTTTTAATTCTAGTTTATGCCCAATAATTCAATAAAACAGTACAAATAACAACTGAAGACTGCAAATAAGTAGTAATAAAACAGTACAAATAAGACTACTTTTCAAATAACCAAATTAAAAAGAAAGAAGAATGAAAAAGAAATTCTCTCAACATATTTAAGGAAATTCATAGGATATTCATATTTCCTTTCATTTTATATCAGATGTAAAATCTATTCCTGCTGCAGAATAGTCTAAACAGTTATTTTAAACAAAAAATCTTAGTCCCATTTTTTTAATTTCTTATTGTGGCTTAGACGTTCTTTTATATTTCCGTGTTTACTGTAAAGTTTTGTTAGATATATACTTTGAAAAGAAGAAACACGAATGAAAAATAGACACTAGGACTTGCTTTCAATATTTCGACCGTTTTAATGGTCGTCTTTCGGAAAAGAAGTGTTACGGAAGTTAAACGGCTTTATATAAGAATATAAAGCATATATACGTATATAACAAGATTTCACATAAACACATGAAATACGTACATATACGTATATATACCTTACGTATATAAATACGTCTATATACCTTACGTATATAAATACGTATGAACGTATAAGCCACAAGGAAAAAGTAAAAAAACACAGAAAATATGCTCTAAGGCCTTTCAATTATATGTCATCAGAGAGCAACGAGATATTGATATTGAAATATTGATAGATATTGGTTATCAATATCTAGTTGCTCTCTGATGACATATAATTGAAAGGCCTTAGAGCATATTTTCTGTGTTTTTTTACTTTTCCTTGTGGCGTATACGTTCATTAGTTTCATCACGTGTTTATTGTGATTATATAGTATAAATACGTATATATACCTTATAAACTAAATGCGATCCAATAGGACAGATTACACTTAGAATGAACTGTACTACATAGAAAGAAACATAACAAAGACTCACTTTTCAATATGTTGACCGTATGGCGGTCGAAATATTGAAAAGTGAGTTTTTGTTATGTTTCTTTCTATCCGTCACAGTTCATTCTAAGTATATATATATATATTTTCATAGGCAGAAGTAAAAATGTTGAAACAGAAAAACTAAGTATTACATTACAAATTATTTTACAAAGAAAAATAGTATGTGGATTTTAACAACAACTGAAGTCTGTAGACTGCTCTGTTCTAGAAACACTAAATATTATATTTTATTTATTTATATTATTTTTCCCTGTCAAGAATAAAGATGGCAGTGTGTCTAAAGATGAAAAACCGATTTGATACTCTTAAATTGATGTGAAACATCCCAAATTGCAGAAAGATTGATTTCATTCAGTACTCTTCCCAGTAGCCTATTTGTTTTGCTACTTTTCTGAAATTGGTGAAGAACTTAAAAAAGAAACAAGTAGAAGTTTAAAGTAAATATGTCCAACCATCTAGAGTTTATCCAAGATATTGCCTATTTCTTTAAACATTTTGACCTATTTGCAACAGTAAAACAAATACGTTGACGATAAGCCTGTCGAAGGTCAAATTCTTCCATCAATTTTTGCGATAAGACCACTTTCATGTTTGTTTAAGAGTATTTATTCAGAGCAGGAAAAATCAAATACATAAAATTATATGTAACTTTATGAACGCATTGTATTATTGAATCAGTTTGTCTTTGTTTAGCTAGAAAAAAAAATACAACCCTGACATTATTTAAAACAAATCTGCATTTACTTGAGTAAAAGCGACATTACGTAAGTTTTGAATAAGAGAGTTGGGTTAATGTGGGCGTAAGATTGACGTAGGAGACATAACAGTCAAAGTAGGCCTCGGTAGTAAGACTTCCCTACTTGCAACATTTGCTAATTCTCTCTGCAGAAATGTATGCAAATTATAGACTGTTAACTGGAGTTCATTCATAATCTCTTGTTCAGATGGTATTGTCTTCTCTAAGTAAGGCGTAGAGAATTCATAAGTACTCTTAAACAATCAACTACCAGATAATGTATATGGAACATCTGTATTCGTAACGCTTCATTTAGTCTGTGATGCAATAACCATTATATAATTCATACAAAGAACATAATTCTTTTTACAATTCACACCAGATATGTTAAAACCAGAAACCAACATTGGCTTCGTAATGATTAGAAATAATAAATTTGATAGTTCGTTTTGTATAAAATACTAGTTTATAGGTATTATATCATTTCTGTATTATGGAATATATGCACTAAATTACACGTATGCTCTGAACTATCAATTAAAAACAAATAAAGTTAATTCTAATGGATAAAGTACACGAATACATAATTACGTAAAAAAAAGAAAATATTTTAATAATTACTCTTTACTTGCAGTTCCAATGAAAGAAGTGCAAAGCAGAACATTATCAAATATCAATGTCAGCAAAAATTAATACAAACCTACTCAGTATAATACATGCATTATTGTCTGTAGAGCATGAAAATTAAACAAATGACAAATGCCAATTTTTCACTTCTACAGATGTAAAGTATTTCGTTGCCTTAGGTCAGTGCTTCTCAAACGGTGCGCCCAGAAGCATTGGTGTACCTGGAAGGTACTCATGTGCACCCGGGCGGATTAGTGCACCCTGGAAGGTGGCCAGGTTCACCCGGACGTATTGGTGCACCGTGGAAGATAGCCATGTGCGCCCGGACGCATTAGTGCACCATGGAAGATGGCCAGATTCACCCGGACGCATTGGTGCACCCTGGAAGGTAGCCATGTGCGTCCGGACGCATTAGTGCACCCTGGAAGGTGGCCAGGTTCACCCGGACGCATTGGTGCACCCTGGAAGGTAGCCATGTGCGCCCGGACGCATTAGTGCACCCTGGAAGGTGGCCAGGTTCGCCCGGACGCATTGGTGCACCCTGGAAGGTAGCCATGTGCACCCGGACGCATTAGTGCACCCTGGAAGGTAGCCATGTGCGCCCGGACGCATTAGTGCACCCTGGAAGGTGGCCAGGTTCGCCCGGACGCATTGGTGCACCCTGGAAGGTAGCCATGTGCACCCGGACGCATTAGTACACCCTGGAAGGTAGCCATGTGCGCCCGGACGCATTAGTGCACCCTGGAAGGTAGCCAGGTGGAAGCATTGGTGTATCTGAAAGGTAGCCATGTGCACCCGGGCGGATTACTGCACCCTGTAAGGTGGCCAGGTTCACCCGGACGCATTGGTGCACCCTGGAAAGTAGCCATGTGCGCCCGGACGCATTAGTGCACCCTGGAAGGTGGCCAGGTTCACCCGGACGCATCGGTGCACCCTGGAAGGTCGCCAGGTGCACCCGGGTGCATTAGTGAGTCCTGGAAGGTAGCCATGTGCACCCGGACGCATTAGTGCACCCTGGAAGGTAGTCAGGTGAGCCCAGAAGGATTGGTGTACCTGGAAGGTAGCCATGTGCACCCGGGCGGATTACTGTACCCTGTAAGGTGGCCAGGTTCACCCGGACGCATTGGTGCACCCTGGAAAGTAGCCATGTGCGCCCGGACGCATTAGTGCACCCTGGAAGGTGGCCAGGTTCACCCGGAAGCATTGGTGCACCCTGGAAGCTCGCCAGGTGCACCCGGGTGCATTAGTGAGTCCTGGAAGGTAGAAGGGTGTGCCCCAAGATAACAGAAGATTTTTATATAACAGGGATTTATATTTTAAAAATTATAAAAAATATAAATTTTTATTTTCATTTATTTTAGAAACACCAATGGTTTTTAAGTCTGAGTCAAGTCTCCACCACTTGATATTTTGAACTGAAAGGTAAATTTCAGATTTACTTAAAAGTAATTTATTTTAAGAAAATTAATATTGTTATTATAGCAAACAGTTTAGGAATTGTTCACTCTTTTTTTAATTTTGCTATTTGTTGTACATTTTTTCCCTTGCAACTTTTACAGGTTAAAAGTTAGACACGTGCTAATTCATTCACATAGAGATCGTCAATGCATAATTAACTTTTATTTATTTCGTATGTTTGTATCTAACACAGAGAGAGAGTTAACGTAAACCAATTGTGGATTGCTAGAAATAAATCGAGCGGATGACGATTGTACAGTTATGTGCAAACATAAATTAAACACGCATTTCAAGGGGCCTGGTTTATGTAATTTTAGAATATATTTGGTTAGGCAGTCATCTGAAAAAACCATAGGAGTCTGATGACAAACAAACAGTAGAACCCTTAAACTTTATGATAGCTGATAAACTACTCTCGTATTTATATAATTGTCACTCTTCATATCATTTAAAATTATTTTTGTTAAACATTCGTAACCTAACAAGAATTCTCTTATCAGCGAAATACAAACAAACCTCTTAAGAACAAATATTTTAAGTGGATGCAGACCACTACAAAACTATTGCCAAAGCATCATATAGATTGCGAAAACAATCACATATGTTAAAAGGTAAATCCTTCGAATTACTTTTTTTTTGTATAATATTCTTACAAAGCAAAAAATCGTGGAGTGGCTTACACTTAACATTACCATACTATAAATCTGAGATTCCCAAAGTGGGTTCCTTAACGGACTGTCTGGGGCTCCGCAGAAAACATTTGGAGAAACTTTTTTTTTTTTTTTCTTGTTAGTGGGTATGGATTTATTCTGTGTTTCTTGTGAATAATGAAACCGAATAATACTTATAAGTAGAAGTGGCCGAAATTTTATTCATATTTAGGATGAATCACTGGTCAGTTTTTGAAGCTATCTGATTCCCGAATTTCTTTCTATTGTAAAAATAGCACTTCACTTATTGCTGCCACTTCTCACTACCTAATTATGTAAAACCGGATTTTATTTTTATACTGCCATAAAAACTAAATACCAAAGAAGACTTAATGCTCGGTCTGACTTGAGAATCAAACTTTCAACTATAAAACCAAAAATGATTACTAAATAAACTTTGTGTTAAAGTTGCTAATAATTCTGTTTTATGTGTTATGTACTAGTGGAAAATAGAAAAATAAAAATCTTTTAGTTCTGAACTTTCCTTCGAAAATACGCATTGCAGTAATATTACTTTTTCATTGTTTTCAACCAATAATCATATTTATAAAGGCATATGAAAATAGTTATATTATGACTGTATAAAATCATTATAATCTGGGGTTTCTGGGAAAGTTACTATAGCAAAAATGGTTCCGCGTCGAAAAAAGTTTGAGAAATTCTGCTATAAATAAACCCACTGTCAAAAATAATTGTCAATCATTTTATTGTGGTACTACATTTTTCCAATTAATGAAAATAAAATGGCAGGTTTGTTTAGAGTAATTGGTAACATTTGCAACGATTTAAATCCTATGATTTAGCAATTCAAATTGCCAATGGGTTATACATAAACAATGGCTAGTAAATACATGCATGTTCATGATTTGTTTTCTTCATACAATATTCATATGTTATAAGATTTTTAAGGGTTTGGATCTTATGATTGAAACTATTTCTCTCGCAATAAACATTGACAGTAGCCCGGATTTATACACCATGTTATGTAGTAAAGGAAGATATGTTGAAAAAGGAACAGATTTCTGAGCACTGAAGAAGACAGAAGCATTGTCGAATTGTCAGCGAGGGAAGTGATTTCAATCAAAAGACCCAAATACTCAAAAAGTTTGTAGCATACATGCATATTGTTATTAACGAACACAGATGTTGGTTACATCATACTTTGTGATGACTGATAATAGTTTACGAGTCAACAATATGACGGAGGCCAGGGTAACTCGTGGCCTTATGTGGTGCCCTCTAGACCAGCGCTTCTTAAACTTTTTTACTTCAGGGCGCACCTATGAAACCAAACCAAAACTTTGGGGCGCACCTATGAAACCAAACCAAAACTTTGGAGCGCATCTATGAAACCAAACCAAAACGTTGGGGCGCATCACTGATTTTAATATAGAAAATTTAGTCCTGTGATTTGATAACAGGAAAATGATTGGAAATTAAAATGTATAGTTTTTTTTAAGAAAAAGAAAGAAAGAGAGAGAGAGAGAGAGAGAGAGAGAGAGTGAGAGAGAGGGAGGGCTAGTAAAAATGATTTAAATCCCCGAGTAAAGGCACAGATGAAGTATTATCCATTCATGCTTAAAGATTAAAGAAATTTACCTTCCAGTTCAAAATATGAAGTAGCCGAGACTTGACTCAGACTTGAAAACCCCATACTTGGTGTTTTCTCAAATAAATTAAAATGGTGCAAAAACTAAAATATAAATCTGTTATATAAACTTAATCTTCCATTATCTTGGGGCGCACCTGGCTACCTTCCAGGGCGCACCGTTTGAGAAGCACTGCTCTAGACTATTGGATCCAGTGTTCGATACCCTGTATGTCCTATTTATTTACGCAAGAAAAAGATATTTATATAATATCTTTGAAAATTTTATAAATCTGAGGTGGTTTAAAGCTTGAGTGAAATTTCTTTGGTATATGGGCGAACAGCGAACAAAATGTAGTAAGTCCCTATACTAACGTGTAAATCGAATATATTTACCAATCCAAAATTTAGTAATAACAAGTCAGTAAAAAAAAATATGAACTGATATCTTTACAACTACTACTATCAGGTCAAGGATTTAGATAAATTCTGATATCTCACAACTGGAGCGAAGAGGTTACGAAAATACCCTTACTTTAGCTGATGCAGCGTTTAATCATCTTCCTAAAGTTATTTCAACTTCCTAATTACAAAAACACTAAAACTATTTCTTCATTTACCGCATCGTAGTAGGAAGTAAATTTACTTCTCTTTTTTTTGTTATATTACTTTTTTTTTATCCTATAGATAATTGAAAAATTATCCTTTTTTTGGATCGTTCCTTGACAAAAGAATATTAAATGGTTTCTCAAAAAATAAAAACTAAATATATCCTTTGATAGTATCTTGTAAAAGATTACTGACTACATATTAACTGGCAGAAATTGGTTATTAAAAAAAAAAATGGAGTTGTTTATACCCATATTTTGATGGATGTATATAAAACCCAACAAAACTTCAAAATTATTTTTTTATCGCTTTATTATTTTGGGCTTTAGTACCCGTGGGCCCGGGTCGTATCGGGCAGAATTTTTTAGGCCCAATTTTAACTCTAATCAGTTGGCAGTTGGACTTGAAAACTGGTACTCACTTAGCTGGGGTCCGTCCCGAGTTAATCAACACTTCCCTTCGGAGGGACGACCAAATCCTACTGAATACTAAGATAGTCCTACAACTGGTGACTTAGTAGGTGTCTGCCTTATCTGTTAGGTAGACATTTCTTTTTCTGTGAAGTGGGAATGGAAGGATAGTATTTGAAGTATGAGTAAAGACAAGCTTACCCTGTGCTTGGCCGGCGCGTCCTGTTTAAAAGTGGTGCCCATGTGAATAGGGGGGATGACAATGTGTGAGCTCCACTGCGTGGGACTTTGCCCACAGTGAATCGCCCTTGTTGAAAATCCAGCATCTAGTTCCCTGAAGCCCTGATCAAATCCGTTCTGGTAGGCCATATCTGAAAAAAAAAACAAACTTATTTATCCATGCCATGAAAGATTGGCACTTTGGTTGCTTAGTAAATGAAGTTGTTTGCCCCTTGCATATACACTCCTGGGCTCGATTACTTTAACTAATATTTGTTATACATAAATAATTGAGGTTGGTGGGCCTATTTCCATGATCATCAACATCTCCTTCTACCAATACTGCCATGAACGACACCTACACTATATATATATATATATATATATATATATATATATATTATATATATGTATATAGTGAGTTGCCTTCTACTGGTACACATGAACGCATGTACCTCTTCTTCTTCCCTTCTACTCTCTTCCTGACGACGACTTCAGTTCAAAATATTGATCCAGTAAGTTTTCTCGTTTCTTGTATGTGTTGTCTTTTATATATATAATCAATGATCAAACCACAATATGAAATGGGAAAAGAAGACTAAGATCTTTCAACCGTAACAAGCTGTCTTCGTCAGAGTCAAAAACCCAACAGACGAAGACTGCTTGTTACGGTTGAAAGATCTTAGTCTTGTTTTCCAATTTCATATTGTGGTTTGATCATTGATTTTTATTTCACATGTTTATGTGAGAGCTTTATATATATATATATAAGGCAGTCATGAAACAAAGTTTGTCCAAAGCGGATCGGTTCTGTGGCTAAGGAACTAAAGATCACCGGTGTGTTGTGAATCTCGAGTCAAGTTTTTAGTCCATCTCAATTTGGTTATTTTCTATTCCATTATAACTTAACTCACTTTTATTATACTCTCTATACTTCTCATATCAGAAAAAATTGTCCAGGTTATTCTTTTTTACTCCATGGATATGTATTACATGTATCTATGTTATAATACGTTAAATGTCGACAATGATATAACAAAGGTCACCCGTAAAACTAAATGTTTTTATCAGTGAAATTCATAAAACTTTCCAAAACTGTCCATTTGCAAGTGCCTTCAAAATGAATTTAATTATTTATAGTTTATGTTTCTCCCATTATGTTACATCTGATTCGTTAAAATAATTTATTATTATTCTGAAATATTGTTTTTTTTCATTTCTACAAATTACAGAGTTGTTTAAATTTCAGGTGAAAGTTAGTTATTGATAACTATTTTAAAGTTAGTCATAGGTTAGTCAACATGGTATTAATTGTTGTCTTTTTGGAATGATCATCAATTTTCAGTCAGATTTAAAAGCCGGAACAATATTTATGAGTAGCTAACAAATTTTTGAAAAAAAAAAAACTTTGAAGTACGCCCCATAGCTATATTTTTAAGAACAAAATATTGTAAAAAATATTTGAATTCTTAATACCGAAAATAATGTAAACCTAAAATTGTTTCAAATAAATGTAGTTCGTTTGTTTTTATTTCAACTTTATGTCAAAACTGGAATAGATGCTGGGTTAAACACGGAAAAAGTATTAAAACATGATCTTATTTAACTACTTTTTAAAAATTTTATTATATAAGTCTGTCTTACATCGGTGTTGTAGCCACCCAACCGGTTTCCCACGTTGTACATCTTCAAGTGGGGGTCACACTTGAAGACGCGCAACGTCTGAAAACGCTTGGTGATGCTATTACACCTATTAGCGAAGTAAAACGGACTTTTATAATAACATGATGTTTAATAACTTCTGTGGTACTAACAATTTGGCATGTACTTTTTAAAAATTTCACCTATTCCTAACTCTCAAAGAAATAAATATAAAGAATCAAATAAAAGGCATGTAAAATTGAAGAAGTGAAATATTAAATTAGAGAAGAAAAAAAACCTTTGATAATTTTTAATAGTAATCTTTACGACTCCCAGAACAACAGTTGGCAAAGTAATGTCACCAATCTACAATAGCATGGAAAACAGTCAAAAAAAAAAACAAAAAAACTATACCTTGAGCTGTTCCTTGCGTATAATAATGAGCCTTGTTTTACAAAATCATTAAAAAAAAAAGAATTTCAATTCAACGCCAAAGATTGTAAAATTACCAAAAAAGTAAACAAATATTCACCTTATAATTTAATTATTGATTTTAAAAAAAAATAATCAATAGTAATCTAAAAAAAGCTTTTGTTATTAACTAATTTTTTTAAAAAAGAACTTACAGGTATCCATAAGTTGAAAAAGTTATTATTATAAATTGAAGATTTAATAAAGATTATTTCAACCACTTGCTGTAACCTGTCAAGAAGTCAGGAAAACACCATCTGATAGCAGGTAAAACTTACTAAACATTAATTTTTACTGAATTTGAAACAATAATTTTTTTATTGTGTAAAATAAATAATGTTTTTAATAATTTTTTTTTGAAATGGAATATGTTATACGGAATATTTTCTTAACTATTAAAAAATGTATATTAATTTTAACAGTGATGTCAGGTGCATAGAAATTACTATTTAAAGATATTTTTTACCATATGTTTAATATTTTTATCTTTTCAAATTTGAAACATTCTAACGAATTCCAATAATTTTCAGGGTTCTAATCTTCCTCAACGCTGTAATAGTGTATAAGTTGGAAATTGTTATGTTGGAGCAAGTAAGAATTTATAATAGTATAGTAATTATATTATTACAAGGTGAGAGATTCTTTCCAGATAGAAGGCACTGCTTTGAAGAAAAAAAAACTCATTTTCTACGGAATAGGCAAAATGGAATCAAAACAGGCAGAAAACTCAAGAATAACATAGAGTATAAAGCTTAAGAAAAGAGTAAGTTTTTTGCTGGCATGTTAGAGATGTATGATTTGCCTTTGTATCTTTGTCTCTTTTTGCCGTTGTATGATTTCCGCACCTCCTACCTCTCGGTGTCTTTTTGTTAATTTGAGATTTAAAAATTTTTTTTTATAATTAAATACCCTCTATTCGTTAATGGAGTATGTCCAACACAACTGTGTATGAATGAAGTCCTCAGAGATACTATCCCCAGTTGGAGTTTAGAGAAAAAAACCTAGGGAGTCCCTCCATTCCCTTTGGTTTTTACCCTTCCAGCTCAGGTAAAAAGAAAAAAATTATAGGAAAATTCTATAAAAAGGATTATGATGGAAGACAATGGATACGTGACTGAAAACAGGAGATGATGTATTGTTTGATGGTGGACAGCGGACTAATCAACAACATCGTATGCCGAAACAGATTGACAAAGAACCCTGTTCAAATCAATCCAAAACAAGTTCAACAAGCACGAAAAAACAATAATTAAGACAGCAATAATATTATCAATTGCTACCCAAGGATAGAGTTGAGTTAAAATAAAACCTTGGCAGTAATTCTGAATTCCTATTTGAAATATGTCAATCATTCAACGGATTAGATTGGATTAGGGATCATTCAACTTTTGCACATTAGATCACTTTCGGAAGAAAATGTATGGGACAAAATGCTTCACTAATTTTTAAATGTTACTAACTACATTATTTGCCTCTGACCTGATAGGACAGGACAACTTCCCCACCTGGCTCTCGATTTATTCATACGTGAGGAGAATAAATCTGAGCACGTCGTCCCTAAGAGAAGGACGTTATACCGTCGGTCCCGAGCCTGTAAGATGTCAGATACTCGTTAAAGATCTCAACTCTAAATACATTTGAGTTAGGCAAAATTTAGGACTCCCACTGTATAATTAATCGTCATTGTGTGGTATCACAAAGGGCCAGTGCTCGGCCTACGTGTGCTCCCTTGTGGAACTCCACCCTAACCTAACCTCACTACAACATTACAACATCCCTTACTTCCCCCGCTTTTTATAAATATGAAAGAAATAACATTAGTACCTCAAGTTTCAAATTTACTTCATTTTTTTGACCAACTTCGTGTATTGAAATGGTCGTATGTAGAAACTAATTTTCTTATAAAAATACATTATAATTCGATTAATCTATTCCACTACCCATAAACTTACAATAAATTCTTAATAAATACTGCAATTACTGAGTATGAAAAACAGTTGTACTTACATTTAAATCTCTCTAATACATTAGAGAGATTTAAAACAAATAAATGATAAATAAATAAGGAATAAAGCAGAGAACATAGCCCTTCTTTAGAGACTGGTGAATAAAGATCGGAGGAGACGGAGGGTATGGAGGTAGAGGAGAACACCATGGGACATGGGAGCGTAGCGTACGTACACGCTGATTTATACTAGGTAACATATTCTAATGTAGTGCAATCAGTTATTATATGGTATTTACTCATTGTAGGGTAAAAATCTAATGAAATGGTCTCCACATATAAAAATTTAATGATATAAACAACGCGTTTCGAACACGTTTTTTAGTTAATGCCTGAGGAAGAACACTACGTGTTCGAAACGCGTTGTTTATATCATTAAATTTTTATATGTGGAGACAATTTCATTAGATTTTTACCCTATAATAGGTAACATATAAATGTAACAAAAAAAAATTTAATTTAAAAATTGCGAAATATAAACATTGGCAATAAAATAAAGGCATGGAGCCAGATCGACCGTTATGGCAGTCGTCCTCAAGAGAAGAAGTGAATTGACGGAGGGACAACAGTCAACTATATATATGTCCAAACAAAAAAACATAGTTCAGGAGGCCTCAAATTGTTTAAACCTCAAAATAGATCTGTTTTTCACCATGATCACTACCATATACTCTGCATAGAATAAAGTAAGAAGGTAGCAGAACATAATTAAATAAATAATAAAGGATTAATTATTAAACAGACTTAACTACTCACTCCCATATTTCTGCTCGGTCTTCATCAGAAGTGGTAAAGAGGTGAAGATTATGAAGCGACTGAAACTGTTTTTCTAGGTTTGTGAACTCTGCACTAGGTTCCCGACCTTCAAGATTACCACTTCAAATGCTGACGTTGAAATATATGATCATGAGTTGTTTTTCAAAGATGACGTTCGTTTGTTTTTATTGTAAAAATAAATATCTGAAACTCTGATAAAATATGTTTTATTGCAAAGGTCATTGTATCTGTTTATCTTTTATGTGAAGTTTTTCTTTTTTACAAGTTTTAATAGGATATCGATGAAAGCAACAACTCTATACAGTTTTAAAGAAGGCCAACAATAATTTGAAGTATTGCCATCTTGAAAGTCTGTAATACAATGAAGTGGGAAAATACAAAAAAAAAAAAGATGTTACATTGAAAAATAGTAACGTAAGAAAGTAAAATGATTTTGAGAAATAGAACAATTTTAGATCAAAAGCTGTATAAAATATTTTTTAGAGTCTTTAATAAATCAAATAATTTAAACATTATTAATGTACTATATAAATTGTATCTAGTATTCACCAAGCCAATATCACACTTAAAGTTTTGCATCAGCTGGCAACTTCTTTGTATCTTTAACTTACTTTGCCGTCTAATCCTTCTCAAGCATTTCCCCAGATCATTATATTAAAGAAAAAAAAAACAACTTCATTATAGCTTATTATTTGTCTCAGACAAATATTTGGATTTCAGATTCTTTATTTTGTTAGCTCATTTAAACATTATTATTTCTTATAACAAAAAGCGGTCTTCGTCAGAGTCAAAAACCCAACGTCAGAATCTGGATTTCAATTTCTTTATTCTATTTGCTCATTTAAACATTATTATTTTTTTATAACAAATACCGGTCTTGGTCAGAGTCAAAAACCCAACGTCGGAACCTGGATTTCAGATTCTTTATTTTGTTAGCTCATTTAAACATTATTATTTCTTATAACAAATAGCGGTCTTCGTCAGAGTCAAAAACCCAACGTCAGAATCTGGATTTCAATTTCTTTATTCTATTTGCTCATTTAAACATTATTATTTTTTTATAACAAATACCGGTCTTGGTCAGAGTCAAAAACCCAACGTCGGAACCTGGATTTCAGATTCTTTATTTTGTTAGCTCATTTAAACATTATTATTTCTTATAACAAACAACGGTCTTCGTCAGAGTCAAAAACCCAACGTCAGAATCTGGATTTCAATTTCTTTATTCTATTTGCTCATTTAAACATTATTATTTTTTTATAACAAATACCGGTCTTGGTCAGAGTCAAAAACCCAACGTCGGAACCTGGATTTCAGATTCTTTATTTTGTTAGCTCATTTAAACATTATTATTTCTTATAACAAATAGCGGTCTTCGTCAGAGTCAAAAATCCAACGTCAGAATCTGGATTTCAGATTGTTTATTCTGTTAGCTCATTTAAACATTATTATTTCTTATAACAAATAACGGTCTTCGTCAGAGTCTAAAACCCAACGTCAGAATCTGGATTTCAGATTGTTTATTCTGTTAGCTCATTTAAACATTATTATTTCTTATAACAAATAGCGGTCTTCGTCAGAAGATTGACTGATGAAGACAGCTTGTTACAGTTGAAAGATCTTAGTATTTTTTTTTTCATTTCTTATTGTGGTTTAATCATTGATTGTTCAGTTGTTTATTGTGAAATCGTGTTATATATATACATATATAGTGAAATTAGGTTATTACAAGAGGAAGTAAATCAGAGACAAATAAAATAATTTAGAGAATTAAGAATTTTTGGCATTATAAAATAAAATTTACATTATATAAAGAAACTAACAATTTAGACTGGTCAAAACCTTCAACTAGATTAGTTAAAGGTAGAACAGGAACCAAGTAAATCAAATTTCAATAAAACTCGGCATAATACCACAGAATAAATATAGTTTTAATTAGAAATATTATACAGCAGGAAAGGTTAAACAAAAAGTAAAGTAAGGTCAGGTTGTTGCAGTAAAAGTAGAGAAATTGTCATACAGACGAAATTGGTCTACTCGTATCTCATTTTGCATAAAAGTAATCAGTGCAAGGTATCAAACAAACAAAGAACTATCATATCAAAACTAAGCAAACTTGTGTTTTTTCATTTAAGCTTTTATCGTGAAAATGGGATGTTTACATTAACGCTGTATTGCCTACCTCTTTCTGAGTCCATGCTGTAGTTGGTTCAAAGCTTGCACACAAACCAATGCAGATTTCTTCAGTCCGGAAGGACTAATATACGAATGGAGCCAAAACGTAATTCAATAACACTTTTGTTGTCTACAAGGTTAATGACTGTTAAAGGAAAACAATTCCCAGGCCTATTAATACTCGCCTCATTTCTTTTAACTAATTGCATATCATTTGCCTATTTTTTTTTGCTTTCTTTATTCTTTAATTATTTTATGTTTATATGTAATGTAAAACTATTATAGTGAAAATCATTACAGAGGAAATTAACAAGATAAAATTATATAGCAAGAGTCGAATCACACGGTCGGCAGCCGATTTCACTACGGTGTTTGATCTCTTCCTAAGCCCCACGACAGATTTGTAAATACCCGAGTTTATTTTATGTTTTATGTAGCCTATTACTTCTATTTAAATTGGTTTAGTCCGTTTTGGATATATATATACATGAGTTCAAAATTCAAGAATATTAACACACAGAGTAAGGAAATACACTTATAGACTCAAATTTTCGGGTAAATCCATCTTCAGGTGAAAAGAGAAAGGGAGACGAAGCACATTGTAGACGCAACGGCAAGTAACCGGGTTATATTTTCGGATAATCCGTCTTCAGAAGAAAAGAGAAAGGGAGACCAAGCACGTTGTAGACGCAACGGCTAGTAACCGGGTTATATTTTCGGATAATCCGTCTTCAGGAGAAAAGAGAAAGGGAGACCAAGCACGCTGTAGTCGCATCGGCTAGTAACCCTTCGGTTACTTAGTCTCCCTTTCTCTTTTCCCCTGAAGACGGATTGCACGAAAATTTGAGTTTTTAAGTGTGTTTCTTTACTTTGTGTGCTACCTACCCTCAAATTTGAACTGTTGTTGTGTCCAGTTTTCATCATCATTCCGTTTATTAAGTGAATATATATATATCGCTTTATGATGACGATAAGAAAGTACTTACCTGATTACTTATATATATATATATATATATATATATATATATATATATATATTATAAAATTATATATTATTATATAATTATATATTATATAATTGTGTGTATAACTATATAATATATAATTCTATATAATAGAATATATAATTATATTATATATAATATATATACTTATATATATATATATAAACTCGAAACGGTCCAACAGGACTGCTAGTTCACACAGAAAAGAGAAAAACAAATAAAGACACACACAAAAAAGACTCACAACGATATTTCGACATTCGTCATCATACCGTTGTGAGTCTTTTTTGTGTGTGTCTTTATTTGTTTTTCTCTTTCCAGTATGAACTATATATATATATTGGATTAAATGGGCAGCAAATCATCTTGCATGCAAATATTATTAAAAACCAGAGCTTTTTGTATTAACTATCTTTTTAAGTAGGGTTAATATATTTTTCACATTTCGTATCGATAAATGTTTAGCCTAAGATCACTTACATAAAAAGTCAGTTAATGAAGAAGCCGCTGCGTTATTCAATAAAATGAAAATGTTGATAAACTGCATATTTTAGTGGCTTTATATATTAAAGAAAGAAACCTCTTAATTAATCATCAGGTGAAAGAAATGTTCTTCATTCCAACAAAGAGGAACATAGAGCCTAGCATGAAGTGGACTAAGAACGAAAACTGAGACCTGTACTCTGATTGGCCAATAAGGTAAGTCCATTGGACCTATCAGAAATCGCACCCACTAAAGAAGTCTAGTATATAAGAATTCGTCCAGAAGCGTAATTTTACCTGATGATGACCAACGTAATTATGGCTGAAAGCTCGAATGAATTGATGTCTCTTGGCCAATTAATGTGGAAACTCTAAACGCAAGATAGAAAAATCGTCCGCAAGATCGAGGCCACAGCCCAAAAATTGTGAGAGCAGAAGCTGCTGCTACTTGATATATATATATATATATATATATCAATGTTTTTCTTATTTCGACCACATATACATATTGAACACTTATTTTCTTTTTTATCGAGGTTTGATCTAGCTTCAAAAATACAACACGTTTAAGTCAACGTTTCCTCTATATTTGTAGACATCTTGAGAGCTACATCAATACAGAATTTAATTACAATAACATGAAAAAATGTTTATAAATAATGTAACTTATAAGCATTTTTTCATTTTATTGTAATTATATTCTGCATTGATGTAGCTCTCAAGATGTCAAGAAATATAGAGGAAACGTCAACTTAAACGTGTTTCATTGCTTGAAGCCAGACCAAACTCGATAAAATGAAACTTTATATATATATATATATATATATATATATGTTGCTCTAGTTATAGTTATTATCTAAAGTCCTTTGGACAATGTCATTTATATTGTAATCAGACCTTCATTTATATATATGCCATCAAATGTCTTGCTTATTTTAATCCTGGATGTTTCCTACTTCCTGATACAAGTATTCCATCGGACTGGTATGCGAATATCAAACTATTGTATCAGATCATCATTTTAAAATTACCATAAATAATAATTGTAAATTAATAATCAGTAATAATCATGGTTTATCCTTCGTACCGTCTCAAACTCTTTCCCACATTTCTTTGGCAGTTTCAAAATACTTCTCACCCCGTCAACTATTACCTCCAGGTTAACGTTTTCTTTTTTCTTCAGCTTTTGTTAATTTTGCAGGAGAAAATTTATTGATTGAAATTGCCGAAATTTAACTGTTCATTAAACTTAGATCTTGCTGTAAAACCTTTACATATATAATGAAACGAAAATCCATAGAAACGAGGAAATGTCTCTCAATTTATAAGAGAAATCAATTATTTCGGCGTAGATAAACAGCTTTGTTGTACTCGTACGATGTTGTATGATATCAACATCATTTATCAAATATGTATACTGAAATTTATTTAAATTTGAAA
This sequence comes from Hermatobates lingyangjiaoensis, assembly GCA_026182355.1. Taxonomy (NCBI): domain Eukaryota; kingdom Metazoa; phylum Arthropoda; class Insecta; order Hemiptera; family Hermatobatidae; genus Hermatobates; species Hermatobates lingyangjiaoensis. Next base: position 5,008,334 of record JAPFBL010000430.1, read on the forward strand.
AAAAAATCTATTTTGGTTCAAAGGAATAAAAAAAAAAGGTAGCTGAATAATTTTTCAAAAAGAACTAATGGGTTTTTATTTCTAGATGAGACTCACTTTTTCCTTATTGATAATTACCCTCAAGATATTAAACTGGTGAGCCAGACTATAATGGCTAGGATATGACGGCAACTGAAATATGGGGGCACCGAAAGGGATGTTTCCAGTTCTTCCTCTACCTGCATTTTAGACCTGCGTACTTTCGATACACCTGCTGAGGAATTCCCAGAGTTTAAATCTAGGTTCCCAACGCCACTATTTGGTTTTCAACTAAGAATTCATTGTATCCATATGGAATCAGTCTTCTGACAACAGTCAACTCTTATCAGTTGAAGTCTCATAAGCTTGATATATACGCATTTTCTGAAAATAATCAACGGAACATGTTTGGTGTGATGTGTTCTTTAAACATTTATTACATTATAAATTCGTATTTGAGTAAATTATAAATACTCAATAATTAAAGAATAGAATAATCTATATGTGCATATATCAATGTTCAAACTACAATAAGAAAGGAGAAAAAAAGACAAAGGTATTTTTTCTCATTTCTCAGTTTGATAAAACAACACCAATACAACGTAAGTATTGAAAATACTTACGTAAGGAAAAGAAAGTAGGGTTTTATTCTTGTATATAAATAATGAAAATCGTTATATAAATTGGACCGGAGATTAAATGATTACTTATGAAAAATCGACGTTGTTAAGAAATATTATGGAATCCTCTCTGATTAAGTTATAACAGATCAAATATTATAATCATTAGTAACAGTTTGTTCAAACTTGACTCAATCCTCACGAGGGTAATACCCTCATCTAAGATTGTTGACAGCTAACGGATAGTTTTTTAATTTTTTTCCCTGTACTCTTTGTTTGCCATAACATCTCTCCCTGGTTTATTACTCCTTCCTGCACTTCACACCCTCTCAAATTTCTACTTCTTTGGTCTCAGCTAATATTTAACCCTGGCGAAGACCACTTGTTACGGTTGAAAGATCTTAATCTTTTATTCTCATTTCTTATGTGGTTTGATATTTTATTCATACGGGCGTATATATATATATAACGCCGTAACTGCCAAACCTGTCCCCTAATTAACTCCAGTCCTTACTTTACTTCCCCTCTCAGTAACGACTCATATCCTGTTCCTTCTGATACATCTTGCACTTCCTGTAACTGCGTTTACCGTTTGGAGTGTACTCGATGTGATGCTTTTTACGTTGGCTTGGCTTCAACCAAGCTGAGCCTGCGTATGAACAATCACAGGGCGTCCGTTGGTCAGCGCAGAGACCTACCCATAGCTATCCATGCTAATTCCCATGACCTCCCTTTCAATGATTGTTTCAGGGTACAAATCCTCAAACAAATCCCCGAGTCTAATCCCCATGTCACCCTTAGAGCTTCCGAAGAGGCATTCATATGCCTCCTTGGGGCTCGTTCTCCTCCTGGTCTCAACCTGTACCGTTAATTATTTTTTATTGTATTATTATTATTTTATTATTATTATTATTATTATTATTATTATTATTTTATTATTATTATTATTTTATTATTATTATTTATTTTTTATTATTATTATTTCGTATTTTATATATTTTTTATCTTGTTTTCTAAATAAATATTGGAAGGATTTCTATTTTTCCTCTCCTCCGCTGGGGAGCAGCATTGCGGTGGTTCCACGAGTTACTCTGGAGGCCAGTAGTAGTTTGCTTCTCAACGCGAGTACTTCACACTTCTTCCCGATGACGACGGATGTCGAAATATCGAAGTGAGTTCTGTAGTGTCTTTCTGTGTTCTTTTCTATGTGTTAAAGTGTATATATATATATATATATATATATATATGCAGATGAATCACAATAAACACGTGATACAATCAATGAAAACAAACCACAAGGAAAAAAAAGAAAACAGATAGAAAAAATGCTCTGAGGTCTTTCAATTTATGTCATCAGAGAGCAAACAAGGTAAGAACTAGAAGGTAACATAAAAGGTGTATATATATATATATATATATATATATACTTTTTAAAGTACACCTTTATATAGTACATAAAGGACACATAGAAAAATTAAAGACACACACTTACAGTCTCTATTTTAGGTTGAACCGACATCAAGAGAGATAAGAGAGGGAAACCAAGCGCACTGGTACAGGGACGGTTGGAGACCGTCTCCATATATATATATATATATATATAAAGATTTCACATAAACACGTGAAATAACAATCAATGATCAAACCACTCTGACGAAGACCGCTTGTTACAGTTGAAAGATCTTAGTCTTGTTTTCCCATTTTCATATTGTGGTTTGATCATATATATCAGTCGTTATCAGCCTTTGGAGCGATTCACTTCTTTTCCTGAAGACGAGGACATCGAAATATGGTAGTGAGTTCAGTGATTTCCTTTCTATGTGTTCTTTTTAAATTCTAGTTTATATATATATATATATATACATATATATATATATATATTCATGTTTGAAAGAAGATCTGCTGCCATCATACACAAATATATATATATATATATATATATACATATATATATATATCGATCATCAAACCACGATAAGAAATGGGAAAACAAGACTAAGATCTTTCAACCGTAACAAGCGGTCTTCGTCAGAGTCAAAAACCCAACTCTGTACATATATATGGTATATACAGAGCTTCTAAACTTAAAAACGAGAAACGTTTGTAATGACCGTTTGTGGTTGAATTTGTTCGTAGGTCGTTACTGGGTATTCTATATGTGAGCACATATGTCTAAGGCTTCCATGAGTAACTTATACGGGTTTTACTGAACATAAATAACATTAAACATCATGATACACTATAAATAATAATTCTGTATAATAAATACTTCATTTTCTTCTCCCTCTTCATTGAAGTAAGAAGTAGAGGAATTGACCTCTAAACAGTCCTGTTCATAACTCCAACGCTCGTAAGTAGGTAGTTTTTGTAAATATATATATAAGATATTGTTTTCTTGACCATATTTACTAATAAACACTTTTTCTTCTTCTCGGAATTTGGTCAGGGTTAATATTTAGAATCACCTTTTCGCCAACGTTTCGTCTATATTATAAGACATCCTCAGGGCTATAAACTAACAGAAATAATGGAAATTTGTCATATCTACTTCACATTTATCATAAAAAATTCAAAAGAATTTTTGAATTTTATGTAAGTTTTAATGTAAGTTTTATGTATGTTTTATGTTAGTTTTATGTAATGTTTTAATGTAAGTGAGTAAGTTTTTTGAATTTGTCATGATGAATGTAAAGTAGATGTGACAAATGTCCATTGTTTTTGTTAGTTTATAGTCCTGAGGATGTCTTAAAAATAAAGACGAAACGTTGGCGAAAAGGTGATTCTAAATATTAACTCTGACAAAATTCCGAGAAGAAGAAAAAGAAAATACATATATACATATATATTGTTTTTGGTTGGATGGCCTGCTTGTTATCAATTGTATATGTTTCTGAACAATCATTAACAAATTCTAAAAGAAGTCTGCATTATTTCATATGCTATGAAGAGGATTGTGAAATATGTACTTATATTGGAGGCATAAATCCAGTTATGCAACATACAAATTCATTTTCAAGGCAAGAAAAACCAAATGCATTTTCAACCTGTAAAAAGCATGGATTACAAGATAAATTAGAGAAGTAGAATCACAATGTGATTGAAAACTAGCATAAATCCACTTATGCAACATATAAATTCATTTTGAAGGCAAGAAAAACCAAATGCTTTTTTCAACCTGTTTAAAGCATGGATCACAAGATAAATTAGAGAAGTAGAATCACAACGTGATTGAAAACTGGCATAAATCCACTTATGCAACATATAAATTCATTTTGAAGGCAAGAAAAACCAAATGCTTTTTTCAACCTGTTTAAAGCACGGATCACAAGATAAATTAGAGAAGTAGAATCACAATGTGATTGAAAACTAGCTAACCAATAAATATTTTCCTGTTTCATCAAAAAAAAAAAAAATTGTTCAACATTATTGAATAAGTTGTTATCAAAAACTGCTTAGGAAATATAATTAAAGTCAGTCTATGACGTTATAATTTAGATAGATGAGGAATCAAAAGATGAAAGTGGACCAATATGCAAAACGAGACAAACATTTGAACAGGGCTGCTAAGTATTCTTCTGCGGCAACAACCTGCATTGTATCTTGCTTCTTCATTCTTTATTACTCTCCTCAGACAATTACTAAAATGAGTCTCAACATTCTACATTTAGATGATAGTAAATCATTATATATTTAAAATAACACAATACACACATGTAAAATCACAATATGAAATGGGAAAACAAGACTAAGATCTTTCAACCGTAACAAGCGGTCTTCGTAAGTCAACAACTTAACAGTTGGGTTTTGACTCTGACGAAGACTGCTTGTTACGGTTGAAAGATCTTAGTCTTGTTTTCCCATTTCATATTCTGGTTTGATCATTCATTGTTATTTCACGTGTTTATGTGAAATCTTTATATATATATATCAGTTCACAAACGAAGAAAAGCAACACACAGAGAAAGAGACACACTTACAAACTCAAATTTTCGGATGATCCGTCTTCAGGAGAAAAGAGAGAATGGACGACCCATGGGTTTCCTGCCGTTGTGTTTCCGGTGTGCTTGGTCGCCCATACTCTCTTTTCTCCTGAAGACGGATCATCCGAAAATTTGAGTTTGTAAGTGTGTCTCTCTCTCTGTGTGTTGCTTTTCTTCGTTTGTGAACTGATTTGCGTCCAGTTTGGATCGTTTTTTCGAATTTTAAGTGGATATATATATATATATATCTTGTTAAAGTGCACAGCAGCTTCTGCGTTCACGATCTGAATCCTGATATGCTCTAATCTTCGGCCTACTTTCCTTATATATACAGATAGTCGGTATCCGTCTTTGAAGTGACAAATCTATCTTCCTGATAACAATCAGAGACAATCAAAATATAGTAGTGAGTTTCTGTGATTTTCTTTTATGTGTGTTCTTTTTGTTAATGTAGTTTATATATATAAACTAGATAAAGTTTGTTTATCCTCCTAATTTAATCAATGGTTGAATCTTCCCTGCTGAAACTCTCACACGCTCGGCCCTGTTGTTAAGGAATTTCCCCCTATCAACTCCTTCAACTACCTCACCTTAGGTTTATTCTAAACACAGGAAATGAAAGTGGCTTTACCAAAACAACAAAACTTCAAAGGCGGTGAAATGTTCACAAGTAACCAATTAGATGAAACAATTCTTCGAACTGAGTAACCTAGGATTTTCAAAAGAACATACAGAAAAGAAATCACTGAACTCACTACTATATTTCGATGTCCTCGTCGTCAGGAATAGATGACGATGTATATGTATACCGTATATATTGGCATCTTCTTTGTTTGACCTAATGGTAATCCTAGGTCCGATGATTTCCAACAATAACTCCAACATTTCTGTTCCTCAATCACTTTCATACAAAATTTTCCACATATACGAGTATCTATTTTTTTTTCTTTTTGATGTTATTATTACATTGGACAATGACCAAGTGAACTTGTGTTCACGTAAAGTCAACTAATGCTCAGCAGAACCAACGTAACAATTCTCATAACCTTCCTCATGTTAAACAAATTATATTCAAATCTTTTTCTATTCGTGGCATCAAATTGGCAATTGTTTGGAAAACAGTATTTTCTGTATCTAGATACAAACATAGATACAGTTATTTCCCTTTCCCTTTCTAGTCATTAGTCCTTTCCTGCGCTTTCACCCTTTTAAAATACCACTCTTCCCTCCCACTCTTCTCAACCCCTCACCAGATGTTTTCTGCATCTACTGCTTCAGTTGGGTTTTTGACTCTGGCGAAGACCGCTTGTTACGGTTTAAAGATCTTAGTCTTCTTTTCCCATTTCTTTGTGGTTTGATCATTGATAGATATATGCATACCTATGAATAAACGTCTAAACCAGAGTAAGAAAATGAGACAAATGCCTAAGATCTTTCAATCAAAACAAGTGGTCTTCGTCAGAGTCTCACTGGTAATCTAGAGTTTATTTTTATTTCATGTACTTATTATGAAATCTTGTTATATAAATGTATATATGCAATGATCAAACCACAATATGAAATGGGAAAACAAGACTAAGATATTTCAGCCGTAACAAGCGGTTAGAGTCAGAGTTCTACTTCTAACTTCGTCAGAGTCAAAAACCCAACTGATGTTAAATGCAATGCATATATCTCTTCTCTATATATATATATATATATATGCTATAAAAGAGTGCAAATAAATATATGCTATATATGCAATAGCATATATATATATATATATATATATTATATATATATATATATATATATATAAACAAATAAGAAACTCACTTATCATCATTTTGAGCCTCTTAATGATTGTAATATATAAGAATAAACTCTTATATGTCTTTCAGTTCGTTTTATATTCTGTATGTTATGGTATTTTTCCTTTGACCATTTCAAAGGTCAAAATTATAAATGTAATTATATTTATATATAAAAAATATATAACAAGATTTCACTATAAGCACGTGAAAAACAATCACTGATCTAACCGTAATAAAAAATGGAGGAAAAAAGAGTAAGCTCTTACAACCGTAACAAGCGGTTTTTGAATCTTGAAAGATCTTGGTCTTTTATTCCAATTTTTTATTGTGGTTTCACATAATAATAGGAATTTATAGAAATTTACCATCCACTGACTGTTTACAGGTTTCTGGTGACTTTTCCATGATAAGAGTGCAAATAAAATTATTATTGAAATTTAAAATTTAAATTATTTATTCTAATTTAATGCCTTTTGGTCATAGGAAAGTCATTAAAAATATGTAAAACTTGAGTCATAGCATATAATACTGTGGTTGTGGTAACACAACAAAAAATGTTTAAAAGATCTGCTACCTATATATATCAATCTATGATCAAACTATAATATGAAAATTGAAAAACAAGACTAAGATATTTCAACCGTAACAAGCGGTCTTCGTCACAATCAAGAACCCATTCCAGTTGGGTTTTTGACTCTGACGACGACAGCTTGTTATGGTTGAAAGATCTTAAGTCTTGTTTTCCCATTTTCAAATTGTGGTTTGATCATTGATTGTTATTTCACGTGTTTATGTGAAATCTTTTTATATATCAATCTGTGCAATTCGGTAAAACACTTTCCCCAAAACAAATAACGTATACCGTTCAATATACAATTAATAAACAATTTGTTTCATTATTATTTAGCTTTTTGAATTCAGCCTCTTTAATTTTTTTTTCTTACTTCTATTATTTGATTTTACTTTTTCTTTTATTATTTGTTCAATTTATACTATGTTCAATGATAAAACCAAAATATGAAATGGGAAATCAATACTAAGATCTTTCAACTGTAACAAGCTGTCTTCGTCAGAGTCGAAAACCCAACTGAAACATTAGATCCAGTAAACATTTGGTTTTCACAGGGGTTTTCTCAACCCCTCACTAGATATTTTCTGCATCTAGTGTTTCAGTTGGGTTTTTGACTCTGACGAAGACTGCTTGTTGCGGTTGAAAGATCTTAGTCTTGTTTTCCCATTTGATATTACGATTTGATCATTGATTGTTATTTCACGTGTTTATGTGAAATATTTTTATACTATATTCCATTGATTCTTGCTTTTCTGTCATTTGTCTTTAGTTCCGCACATTTATTTTACTTAGCAATACAGGTCAACCAACTATTTGGCATTCTTATAGTTATAACATTAAAATTCTTATACATTTCATGCTGATTATAACAAAAAATGTCAATGACAGTTTTGACTTTTCCTGTACCAACTAGTCAAAAGATAATTAATCAATTTTTAATAGAGGAAGTTAAGCATTTGTCTAAATATAATTTGATTGTAATGAATATTGATATAATACATTTTATTTGGTTTTAAATTAAATAATAATAACATAATTATAAAAGCGATGAAACAAAAAAAAGGATACATGTCAGCTCCAGTAGTAAACAAAACTGGACTCCATGATTTGATTGCGGTAGGTCAGGAATTTAAAACTATTGTTTATACATTTATATTAACAAGTATTTAAATGAATAAACAATTTATGTATAATATCATTAATCAGTGAAGCAGTAATCAACCCAAACTGACTGCTTAAAGAAAAATTAAGAAAGAAAAATAATCTTTCAAAATAATGAAAATTTGAAAGGCGATAATTAAAAAATAAGGGTAAATAATTTAAAATGAATCTGTGTCATTTTTTACTGTTTCATGTAGAAAATTCAAGAGATTTAAAATAAAACATCATTACAAAAATAAGTTTAATGTCAAATATGAAAATTATTTATAATAAATATTTTATTTCTAATTATCTTGATTGTTCAAATAAATAGTGGCGAAACAAACTTAAATATTTGTCATGAAATAATATTAATACATTAAATCTGAAATAAAACCATATGTGCAATCATTAATTCTTTATATATGTTTTTTAAAATGAATCAAAGTGTTGTAGTTAAATTAGAGACACGCTTTAAGATATCGCACTAACATTTTAGGATGATGCAATATTGAGTTATGTGACATTAAAATGAATTCATGGTTTATTTAAATCATTTGATAAAGCTGCCGAACGTATAAAACCACCGTTTGAATAAAGCTTTGATATCGATCAGTTGTATCCACACGTGAGAGCAATTATATAAAAAATTGTTATCTAAAGCATACCTGAAGTTTGTTTCGGTAGATCGGGCGAAATGTCGAGCGAGGAGTCACTGTAGGTCCTTTGATAGGCCAAAAGAGAATAGTACGGTAAAAGAGACGAACATCCCCTTTCAGCCCTCTTTATTATTCTAGGAATAAGTAGACGCATGCGCCTTGCCGATACCTCCCGCAGAGTCCTGTTATCGTCTCCCTGACCCAAACAGCTGCGGAAAGACCTTGGCCTTCAGTACTCAGTTGCGGAAATAACCGGAAGGTAGCAGCACGTTCTTGATTGTTTAAACAAAAACTAAACAAATAGTATATCAACCAATTTTTGTCAACAAGAAATATTTCCCATGCAATAATTTAAATAAATAATCAACAAACAAATTCTTTATAAAAGAAAACAAAATTGCTATTTTAAATCAATACTGTATTTTTTATTCAAACTAATATTAGGCTAATATTATATAATCTTATCCAATACCCTAATTATATTATATGAAATAAATCATATCTAAACTTTTATTTTTTTTTTAATTTATCGATTACCATTTCATGCAATAATAAGTCGTACTAAATGAAATAGTAGTAAATGAATCATGTATGGTAAGAAAAATAATTTTAAATTCTACTGTATTTTCTCTAATAAAAAATCTGGAGTGGCTTACACTCAACTTTACTATAGGTAAACATAATATCAAACTTCTTGATAGCTTGCAGAATTAGCTTAAAATTAGGATCTGTTTTGTAATACAGAACAAACGACTATTCCTCATACTTCAATATTACACAAAGAAAAATTTATTCTTTTTATATCTCATAATAAGTCATTAAATCATTACAATTTTTTTTCAGTAAACCTCAAAACAGCAATTTTATTTCGGCTTCGCTGTTTATTAGATTCCCTTAAAAATTTTTTTAGTAATAGTAAACAAATCCGACAAATATAGCATGTGATCCCATTAGTCCAGGATGAATATTCAGTTTTTATACCTTTATTGCTCTTTCGGATAATTGAAATTTAATGAATTTATTTTTATAAATGTTAAATTTCTGTTCAATTTTTTGTTAAAATTTCAATGTTCATATATTCAATGTTCATAAAATTTCAATCAGCTGATTAGCGTCAAAAACTTTTTGAAAACATAAAATATACCATAACAAAAAAAATTATTTCAACATAATGCTCTATATTTCAAATAATGCTCTGTTTTTAAGTATAATTTTATTCCGATCGGTCAAAGGGTATGGTACTTTGGTACAAGTTTTCACAATCACAAGTTTTCAGATTGAATCATAAGGCAAAATTTTTATATTTTAATTAAAAGAAATATGCCCACTTGTTTGGGCCAAATCTGAGGAAAAATCTGAAAATTTTTCGAGTTATTACTTTTATTGCTTTCATGATAATGACAAAAATTCAAGGTTCTAGAATTAATAGGTTAGGCTATCTAAAAACACATTACAGCAAAAAAAGTGACTTTTCCAACATTCATATTTGCTCCCAAACAATAGGGCACACCTAAACTATAAGTCCCATTTTTATCTGAAATATGAATTTGATCCATCAAAGATTGTAGACTTCTGTCTCCACCAACTTTTGAATACATCCCACCCACCCATCCACCCATACAAACACATCACCGGAAAAACGTCATAAAAGGACCTTGGGGACTTCAAAACAAGTAGATTTTGTCAAATTCTGAAGATCAATTTTTTTCATGATCAGCTAAACTTCACTTATAATAAAGTAAAAATCAACAAAGGACCTAAAGATAATTATAGATATGAATGTTTATTGAGTTAGTTTTTTAAGAATTTGATTTAATATTGTTTCATATTTTAGGATATTAAATGGATGTCTTTAATAAAATACTACTCATCATTAATATTTGTTCAACATCGTTTGTTATGGTATATTTATCTATCACTAGTATCTTCTCTACTTCTTTAGGTAATCAAGGTCTGTTTTATTCTTTAAATCTTGGCACTCTTATTAGTAGGCATGTCTGAGTTGATGAACGATTCCTCTAAAGCAGAGGTTCCCAAAGTGGGTTCCGCGGAACCCAGGAGTTCTTTAAAGGACTGTCTGGGGTTCCGCGAAAAACATTTAGAAAATACATTTTTCTAAATTTCTTTTTTTTTATGGATATAGATTTATTTTGAGTTCCTTGTGAATCATGAAACCTAGTAATGTGAATACCTGCTTACACCCATAATTAGAAGTGGTTAATATTTTATTCATATTTAGGATGAATCACTAGTCAGTTTTTGCAGCTATCTGATTCCCGAATTTTTTTCTATTGTAAAAATAGCATTTCACACATTGCTGCCACTTCCCACTTAAAGGACAACATTCCTTTTTTAAGGGTTCAATTTCCAATTCAGTTAGCATTTGAGTTGACTATTCATAAATTTTAAGCAGTCAACTATATGTTGCTCTCAGTAAGGTCAACAGATAGAAAACATTAAAGTTTTTATTGCAAAATTCTAATTATATAAAAAAAGTAAATAAAGAGAACTCTCTTAAAAATATGTTCATTGTTCTCTTTATTAGAAATGAATTAATTTAGAGTTTATCTACATTTATGTGAACTTGACTGCAATAAAAAGGAAGGTGTTGGATGACCCAACGACTCATGGGTAGTCTAGTATAACTTAAAAAGCTCATTCCATCTGAACTTATATCTGTTATGAATACTATATCTTCAAAAAGGGAATTTAAAGGTATATGTAGAAAATCTAGTAGAAATTTATTTACTTATTTATGATGAATGAAACTATATATGATATCATACTAGGAATGCAGACTTCTAGAGGTCAAACCTTGATCTCTAGGTATAAACCTTGATTTTTGGTATAAAAAAAATATCATCAATGTAATATATACATTAGACAAAGTTGTTTATAATATAATAGCATTCATTAATCAAAGATTAGCTCAGATAAATCATTGTATAATATAACCTGCTGACATTTAGTTTAAAAGTTACAGGAAATGATTTAGTACAAGAAGAATGTATTTGTAATAAGAATACAGACGATACTGAGACAAAATCAAACAATTTATTATTGATATTGCTTGAGAAATAATACATTTATTTCATTTAAATTTGAGAAAATTTACCTACTTATGCAAAACCAAATTTTTCTTATATATTACCATAAAAACTAAATACCAAAGTAGACTTAATGTTGCTACTGACTTGAGTATCAAACTCTCAACTATAAAGCCAAAAAATGGTTCCAAAACAAACTGTGTTAGAATTGCTAGTAATTCTGTTTTATGTGTTATATACTTCTGCAAAATATGAAAATTAAAATCTTTTAGGTTGGAATTTTTATTTGAAAAATACACATTGCAGTAATAATACTTTTTAATAGCTTTTTAAACATACATACTATTTTTATAGGCATTTGAAAATATTTATATTATGAATGTATAAAATGATTAGAATTTGGGGTTCCCGGAAAAGTTACTGCAGTAAAAAAGGTTCCGCGTTGAAACAAATTTGAACCACTCTGCTCCAAAGCATTCTAAATAACAATATCATGACATTAATTGTTCTGAAGTACTTGAATCTATTACTAGATTCAACATGTTATTATTAAAACAATTTAAATTGTTTTAACATTCCAAAGCTCCTTGCTCTCATATTCGTAGTCTTTTCTATTTTTTTTGTTTTTGTTCCAATCTGTTATCATAATTATATGCACCTCACCTATTAATAAAACTTTAAAATAAGCCATTAGTTTGAAGTACGATCTCTTTCATGATAACAACAATTTATTAAAAATAAAATAAATATAAGGTTACTTTTAAAAGAATTGAAAATTATTTTCATAATTCAATGCATAATTATGTATCAAAAGGCGAATTATTCCCGGTTATTAAGTATATTATGTTGTTTAGTTTAACATTACTATTTTTATAAGTCCTTATTATTTTAAATTTTATCATAATTAAAGTTTTAAATTTAATTTTATTTTTATAAATGTGATTGTGATATATAACTATTTAACAACTAGGCTGTCGAATTTGTTGTTTTCAATAAAAAAACTCCTTCCATAATTTTTCTTTTAGACTAGTTCAATGAAAAGCAAAGTTGAAATACAATTCTGAACATTTATTAAATCTGTGCAGTATTTTGCACATAAATCACTGCCAATGAACATAAATTTCTGCTTCTTTCTATGGAATGTAGGAGTTGTTTCACAAAATGCTCTAATCAATATATATATTGCACTCTTGAACAAAACTTAATATCAGTTGTAAATTATTGTGTTTATATATCAAAGTATCTTTGGGTAATACTGAAGTGTGAAGAATGGACCCTTGCCTCAAGAAAGAAGTTATGTTTGTTGACAAATATCCAGTTTTTTCACTATTTTAGTCGAATAGTTTATATCTATTATTTTTAAAAATTTCAAGCTTCCAGCTATAAAAGTTTTAAATTATACTGAATAGCAGCCATTGACTTTGATTTGAGTATGTAAAACTGGGTAATTACTAATGTATTTGTTCTCAATATACATTCACAGCAACCTTATAACAGAGTATAGCAGGCAGGAAAAAGGTAACACTCGCATAGAGTGAATTGGTATATATGATTTTTGACAAAGGGAAAGAAAAGTGGTTTTTATTAATACTAGGATGCCATGACACTCCCAGTATAATAATTTAATAAAAGACCAAATATGTAAAACATAATTCAAAATGGAAAACATTCTTTGAAGAAAAATAAATGTAATTATCCTACATCTTAAAAACTAAAAATGATCTTAAAACTACATTTTTCATAGATCTTTCTGACATTTTTTTCAAATAAAATAGGAATATTTCCAAGTTTCCAAGGAGAAAATTTGTCTTGAATATTTAATGTAGAAGGAGTTCAGGTAAACTATGTAAGAGATCCGCTAGGTATTGGAAGGAAAGCCATATTTTTCTGTAAGAGATTATTTCGTAATACAAAATGTACCCTTTACTTTTCAAAACTATTATTACTGCTGTAGTTATACTAATGATATTATATACATCAGTGGTGCGATATACAAAAATAAGCATATACATTGATAAGTGTATCAATCACTATCTGTACCACCTCCAGGAATGAAAGGTTAATAAACATATCAACAGTTAGACTTTTATATTATACCTAAATGGAACATTATTTATTATTTACCCAAGAAGTATGATGTTATGTTTACTTACAGCAAAGCTGAGTGTAGGCTACTCCAGATTTTTTTTTACTCTTTATAAATCTCTTGTTTTTCCAATTTTAGAATATGTTTGGGATCCGGATTGCAATTATAATCAAATTCATTCCAAATTCCTAAGAAGTTTTCTCATAAGTCGAGTAATCCTACAGATTCTTCTTACTACAGATTCGTTATTTTGCGACCAACAAAATATGTCTGATCTCCTTTCACGTAGACACTATGATGGCATCCTATGTAAATATAAATCAATAAATAATTTAATTGATTGTCTTTATCCCATTTCTCAACTACATTTCCACTTCCCATCATATAAAATTTAGAATCCACCAAATTATCCTGTGTTCCATTTCATAAAAACAATTATTTGCATCATCCCTCACTGTCTAGTATAGTATGGTCTATACGGTAGTTTAGATCTGTATAGTTATATATTAATGGTAACTATATTTAGCACCAACAGGTCTCAATAATTGACAAACTCTTGTGAATAATTATTTATAATTATGGCTTCTTCAATTTTAATCTGTTCATGGTGTCGGTTTTCTTCGTCCCATTGTTCAAAGAATTGATTTATTTATAATGTAAAAAGTGATAAAAATAACGATGAAATTCAGTTAAAAGTGAATGCAAATTGTGTTTTAACTTCACTAAAATGCATGAAACAGAAGAAAATTAATTACACATGAGAATTCTAAGGTTAATGGAAAATTATTCAATTTTTTTTAAATTTATTACGTTTCACTAATTGAAAATTACTATATGATTACAAAAACAAGTTAAAAAGACGTGATTTCATTGATTCAAAGTAATTAAGCAATATAAATAAAAACAAAATGAACATTATATAAATTATTTTAAATAATAGCTGATATAATTTTATAATGACTTGAATTATAGCTATTAAATAACTTAGCTTACGATAATATATAAAACATTCTAAATTAGTGTTTATATTATCAAATTAATGTTATATAAATTAATTGTAACTATTATTATTGTAAATACTTTTCTTCTTCTCGAGATTTGGTCAGGGTTAATTACTTAAAATCACCTCTTTGCTAACGTTTCGTTTATTTTTCAAGACATACTTAGGGCTAGAACCCAAAACCAATAGATTATTATCTTATCAATACAGCATTCTACATACATATTCAAAGAACTTATTACTTAATTATTTAGATGAAGTGAAAATAAGTAATTTACATTATGTCGTCATTTCTTCATGTAACCTTTGAGTTTGCAGTGTCCTGTCAAGAAACCTGTTAGGATTCTAATATTATTCTTGCACCTTTCACACAATCACAAGCATTTTTACTTCAAACTTGCCCAAAAGCTATCAGGACTGAAAGGATTTCCAATACTTTTCCTTGACCTTCCTGTCGTATTTCCTATAAATCTCATTAATAGTGTATCATTCTATGCCACAAAATGACTCTAGTCTTATTAGTGCCCATTTATCCATGCCATTACTTACCCCCAAATAAAATACGAGTTATATAATGATACCAAATGTTTCACAGATTATTGATGAATTAAAGTGCATTGTCTTCATATACAAGTTTGTTTCCAACTTTCACACTTATAGAGCTCAACTTATAGCTTTTCTTGAGATGATTAGTTTGACTCATTTATGATTTAGTATCCTTTTTCTGTTAAAAGTGAGTCACATTAACAGGTTGATTCTGCATCAGAGTCCTAAGGTTTACCTCAACTAAGTTAATTAGAGAAGGAATATGTAACGAGTCCCTGATATTGTATGTGTCAGGGACCTATCAAAGCTTTACATGTTCAAAAGACCTTCAAAGGAACAAGCCGTTCCATCTTCAACATAAAACATCTAGGATCATGGCCAAGATTTGAACCTACAAAGGCGACTATGCTCCTATTAGACTACATCAGATCCTTCTTCATATAAAAGCGTATATTTTATACCATTTGGATAAAAATACGTGAACATACAAAAGAAATTTACAAATAAAACATGAAAAGATCCATAAATTTTCAATAAAATACCTCTTTCTTCCTGGTTTCCTTTTATGTTTAGATAGCTTTGTGTAATATTATTTAAACTATTACTTTCATGCTACTTCAAATTTAGTTCATTTATTAATCTTAAAAAAGACTGAAAAACTTAAAAATATAAAATCACTTATACTTAAGAATCTTAACGAAACTAATTACAAATTTCTTTACTAATGAACGTTTCCAAAGGAACAAAGTTATGCATAGATAGGAAAAAAGAAGATATTAAAGACTAATATATTTTAAAAAGCATTAAGATAAAACCGTACACTAAGAAGGTATAAACTCTTTGTTAAGTTGGAGTAGTTTGGATAAATTTTAAGGTTAACAGAATGTTATTACACTAGTGTATCAATTTGAGAAGTCTCCTTTGCATTGCTGTCAGTATTCTCCTATTTTCCAGTTTATTTAATGTGGTTTTCTATATCGAATTCTCCTGTTTAGACATTTTTGTATCGGACAGCCCTGCGCAGAATGGCTGAAATTCTGGGTGACTGTTGGATATATTTATTTGAGTTGTAATTACCAATTAATTTAATTTTTTTATAAACGAATATATACATACATAATTGAAGAATCTTTAAATTACATTTTGTACTAATATCTTGATAAGTGCCTTTTTAATACAGTTTTCTATTGTTTTAAAATGTAATACGTGTGTATTTTTAATCATTGATAACATATGGAATTTTTAGGATAAACAAGTAACATATTCAAGAGAAATTAGATCTGGAATTAGTTTATCTAAGAGATTATTTCAAGGGAACTTATATTTTTAACTTATTTTAGTAAAATAATAATTGAATTGAATATACTTGAAAATCTTTAGGGATGAAGTTGGATATATTTATTTTGAAGTGAACTTTATTCATTTGTGCTAGATAGTTAAACTATGTTTATACAGTTCGGGAGGGCAACATTGCTTGGTACTCAAGAATCGAGATAACGCATTCATATATCGAGCTTTAATTCCTCACCGCCATTCTGTAACGGTCAAAGGAGTTGTTGGAATTCACTTGCTCTACCTGTGAGTACTTTTACATTCTGTTTTTATTTTTCTGGTTCGTTAATTTACATGTGTTTTGGCGAATCAATTTAAAAAGAAGCTTGATGCTGCATACTGTTAAATTGAAACATTCGAATAATTTGTAACTGCCAACCTTTGGACTGTAGAGATTAATTTTGCATCTTTAATTTATATTAAGAATTTAATAGTAATGGCTACATTTGATGTATATCTTGATCAAGAAAATGCACCACGGACGCCTGCTAAGTCCATTATTGAAGGAAAGGTTGGACAAGGTGAGAATAGACAAGCCTTGACTGAAATTGATGAGAATAAGAAAAAAACTGGAACTATTCATTTCAAAGATCTAGAACCTATAAAGAGTGATGGAAAGGATATGTCTGAAGCCTTTAAAGAGGTTAAGTTGTATAGTAAGGATGAAGTTGAAAACAAGAAGAAAGTTACAGAATCAAACTCACGTGCTCCTTTTGCTGAAATAACTAAGGAAAACAATGAACGAACAACTGCAGACGATAGCTTTGATGTGTCTATCATGGTATTCAGTCCTGATGTCAAGAGGGAAATAACAGAAAGGGTTTTTGAGTGTTCCGAGTATAGGGACAGCATTTACCAGTATCTCAAAAAAATTGAGGGTAAATGTAGACCTAAGTCAATGTATATGAAAAAGCAACCTGATATTACTCATTCAATGCGAAAAATACTCGTTGACTGGTTAGTAGAAGTAGCTGCAGAATATCAACTTCACACTGAAACGCTGTTTATGTCTGTATCTTTTGTTGATAGATTTTTAAGTTCGATGGCAGTCCTTCGTTCAAGATTACAATTACTGGGAACTTCAGCCATGCTGTTAGCTTCCAAATACGAGGAAATTTATCCTCCAGAAGTTAATGATTTTGTGTATATTACTGATGACACATATACTAAGAAGCAGGTTCTTGGTATGGAACACTTAATTTTGAAAGTTTTAAAATTTAATTTGTCTGCCCCTACAATGCCTTCGTTTTTGCAGCAGATATGCTCCGCAGTCAAGGTAGAAGATCCAGTTAGAACATTGGCCCTATATTTGTGTGAACTAACTCTTTTAGAGGGAGATCCGTATTTTGCTTTTCCCTCCTCTTTAGTAGTTTGTGGTGCTTTGGCACTGGCACGGAATTGCTTCGGCATGCACGATGCTTGGCCCGCTCACTATTCCAAAGCTTCTGGCTACAGCATCTCTGAATTAGTCCCAGTTGTTAAACATCTCAACGAAACCCACTCCAAGGCTCTATCTAATCCTCAAACAGCCAGCCTAAACAAGTACAAACACAGCAGTAACTTTAATGTCTCTTTGATGCCTCATAGACCTCTAAAGTTCGAGACTTACAGGTGTAAAAATTAAAATATTATCCAACATTTTGTTTCATTGTGTATCATAATCATAACCGACTTTCTACATCTGTCTTTTATATATATTTAAGAACTTAAGATATTTTGAAACACTATTGTTTAAAAAGATCCATGTTGTTTATTTTTATTATAGGTTGCTAGACACAAGATTATATAACAATTTTTTAGCAAAAATAGAAGTTTGTAAATTTTATCTGATGTTGATACCTAAATTTAAGTGTGCGAGAACTTGCTTAGTTGTATTTATTTGTCAATGGGTTGAACTAGCTTTTGAGGTTTTATAATATTAAATTAGAGAAGTAATCTATAGTTACTGCACCTATATGAGAGTGAGAAGGTTAGTAAAACTGACAATGTTCCATTGTGACAACTTATTTATTTTTTTTTTTGTAACTTGTGTGTTAACAATTTCTAATGTTAATTTCTTTTAAAACTGACAACATTAGTAACTATTTTTCTGAGAAATATTTTTTTATTCTTATTGATTTTGATATCATTTTTGGACAAAAATTTTGTAAGTTAATGTAGTTGTAGGACATTTACTGTGTTATTAATTGTAGATACTGAAGTTTTAGGGATCATTCAAATAATACTATATATCAAGTACGTCATATTTTAAGTATGTAAACTTTTTAAGCATTTAAATTGATACATCAGTCGTCTGTGCTTCATAATTTGTAGGGACGTCATATCATTTTGTAATGAAGTTTATATTTGATTAAATTTGAAGCATCACCAGATTGAAAACCCTTGTTTATCAAAGTTTGAAGGTATGTGGATCTTTGTTAACAATGTAATTTTATGCCTTTATCATGTATGCAAACATATTGTAATGTCAAAGTTTTTCAACTGTACATTGTTATATTTTTGATTTTTTTTTTAATAAGATGAAAATATTTCATATAACAATAAATAATGAACTACAATTTTGTCTTTGTTTCTTTGCAATACCTAATTACTTTCAGAGATATACAATATAAATGTATAAACTTGTGTTTTATGTAGTAACAATGCAGTTTACAATGATAATTGTTTTCGCAATATATTATCATCCTTACTAATTTGATATTAGCAGGAATGTTCACACATTTTGTTTAAAAGCTTTACCTTGACTTGAAGTTTTGTGTGATATTTCTGTTTATTAATATGACATAATTTGTTTCTATTAGTTAGTTATTATTGCAACATACATTTATTTGAGGAAGAATGAAACTTTCTGTATTTTTAAAATCTAATTTATTTAATGGTTCAATGGACATGTAAGAGGTTCTTTTAATTTAAATCATTTGTTTAAAAAAATTTAGTCTTTTGAACCTTTTTATGCTTTATAGAAATGCAGTTCTGTTTGCATATATATCTAGTTTTTACTAATGTCAAGATCCTTCAAATTCTATGTTCTATAACATAAAATATATGGGTTGATGAATCTAGGGGTTGCTCCTGGGTGTTAGATATTAAATATGTTCATTGATTTCTCCAGAAGAGATGTATCTAGAAAGAGTTCTTAAACTTTTTTCATGTGTATATGCTTAGTTATGTCATTATTTTTTTTTTACATTAATACATTAGTATTCAACATAATAAATGGTTATTTATATATTTATTACTCTTTTTAATGAGTTTTTTTATCTGAATGATTCAAGTTCCTATTTTAAATTTCAATTTATTGTCCTTTTTCTTCTGAAATTGATCTTAATATATGGCTGATGTTTTTTTTTCAATTGAGACTTCAGGTTTATAATCATCCCAATGTAAGTGACTTCAACTGAAGCAGCAGTTTGTTTCTTCTAGAAGCATCATATTTGACACTTGTACTCTAGTATTAGTCTGGAAATATCTTTCAATGGAGATGTAAATATCAAGAAGAAGTAAACTTGAATTGGATTAAAGAAATTAAACATTGAAAACATTGGTTTGTGATTTCCAGGAAGGAAGTTTTGTTTTCGTATGGATTCATAATCATATTACCTGTTTAGTAAAATTGCATGACATGTTTATTTTAATTTTTTTTTTCGCTTAAATTAATTTACTGTTCATTTAAAATGATTATTCCAAACTAATCAGTTTATTCCTTGAACAATTTATTTATAATCTATACTCTGAAATTACCACAGTTATAGATTAATTTCATTAGTCAAAAAATGTAATTTTTATTTTTGCTTTGCTGCAATGGAAGTAAAGTGTTGATGAGAAAATATCTATTTTACCAGTTTCCCACGTTTTAAACTTTTTTTTTGTTGTGTTTGAGTAGTGTGTTTTCATAATTTTATGTTCCTTGCATCGAAAAAAGAGCACTATGATTTTTAGCTAATATTGTATCATACAAAAAGGTACTCAACATCAAAAAAAAAAACAGGTACTCATTTCCTTCCTCCCTTTTTTATTAATTTAGAAACTTGAAATTCTTCTTTTAGTATGTTTGTATATGTTATGAATGACAACTTTTTTTTGTTAATACATTTGGATGATTGCAAGGGCAACTATTAAGTTTCACTTTAAATAAAACCTATAGGTCAAGATAAGTTATGAACATAAATTTATTTTTAAAATTAGGAAATAATCAATTAACATTGTTTATATTTAAAGATAATGATTTATAATAAGTTACATAAGTATTCACTTAATGTAGAATGAAAAGATGATAGTAAAATATAAATTCAATCAAGACAGTTATTTATAATTAAAATTACTTTTCCACAGACCTTTTACAGATATTTTATTTGATTAAGATGTATTTATCAATAACTTTGATAGTAAATACTTCATTTCATCTTACCAAGTAAATTGAAAACAGTTCATATAGAAAAAAGTGTATAGTTTATTTATTATCATTTTTATATACTTTTTCAACTTATAACCAAAACAAATAGGAAAATAATCATATATTACCCCTAATTGATTACCCATTTGATGACGTCTCTAATTAATATCTTTCATTCCATTTAATTTTTTGTTAATTATATTTTTTTTAATAAGTATTGTCTTAGTTGTAACAAAATTGTTAGTATTAAACTGATTTTGATTGAATTTAAGTTAATATATCATAGGATTGAAATTGATGCTATCGTTGTGCCCTTTTCGTTTCATTATTCTTTAGCATATTCCTTAAATCGTTCACCCGTTATTTTAAGTAACTATACCAGTGGTATTTTAATCAAGATTTATTAAATGCAATAATCACGTTTAAAATAAATCAACTAGTTTGTTCATGATTTCTAATAAATTGGTTAACTTTTAGTGAAGTTGATTGTAGGTTAATCCAGATTTTTTAAAAGCTATACATTCTATGGAGTTTTAGAAAAGGGAATATTACCACTTTGGGAAAGAAAGAAAATGATTGTCATTAGAATTTATTTAAAAAAAAAAAAAAGATAGAATTGAAGATGCAATGAAAAAAGAAGTACATTTTCCAACTCAAATATTCCAAAAATTTGTAATTATCAGTTCACTGATAATTGTTTACAGGAACTAATTAATCTTGATTTCAAAGTTTTTTTTTATTTCAATGCTTTAATGATTAATATTTCATCAATTGAAATAGTTATTACTATCAAGAATGACCAAAATTTGTGTACAAGAATGCGTAAGTTGTAATCTAGTTTTTAATTATATCAGTAGTGCCATGGCTGGTTCAAAGTGTATTTCTAGTGCACCTTTTTACTCTCAAAAGAGATGAAAGTATTGCAACATTACAAAATACATTTATTTTTAATAATTAGTAAAACAAACTTAAAGGCATAAAAAATTAAAAGTAAGGAATAAGCAATTATGTTCTATCCTGTGATAACCCTCAAATGTTTATTTCATTTTAACACCATCAAAATGTGTTTTTGTTTTATTCTGTTTTTCAGTTATCTTCTACTTTCTTTCAGCTTGTTTACTTTTTAATTGCATACTGCTCACTTTATTCGATGTTTATTTACTTTTATCTCTTCCCTTTTCTTCTTAATTATACCTTTTACATCTTTCAGTCTCCTTTCTGATCAGACGTGTTTGTAGTTGGACTACAAGTGCTCCTCTTTTTCCTGATGACGGTTAAACAGAAAATTTGATATTCTAAGTGTAAATCTATTATGTGTTTTTATTTAATTTCTTAAGAGTTTTAAAAAGGAACATTTATATATATTTTCTATTTAATATGACGAGCCAATCCCTGTTGCGTATCTTTTTGGACATTTCTTATTGGAGTGGGTGTTTTCCGCCCTCTCCAGGGAGGGAGCAGCCAAACATACGAGGGGGACGAAGAAGAAAGATGGTTCTCCATACACCCACAACAATAGAATCTATAGAAAACACCAACAACCAGTTATCTTATGAAATCCACTAAGCCCATAGGAAACACCAAATTCGACGAGGTACACTTCCAAGCAAGGATGCCAATACCTTCATCCAACTCTATTGGAAAATTAAGTAGGGACTGTGAGCCCTCTCCTGGAGTGAAGGCTGAGGCGGCCAAGCAGACGGAGTGTGCGAAGGAGAAAGGTGTCTAACGAAAAAACACCCACAACCAATAAGAAATGTCCAAAAAGATACGCAACAGGGATTGGCTCGTCATATTCAATATGTACTCTGGCATTAAAGCATTTTCTATTTAATAAATAAAATTTGGTTTTTTCTATCCAAAGCAGATAATAAAAGTTCAAAAATTAAAGAAAAATGAACACAATACATGTATAGTTTCAAGTGTTTAGTTTGACCATAATCAGGAGGAAAAAAAAGCAGGGATGAGACAGTACGCCGAAAGAACGACAATAGCAACCGCATTTACATATAAACAGGTAAAAAAAGTTACATAAAACAAAATTAAAAGATAAATAGGAGAATGTCGATTGTGTTACAAGTATGTTTGTCCTTTGTTACTTACATTGGATAAATTATTTCATTTTAATTTTGAACATTATGTATTATTACTTTCAAATTATATTTAAATTGATTGCAGTTCACCTTCTTCCGTATTCCTGTTTTAATGTTGCACTGTTGTTATTTTATTCTATTGCTCATACTGTAAGTAAACTGAAGCTAGGAAATATATTTTGTTATGTATTATAGTTGTACCTTCATTGTTGTCACTTTAAGGTAGAGTAACAAGACAAGGTAGGTTGGTAGACCAAACCGTAATATACAATAGTAAGTACAATGTTGCTGTAGTCTAAGAACAGTAATATATATACTGTAATAATATTATTAAAATGTATACAATTTAAAAAAAAAATAAATTTCTTCTGTTTCATGCATTTTAGTGAAGTTAAAACCCAATTTACTTTTAACTTCACTTTTAACTGAATTTCATCGTTATTTTTATCACTTTTTACATTATAAATAAATCAATTCTTTGAAAAATGGAATGAAGAAAACCGACACCATTAACAGATTAAAATTGAAGAAGCCATAATGAGTTTGTGAAATATTGAGACCTGTTGGTGCTAAATATAGTTACCATTAATGGATAACTAACTATATACATACATTTTGGGTGTCCCAAAATAACATATACAGACTTTAAATAAGTGTAATTTAGATGTTTATTGTAATTAATTTTGTTTTATCGATGTAAACAAATTAACAAACATTATTTTATTGTTTTGTCACCACCTGTTCTCAAACTGTAGTCCGCTTTGGTCCACATAGAGCCGATAATGCGAAGGGTTTCCAAAAAAATGTACATATTTTTTTAGAAGCTGATAACTCAACTGTTTGGTTTTGGTTGTACGAATGTTTTAAGTGGGTAAATTAAATTTCAGATTAATTCATTCTCTTACTGATGATGATCAAGACTGAATAAGTACTTGGAAAGGTGGAACAGGTTCAAGTAAACAAGACCAGCCTCAGTGGAGTTAAAAAAATTGCTGAGTTAATCCTATTGATGATAATACATAACAGGCTGTAATTTCTGATGACCGACATGACGGTCGATCATAACTATGAATATATATATATGGTATAAAGTTATAGTTATGATATAAATTATTGTAGTATCACAATGATTTAAACTGTGTATACATTTTTTTCAGGACACCCTATCTAAACTACCGTACAGACCATACTACGTATACTAGACAGTGAGGAATGATGCAAATAATTGTTTTTATGACATGGAACACAGGATAATTTGGTGGATTCTAAATTTTATATGATAGGATGTGGAATCCCATAAATAAATAAATGTTAAATAAAATTTAACAATTTTATAAGTTAAATTATTAGAAGTGATAGTTATTATTGCAATTATTTATTTTGGTCAATACTATAGGCAAGAGAATTTGTTACTTTAAGAAATTAAATTATTTGCTTATTTATTTTTGGAAAAGTATATTTTATAATGGTTAGCTTCTTGATTGTGAATGGATTAGACTTAAAGAGACTGACTGAGGAGCGCTTTTGGTGGTAGTATGGTAGATGGCGGGGAATAGGTGGCTGGTAATAGTTCTGTGGCTGGTAATATAGTTATGGTTGAGGTTGGTAATAAGGCTGCTGTTGCAGGTAGCTGGTACTTGCCGGGTACTGTGTCACAGAGGAGTAATGCTTTTAACTGAGGTTGTTGAGGACGGACATAGTTCTGCTGAAGATTGGGCGATGGGTAGGAGGCGGCAGACTCCAGTGCTGACGCATGCTGCTACAACATATTGGTCATGTTAGCCACACAAATCTAACTCATCTAGAGCAAGAGTTCTCAATGGGGGTGAAATTCACCTCTAGGGTTGAATTTTAAGTTTTCAGGGTGGGGTGAATTGTGATCACTGTAAGTTTACAGAGTAAGGAAAGCTTTCCAGGTTTATGAACATAGTCCATGTAAAGTTGTAAATATATATACTAATAAAGACAAAATGAAGCGACTTTTTGTAATATTTTCACATTATTTAGAATACACTTTTCGAAAAAGATAGTCTTAGGAAGAAGAGGGGGTGAGGGTATGACATTGTGATAAATTAGTAGCCCCTGATCTAAAGTCTACACAATATATTGTAAGCTATTTACAAAGGGATCATAACTAAAGTGAATGTTCTCTTCAGAAGAAATATTGTGCTCTTGTAATTATGCCAACATAATTGTGATAATTACTATTATTGCTAGATATTATTATGATCATCATTATTATTATAATTGTGGAATAGTTTTTTGTATTAAATTAGTTTCAATTTAATAATAAAACTTAATTATATACTATATCTTTGATAGTTAAAACCTTACAATTAAAATATATATTATTAAAAAATAGAAAATTGTTATGTCCAATAGTTATGAAAGGGTTCACCAAGAACAAAAGAAGGGAAAAAGGAAAAAAAAAGGTTGAGAATCACTAATCTAGATTTATAATATCTTTTCCAAGTTGACATGTTTCAGTAGTTCAACTAGTTATCAGGAAGGTGTGAATAGTGTTTTCAATTTCCAATTTATCAAAAAAAAGTAGAATAATATGAGAAGTTTGTATTTGAAGTTTATTTTAACCGTGATGAATCATAATTATTCTTGTACTTATCCTCATTCTAGTTTTTGTTTAGAAAAAACATCTGGAGTGGCCTACACTCAACTTTACTATAAGTAACTTAATATCAAATTTCTTGAGTATATAAAACATAACGTCTCATTTAAGCATAACGTAAACATCTAAATGGGATATAATTATTAGCCTTTCATTCCTGAGGTAGTACAGATAGTGATTGAAGGACATATCAATTTATAAGCTTATTTTTGTACATCATAAATAATTTATTATTTGCAAATAATTTCATTAGTATAACTACAGCAGTAATAACATTTTTGAAAAAGCAAAGTGAACATTTCTTGAAACGATTTATTCTCCTACAAGAGAATGACTTTAGTTCAAACAGCCAGTGGATTTCTTACATCGTTTACTTGATATCCTTCTACATTGAATATTAAAGTAAAATTTTAAAATTTAAAACAGGAAAATACCCTTTTTTTCTCTGAAAAACATCTTAAACAGCGAAGAAAATGTTATTTTAAGGTGCTTTGTTAATTAAAGATGTACGATAATTACATTTATTAATCTCAAAACGAAAGATTTCAATTTTGAATTATCTTTTACATTTTCGGTCTTTTATAGAATTATTATACTGGGAATTTTAATCTTTAAAATAATAATAATAAGCTTCTTAGTATTTAATAAGATCATTTTCCTTCCCCTTTGTCAAATAACATATATACGATTTTTTTCTGAGTGAGTGTTATTATTTTCCTGCACAATATTATTCCTCTTACATCTCATATAAGTCAATAAACAATTTAAATTATTCCTTTATAAATATCAATTTTATCTCAGTGGATTCGCTCAAAGAATTTCCTAGTCAATGTATACACAATGTAAAAAAATATAAAAAATTCGACAAGTATAACAGGTGATCTCCTAGTCTAGGATAAACAAACAGTTTTTATAGCGTTATTGCTCTTTCCCGTAATTGAAACTTCATGATTTTTTTTTTATGAATTGTTAATTTTTTGTTCCAATTTTGGTCAAATTTTCATTATTTTTTAATGAGCCGTTTCGCGTCAAAAAATCATTTTCTGAAAACAGAAATCGTACTGTAACGCCCCTTTAGCGAATGTAATTTTGAAAAAAAATATCTCAACTCATTCTCCACATAATGTTCTATTTTTAGGCATAGTTTCATTGTGATCCGTCTAAGAGTGTGGCTTGTATTGCTTTCACAAGGTTTTAGATTGAATTATAAGTCCAAATTTTTACATTTTAATGAAAAAAAAAATATTTTCCGTTGTTTTAAAATTCTGAATATATTTTTCGTTTGTTCCATTTGTAACCTCAAAGATAATGTCAAAATTTCAAAACTCTAGGGTTATCAGTTTAGGAGAAATAAATGTTTTAAAAAAAAAACTGTTTTTGGCAAAAAAAGTGACTTTCCCATCATGTATAATTCTTCCCAAACAATAGGGATCTTCGTCTTTATGGGGTCCATTTTTGTGTAAAATATCAACTTGATCCATCTAAGATTCTGGACCGTAGGGTGGTAACAAGCAATGCTAACACAGGCACCCACCCACCCACACACACATACAGACATCATCGTAAAAACGTCATAAAACGACTTCTGGGACCTCAAAACATGTAATTCCGTCAAAATCTCGAGATCAAATTTTTTCACGATCACTATACTTTACTTATAGTAAAGTAAAAAACAGAAGCTTACTGTTGTTGTAGCTGGACATGATAGGTTGCTGGAGTTTCTCAAGGTCGATGGTAGGATGTTTGCCAGTCGCTACTAAATAGGCTGGCAAACTATTTATACCGAATGGAATCTCCTAAGCTATAAAAATAAATACTTATATTAGAACGTCATTAACAACTTTCTCTTTTAACTTCTTTGAATTACTCGTGATATTCAATGGTTACAGAAACTGTTGGAAAGAGTTTGGAACTGAATTAACCACTGGAGATAGGAGACATAGTTAAAGACTTGGGTTTACCTGTTAACTCATCATTACTATAACTATGCCATATTACCTCGAATGCACTGAAGACACCCTGTATCAACATTAAACATGCTAAATACTTGTACTTGCAGATGGATGTATAAATATATTTTACAAACAATGAAATTCAAAATCTAATTAATATAACCTTATACTTACGATTCTGAGGAGGTTTCAAATTCATTTCTGCTTTCTTTAGCGTTCAATTAATTAAGACAAATCAGGCTATTCAACTTATTCAATTTTAACTTAAACATTAATCCAAAAATCAGATAATAATTGTTTCTATAACTAGCTTTCAATATTCACTCAATAGTCTAGAGAAGGTATCCAGAAACCTCTTGTAAAATAATATCCAAATGAAAAAAAAATCAGGTCAAATGAAATTTCCTGAATGATTTATAGTATTTGATAATAATGAAGGAACGAAGGGTACTTAGATGCTATTCTTTACAGGATAACAAGAAGAAAATAATAATTATTTTTCAGTGATTTAGCATCATGTTAGATCTGTTTAGTTTATGCAGAGTTGGAAGAAATATTGATGCACATTCTCTGTCTGGTTAGTGTCTTGTATACGTATATGAACCGTTACAATTAAGTGTCTAGTAGTCACTTAAGAAATATTTACTAAAAATAATATTGGTATCTTAGAATTATTTTGTAACGTATACAAAATTAATAACATATAAAACTGAAATGTTTCATATGCATGATGTTACTGATTCCTCAGTAGTAACATACTAGTCTATTCTAAGTCAGTTTTACTCTAATGTTGAAACAAGTACATATCAATAGGAATCTTAGGTTACTTGCTGTGCAAATATTTTGAATTATGGTAATAAACTAGCAAGATGAATTATTCAAGCCTACATTACATACAAGTACAATTTTCATGGAAGTAAATGGTGGTTGTTTATACCACTAATCACCTCTAACTACCTATTAAAACAAAATAGTAATGAATTGTCGACCGTGGGACAGATGTATAACATAAAAAGGATAAATAGGGATGCGGTCAGTTTCTTCCACTTTCAGTCAAACCGACTCTCATTGCCTTATTGAAATATACAAATTTATATATTTTATTCAAATATTCCTACTTTTGTCTTTGAAAAAGATTTTGAATAAAATCGAAACGCCGGCAATGAGAGTTTGATTGGAAGTGGAAGAAACTGGTCGCATCCCGATTTATCCTTTTTATGTTATAACTATTAAAGATAAACTTTTATACTTTCCAGAAAAAAAATAATTATCAGAATGATGTAACGTCATCATTATCATCATTATTATTATTATCAACGTAACCCTCTTACCGTGAAGATGACTGTGAAAATTGTAAAATGAGGACTACCATATTTGAAAAAAATCATTTAGTTAAATTGATTATTCATGATTTTGACAATATATTTAATTTTAGTACAGTTGAGCATAGACCAAACCAAATTTTTCTTAATGAAACATCTAAACAATCAATTGCAATATGAAAGTAATTTTTTTTTACTTCAAGCTGTAAACAAAGCAAAACTGACGCCCTTATTTCACAGTAAAGTGTTACTTTCGGGAGTGTCTTTAAAGTTCTAATAATTTAGAAGTTTATTCACTCAATGTGATATTTCACACAATAATAACTTCAAACAGTAAGTCCAATTTTTGTCTTAACTTACATCTGC
Source organism: Hermatobates lingyangjiaoensis (assembly GCA_026182355.1). Taxonomy (NCBI): domain Eukaryota; kingdom Metazoa; phylum Arthropoda; class Insecta; order Hemiptera; family Hermatobatidae; genus Hermatobates; species Hermatobates lingyangjiaoensis. The sequence goes on from JAPFBL010000430.1 coordinate 5,037,878, forward strand.
AGTATCATGGTACTTAAATAGTTTAATAATTAATAAGAAATGAAAATAATCAGATGATTACTTAATGATTGCTTTCAATGAATATGATGGGTTGAATTTTAAATTAGCATTCTTTTTGATTAACACATTTGTATCTTATTGCTAAAATGAAATCTTGTGGATTAAACATAATGTTAAGAAAGATTTAAAATACTTATTATCGATTATTTATGAAGAAGAATTACCTACTTTATTCAAAGTACATATTTGCTTCAGAATATTTTACTTAAGACTATTTAATTAGAAATATGCTAAACTAATTAAAATATTGTTGCTTAGTTATTTTTTTACAATTACTATAATTTAAGATGAATGAAAAAATAGTATTTCCATTAAGTTACTAAAATGAATTATAAAAGTTATACTTCTTATAATTTAGTAGCATTAATTAAACAGAATATCTTTGGTACATATCATATTAAGAGTGTACATGTTTATCTTCATAAATAATATAGTATTAAGCCCTGCATATTGTATATATGAAGCATATTACGAGTAAAATGTCCTCAAATACATACATTCATTGTAAATTAAGAAGGTGTAACTTACTTCAGTTATTAAGAAGTAGTAAATTTCGTAATTTGATTGAAATTTAGAATAAGAAGGTATTTTATTTTTGTGATGGATATTTATACAATTATTAATGTTGAAATTAGTTTAAAAATGACCACTCCAAACTTTTAAATAATGATTACATTTTCATCACAACCAGTTAAATGCTTGTAGGCATTGATTAGAATGAATTAATTGAAATAAGAACTGTTATTGTTCTACCAATGAGGTCTTTTGCAATATAACCTATTGTGAAGGTTAATAATTAATTAATTTATAATATTGATTATAAATTAATTCAATAATATATTAACTCACAGTATTGTTAAGTGCATACTACTTCAGTTATTTTATGTTGTGAACAAATTATACATTGTACAATATTTCTTTTTCCTGTGCTTCATTTAGTGTAATTATTTCGATAGTATGATCTTTTATATTATGTAATCAAAAGTTACTCGTCCAAATGTCCATTATTAGAAATTATATTAACAATTATGAGAAGGAGAGCATATGCATATAGTCCATGGCAGTTAAATACATTATGTACACATTTTCATTTTAATGTATTTCCAAATTTAATATGTTTAATAAATGAAATTACACCTCATTTTTTTTATTTTGCTTCGAATGCTGATTTGATTCTTGTTGATTTTTTTTTCTCCAAAAAACAAGAAACAATGGTTTGTGTTTTAGCATAAATTACCTTAAAGCAGCTTTATTATGCTTCGATATTGACAAAAAGCTATGTAGTTCTTCTCATTTGGAATTATGTATATAATGAATTTCATATTTTTGTGTCTAACTGTAGGAATCATTCCCACCCACATCCACTCAGATATCATCAAGGCAATGAAATTTTAAAATCATGTTTTGTTATTGTCACTACATTTTATTTATAGTGAAGTAAAATACTATTGCCTAATCTATTGTTAAATCGTTTAGTAATAACTTATTTCTCGAAGTTTTGTCAAAACAGTGTTGTATTTTAAATATCAACTGTTATTCTCAATTCTTTATTGAAGTAAACCATATAGCAATAAGAATAAATTTATTACTGAACCGTGTAAAAAAAAATTCAATAAAATGAAGCATTTAACAAATTTGTTTGATTATTTAATGAAGTAAATACTAGTCATAATGGAGTTGGCTAATCTGTTCTAAGACTGAGTAAGTGAACTTTTGGACTCCCTAAAGTTCTTTGCAGGTCAGAACCAGTCAGTCTGCTGCTGCTCTTCATCAACGGAACATGGAGGAACGTTCACTGAGGCTCTATGCCCAGGTAATTTAACAAGTTTTCTTTGTTCACCAATAATGCCATTTGATATTTTATGTTAACATTTGTCTTTTCACTATAATTCTAACAATGTATTAACACATATATATTAAATTATACGGAATAAATAAGAATTTAAATGGTAGTTGATATTTTTCTTTGCATAAGAATTTAGGCATAAAAACTTTTCAGTGGATTGAAAAAGAAATGCGAGCTCTTTCCTATCCCTATCAAAATTTTTATCCCCAAACACTGAAGAAGACGCCGAGGCTCATCAAGTTTATCATATTGAATTCTTTTTTTTTGTTCACCGATAATGTTACTTGATAATTATGTCAACACTAGTCTTTTAACTATAATGTTAACTACCTGTCAACCCATTTATGGTAAATTATACGGAATAAATTAAAATTTAAATGGTTGTTAATTTTTTTCTCTACTCTTTTTAAGTTAATTACTTCTTTTTGACCCACCGATATCAAATAAACGTAAAATAAGTGTTATTATCATACAATTTGGTTAAAAAAACCATTTTTTTATATATTGAACTCAAATAGTCTGTGATTGCTTTTCGTAAAATAAACATGGCCGACAATGCAATGAGGTATTTTAATGCCAAGGTAATAATGACAAATTTTTTTTTTGTTCACCCATAATGTCACTTGATAATTATGTCAACACTAGTCTTTTAACTATAATGTTAACTACCTGTCAACCCATATATGGTAAATTATACGGAATAAATTAAAATTTAATTGGTAGTTAATTTTTTTCTTTACTTTTTGTAAGTTAATTGCTTCTTTTTGATTCACCGATATCAAATAAACGTAAAATAAGTGTTATTATCATAAAATTTGGTTAAAAAAAACCATTTTTTTTATATATTGAACTCAAATAGTCTGTGATTGCTTTTCGTAAAATAAACATGGCCGACAATGCAATGAGGTAATAATGTAATAATTTAATGCCAAGGTAATAATGACAAATTTTTTTTGTTCACCCATAATGTCACTTGATAATTATGTCAACACTAGTCCTTTAACTATAATGTTAACTACCTGTCAACCCATATATGTTAAATTATACGTAATAATTTAAAATTTAAATGGTAGTTAATTTTTTTTACCTATATTTAGTTAATTGCTTCTTATTGATTCAGTAATATGAAACAAACCTAAAATGAGTGTCATTATCATAAAAATTGATATGAAAAATACATGTTTTTTTTATTTAACTGTACTAGTTGGCGATTGCTCTTGGTTATGGAACATGGTGGACCATGCACTGTCGCATTATGCCATCGTAATTAATAATTATTCTTTTTCACTTGATAGCAAATGTCATTTGGTATTTTATATCAATACTCATGTTTGTGTATATAGTGAAGATTTATTATGTTATGTCCATTTTATGCAATCTTTTTAAGAAGAGCATTTAGCAAATATTTCTGTAATATCATTGTAACGGTTGTTACTGAAGAATAAAATTATTAGGAATAGGTCTGTTTCTGAATGAAGGAAATGAGAAAAAATACTTTATATGCTGAACTGATTTATGTTTTAATTATATAACTTTGACATATATCATAGTTATTTGATTATAACTAGTCACAACAATGACTGACAAAGATTCCACAATATTTTACATTGCAATTGAGTTAATATTAACATGTGTGTACTGTTGTAGGTACAGACGGAAGGATACCTGTACACAGGTTAGTGGGCATGTTTGTGTTTATTGCATGTAATCATTTACAGTACACAGCAAAACAGAAAATCAACATCATACACTGTTCGAGATCCCCTCACTTCCACTGTTCTTCCCAGACCAATCGTGATCTGTTAGGGCTTAAATCTGTTAAGGGTGTCCATAGGGTTTCTAGGTTTCCCTGAGTGATTCAGAATAATATCTCCAAATACGCATTATACCTCTATTTTTGAATGCATCATTATAATGATTGATAAGTATCAGCGATTTTCTTCTAAGGAAGAGCTACTCACCGCAGCGAATTTGTTTTACGAATGGTGAGATGACATTTGTTCACCACTCTGAGCAAAAATTCTACAGTTTCCAACAAGATTATTCTTTAGTCAAAATAGGCTAGGCATAAAAACTTTTCAGTGGATTGAAAAAGAAATGCGAGCTCCTCCCTATCCCTATCAAAATTTTTATCCCCAAACACTGAAGAAGACGCCGAGGCTCATCAAGTTTATTTTTCTCTCGGCAGAAGAATAAGCAACCTGAAAGTAAGTTTCATTATCTTTATTTTTTGATGATTATTTTTACCGTATTCTATTTGATTTAATTAAAATATTTCTCGAATATTTGTATACAGTGTGCTTTCAGCTTTTTTTTAGAATTAAGAGCTCCCCAACTTCAAGCAGTTTCAGAACCTGTACTCTAGAAATACGGCAAAGGCTTTTCAGGTATATGAAGATCTTCATGAAAATATATAATACACAAGCTTTTGGCTCACATTAACCATCATCAGTTAAAAAACGATAAACTAAAATGGTAAAAAAAAAACAAATGCTATGGTACTTAGAGAGGTTAACAACTAACTATGATGGAAATAAAATATGCAGAAGGAAGGGAGGTGTAAGTAGGAGGGCCTGTGTAGGCATGCAGGGCAGGGCACTGAGCCCAACTACCTGCGCGTCCCTGCACCTACCTCTCATACTAACTTATAGTTCGCATCAAAATTTTTTGAACTAGGTATTACATTAAGATCACTGTTTTGAATATTTAAACAAGGGTTATTGTCTTTGATGTAAAGGGCTTCGAGGACATGTAATCTGATCTATCAAAAGCTTTAAATATTCAAAACAGTGACCTTAATGTAATACCTAGTTCAAAAAATTTTGATACAAACTATAAATTAGGAAGAGAGGTAGGTGTAGGGATGCGCAGGTAGTTGGGCTCAGTGCCCTGCCCTACATGCCTACACAGGCCCTCCTACTTACTCCTCCCTCCCTTCCGCATATTTTGTTATTTCCATCGTAGTTAGTTGTTAACCTTTCTTACCTTTCTAGTACCGTAGCATTTGTTTTGTTTGCCATTTTCGTTTATTGTTTTTTTACCTGATGTTGGCTAATGTGAGCCGAAAGCTTGTTTTTTAGATTAAAGTTTTTAAATATTGAAAAAAAAAGAAGATATGAAGATATACACTTATTGTAATTCTACTGTGAAGGTAACGTGTCGTTGAATACACAAGTATTTTATTTTTTTAAATCTATATATGCATTACTGTTTCTATCTACCTACTTGTGTAACTCATATGTTATGGCACTAGTAACGCTCTTGATATGTAATTAATAAATATATGTGGTTATATATTTCTTTAATTATATTAAAGGTATATGTGTGAGGTACCTCTTATATGTTGAATATATGTGTTTGATATATGTAAGTCTATATTGACATATATGTTTGTAAACTACTCTCCCATGCAACTAATATGATTTCAAAGGATAGAAACGTATTTGAAGTGATGAAGAGGTGTTGATCACTTTATTATTTGTTGTATTCTACTGTGTGAGGTAAGTTATGGTTGTTGTATACAATAGATGTTTTATTAACTTTAAATTTTCATAAGTATATTTTCATGTCGTTTGTTTTGCATGTAAAAACTGTTTTCCGGTATATGGTATATGGAGATCTATATTTACAACCTTCTTATAATTTTACTGTATGAGGTAACATACGAGGGTCGTCCAGAAAATAAGTTCCGTTTTGGTCTGTAGGGCGGTAGGAGTGGTTTTTGCCAAATCCGGCAACACTGCTCGAAAGAGGAGAGGTGGGGGAATAGAATGAGAGGTGGGGGACCTCAGTCGGTCAATTACCAACGTCAGGGCAGGTAGTTGAAATGGAGCCCTCCATGTCACGTCCCGCCACCTCGATCCCGTTCCCTCTCGAGTTGTTTTGCGCGGAGTGATTCAATTTCTTTATGCACAGGGTTTCAAATCAGTTCAAATTCACGAACAGCTCATTTCTGTTTATGGAGAAGGTGTAATGAGTGAATGAATGGTGAGGAGATGGGTACGTGAATTTAAGGCGGGAAGACATTCACTTGAGGATGAAAGTGGGAGAGGCAGACCCTCAGTTGTGACGGACGAAATTGTCGCAGAAATCGACAATGCAATTAGCAAAGATCGTCGTTCAACCCTGGATGAACTCCACCTGAGTTTCCCAGACATCTCACGATCCCTCATCCATGAGATCGTCTCGGAAAAACTTGACTTTCGGAAAGTTTCCGCCCGGTGGGTCCCTAGAGAGCTGAATGTCTTCCCGCCTTAAATTCACGTACCCATCTCCTCACCATTGATTCACTCATTACACCTTCTCCATAAACAGAAATGAGCTGTTCGTGAATTTGAACTGATTTGAAACCCTGTGCATAAAGAAATTGAATCACTCCGCGCAAAACAACTCGAGAGGGAACGGGGATCGAGGTGGCGGGACGTGACATGGAGGGCTCCATTTCAACTACCTGCCCTGACGTTGGTAATTGACCGACTGAGGTCCCCCACCTCTCATTCTATTCCCCCACCTCTCCTCTTTCGAGCGGTGTTGCCGGATTTGGCAAAAACCACTCCTACCGCCCTACAGACCAAAACGGAACTTATTTTCTGGACGACCCTCGTATAACATTTGAATTTTGTGATATTTAAATGCCTATTTTATAGATGCTTCTCTTCTATTCTAATGATTCTAATTCTGAATGATAAAGGAATGGAAACCCTTTTGAGAATTATGAAGACGTATGATTACATCCTGATATTCAATTCTGTTTTATGAGGAAACATTGAATTTGGAATTGCTAAATAGGTATGTGTTCTATGATTTATAAGACAACGCTTACATAACTATTTATATTCTACTGTTTCATGTAATTAATATGACTATGGGGGTAGAAATAGAATGATGTGTATAAACAAATATGATTATTCTTATTTTAGTTATAATTTGTATTTTACCATATAGTTGTTAAGTAGGTATGTGTTTTATGATCTGCATGTCAACATTTACATAGTTATTTCTATTCTACTCGTTTATGTAACTTATTTTATTATGGGACTAGATATGGTATGATGTTTATAACATGTATTATTATCTTATTTTATTTATAATTTGTATATTGCCTTATAGATGTGAAGTAAGTATGTATTTATGATCTGTGTGTCAACATTTACATAGTTATTTCTATTCTACTCTTTTATGTAACTTATGTGATTTTGGGGCTAGAAATGGTGTGATGTATATAATCATGTATCATTATTCTTATTTTATTTATAATATGTATTTTACCTTATAGTTGTTAAGGATTTATGTGTTTTCTTATTTATATGTCCACATTTACATAGCTATTTCTATTCTACACTATGATGTTTATCTTTAAGTTAGTCAGGGGGGGAGGGGTACATTTAGTCAGGGGGGGTCCTGGGGCTTGGGTGGCTACCAGGCGGGTCCGCAGGTGGTGGATAGCGGAAGCCCTGTACGACCCGTTCGCTATCAGGGTAACCCCGAATAGTTAATAAGGGGTCCCGAACCAACCCCTCTCAAGGCACGTTTTAACATCATACAAGTTCATATATCTGAAAATGTAGCTCAGTATCCCGGACTGCATTCATCTGACATTTTTTGTCAAATTTTCATTGAATTTAGTTTTTAAATGATGTATATAGTCATGTATTATTATTCTTATTTGAGTTATAATGTGTATTTTTCCCCATAGTTCTTAGGTATGTATGTGATTTATGATGTCTATGTCATCATTTACATAGGTATCTCTATTGTACTCTATGATGTATATTAATAAGTTAATCAGGGGATCAGGGGTCCTGGGGATTAGGTGGTTACCAGACGGGTCCGCAGGTGGTGGATAGCGGAAGGTCCTGTACGACCTGTTCACTATCAGGGTAGCCCCGAATAGTTAATAAGGGGTCCCAAGCCACGTTGTAATGTCATACAGTCTTATATAACTGAAAACATAACACAGTTTTTGGCAAATCATCTGATACCTTATACAATACTTTTTACATTGTATATAATATATACCCAAGAAGTTGAATGTTGTGTTTACTTAAAAATTGTTGAAGTTTATTCTGAGGACATTTGGTAAACTAAAAACTGGTATTTACACTGTAATTTTTCATTATTTCTATTTCATTTAAATAGGTATTTAAATGTACATTGAAATCGTGTAATTGGGGTCACAATTTACATCTAAAGATATATGTACCTACTAATTTCTCTGTAGATTATTTATTTTTTGGGAAAATGAGTTACCTTGAGTGTCTTTGGAATCGAGTCTATAATTAAAACTGGTTTAATTAGTTGTAATTTACTTAATAGTCCAAGGACAATATTTCGTAACGGTTGTATGAACAGAAATTAATTGCTCTCTTTGAAAACTTCATTACAGAGAACGTTTAGTCCAGTATTTATTAAGTTTACAAGTCACTTCAATTTATATTAACATCTGGTCAACACTATTAAATTAGAATTGAACTTTCGTTATCATCTTCAATATACGATTGTTTCTGTCGGGATGCAATTATGTAGCCAACTTTCAATGTTCATTTTAAATCAAGTTGCAATTAAGGTAAAAGGAAGTTTTGGCAGTTGATCTCAGTTATGGAGTTGGTGTGAGTGTTGCTGAAAGCGCCAGTAATTTAGTCGGAACAAATATTCCGATGGTCTCCAGTTAGCTTAATCTGTGGATTCGCCAACTTGTACACCCCCCTCCCCACAATCCCTGCCACTACCTCTCCCTCTTCTCTCTCCTGAGTTTCGAACGCGAACCCCTAACTAAGAGCAAGTCGATATCCTTGCCAGTGGCAATAATTCACACTTTGAGCCCTGCCAACAACCCCCGTCTTTGGGCTTACTAAACCGCTAAAACAGCCACCATCAACAAGTCAACATTTAACCGAAATTAATCAACTAAGTTATACGATTCAGTTACGTCAGGGGAGTCTCAATTACATATTGGAAAAGAAGTCATTCGTATTGTAAGGTTAAAAGTGGCACAAAGTCTGTGAGAAAAATGATATTTTTTTATGTATACAAAATGTAATACAACGGGAAACATAATTATTTCATTCAATAATATATATATAAATATTCGTAAATTTTGGTAGCAGTCCTTCTTTGACACACACATTATTGAAAATGACACCAAATTTAGCTGATACCTGTTTCTTAACAAGTTTCTCAATTTTTCTAAATAACACTCTCGTTATTTCGTCTACACAATAAAGTACATCTCCTATGGTCGATATGTTTCGAATGATCAACATTCATCATCAGGACGTGAATAAAATCTAAGAAGAAATATCTGGTTTATATATACATGGAGAAGGTATAAGGGGTTGTTTTCTATAAAGTTTAAGAAATGGTGGGCGTTAATCCTGTGGGGTGAGTGGCCTCTCGGCCTGAGTCGCTACCTGCAAGGGTTTCTGGGTGTGAACTAAACAGCTTCAAAATACGGCTACTGTTTTCGACCTGAATATTTAGGAGTGGCTTCAGTTTTTGAATTAATATAGCCTCTAAAATTTTTAGTTTATGGTGGTTACTTTCTTTTTTTATAATTTTAGTATTTGTAACCAGCATCTCTCGGGTTAATTTAACATTATGCTTGTCTTGCGTATGTTTTTTGGGTGCTCCGGCCATTAAGTGCACTTATCAGTGGGCTACCCTGGCTCCATGCATTTAGTTTATTACCAGTGTTTATATTACGCAAATAATAAATTAAAAATAATTTTTGGTTACACATAATCTAATACATTTGGACTACTGTCATCGGATAGCACGCAAGACACTTGCTACCCTGGCTCCATTTTTGTGAATATAGTGATAATTTTATTTTAGTTAACATTAATCAGGTAATAAATAATATATATTTAATTTCAGGTCTCTATCTCCACGGCAAATGGATGAACAAACACACAAACTTATAAAGTTTATATATAGAGATAGAAATTGTGTATTGTCGCAGGTACAGACGAAAGGATACCTGTATACAGGTTAGTGAGTTTACTATTATAATAATATGATTGGACTATAGTAACCCAATTTCAAATATTGTTTATTTTGTAATAATGTTCTCTACACTCCACTTGGTTCAAGTTTCAACACAGTCTATTAGGATTATAACACACGCACAGACACATATAACATAACCTTATGTTATAAAGCACAGACACATATAACATAACCTTTATGTTATAGAAGCTTTCATTATGTATATCTATATTTGTTTAGCCCAATATATATATTTATCTATTTCAATTGTAGTTCTCTACGATGCTGAGATATGTAGGTACAGACGAAAGGGTACTCATACAGTGATTAGTGATTTTTCTATTATAATAATATAATTCGTCATTTTTTCCATTAAACGCTATTTGTATAATGTTGATATACTTTTAATGTTTTATGTAAGCTCGACTTAGTTTCTGTTAAAAGTACTATAACAAGGGAATATTTATTGTCATATTATAGCACGCGTGCTGACACTTATAACATAAACTTTTCTTACACGGAATGTTTGAATTCACCTATCTCTACCTGTTCAGCTCTCTCTGTCTCTCTCTCTCTCTCTCTCTCTCTCTCTCTCTCTCTCTATATATATATATATATATATATATATATATATATCAATGATCAAACCACAATATGAAATGGGAAAACAAGATCAATACCTATCAACTGTAACCAACTGTCTTCGTCAGAGTCAAAAAATCCAACTGCTTCTGAATGATTTTGTCAGTTGGGTTTTTGACTCTGATGAATACTGCTTGTTACGGTTAAACGTTTTTATTGTTGTTTTTTCAATTTCATATTGTGGTTAGATCATTGATTGTTATTTCACGTGTTTATGTGAAATATATATATATATATATATATATATATATATATATATGTATCATATGAAAAATATTATCATTTTTTCAGGTGTACTGTCACATGCATTATACAATATCGAGGTATAAAGCATGTTTAAATGATGTCATGATACAAAAATATGTATCCTCTTTTCAGGCATACTGTCACATGCATTATACAATATCGAGGTATAAAGCATGTTTAAATGATGTCATGATACAAAAAGATGTATCCTCTTTTCAGGTTTACCCATCATTGTACTGTACACTATCGTGGTACACTTTTTTTTCAGGCATACTGCCACATGTATTATGCTTTATCGAGATATGAAACATGTGTAAATGATGTCATAATACAAAAATATATATCTTCTTTTCAGGTTTACCGTCTCTTGTATTGTACACTATGGAGGTATATAACATGTGTAAATGGTGTCATATCACACACACACACACACACACACACACACACACACACACATATATATATATATATATATATATATATATATTATGAATACAACCAAAAACCGTCAAAACAAGTCTTAGTGGACCTTAAAAAATAGGAATCTGACAAAATCTTCGAATCAAATTTTTTTATTACCACTATAAATTACTTATAATAATGTTATATAAAGCCACATTAAAACAAATTATTGAATTAAGTTGATTCTAAATTACTCATATAACCTACTTATTTAGAATGATGATGAGTATAAAAACTTCCAAATTTTTACAATTTGTAAATAATTTAGGTTGTTTGATTATGGAATTATTTCGTTTTTTTCAAATATTTTTACATTTATTTTAACTAATATATTGATTTTTTTTATAAATTTATATCATATATATTTGTTTTTTAATTTAATTTTTATTAATGATTTAGTTTTTACAATAATTATTGCGATTTCAGTATGAATATGTAACATTACTTATTTATTTAAGTTGTATTTAGCTGCTCAAATACATATTAACAATTCAAAACTATAATCAAAGTGTCTCTAGCTTTTACCATAATTTTTATAATTGTAGTCCATTTTAATAGTAGAATTCTACTATTTTTTTTTGCTTTTACTCAATTTACTCAATTTAGTTTTATTGCTTTTGAGTTTACATTACTCAATTTAGTTTTATTGCTTTTGAGTTTTCATTACTCAATTTATTACTCAATTTAGAAGTATTACTTTTGAGTTTCCATTACTCAATTTAGCCTGTACAATATTGATCACATCGTTATCATATAAACTGTTCCAATTTTAGAATTTATCTTAAAAGATCTGTAAATAATACACGATGCAGTTCATATAAAAAATTTACTGTGTTTCTTGTATGTGCTAATTGATTTAACACTAGACCACACTTACCTCATAGATGCAATACATAATGCTTTTAAACTAGAGTTATCTTAAGGACCACTGTTTCAAAGTCTTTCAGCTGGACTCTCAACATTTTTATTTTAATTTTTGTTTTCTTGATTTTAAAAACTTTTATTTATTGAAACAATATAGCATAAAGATATGAAGATACATATTCTGTAAATAAAGTAGTGAGACTAATTTTTTTTAAATTTTCTATTCAAATATAATTACAATGTGATATTGTCACCTTCAAAATAGTTCCCTTCGGAAGCCACACAGCGCTGGAGACGGTCCTTCCAATCATTGTAGCATTGCTGGAACTCGGATTCTGGAATGGCCTTCAGCTGGTCGGTTACAGCAGTTTGTATGTTTTGCAGTGTGCCGAAATGAGTTCCCTTGAGGTGATTTTTCAATCTCGGGAAGAGGAAAAAGTGATAAAGACTCAAGTCTGGTGAATAAGGAGGCTGAGGAGCAACAGGAATGTTTTTACTGGCCAAAAACTCGTTTTCTTTTCGGAATTTTCGGAACCATTTTCGCACAAATTTTTCTCATCTCCAATTCATTGGTCAAAATGTGATGAACGGAGGTGTGATTCAAATTCAACTGTTCCCCGATCATTCTGACTGTCAAGCGTCGATCTGAACGCACAAGGTTCCGTACTCTGTTGACATTTTCATCGGTGTTTGCACTTGAAGGCCTTCCGCTTCGTGGTTCATCTTCAATCGACTCTCTTCCTTCTGAAAATTCCTTAAACCACCGAAAAACCTGTGCCCTTGATAAAACACGTTCTCCATAGGCCGGTTTCGGTTGCATTATGTCCAAGTCTGAAGCAAAATTTGATTGCACACCGCTGCTCAACTTTGAGGTCACTCATTTTTAAAACGCCCAAGAAAAAACCATTTCACGAAAACCAACGCTACGGACAAACAAATGACTGTCGCGAGTTCAGATTCATACTGGAGGCGCATCACACGTGCACCTGACGCTACTCAAGGCCACGCGTCTCCAGCGTTGCCAGATCGAAAGCGACGTTGCCAGTCTCACTAATTTATTTATACACCTCGTATAACTGATTCAAAAATAAAAAATATTTTTTTTTAAATTACTTATAATAACTAATGTAAATTATTTTATTTCATTTAAAAGCATTTAATATAAAGTCTTTTCACAAGGCTATGTCTTTTATTACTATAAAATGATGTATAGTAACCTTCAGATACATTGTACACTTTGCTGCAAAGGATCAACCGTTGGAGTGTTCAAGTAAAATTAAAATAATAGAATCTAGACTTATTGTTTAAACAATACCAAAACTGAACAGTCAGTTTAATCGTAAAGAGTTATTTATTGAGTTAAATAGAAATGTTTTCCCTGGGCTGTGTATCCTCTCTGTTTTTAAATTAGTCTGGAGTAAAATGCTGTGCAGTTCTGTGGCCAGTACGTTGAATACTGGAAGCTATTAAACCCAAGTTGAAATCTTTCTTCTGGATCCCCAGAGAAGATAAAAACAGTTCAAACAATTGACAGCCACTGTCTGGGTCGTCATAGAAAAAAAAACCCTGATAAATCCTTATATAATTTATCATAATTTAATGATTTAAATTCATTATGATTATATTATAAATCTAAACAAAACTTAATATTTTTTATATCTGATCATTTAAAATCAATTTATTGAAAGACAACATTGTTGTATTTCAACTATGGTTGATTGAACTGTTAAACTTATTCTTGTGTTAAAATTTTTCTTAAGCCTGTACCTAAAAAACAGATTTCAACAAATTTCATTTGAAATTGCCTGGTACGTTTAATTTGCCATTTGGGTGCAACTGCTTTTGTAAAACATATTTTAGTATTAAATGAATATAGTAGGAACCTCGCAGTACGAGTTTAATTCGTTCTCAGCCCGAGCTTATATGGCGGTTTACTCGCATTACCAAGCAATTTTTCGCCTTGAAATTATTATGGAAATAAATAATCCGTTCCATTCCCAAAATAACAGTTTTTAGTTTTTTTTTTTAAACAGAAAAGGTGTAATTAGAAAAATAAACAATCCTGTATATGTAATATGAATAGTTAATGAATATATATGAATAGTATTAAAACTAGATAACACATATCTCATACTTTTAATACAAAAACAAAATTAAGTTTACATTACTCAATTTATTACTCAAATTAGAATTATTACTTTTGAGTTTACATTATTCAATTTAGTTTTATTGCTTTTGAGTTTACATTACTCAATTTATTACTCAATTTAGAATTATTACTTTTGAGTTTTCATTACTCAATTTAGAATTATTACTTTTGAGTTTTCATTACTCAATTTAGTTTAATTACTTTTGAGTTTACATTACTCAATTTAGAATTATTACTTTTGAGTTTTCAGTACTCAATTTAGAATTATTACTTTTGAGTTTTCATTACTCAATTTAGTTTAATTACTTTTGAGTTTTCATTACTCAATTTAGTTTTATTGCTTTTGAGCTTACATTACTCAATTTAGAATTATTACTTTTGAGTTTTCAGTATTAAATTTATTACTCAATTTAGAATTATTACTTTTGAGTTTACATTACTCAATTTAGCCTGTACAATACCCTTCCCATCGTTATCATATAAACTGTTCCATTTTTAGAATTTATCTTAAAAGATCTGTAAATAATACACGATGGAGTTCATATAAAAAATTTACTGTGTTTCTAGTATGTGCTAATTGATTTAACACTAGACCACACTTACCTCATAGTTGCAATATATAATGCTTTTAAACTAGAGTTATCTTAAGTCCACTGTTTCAAAGTCTTTCAGCTGGACTCTCCACATTTTTATTTTAATTTTTGTTTTCTTGATTTTAAAAACTTTTATTTATTGAAACAATATAGCATAAAGATATGAAGATATAACTGATTCAAAAATAATTTTTTTTAAAAAAAATTACTTATAATAACTATTAAAAAGAAATTTATTGCTTATCAACAATATAATCAAAAAGATAAAAAAAATAAGCAAGAATAAAAAGCATAAATAATTAGTTGTGCAATCCGTAATTGTTCGGTATTTACTCATTCTGAGGTAAAATGGATAAACCAACAAAATTTCATTTTGTGTGGAGACTTTTGTTGGTTTATCAATTTTACTTTAGAAAAAGCATAAAGGCTCTAACTTTTAGTTAATTTTTATTTGATGATTTCCAAATACTAGAAATAGTTAATTTGATTAGTGAAGAAAAGAAGAGCAAAGTATTTTTTTCAATAAACGAAGGATGTAGACTGAAAAAATGATTGCTCTGACATGAACAAATTGGATACGTCTGACAACGTGTTACAGAAACAATTTCACTCAAGAGTGTAGTTCCCTTACACAATTACAGTCACTGTTGTTAAAAAAGAAAGTACCAAATACTGAAGTTAAAAAGAAAAAGTTGAGATGAAACGCTAGTATTCTAGTGTTGTTTTCTTCATTTTAAATATTTATTTGTATAAATTAAATTATTTATATCAGTTAATAAGTACTGATGTAAATTTTTTATCTATTTAGTTATAAAATTGTGATGACTAATTTTGTTTGGTTGTTTGTATTCTTGCCACCGTGCATTGTCTGAACTGAATAAATAATATAATGCATGAGGATTTTGTGGGAATCAAACCCATGACCTAAACATTAAAGGTCCAACGCGCAATGCTCTGGCCCAAAGGGACCTGCTTACAATAGACTTCCAAAACCTGATGTAAATAAAGTTTTGCATACTATAAAAATTAAAATTTTGTTTTTCAATAATGAATCAAAATGTGTCTCTATTGTTTACATTGACTTAGACTAGTGAAATAAAATTATTATTTAAAGGCTTATTAAAAAAAAAATTTGAAATGTTTTAATGAGTTAAGATGATATATGATATAGTCGTGCCTCTGTCTTACCATTTGGTTTGAAGGGGTTTGGGCACCGCTGATGTGGCTAAAGGGTACCAAGTAAAAAATATCAATCTGGTTGCTTCATGTCATGTTATTGGCCGAAAGGTCAGGGTGCATGATTATGAATCAAACAGGTTCAGAATCAATGGTATGCGTGGTATACACACAGGCTCCTCAATACCACACCCAGTCATGATGTCTGCCTCTATGGCTTATCTGTGCAGAGCACAAAGTCAGAGTCGTGTCCCGTTGCACAGTTTTCAGGCACTCATGTTTCGTAACATGAAATTTGTTACTGCTACTAAATTGCTGCATGATTGCTAGCTCTCATCAGAATACTTTAAGTTTTTGCTCAAGAGAAGACGGTCCAGGAGAAACACATTCATATTACAACTACCTAATGAAAAGAAACCATAAAATTTTGATCACCGGAAGGAGTAATAAAAACTGATAATTCATCTTAAATAAAGGTATTTCTCGGATATATTTACATTTGTTTACATTGACAGAAATTGTTTAAATGAACCAAGTGAATTAAATTGTCATTCAGAGGTTTAATAATACAATAGGTTAATATGATATATAAGAAGTACAAAATTTTAAATGAAAAAAACGACACCAATCAAATATAAAGGGCTAATTGACCTCTTCTATAACTCCTTTCATTAATCTAAAATTCATAAATTTTGCTATTGTATTATCCATAAAAGCAATTGATAAATATAAAACAAACAATCAGACAGACAAACAGACAGAAATTTTTCTAAGTGTGGGTTCGGTTTCTCTAATGTATAAAATATAAAGTTAACTTGAAATGAGTCACTTCTAAGCAATGTACTGACAAAACCTTTCATTTATTTATATAGATAAATCCAGAGGATCTCAAAATATGTACTTCAATCAAAGTATTAAGCGATATTGTTTTTTTGGATCTGTAAAATATTTTCAGGAAGGTAAACAAATTTGCAAAATGATTTGTTCCATAACAAATCGAATGTTATGAGAAATCAAAATGTACATGCAATGCAAATATATTTTGTCGAAGTAAACATAGAATTATTGAGGACTGACAGCATCCATTATTTGAACGAATATGGTAACAAGACTTTGCTTGATATTAACCAAAGAGATTGTCAGTTTCAGCTAACATAAAATATCAACTGAAATTAACTTGGATATAAATTCAATATGCATGAGATTGGAAATGCAACACAAGGTTAATATGTGTTTAACAGATATAATTTCGATTGTTAATTTTTTGTTTACGTGATTGCAATTTATTTGTATAAACATTTTTTTTCTGTTTTATTAGGTGATTTATCATAAGAAAGTATTGCTTAGATCTAAGCCAAGAGGCCATGTTAGCTCAGTGGTCAACCTAATCTCCTCTGAGCTGATAGGACCGGGGTTCGATCTCCACCTGGCCCTCGATTTATTCATGCGGGAGGTGAATAAATCTGAGCACGTTGTCCCTCGGAGAAGGACGTTAAACCTGTTTTGATATTAAGACGTGTGCCCAGCTTTTCAGCCATACCACGGATAATAGCAGAACAGATCGATGCTTTTTTACTTGAAAGCTCTTTCGCCGCATCTCGGGGGTAACAGCCCTAGCCAAAGATAGAGGCAAACCAGCCTCCGAGATACGCCTGAGGTAGACCGCGCGGAGGCGAGCTTCCACGACGATGTTATACCTGTGTTGACCTATATGCCAGCCTGAGCTGTTAAGCCATATCGCTTTTATCGGTTATCGGTCCCGTCGTCCGTCGGTCCCGAGCCTGTAGATGTCAGATACTCGTTAAACACCCCTACTCTAAAACTTAGGACTCTCACTGGTAGAATCACTTCATTGGGTGGTATCACAAAGGTCCAATGCTTGGTCTACGTGTGTTCCCCTGTGGGACTACCACTGCAACCTAACCTAACCTAAGCCAAGAGGAGCAGGTTAACCCAGTGGCAACGTTCATGTATTTGGACTGCTAGATCATGGGTTCAGTACCCAATCTAGCAGTACTGAAGATTGGGTAATCAATCTATTATTATTTTCGGGCGTTCATGTTAAATTTATTCACATACGAGTATACCAGAATGGATAACCAAAAATATGTGGATAGTCTAGTGGGCGGGGTATTAGAATGTTAAAAAATAACCATTAAAACATTAGGCACAATATTCTCATCGGCTTATTGTCATATATATTATAATAAGTCTAATATTTTATGATAATATATTACTTTTTTATTAGATATATTTGTTTTATATCTTTATTAATTACATAAAATTTATAAATGTTAGTTAAGAAAAAGTTTCTTATACAGTTTTTTTTATTTTCAAACTTTATGTTGTAAATGTAATGAAATTATTCTGTAGATAATTTTTTTTTTATAATTGACATATTTATAATTAGTTATTTTAAGCCAATAACTTTTTGGTTTGGGGGGGGGGGGGGGGTTGATAGATGAGAAAATATCTCTCAGGAGAGCCATAAGCAAAAAAAAAATTTGAGAATTCCTATTCTAAACCTTTAAGGATACAAGCTGTCATTTCGTTAAATAACTAGACATTCCATGAATTAATAATTATTTTGTACAATGTCTTTAGTTTGTGTTATTATCAATGGCGACGTATGTCTGATTTTATGATTCAGACATCTTTATCGATGTCCAGTGGCGTAGTAACTTTTTTTGCTGCCTGGGGTGGTCGTAAGATTTGCCCCCTCCCGCCGACTATCCGTTGATAATCCGTAACCCTTAAAGTTCCAGAAAGTCCTCAAAATATTTATTTTTATGGAATTACAATTAAGGATCTAATCTTACACTGCTGTCATATGTCCCAGAGTTATATATCATAACAGTACTCGTGTATATATATATCTTGGTGCTCGCTCTTCTCTTGGCCTCAATCTGTACCTTAATTTTTTTTCCTTTAAATTTTTTTGCTTCTATTTTAATTTTCGAAATATAGTAGTGAGTGTTGTATGTCTTTATCTATGTTTTTCTCTTTTTGTATTGAGTTTATATATATATATATATATATATATATATATATATATATATATATATACTTTAACACATAGAAAAGAACACAGAAAGACACTACAGAACTCACTTCGATATTTCGACATCCGTCGTCATCGGGAAGAAGTGCGAAGTACTCGCGTTGAGAAGCAAACTGCTACTGGCCTCCAGAGTAACTCGTGGAACCACCGCAATGCTGCACCCCAGCGGAGGAGAGGAAAAATAGAAATCCTACCAATATTTATTTAGAAAACAAGATAAAAAATATATGAGATACGAAATAATAATAATAAAAAATAAATAATAATAATAAAATAATAATAATAATAAAATAATAATAATAATAATAATAATAATAATAATAATAATAAAATAAAAAATAATTAACGGTACAGGTTGAGACCAGGAGGAGAACGAGCCCCAAGGAGGCATATGAATGCCTCTTCGGAAGCTCTAAGGGTGACATGGGAATTAGACTCGGGGATTTGTTTGAGGATATATATATATATATTATATATATATATATATATATATATATTGAATTTGGTAGTAGATTCTGCATTCACGATTTTCCTACTTATAGCTTCTATTTTTCTTACAATTTTTTGTAAAAAAAAATAGAAGCTATAAGTAGGAAAATCGTGAATGCAGAATCTGCTATCAAATTCAATAATACATGTTTGAAAGAGGACTTGCTGCTGAAATACACTAATATATATATATATATATATATATATATATAGGTGTGTTCTCTAATCGGGGATCGGTCAATTTTCCTGGATAAAAAATCAAACTCTCGTTGCCAACGTTTCGGTTTTATTTAAAACCTTTTTCATAGGCCTACAAACAAAGGATAATAAGAAATCACATATCAACATCAAACATATACACAATATGAAAATGGATTGTTACAACTCATGAATATTACAAGCAGAAATATTTCAGAGATACATAAAACAATATTACTTACAGAAGTAAGAATTTTTTAACTAAGAAAATGAAATTTACATTATTTAAAGGAACAACAATGTTAGCCGGACAAAACCTTCGACTAGACTAATAAGATAACATTACAAATAACCTCAACACTGTTCACTCAAGGGAACTAAATAAATCAAATTTCACTAAACCTCAGCACAACACTCCAGAATAAATATTACTTAAATTAGTAATATCACTTCTATGATTAATCGAACTTAGATCCTTTTTAATATATAACATCTCAAGTGTCTTCCTTCTTTGCTCATCTTTTTCTTTTTCTATTATAGTTGTATCTTCAAAATCGAACGTGTGACCTTCGTTTATTGCATGCCCAGCTAAGGCTGTTGCGTTACTTTTATTTGTTCTTATGGAATAATTATGTTGGTACAACCTTTCTTTGAGAAAACGACTAGTTTCACCATAGTAACACTTGTCACAGTCTTTACATTTGATGGCATAAATGAGGTTACTTTGTAACTCCTTCGGTATTTTTTCTTTCAAATTTGAAAATAAAGATTTATTTTTTCTTTTATTATAAAATGCCAGTGTAACTTCAGGTACGTTTCGTTTGAACACTTTTCTAATTGATTGTGATAAGCCCTCAACATAAGGAAATTTGAAATACTTCCTATTTATAACTTCCAGTTCAGCATGATCTTCATTTGAATGTGCTGGTTGCTGTCTTAAATATCTTAACCAATATCGTTCAACTAAGTTCTTCGGATAACAATTTTTCTGTAACAATAATTTCACCCTTTTCTTATTTTCATTTAGAAAACATGGACTACTTATTTCAATAACTTTTTTAACCAAATTTTGGACGCAATTTAATTTTTGGTTTATAGCATGAGAAGAATGGTAGTTCAGGATTCTTGCAGCATGTAGTTTATAAACCCAAATCGTTAATATAACAGATTCACTTATAATATTCGACCGTTTGATAGAATGAGTTCATTATAACTCCAAATGTATATATAACAGATTCAATAATATATCGACCGTTTGATAGAATAGTTATATAAACCCAAATGTATATATAACAGATTCAATAATATATCGACCGTTTGATAGAATAGAAGTTTTAAATAAAACCGAAACGTTGGCAACGAGAGTTTGATTTTTTATCCAAGAAAATTGACCGAACCCCGATTAGAGAACATCACCTATTCTATCAAACGGTCGATATATTATTGAAACTGTTTATATATATATATATATATATATATAATATATATATAATAATATATATACAGATTCAATAATATATCGACCGTTTGATAGAATAGGTGTGTTCTCTAATCGGGGTTCGGTCAATTTTCCAGGATAAAAAAATCAAACTCTCGTTGCCAACGTTTCGGTTTTATTTAAAACCTTTTTCATAGGCCTACAAACAAAGGATAATAAAGAAATCACATATCAACATCAAACATATACACAATATGAAAATGGATTGTTACAACTCATGAATATTACAAGCAGAAATATTTCAGAGATACATAAAACAATATTACTTACAGAAGTAAGAATTTTTTAACTAAGAAAATGAAATTTACATTATTTAAAGGAACAACAATGTTAGCCGGACAAAACCTTCGACTAGACTAATAAGATAACATTACAAATAACCTCAACACTGTTCACTCAAGGGAACTAAATAAATCAAATTTCACTAAACCTCAGCACAACACTCCAGAATAAATATTACTTAAATTAGTAATATCACTTCTATGATTAATCGAACTTAGATCCTTTTTAATATATAACATCTCAAGTGTCTTCCTTCTTTGCTCATCTTTTTCCTTTTCTATTATAGTTGTATCTTCAAAATCGAACGTGTGACCTTCGTTTATTGCATGCCCAGCTAAGGCTGTTGCGTTACTTTTATTTGTTCTTATGGAATAATTATGTTGGTACAACCTTTCTTTGAGAAAACGACTAGTTTCACCATAGTAACACTTGTCACAGTCTTTACATTTGATGGCATAAATGAGGTTACTTTGTAACTCCTTCGGTATTTTTTCTTTCAAATTTGAAAATAAAGATTTATTTTTTCTTTTATTATAAAATGCCAGTGTAACTTCAGGTACGTTTCGTTTGAACACTTTTCTAATTGATTGTGATAAGCCCTCAACATAAGGAAATTTGAAATACTTCCTATTTATAACTTCCAGTTCAGCATGATCTTCATTTGAATGTGCTGGTTGCTGTCTTAAATATCTTAACCAATATCGTTCAACTAAGTTCTTCGGATAACAATTTTTCTGTAACAATAATTTCACCCTTTTCTTATTTTCATTTAGAAAACATGGACTACTTATTTCAATAACTTTTTTAACCAAATTTTGGACGCAATTTAATTTTTGGTTTATAGCATGAGAAGAATGGTAGTTCAGGATTCTTGCAGCACTGGTAGGTTTTTTAAACCAATCCGTTAAGATATTGCCATTTTCACCTCTTATAACTTTCACATCTAAGAATGGCAGATTTCCATCTTTCTCTACTTCACAAGTGAATTGTAGACGATTATGAAAAGAATTAAATATATTTAATACATTCTCTTCTTCTCCCTTTTCAATAATTAAAAACAAATCGTCCACATATAATTTAATAAATTTCACCTTCGTACCTAATTTATTGATACTAATAGGGGATTTAGAAAAGATTTTTTCATCCCTAAATATGGAAATCAGTGATACAATTAGAAGCCAATGTGTAAATATAATTACAAACCACGGAAACCGATTAAATAATTTTTCAAATCGATTAAAAAGGCAAAATGCATGTATAGAAAGTTGCTATAAGAAAACTTATAAGTTTTTAAGAGAACATAGAGAAATTGTGGTTTGTAAAAGTGACAAATCTGGTAATACTGTGATAATCAAAAAAGAAGAGTATAAAGAAAAATGAAAACTCTCTTAGAAGATAGTGAAACATATTCAATCACAAGAAGAGATCCTCCATCAACATTACGAAATAAAGTAAACAAGATAGTTGATGAACTGAAGAAGACACTATGTATAGATCTACGTCAAGCTTCGAAATTAAAATCTTACAATGGAATAGCACCAAGAATATATGGTTTAGTGAAGCTACACAAGCCAGGTTTTCCTCTCCGTCCTATCGTGTCGTTCATTGGAAGTCCAACTTATGAACTGTCTAAATATATAGAGAAATATCTTAGTTACATTACTAACAAGAATAAATTGAATGTAAAAAATTCATTAGAATTCAAACAAGCCCTTTCAAATCAAATACTAAGTGATGACGTAATTATGATTTCACTAGATGTTCAGTCGTTGTTTACTAATATACCTTTAGATCTAGCATTTGATTTAGTAAATAAACAGTGGAATAAGATTAGTTCACAGGTTGGAATGTCGAAAAAGGTTTTCCTTTCTATACTGGACCTTATATGTGAAGCAAGGTATTTCACCTTTGATGGTACTATTTATAAACAAAAATATGGATTACCAATGGGATCACCAATTTCACCAGTTCTCGCAAATATAGTTATGATTGAACTATTGGAAAACAGTATCAATAAATTAGGTACGAAGGTGAAATTTATTAAATTATATGTGGACGATTTGTTTTTAATTATTGAAAAGGGAGAAGAAGAGAATGTATTAAATATATTTAATTCTTTTCATAATCGTCTACAATTCACTTGTGAAGTAGAGAAAGATGGAAATCTGCCATTCTTAGATGTGAAAGTTATAAGAGGTGAAAATGGCAATATCTTAACGGATTGGTTTAAAAAACCTACCAGTGCTGCAAGAATCCTGAACTACCATTCTTCTCATGCTATAAACCAAAAATTAAATTGCGTCCAAAATTTGGTTAAAAAAGTTATTGAAATAAGTAGTCCATGTTTTCTAAATGAAAATAAGAAAAGGGTGAAATTATTGTTACAGAAAAATTGTTATCCGAAGAACTTAGTTGAACGATATTGGTTAAGATATTTAAGACAGCAACCAGCACATTCAAATGAAGATCATGCTGAACTGGAAGTTATAAATAGGAAGTATTTCAAATTTCCTTATGTTGAGGGCTTATCACAATCAATTAGAAAAGTGTTCAAACGAAACGTACCTGAAGTTACACTGGCATTTTATAATAAAAGAAAAAATAAATCTTTATTTTCAAATTTGAAAGAAAAAATACCGAAAGAGTTACAAAGTAACCTCATTTATGCCATCAAATGTAAAGACTGTGACAAGTGTTACTATGGTGAAACTAGTCGTTTTCTCAAAGAAAGGTTGTACCAACATAATTATTCCATAAGAACAAATAAAAGTAACGCAACAGCCTTAGCTGGGCATGCAATAAACGAAGGTCACACGTTCGATTTTGAAGATACAACTATAATAGAAAAAGAAAAAGATGAGCAAAGAAGGAAGACACTTGAGATGTTATATATTAAAAAGGATCTAAGTTCGATTAATCATAGAAGTGATATTACTAATTTAAGTAATATTTATTCTGGAGTGTTGTGCTGAGGTTTAGTGAAATTTGATTTATTTAGTTCCCTTGAGTGAACAGTGTTGAGGTTATTTGTAATGTTATCTTATTAGTCTAGTCGAAGGTTTTGTCCGGCTAACATTGTTGTTCCTTTAAATAATGTAAATTTCATTTTCTTAGTTAAAAAATTCTTACTTCTGTAAGTAATATTGTTTTATGTATCTCTGAAATATTTCTGCTTGTAATATTCATGAGTTGTAACAATCCATTTTCATATTGTGTATATGTTTGATGTTGATATGTGATTTCTTATTATCCTTTGTTTGTAGGCCTATGAAAAAGGTTTTAAATAAAACCGAAACGTTGGCAACGAGAGTTTGATTTTTTATCCTGGAAAATTGACCGAACCCCGATTAGAGAACACACCTATTCTATCAAACGGTCGATATATTATTGAATCTGTTATATATATATATATATAATATATATATATATATATATATATATATAACAGTTTCAATAATATATCGACCGTTTGATAGAATAGGTGTGTTCTCTAATCGGGGTTCGGTCAATTTTCTTGGATAAAAAATCAAACTCTCGTTGCCAACGTTTCGGTTTTATTTAAAACTTCTATTCTATCAAACGGTCGATATATTATTGAATCTGTTATATATACATTTGGGTTTATATAACTATTCTATCAAACGGTCGATATATTATTGAATCTGTTATATATACATTTGGGTTTATATAACTATTCTATCAAACGGTCGATATATTATTGAATCTGTTATATATACATTTGGGTTTATATAATGCTGCAAGAATCCTGAACTACCATTCTTCTCATGCTATAAACCAAAAATTAAATTGCGTCCAAAATTTGGTTAAAAAAGTTATTGAAATAAGTAGTCCATGTTTTCTAAATGAAAATAAGAAAAGGGTGAAATTATTGTTACAGAAAAATTGTTATCCGAAGAACTTAGTTGAACGATATTGGTTAAGATATTTAAGACAGCAACCAGCACATTCAAATGAAGATCATGCTGAACTGGAAGTTATAAATAGGAAGTATTTCAAATTTCCTTATGTTGAGGGCTTATCACAATCAATTAGAAAAGTGTTCAAACGAAACGTACCTGAAGTTACACTGGCATTTTATAATAAAAGAAAAAATAAATCTTTATTTTCAAATTTGAAAGAAAAAATACCGAAGGAGTTACAAAGTAACCTCATTTATGCCATCAAATGTAAAGACTGTGACAAGTGTTACTATGGTGAAACTAGTCGTTTTCTCAAAGAAAGGTTGTACCAACATAATTATTCCATAAGAACAAATAAAAGTAACGCAACAGCCTTAGCTGGGCATGCAATAAACGAAGGTCACACGTTCGATTTTGAAGATACAACTATAATAGAAAAAGAAAAAGATGAGCAAAGAAGGAAGACACTTGAGATGTTATATATTAAAAAGGATCTAAGTTCGATTAATCATAGAAGTGATATTACTAATTTAAGTAATATTTATTCTGGAGTGTTGTGCTGAGGTTTAGTGAAATTTGATTTATTTAGTTCCCTTGAGTGAACAGTGTTGAGGTTATTTGTAATGTTATCTTATTAGTCTAGTCGAAGGTTTTGTCCGGCTAACATTGTTGTTCCTTTAAATAATGTAAATTTCATTTTCTTAGTTAAAAAATTCTTACTTCTGTAAGTAATATTGTTTTATGTATCTCTGAAATATTTCTGCTTGTAATATTCATGAGTTGTAACAATCCATTTTCATATTGTGTATATGTTTGATGTTGATATGTGATTTCTTATTATCCTTTGTTTGTAGGCCTATGAAAAAGGTTTTAAATAAAACCGAAACGTTGGCAACGAGAGTTTGATTTTTTATCCAGGAAAATTGACCGAACCCCGATTAGAGAACACACCTATATATATATATATATATATATATATATAGTCATCATCAAAGAAAACCAAAGATTTTTAAAAAAAAACCTATAATTCAAATCATAAAAAATGGTTAAATTAAACTGACTATTAAAACAAATATATAAACTTTGAACCACTTTAAACTTTAAAAATTTAAAAAAAAATTTAAAATTTTTAATTTGTGAATATTACAGTCAAATAATCGTTTAAAAACAGTATTACAAACATAAAAACAATGACGGCCTTAAAAACTTATTTTGGTATAAAATTTTAATTTTTGTTAGCTTTTTATTATTTTTCTATTTTTACCGCCTCAAAATGAGGCCCCCTAGCACGTGCTTCCCTGGGTGGACCACCCCACCCCCACTCTTTGCTAATTCACTGCTGGTGTCACCCTTCCAAGCATTAAGGAAACCCATTATTGTTTAACTGAGGTAATCTATATAGGGCTGGTTTATTCAACATTGCTTTTTTCCTTTGGCTGATTATGCATGTATACAATATAAGCACATGTACCCTGCCTTCCTCAGACGGCATTGATATTACATAACTTGCAATGATTGATCAATCACACTTCACAATCTAAATGTTTCCTTGATAGCTTTTAAGTGAATCAACTTGAATGTTCCAGTTTTCGACCTATAATTGAAGTTAGCCAGTTGTTGTTCTGTAGTTCTTATCTCATACTCTGACAGCTCTTCCTTGAAGAGTTTCTAACTCGCTTTTACTTAATATCCTCTGGCTATTAATTACCAGTCTCGTTTCTCTTTCTTCAGAATTTATTTCCAATATCTTTCTTTTTTTTTTGTCCTCTCAGAATACAGTTTACCAACAGATTTCTTTTGCCTTTCTTTTTTAGAAAGGATTCATTTAAACTTCATAAAATAAATATGTTCGAGAAATTTGAGATACAAAAAAAAAGTCAATATATTGGTTTAATAAATTTCTTATAATGCTGTGACATGAAATTTGCATTCACTGATGCGTAAAATATTTAAATATTTAGGTAAAAACAAAGAATTATATATTTTTCTTGAGAATCACATAAGGAGTCTCACGTATTTCGAACACGTAGCGTCCTTTTTCTTGTAATAAAAAAATATAAAAAGAATAACTCATTAACCTATTCAATAACTAGAAACTAATAACAATGATAAATTTAATAATAACATACCTTTTCTTGTGGAGACCAGGATTTGTTATCTTTCCACTATAGTAGAAATATTATCCTAAATTTACTATTGTTATTTTTTTTTTTGCTATTGAATAGGTCGATTGTTATTATGATTTCTTTTTATATATATTTTACGTTTGTCTGAAGAAGGACTGTATAACTTCGAAACGTGTTGTTTTTTTCAATAAACCTGTTTATATGGAAACTTCCTATATAATTCCCAAGAATAAGCAAATGTTATATAGTACCTGATTGTACAAGTAAGGCATGACATCTTCACTAAGACGTTATGGCCATACTTTCAGCATCTAGGACAAACTAAAGTGGAAACATATAGGAGTGGTATTGAAAACAAGTGATTGTAATATATCACAAGAGCCAAAAATGTGTTCTTTGCTTTTTAAGTTTATACTGATTACTACAGCTTTTAATCATGAATATACTAAGAAAGCAAGGATCCCAATAAACTGGATTGAAAAATAGTATTGTAATTTTATAAGCATTAACTACTTTGAAGTGAAATCCACCTAATAATTATTCAGTAGTATTACTTTAATCGTTTGATTAACAGTGTTTATTTTGAAAAACACGGTTTTATCAGGGCTACAGATGCAATCCAGCATTTGTTCGTTGATGAAATAACTAGTTCAATTTTGTAATGACTGGTATAAAAATTTTTGTTGTTTTCCAATGCCTTTGTCTTTTAGTACTACTAGGCACAAAAAGTGTTGTTTTTTTTATTATTTAAACCATTTTAGTAAAGAGCGGTCCGGTCAAGTTTGGACCATTACTGTATTGATCTGCATTTGGAGTTCTAAATTTTGCTTAGCTCATGTGTATTTAGAGTAGGGTTTTGTAATGAGTCCTCTTCTCTCTGAGGGATAATATGCTTAAATTTTTTTCATCTCATACATGAATAAACTGAGGCTACAGCGAGAATCGAACCCTATATCTATAAGTCCAGAGGTAAGCACGAAAGACACTGGGCTACCTTGGCCCCATAACTTGTATAAAGAGATAAAAAAAGTAAAGTAATTTAACTAATAATTTATAACTATGTTTAACGCACTTTGTAAATCATTTCATTAATCGGAATTATGCTATTGTACTTCTTTTTTAATGTACAATGCCATTAGACAATTTCCCTAATAAATCTACTCCTATATGAGTCAATTAAATAACTTTATACCAATTTAATTCTTTACTATTACAACCACAATCTTTCAAATCAAACTAACTTACCAATCTGGTCACATCTATTCATCAATGGATTTATTTAAAAGGCACTAAGTTAAGTATTCGTAATTCTGTTATCTGTTCTTTAAATTTCTTGGATTTTTCTAAACTGATAAGCGAAAATTTTAAGCTTAAATATTCGTGATATGTTTTATTCAATTAGTTTTACTGAATAAGAGCCTCGCCAGGAAGTGGATTGCTTCTTCCCTCCTGTGTGACCTCTTACATCTGTGTTATCAGTGTCTTTGGTTAACTAATACAGTAGAAGTCCATTAGTCCGGCATCCAACAGTCCGGAATGCCCGATAATCCGGCATCGCTTCGGAAAATTGTAAAAATTTTGGTTTTCTCCAAAAGTGTGTCTTTAAAGCAAATAAAAACGCTCGAGAGCTATTCAGAAGTTTCGGGGTAGTTCGGGATCTTTCGGAAGCGCTCGGTATTGTTCAGAATACCGAACTTCAGCACTCCAAAAATGCTGGAGAAAACTTTGGCCAGCTGTAAACCCTGCATCTGACCTAACCCTACAGACTGATGAGGAAGAAAACCATCAAGACACTCTGACCAAAGTTTTGGATATCGTTAGAAGTGCTGACAATCCCTTGAAAAACCTGCCTAAAGATGAGGTAGAGGAGTGGCTTCTAATCGACGAGAATGAACCTGTTGAACAAGAGGACATTATCAACATTGTAGTAAACCCTAAGCCTACTCAAAACCTTGAATAAAGTGATTCAGATGCCGAAACGGAAGAAAAAGAAAAAATCAGCTGGGCAGAAGCTGCAGAATCACTAAATAAGTTTATCTCGTTTGCTGAGGCTAGTACTAGCTACAGTGCTTCAGAAATTATTGATTTATATGTTATTAGAAATTTTATACTAAACGCCAAAAATCAAGAAAACAAAAAGACGTTCGTGACTTTTTTAAATCTAATGAAATACGTTTTAAAGTACGTGTACATACATTATATGAAATGTAAAATAAACTTTGTTGTATGTATGTGCATATTGTATTTGTAGTTTAATTATTAACTTAATTGTTCTTATAATTACCGCCCGAGAGACCGGAATTTTCGGTAGTCCGGCACCGAGCCGGTCCCGAACGTGCCGGATTATCAGACTTCTACTGTACTTACATTATTGTGACATTAAGCAAATAAAATTAAAAAAAAAAAACGCAGTTTTACTGAATCAATAGTCTAAAGGACGATATTGTAAGGATATTGAATTTTTCACAAGAGCAGCAAATTTTTTTTCTAAAAGTACAATTCACACAGTGGCATAGCAACTATAGTATTATTGCAACCCTGGGAGGTCGTACCATTTGCTGTCCCCCTCTGGCCGTTGACGATCCTTTAACATCCAAAACTCCAGAACATTATGAAAGTATTTATTTTCATGGAATTTCAATCAAGGATCTAATTTTAGACTGCTGGTATTAGTCCCAGATCTTCATCTTATTACAGTATTCGTATAGATATAGAGGGAAAATACCACTCTTCCCTCCCACTCTTCTCAACTCCTCACCAGATGTTTTCTACATCTAGTGTTTAGTTGGGTTTTTGACTCTGACGAAGACCGCTTTTTACGGTTGAAAAATTTTAGTCTTGTTTTCCCATTTCTTATTGTGGTTTGATCAAGAATATAAGGTCATCATCAAACTAAAGATTTTTCAAAACAAAAACATCTAATTTAAACAATAAAAAAAATGTTTAAATTAAATTAACTAGCTACGCAAATAAATATAATAAATTTACAAACCCATTACAAAATAATTATGCAAATTTAAAATAAAATTATTTTTAACTGCAAATAATACAGTTGAAATCCGGTTAAAAACAGTATTACTCATAAAATATAAAAATAATTACGATCTTAATAACTCATTTTAGTATAACATTTCAGATTATTCTTTAGCATTTTATTTTCTATTTTTACCTCTTTAAAATGTATCAACTGCACAAGATAGGTTTAAAAAAAAGTATCAATGTTAATTATGCATTACTTGTTAAAATGTGAATACTTAATTTTTTTTTTTTTAGTTTAAAACTCCGAGGAATTAAGTTTTATTAGATACAAATAACCTGTTCAACGTGGATCAATAATTAATGACATGCTCATTTCATTCCCTTGTTATATAAATGGCAAGTTGCACGAACATATTGAAATTTTTAATTAAAACTTTCACACATATCGAATGAACGGACTCCTATAATTTCCTAACCAATGCTGATTTTGATTTTGTTGTTCTGAATTGTTATTGCATCCTTTCTCTTTTAAATAAGTTCTGAGGGATAATTCCACAAGGCTTTATTAGATTATCTTATGGGTCAGTGGTGGTGATAGAAACTGCACGTTATTAGTTATAAATAGTGCTGAGCAGGTTATTGCTGTCTACCGAAGATACTGCTTCAAAGATTTTTATATTTTAATTTTTTCTATTTTTTATTTTTATCCTCTCAAAATGCCACCCCCTGGCATTTGCAGTCCGGGACGCCCTGACACTATGCTTCGCCAGTGTACTATATTAAATTTAAAGAACACGAAGCTCGCTAAATGAGTTGAACATAAAAAGTGCTCTAAATCATTAACATTTCGAAATAATTTTTTTCATCACTATTATGCTTGTTTTTAAGTATTAGTAATACATAATATCTGATTTCATTATATTTTCTGTAATTACGTAATCAGCCTCAAGTAATCAAACTGCTTTTCTGAACTTTGATTAAGAAAGACTTTGATATCTCCCAATTAAAAACAGATTTATCTAAAAACCAATAAATAAACGTATTACCAGGAACCTGTATTTATTTAACATTAATAACATTCTGTGAAGGTAAGTATTGATCTGAATTAAATTGAAAATTATAGGAACTAAAAAAAAAATGATTAACACTAAATATTTGTATAATAATTCTATCAGTATTTCTACTCAGAATTAATCAATATTAAATCAGATTAAATAATATAGAATAGAATAACAAACTTCAAAAAACGTTAATGTTGAACATTTGTTTGTGTTGAGTATAATTTCTTTAATTTTTATTGATATTGTAAATTGGCATCATGCAGTATAAATTTAATTTTAAATTGATACTTATATATTTTTTCATGTAGTTTCCTTTGTTTCTGTTTTTTTTTCGTTATGATAATGAAGAGATTTATCAATTAATTAGCAGCTACACGTATTTTAGTCAACTCAAAATATTTTTGTATTTTATGCTGAAATTTGATACGGTTGATGTAAAATAAATAAAAAAGAAGTTTGGATGAAAATGCTGAGTTTGTCTTTTTTTTTTTTCTGGAAGATCTCCAAATAAAAACCTTGACAATGGTTTTGAAGAGATAAGAAAGAGACGGCTGGACCAAAGCATCAAACCTTATTCTTGTTTACAGTTTTGGCATCAAGCCGCATGGGTTGAACCTTTATAATCTGCTGATAGGAAGGTTGACCTTTTTTTTTTTTTAGCTAAGGTCTCTATTGGGCAAACAAACCACAAAGGTCAACCAGGTTTGAATGTCAGTAAAGCCTCTATCTGGCCAAAAACCACCCCTCCATTGTATTATGCAAATTCCGTGTGTTTCTAATCAAGGCATCGAATACAGCCTTTTCTCTTCCTTAGCTGAATTCCCTACTTGAGTGAAGCTTCAATGTAGATTTCATCTCTACAAGATACAGAAGACAAATATAATCAGATCTTATGTTCTCTTACATTGTACAATACTTTTCAAATTAAAATAATATACTGCTCAATTATTATATTTGTTCATCATTAAGTAAATTTCGTTTTTATTTATTTTTAATAGTCAAATTATATTTCTAAATATTACCAATAAAATTAGTAACAATGATATACACAATATTGATAACAAAGAGATAAAATAGACCTTGTATTGTAAATCGATATAAACGGAATATTAAACACCTAATTGAGTTCAAAACGGATTTTAAGTACCTAATTGACCTCAAAACGGAATATGAAGTACCTTTGGCCATAGTCTTAAGTTACTGTGTATCAGGTTGACCTGTTTTGAATACCGTCGTGAATGCACTGATCTAATATAGATGTGAGATATCCTCATGCGTATGTTTTATGCTGAAAGAATTTATTTTTCATTTTTTTTTTTTTGTAAAGTCATATATTATTCAATTTTTCTTTAATATTTATTTGAAAGATCCAGCATAAACTGAAATAAACAGGTATTACAAGTTTCACCTGTACGCAACATCCAAGGCTTCATCTTTACTTGACGTACACACAAACTATTATTTATATCAGGTGTTGGAAGAGTATTATAAGAAAGCCCTCATAGCCTAGAGCGTATCGTACTGGACTTGAGCGTATCGCACTGGACTGCACTGGACTGGAGGTTGTGGGTTCGAATCCTACAAAATGACGTATATTTTATTACTTATTCAGACAATGCACGGTGGCTAGAAACAAATAAACAAGATCGGTCTCACAGTTTTATAAGTATATATATATGACCAAACCACAATAAGAAAATGGGAAAAAAAGACTAAGATCTTTCAAACGTAACAAGCAGTCTTCGTCAGAGTCAAAAACCCAACTGGAAAACTTTCTTGTTTTCCCATTTTCTTATTGTGGTTTGATCATTGTTATTTCACGTGTTTATGTGAAATCTTTTTATCGATTTTATATATATATATATATATATATATATATAATGAGTCGTTATCAGCCTTTGGAGCGATTCACATCTATTCCTGACGACTAGGACATGGAAATATAGTAGTGAGTTCAGTGATTTCTTTTCTGTGTGTTCTTTTGAAAATTCTAGTTTATACACTGAACTGTGTCACGTGTTCATTCAGACTACACTTGTTGTTAAAATCCACATACTATTTTTCTTTGTAAAATAATTTGTAATGTAATACTTAGTTTTTCTGTTTCAAAATTTATACTTCTGCCTATGAAAACGGTTTTAAATAAAGACCAAAACGTTGTCAATGAGAGTTTAATTTGAACCTGAAGAACTGACCGAGTCCCGATAAACTTTAGTTTTGTATATATATATGTTTTTTTAGGTCCATCTAGGACCTTGTAAGAGTTTGTTTTTGATATTATTATTAGTCGTGTTTTGACGTTCAATGTACCTTGGTCTCTTTGCTATAAAATCAAGTCAAATCAGGTCTAACGTGCAGCTCTTAGCCACTTCCGAATTCACATGAGTCTGAAGTGCTTTAGGTAATCACACGGGAGCGGGTCCGCACAAAACTACATCCAACAACAAGAACTTAATCTCGCAGCAGTATTAGATTAGTGATTACAAAACGGCATTCAAAACAAACAGTCTGATATAAATTAACGTAAGACTATGGCCGAAGGTACTTCATATTCACTCAGGACCCACAAAACATACAGTATGCTAGTACATACAGTTATTTAATAAACTCTCTGCATATCAGTTCAGAATATCAAAATTTCCAATACTGTTCTATTTAAAGGTGAAGGGCCTCAGTTAGTCTTTAGGAAGCTTAAGTTGCCTTTCTGAATTGTCAACTTTAAAAAGACAAACAATTCTGCAAACTCCCTTTCGTTATTTGTTAGCTAAATCTGAGCATGTTATACAAAACGAAAGATTAAAATAAACATTGACTTATTCCTTACAAGTAAAGCCATACATATATATTATATATATATATAAAATTGTCACAATAACACGTGATATTAATATTCAGGTAACTCACCACAAATGAATGAAGATAGTCGCTTTGAGGCCTTTCGTTTTCACGTCGTCAGAGAGCAAGTGAATACAAGTTGTAGGCAGGTTATGAATTTTGATTTAAAGTTCATTAACGATTCCTTCAATTAGAAATTCATCTAATTTAAAATCTAATTCATCTATCTTTTTAAATTAGATGAATTTCTAATTGAAGGAATCGTTCAACAAATCAAGATTATTTCGACTGTAATAGGGAAAAATACTGTCAATGATGCCAATCTTAATCCAACTTTAAATCAAAATTCATAACCTGCCTACAACTTGCATTCACTTGCTCTCTGACGACGTGAAAACGAAAGGCCTCAGAGCGACTATCTTCATTCTTTTGTGGTGAGTTACCGGAATATATATATATATATATATATATAAATTTTTGGAGAATTTTACGATATAAAATTATAGCTATAATTGATTCATGTTTGAGTTTTTTTTTTGGACCTGAATTACTTTTGTAGCTGGATTGTTGGAAAATATTCTGTTCAAGTTTTTTGATTTGAGTTTAATGAAAATAAATAAATTTAGAAAAAAAAGTAATTGATATTTCAAACTCGTTGTCAGTTGCTAATTTTCAACTTAAATTTAGCCCATGAAGTAGATGCTTACAACACATGTCTGTTTTGTCAATTTAACTTTAATATGTCAAACAGCTTCAAGAAAACATCTTTTAAGGCTTTTAAAATAAATTAAAGTACGAGTAATTTACCCTAATATGTCTCTAAACCATCTTTAAATTTTGAGCATTTAGAAGGTATTAGTGGAAGAAATACTTTGAACTGGAGTATTTGAAAGATAAAAAAAAAAAGTGCAAAGCTGTATGGGGAGATATTGCAACTTAGTTGACTGTTGAAATGTAAATATCTGAATAAATTGTTTGATTTGATATATAGAAGGAAAAGTACGATTTTTTTTGATGGATTTCTGATTGAAAAATTATTCGTTCTGAGAGTTAGTATGCTTTGTAGTTCACCATACTTCTACTATATTTCATATATCCAAAGTGACTTGATCACAGTTCTACAAAGTTTTTAATTCTAGTGAAATGTTCTTATTTTGAACATTTATCCAGTAAGTAAAGTGGAAATTTATTAAAGTCTGTTTAATTAAGTCATC
This sequence comes from Hermatobates lingyangjiaoensis, assembly GCA_026182355.1. NCBI lineage: Eukaryota > Metazoa > Arthropoda > Insecta > Hemiptera > Hermatobatidae > Hermatobates > Hermatobates lingyangjiaoensis. The sequence continues at coordinate 5,073,565 of JAPFBL010000430.1, forward strand.
ACATTTCTTTTTATCAAATCCCAGTAAGATGTTTGATAAAGTACAGTTCTAAACATTTTGATTTTAATTTCATTGATCGGAAAAATGTTGACAAATTAAATTTATTGAATTATCAACCTTTAAATATTATAGCAACGTGAAAAAAAAATATGCTATTAACATTAAAAATAATTGAGTCTTTATGGTTGAATCAATAGGCGGGAATATTTGAATTACGTCTAGACACGGAGTAGCATAAAACACTGCAGACTAATGGGCATTTCCCTTACTGGTCGTATATGAGCATTTACACTCCCCGCTGTAAGTAATGGGCCTCTTACATTTCTTTTATTGCAATTTTCGCATAATCCTTTTCTCCAAAATCTAAACTATTTCTTTTTTTCTGACCTATATGTATTACTATTATATAACAATTAATTATTAATTTATTTCAGTTTTGCAAAATTGCCGTATAAATATAGATGGTTAAAAATTTATGTTCATTACTTGTACAATCTGTTATAGTGTGGTATTTACTCATATTGGGGGGGATTGCAAAATTGACGTCTCCACCTCAGAAAAAGTTTAATATGAGACTAATAACGCGTTTCGAACACCTAGTACTCTTCTTCATATTCATATCTGCACTCTTGAATTTTTCAAGAGTGCAGATATAAACCTGAAGAACAATATTAGTTTTTCAAAAGCGTTGTTAATTTCATATTAAACTTTTTTTGTTTGAAGACGTTATTTTTAAAATCTCTTAATAGTTATTTTTGGAATTGAAAAAGTATCTCAAAGTACTATATTAAACTGAAAATTAGTAAATATATTTTCAGGGTCTATTTCAGTATTCAAATCACTGTTCCGCCCTATCTCTTAGCTATCATGCTTATTTTTGATGAACATTCTAAAATGACACAGAAAATGTTGGATTAAGTTTAATTTTTTAATGAAGTGTAATTTTTATTTTTATTCATCGCGCTTTATATGTCCACCATTAAGTGAATGTTAACCAGTAAAAATGTGAAGGCTAAGGATATTCATTCATTATCTTAGTTCAGTGTGGTTTGAAAATGTAGTCGGCAGCTGGTATCCATCTTCCAACAACCAAATAACGTGTTTTAAAAGGATGTTGAACCCCAATCTTGATAGATGACTAGAAGTTATGCCTGCATTTGGTTTTAAGGCATCCACTCTTAACAGCTCTCGGAGGTCTAGGAGTATGGTTTCCTATCAAGCCAGCTCACGACATGCAGCTTGTTCGAATTATGCTCTGATTTAAAACCCACCTGATTGTTTGGGGTCCTAAATCTATTTCAACGCGGTATTACCTCATTGAGAATCTGTCTCAGAAACCGTGTATTCAATCCTGATTGCCTGTCTGATAAATTATGGTTAATTCGTCACTGCTTTAAAATGTAAAATTTATTTTTTTAAATAATTTATGGTTTGTCATACCTTTCTAGTGTTTTTTGTTCAAATCTGTGAAAAATGAATAATTAATTTCTACTCATCAAGCTATGTAGCACATACTTTAAAAATAGAATACAATTAGTAGCCCAGACTGTAAAATAATTTATTTGAAAGACTTTCTAATGAATCTGAGGTAGTTATAAAAGTTTAAACCATTCACAGATGGCTTTTGTCACAAGAAAATAGAAGGGGGATTGCCAAGGAGGGTTGAATGTCTCGGAAGAAACGGCTTTTCAAATGAGAAACAAACACCGTCGTCGTGAAACCCTATTCACTTGCTTTTCACTGGTGAGGGACACAAAGCTTTCCCCTCCGTGTACAAGCGTCTTAAATGTTTCACCGGCAATAACCTCTTTTCAACCTAGTTTAGAAATATCATTTAATTGATTCTAGCATGACTTTCTGACGTAGCAAAGAAATATTTCCTCTCCAAGTTTAAATAATCGTAAGAAAGTTTTTTTTTTTAGCATATTTATCTAGAAATATACCACTATGCATATCTATCGTAACAAGCATATGTAGTTAGAGTAATACAAACAGCTTTGATATACATGAGTAGAGAATGAAACCCACTGGTTCAACTTTTCACTTCGTTTCTAGTAGATTCCTTGGCCATCTTCTCGTAAGTTGCCTTGGAGGATTTTAGGAAGAAGCTTGGTTTTTGTTCAAGTGGATTTGGTTAACAAAAAAGTTTGATAAGAAACGCCTTATTACGATCAGAGGCTAAATTTTGTATAAATGAGAATTTTTAGGTCTTTATGAAGAGTGTCATTTGTGACATAATAAGGAGCATTAGTAATAATACGGAGGATTGTAAGAAAGATAATTTAAAATTACTAAAATATGAATAACAAACAATTCTTAAGTCGTCTTGAAGAACAAAATAACAATCTTTTACAGCCAAAACCGATGAAAATATACACAATTAGTAGCTTTAGTACTACAGAGGTTGTTAGGACAATTTAAATTATTTTAAACGATCAACCTGGTAAATTTTCTTCTCCAATCGAGCGCTATTTGAATAATTTCATCTTCACAAAGTGACAACTCAGGCAAAAACTGAGTATTTGTCTTTTGTAGTTAACTTATCCGTATTTTTCAACTTATTCGATTAACTATTGTTGATTAAATATATTCTAGATATTTATTTATCAGAATATGCTATTTTACTTAATTTTTAATTTTGTGTTCTTTGTGTGTACCTCGTCACTATCTCGTCCCATCTATTGGTCTATCTCCTAATGTTAATAGACTATCAGTAATTTAATTAGTTCGGAACCCTTAATATAATAGAAACATTATAGAAAATCAAATATGCAGTTATTATAAAATATTGCTGATAAAAAAGCTATCGAATATATAATCGACAATAATCAAATAAGTTGCAGAATAAAATATTGATTCACAAATTAGACAACCTTAATAGATAAAGAGTCGTCAGCTAGTTGTCACTCTGTGAACACAGAATTATTCTGAAATTTAGGGAAAGGAAAATTTACGACTTAAGCCGGCTTATACTAATTTAAATTATGTTAATTAAATAGTTAACTTGATAAAGAATTCATATTCAAAGCATGAGATTTTTCTGTAGTTATGCAGTACTCTCATAAATATAAACATCAAATTATTAAGTAAATTATTTTTTGATTAACAACTAGAATAGTAATAGGAAAATAAAAGTGTATTGGATAGGACACTTCAGAGACTGGCAGTGTGTTAATACACTTCAAAGCTAAATTCAGTTTAATGTAAATATTTCGTGACTGGAACGTTTAGAGAATTGGAGATAATTTTATATTATTGGGTAACTGTGGTGTGTCAGATATGTCTAGTTTAGCCTAAGTCGTACTTAGAATAGATTATAGATCATTCATTACAGATTAAACAGATTACATCTAATTAGTTAATTTTTATTATGGCATTATTTTGTAACATTTATCATAATTATATTAAATTATAATCATAACATGTCTTGAACAATAAAAAATTGAAACTAATTTGTATCACTAAATGCCTTGGAAATTAAACGTTTTGTAGGGTATAGGACTAGTAAACTGTGTTTTAACAAAACTACTTATATATTATTAATATTGTCAGTACCAAGAGGTTGTTAGGAACAATTAGAGAAGAATGAAACACTTAACTCGTAAATTTCCGAGCTTATTGGATCATTTTAGTATCTTGTCCATCTTGCAGAGTGAAACTCATTTCACCAAAACCCGTCGAATGAGGAAGAAAATTTACAAAGTAAGATGTTAGATACTTCTTTAGTTGCTAATATAATATGGTTATTAATATTATACATCGTTACATTGTGATATGTTATATTTAGCACACGTTTATTTATTCTGAAGTAAAATGGATAAAGAAACAAAAGTCTCCACACAAATGGAGTTTTATTCAACAGCAACAACGTGTTTCGAACACTTTATGTTCATCTTCAACAGCAACAACACGTTTCGAACACTTTGTGTTCATCCAAAACTTCATTTGTGTGAAGACTTTTCTTTGTTTATCCATTTTACCTCAGAATGAGTAAATACCACACAATTACGGTTTGCACAACTAAGTTTATTTATGTTTAATAATTTGTTGCATAAAGAGAAGAATTAGAAGCACACTTTCTGATATGTTTCATTGTTTCATTTAGCAATAAATGTAGTATATAATATTTGCTAATGTTTCATTGTCTTTCCAGATATCTTGAACGCTGTCTATATAACGTGCAACGTTTCATTGGTCATATGTGAGATAATCCGTATCTAGATTTAAACTGCACATTTAATGATCAACTCTAATTTTTTGCTGATGATGTTCCAAACGCTAATTCAATAAAAATTGCAATTATATATATCAAAATGACATATCTATTGAAGTCATATGAATATCAATAATGCAATTTATTCTCCTTTGATTAGATTTGCCAATATCTGTTGCTTCTATGAGATTGATAATTGATTGGTTAACTTATTTTTTGCTGATTGTTATTTTGTAATATGGTAAATGGCACGGATGTTTTCAATTGCATTACTTGTAGTATATCTTGCATGTCAAGTAAATTTAGAAATTCTGTTTGATAGGTAACAGTTTCTTCAGCTGACACAATAGTGTTGAAACACTTGCATGTGACTGTCTCGCTTTGAATGTATGACTGAATAATATTGTTAAGTTCGTCTTCGATCAATTCTGCAAGAATAGCTCATTTACTTAGCCTGTCATAATAATTCATTTGACTATTTTATTATGTGAATATTTAAAAATTGCAGAAGGTATGAAGAAATAAAACTCTTCGTGGGGACCAACTGTCACCTTTCCGTTTCCAGTTTCTAGCAATTGATGTGAAATCATTTCTACTATTCTATCGATTTGTATGTTTGTACTTGATTTAAACGTCTTTACATGTCATTACAAACTGGAGGGCATTTATGCTTTGATTATCTGTGTCGATTGAGTATTACAGTAAGTTCATTTCAAATCTTCTAAGAGCTATATTAATGCGTTTCCAAATAGTCTGATGTTTCAGTAAAAATCTTGCACTGATTGACCAAGAGCTTTGAGTAATTTTTTATGTATCATTGTAAATTAATCCCAAAAAAATAAGTTTGCGTTGCTATAAAATTTTTCTCACGCAGAAAAGATGTTTTGGAAATGTTGCACATGGGAGTTTCATTGAATAGCATACTCAACGTAATTTCATAATAGAATGATTTGTTCTTCCACCTAGTAACAAAGCCGTTGCAACTCTGTTCGGTTCAAGGGCTAAACATAGGTGATTTGGATAAAATTGTCTGCTAAAATAGGTGATTTATCTGCGTTTCTGTACAAAATGTTGATACTATTAGAAATCAATGTGTTGTACTTATTATACAAACTACAGTCCCAGATTAGATAATATGTATAATATAATATATCTAATCCCCCAAATAAAACAACAAAGATTACAGAACTTTTGTTTTAATAAAACTCAAATTTTTTTAAAAGATCGTAGTTATAAAGTCATATGTTAAAAAAAAAAATAAAAAAAAAATAGGGGCCAGGTTAGTCCAGCGAAATGTGCCCGTTTCTGAACTGGTAGATTATATATTCAATAACCACTCTAGCCCTGGAATTATTCACAAGAGAGGTGAATAAATCTGAGCACGCCCTCTCCAGAAGAGGACGTTAAGCTGTCGGTCCCGAGCCTCTGCGATATCAGGTACTCATTAAGGATCCCTACTCTATATTGACTTGAGTTAGGTAAACTTTAGGGACTTTCAAAACGGAATCTTCATTGTGTGTCACAAATGGGCCATTTGTGTTCTCTTGTGAGACTGGCACTGAAACCTAACCTAACCTAAATCTTGTGCAAAAATGATCAATTATATAATAAAGTCATAATGAAAGAAGAATATAACAGAACTAATATGAAAATCTTACTGGAAGATGTAGAAACTTATTCTACTTCAAGAAGAAGTAATATAATTTAAAAAGAAAGAATATTATACTTCATAGTTAATATATGCATAGCAGGGAGTTTGCTGTTAATATATTCTGAGATATTATGCTACTGCTGAGAGTAAGACCGAAGATCGTCTGGAAAATAGGAGGCTGCATAACCCATACCCATCTGACTCGGTAAAGCAGGAGACACTAACCTCCTACAGACCACTATAAATCTAACTGAAATGCAGATCCACTCAGACATTTATTCTAAACATTATTAATGTTCTAAAATATCTTGAATACAAACTAGAAAAAAATAATCAGACATACAACCAATTACAATGAATATAATATACAAAAACGAAAACTTATTAGTTGTGCAGTCCGTAATTGTGTCTTATTTACTCAAATGGAAACAATTTTAGAAAATTTGTATAATAAGACGTGTTCAATCCAACAAAAAAGGACTCTTTTCTCTATAATAGTTTTCTGGCTTGCTGTATAGTACTTCACTGTTTGTAAGCATACCCAACTCCTTTGTCACCATATCTTTTAACTACCTCTATCTGATTTAAATTCCTTTCAGTAAACGTTGGACAGTTGTAGGTCCTCTACTCATTCTATTAGGTATGTCATTTAATTTTTATTTTTTATTTTTATTGTATATAATTCCGGTTTATTTTTATAATTTTTAATTTATAATTTGTATTGCAAATGTTTATCTGACAATGAATATAAAGTGTTCGAAAAGCATAGGTTCTATTAAAAAACCTTCTTTTGTATTATCACTCTGTATTATCAATTTACTTCAGAATGGAAAACGAAAATATTAAGAATTAGAAAAAATAATTAATATGAATTCATAATTATTATTATATGACATTACCCATGACCCTTTTTGTCACTCAGAAATTATAACAACGGGTATTGAAATTTTAATTGAAATTAAATTTTAATTTTAATTAATTAATTTCAATTTAATTTGAATTTGAATTTTTAATTTTAATTGAAATTTTAATATTGAGAATTTTAATTGTTGTTTTTTGTTATTAAGGCACGGAAACAGATTCTTATATCGCCCAAGCATTTGATATAGTATTCTTAACATGATTCAATATATAAAAAGATTTCACATAAACACGTGAAACAACAATCAATGATCAAACCACAATAAGAAAATGGGAAAGCAAGACTAAGATCTTTCAACCGTAACAAGCGGTCTTCGTCAGAGTCAAAAACCCAACTGATCTTAGATCTTAGTCTTGCTTTCTCATTTTCTTATTGTGGTTTGATCAATGATTCAAATATATATATATATATATATATATATATATATATATATATATATATATACTGTAAGTATATTTAGCAAAATAAAAATCATTTAAAAGTAAAAAAAATCATCTATTTTTGCATATAAATAAATAAAACATAAATTCAGGTTATATACACCATGAAATATATTTAAAACAAAGAAAACCTGTAAATTGAAATATACTATTTATTTACCCAGCATGAAAAAAATTAATGAAAGGAATGTGTCTTTCTATTACCTTAACACATTCGTCTTATATCTGACAGTTGTGTTCAACTGGCTTGTGAGCATGCAAGCCAGTGGGCTACCCTGGCTGCATGCCTTTAGTTTATTATCAGTGTTTATATTACGCAAATATTAAATAAAAAAAAATGGTTACATATATATATAATACATTTGTACTGCTGTCATCGGTGAGCATGCAAGACATTTGCTACGCTGGCTCCAATTTTAAGAGTATAGTGATAATTTTCTTTAATTTAACATTATTCACGTAATAAATAATACATATTTTATTTCAGGACTCTATCTCCACGGGAAATGGGTAAATAAACAAACAAACCTACGAACTTTATATATAGAGATATCCATTTTGAGCCATATTAATAAAAAATTGATAAAAATAACGTACAAAAAAAATGTTGTTGCCAAAAAAATCAGAATCTACATACAGTGCTCAAAATCTGTGTTAAATCATAATATTCCATGGAGAGGTGACTGTTAACTTAAATTATTTGTGCAGAAAGTGGTTTGGAATTATATAGGTTGGCACTCGCTGTAGAAGGGAACATTAAAATTAATACCGCTAAGTAATTCATGATTATCTGTTTTGCAATTTAATAGTTTATAAAGGAAGTTTAGATTAAATTTTTCTCAACAGAGTTGAAAATTTATAAGTTTAGCGATTTAAAGGTATTAATATAAATTAAAGACAGAGTTTCGACATAAACAAAGTTTGATGAAGAAAAGAGGTCGTTTTGTACATGTAGTATTCCTGTTCAGGTTTATCTCCAATAAAAATTAAACACAAATCTTTAAAAGTTTAAGCCAGTGTTTCTCAAACTTTTTTTAAGTATTGTCCCCCCCCCCCCCCCCCTTAAGACACCATTTGATTTGCCACCACCCCCTAAAAAATTAAATTGTATAATATACAATATTTTTTAAATTTCAAAATGTATTACATGTAAATAAGTTCTAAGGTGCAGAAAAATGTTAGATAAACTCGAACATTGTTTAAATTCATTTTTTTGACAAGAATTTTCCAAGCAAGTTTATAAAACGAACAGAAATTTTCAGTGCCAATTGTCTGTCGTGTGGACAGCGCTTTATGGCAGTTTATCACTCGTACATAATGGTAACATATAATATCTAGAGATATGCTTGACTATGTAGAACCCTTTTTTTCATTCATTCTTCAGAAATAATACAATTTTCTACGAGCTGCAAATAACCCTCTTCACTCCACAAAACTTACCTGTTGACTGACGGAGTTTACTCGGTGATTACATCCAACAAGATGGAAAACAGGAACAGTCGCAGGTTTCCCCGCGTGCCATACACAATGCCTGTGTCCTCCTAGTCATATAACAAGTAGTAAATAGAATTTTTTCAACCTATTTATTACTTGAATAACTGTATATTCAACCTCTCTTGTATGTTCAACGCTCTCTTCTGTATATTCGAAACCCTCATAAAAGGCGGCATTTCCTACAGCCCCCTTGAACTTCTTTAACGCCCCTAAGGGGTGGTATGGACCACTTTGGGGAACACTGGTTTAAGCCATCACTTTATGTAGTACAGTTTTGTTTCTACCTTATTCTCACTATAATCAGGCAGGTTTCTTAACTTTTTATTGTTTAATTTATACATTTTTCATTCAATTAATAAAGTGATTGATGTTCATAGTAAACTTGAAACCCACCTGTGCTTCACCCAGGAGATACCTAATACTATTATTATCTTTGTGTATAAACTTGGTGAGTTTGTTTGCTTGTTCACCCATTTCCCGTGGAGATAGAGACCTGAAATTAAATATATATATTATTTATTACCTGAATGATGTTAAATAAAAGGGAATTATCACTATATTCCCAAAATTGTAGCCAGGGAAGCCCACTGGCTTGCGTGCTCGCCGATGACAGTAACACAAATACATTACAAATAAATGTAACAAAAAAATTTTTGAATATAAAATTTCAATAATATAAAAAATAGTAATAAAGTAAAGGCATGGCTCCAGAGTAGCCAGTCGCTTGCGTGCTCACCGATGACAGTAGTGAAAATGTATTATATGTAATGTAAAAAAATAATTAATTTAAAATTTGCGAAATATAAACACTGGTAACAAAATAAAGGCATGGATATAGAGTAGCCCAGAGGATTGCAAGCCGCTGAAGACAGTACATCAAATGTATTATAAATAAATGTAACAAATATTTCATGAACTACTGCATTAGTTGTTAAAAATGAATAATTTTACAAACTTGAACACAACTGTCAGATTAAATACGAATGTTTTAAGGTAATATTATAAAGAAACATTCATTACATTAATGTTATTTTATGTTAGGTAAATAAATTGAATATTTCAATTTACAAGTTTTGTTTGTTTTAAATATATTTCATTGTGTATATAACTTGAATTGATGTTTTATTTATTTATATGATAAAATAAGTGATTTTTATTTTGCTAAATATACTTACAAGATATATATATATCTTGAATCATGTCAAGAATACTTTATGAAAAGCTTGAGCCATATGTGAATCTGTTTTCGTGTCTTAATAGCAAGAAACAACAATTAAAATTATCTCTGTCAATCATAAGCAGTAAATTAATTTAATACCAATTGTTATAATTTCTGAGTGATACAAAGTGTCAGGGTAGTCTAGTTATTATATTAATAATAATTAAATTAACGGTTTCGCTTTAGTAATAGTAAATTATATTCATAATGAAATATAGGATTTCTAGATTTTAATTCATTTACACGTCTTGAGGTTTATTTTTGAAGCTTTTATATCCTAATAATTTTATTTATATCATATATTTATATTTATATTTTTACACTATATATATTTACATTTATTTTTCTTTCTTTATCTAGTTTTTTATCTAGAGTCAAACAGTAAAACATCTTAAACCAACGTTTCGTTTATATTTGTAGACATCTTCAGGGCTACATCAATACTGAAATTAATTACAGTAACATAAAAAAAATATATACTGTTTGACGCTAGAACAATACTCAATAAAGAAATAAAAATAGAATGAATATATGTACTCGAGATAAAGAAACATTGTATTTAAATTTATTTATATTTTGATATTTTGTATGTTAAAGCCTCTGGTTAGCTTATAAATAGGGGCCAGGTTAGTTCAGTAATTAAGGGACTCCCCTCTGAACTGATAGGACCGGGGTTCGATCCTCACCTGGCACTCGATTTATTCACGCGGGAGGTGAATAATTATGAGCATGTTGTCCCTCAGTGAAGGACGATAAACCGTCGGTCCCGAGCCTGTACAATGTCAGGTACTCGTTAAAGATCCCTTGTCTAAATACAATTGAGTTAGGCAAAATTTAGGACTCCCAATGTAGAATCAATCTTCAGTGTGTGGTATCACAAAGGGCCAAAGCTTGGCCTACCACAAGTGTGTTCCCTTGTGGAACTGCCACTGCAACCGAACCTAAACTAGCAGATAAATACATTTGTTAAATAAATGGCCTCCTGTTGACTAATAAGTGCCGTTGTTTCTTTAACTAATATGATTTTTTAATTATATTTTAATTTACAAACCTAGATTACTGATTTATACAACTTTATTAAAAAAAATTGTAAAATTTGAAAAGTATAAGTTACTTGTAATAAGATTAATAGAAATTATACTTACGAATGGATTAATTTTGACAGAATGAAGTTGAAATGTTTTCAAAGCATTGTTTCTATTTATCTCTGTGGATAGAGAAAATGATTGACGTATATCTCTGATTAACTTCCATTCTACCAATTGAAAACATACTTTATATTTTGACATAATTTCATTTTTTGATGACCAAGTTATATATTATTACTAGTTACGAGTTAAACTAACTGTTTTTTTTCTCATGTAAAATATAAGTCTCTTAGATTGTATCTCCTTATTTCGCGAAGTTTATATTACTGTCTTTCAGTATAAGTCCTAAATTGACTTCCAATTATGACAGAATTAAAGGGGTAGTATTGATAGAAGGTGTAGATTCGTAAAAAAAAAGAACCTTAAAATTAGATGAAATCTTGTGAAAAAAATCCAAAGAACACTCGCTTTTACTGTAAGTAAACCCATTATTATATATATGAACAATCATATGAACTGATTGGTACTTCATTTTACCTGCTATAACGAATACATATGGACATGTTTGTTTAGAAAAACCGGCGAACACTCTATTTTTTTTCTTAATGAACGATTGTTTTTCAATAAAGAAAGGAATAGTATACCATTATATGATTTAGATACTATATATCATGATTTCGTTTATGAAATTACTAATAATAAAAAGTGTCAAGAAATTATAACCAATCACTAAGATTTGTAACAATAAATAAAAATTTTTTTAATGAAATCTCTAAATAATAATGAATGAAATTGGGATTAATTGGATGCATTATAGACGAGTGAGTATGGTTAAGATAGTTGATCATATAATAATTCTCTTTATCTTTATAAATTTATCTTTAAATAGTGTCGTTATCTTTCGAAAAAGATAATAAAATCATAATTAATTAAGTGCAAATTTATGAATAACTGTACTATTTATTTGTAAAAATTGTTTCTTTTTCAACGCACATATTTATAAGGCTTTCATTTTTTAGTATTGTTCAAGGGGCGGAAAGTGTGACTCATTTATTATTTGACATCCATTTTAGTAATGGGCAAACAATATTACCTGTTGATTCTATATTGGGAGACCTTAATTTTGCCTAACTCAAGTGTTTTTAGAGTAGGGATCCTTAACGAGTACCTGACATCGTATAGGCTCGGGACCGACGGTTTAACGTTCTCTCCTCTGAACAACGTGCTCAGATTTATTTACCTTCAACGTTGAGAGGCGAGTACATTAACCACTGAGCTAGCATGGCCCCTAAAGTTTATAAAATTGCATTTTCACTAAATTTTAAGTGGCGTGATTAGATGTGTAATTTTTTTGCGGTTAAAATGTCAAATATTTATTTCAGTTGACTTTTGGTTGTTCATTGGTTGTTGATAATTTTAAACGGAAGTTTATTTGTTATCTAAATAAACTGAACTGAAAATCTATATAAATATATTATTATTATTATTATTATTTGAGGGTGACTATAGCACTGCATCTTAAAAAAAAAAACAAAAAAACCATTGTACTTCCCCTCTTCTTTACTAAAATACCCCAGCAGTTAGCTTCAAGGCCTCCAAGAAGCTCAGCACTTTTGCCGGTTCCAGGGGTAAAAGTTTTTCTATAATTTGGGGTAAGGCAGCAAAGTTGTCTTACAGTCAGTCACTAGGTGCAACGGTGTTTCTTCCTCTTCTTTGCAGAATATGCACAAACCATAATTGATAATGACCATTCAGGCTCCCTACGTTTCGGGAAAAAGCGACTTTCTTTCTCCTTCATCTGGAGGGACTTCTTCGGGTCCATAGGTGCATTTATGGGTGGTTGGCTCCCACTAGTTAGTGCTTTTGGACCCTCTGCGCTTCCATATGATGGTCGGAGTTGAGTGTTAGAGGCTATTAGAGACGCTTAATCACTGCATTACTACCCCATATGAATATAATAATGGTTTTGTCTGTACATTGCTTGGAACTGACTCATTTCAAGTTTTCTTTATATATCATACTTGAATGGCCGACCCCCCACGTGGGTCTACAGTTTAAGGTCTACCACAGGATCCTTGAGGATTCGGTCGACCCCCTCCGAAGAGGGAAAGTTCCCGTTGCCCCGGGATCAGGGGTTGCTACTTGAACTCTTTTGGGCCCCGTTATGGGTGCTCTGAGCTAAGATGTTATTGTAAGGGGATATACCCCTTGTTGGCTAAACGCCACCGTGACGTAAGGACAAAGAGGAGCGAGATCTTGTCTCGCTCGCTTGAATAAGTAGTGCAAGTACGAGGAAGGGTTACCATTCACACCCATCCCGAGTTCCTTCAGAGCCATCAGAAACAACTACCAGTATTCCAGCCCACACTTAGCTGAGATGGTGGTCCGTACCTACTGGTAAAGGCTGGGGTCCAGCTCCCCCTGGATGCTATGCAGGCATCCGCCCGAGGAGAGACTGCTCCTCACGCAGCGACCCGAAGGTCTACCCAAACCTTGGGTGGGAACCACAGCCACTACGAGTCCTACCTCAATTGGTGGGCTGGAGAAGCAAAGCTTCCTCCAGGGGCTTCCCTCCACCCGTAGTACCGACTTATTTTAAGAGTTTCGGGTCAAACTCCGGACCGAGGTCCTACTGAACCTGCTCAGCACAGGTAGGGTCAGTGGCCCTTATTTGCCCCCGGAAAAGACGTATATAAGCCAGTGCAGTTATGGAGTAAGCTGCACGGCCCGGGTGTGGCACTATTGTTGCCCTGGGTCACCGACCTCGTGGAATTGGACACCCAGCCTATTGTGCAGACTGCGTGTCCCCACTGCGGGCTCTAGACGGTTGAGTGTAAGTTTGGAAGACCCACCACCAAGATGGTGCTGTACAAGGCTACCACTTTAACACTCTTTAAGAAAACCTTTTAAACTCTCCTCAAGAGAAGAGAGGCTACCACCCCGTACCGCCCAACGGGTGCCAAGCTGTGCCGAAGCACGTTAAGAATTCCCTCTGACATCGTCAGGTACTAGGCTACTTGACCGCGCTTGGGGCAGCCTGCCCTGTACTGTTGGCTTGGCTGTACAGCATGTCAATTACCACCTCTGCGACGGGGACGCCAGTACTAGGTACATCCACTCCTCCGAGTAGTTAGAGGCTTATATATCATACTTTAGAGAAACCGAATCCGCCCTTAGAAACATTTCTGTCTGCCAGTTTGTTGTTTTGTCCGCAAAATTTTGTTTCAAGTAAACTCAGCCACCATAAGGCTAAAGACCATATTAAGTCCTTCAGTTATTCAAACAGTTACAGTTGTCCTTAAAATACCGTTTTAATTCTTATAGTTATTCAAACAGTTTACTTACTCCTGACAAATACCGTTATATCTGAGTTAGCTATTGAAAACGCAAAATATAACTCAAGCAAATAATATTTCCTAAAATTACTGAAACAAATTACATAAAGATATTTAATAAATACAGTTAGAACAACTTATAAATCAGTATTAAATATTTAAAGGGTCTTTTTTGTAAATTTAATCAATATAGGTATTTAAATTTTATGATTAGTTTACAAAAATTTTTCTCAGATATAAATCGTATTTTGAACGTTATTTGTAATTTATTCTTATGAATTTTAATTAATTAATAAAAAAAGTAAGATGATATTTGCGCAGGCAACTATTTCTTTAATATTTAATTCTAATTTTTTTTTCTCCGCTCAAGTTGGGTATATCAGCTTGTAGTTAATTAAATACGCATTTCTTATAAATACCCTTAATTAAATACTTGTTTAGATTTTAATTTTTAATAAGCAAAAAAAAATGTTCAAAGAATTACACTTTTTTTTTTATTAAAAACTTTTGATTAGATATTAATATTGCTCCTTATCTTATAGTTTATATTAATTTTCGTCACTTACCTGATTTATACACAATACCGTACTTCTTATACACAATACTTTAAACATTTCTTTTGTAATTGTTTACTGAAGAAAAATAATTAGAAAGAAAGTTGAAATACTTTTTAAAAGGAAACTGAAAAGGACAGAAGTGACACTTTTCTAGAATAAAATCTTCAAAGTTTTCCTATATAAGACATGTTGGTCAATTTGACAAGAATGAATAGAAAGAATATTTTATTAACGACTTTCTTATTCTGAATTTCAGAAATATTAAAGTTTAAGGAATATTCGCGATGAATTTTTAAATTGTACACAATATTTCTCCTTTAATTAATTTTTTTCTTTAGAATTTTGGTGAATTTCCTTTAGCATTAAATATAATGTTTGTTTATAAAACAAATTATAACTATTTTATATTATCTTATGAAATATTAAATAAAAATGGAAGATACACAAAATTTAATAAAGAACTCCATTAAATAATTATCAGTTTAATTATTTACAAGTTCAATTTCAAAAGTAATACTTGTTTGTGGAAAGCTCATTTATAATTAACACCAGCGCCCAGTTTTTATGCTAATAATTTTTGTATTAATTTTTTTTTTGTAATAATTTTTATTTTGTAATTAATAAATTTTGTAATAATAAATTTTATTTATAAAATTATTTTATAAATTAAAATATTAAATTTTATTTTATAATAAAATTTATTTTGTAATAATAAATTTAATAAATTTTGTAATTAATTAATTTGTAAATTAATTTAATTTTTTGTAATAATTTTTTATGCTAATAATATATTATATATATATTTATATATATATATATATATATATATATATATATATATATATATATATATGATCAAACCACAAGTTGGGTTTTTACTCTTAGTCTTAGTCTTTTTACTTTTAATCTTAGTCTTGTTTTCCCATTTCATATTGTGGTTTGATCATTGATTGTTATTTCGCGTGTTTATGTGAAATCTTCTTATTATATATATATATATATATATATAACTGTACCTCTTGATTAAAGGATGTTGACACTCGACTCCAACTTCTTTACATAGAGACTCCTTCGAGTTATTGGTTATAATGAATTTACGTTTCCTCTTCTGTTTTGTTATGACTACTGTTCATATTATTATTGATGGATGGCTGCTTGATGGTGGAAAATTTTGCACTGTTGACCTGGTGGTGGTATTTGCGACATTATTCAGTCATTCTCTGGTTACCTTTAGGCCCTTTATGGTGGCTGAAGATAACCAGAGAATATACATATATATTTATGTTAGTGTATATTGGCATCAGATTCCCTTGTAAACATATTTTATTAAAGTAGACGGCAGCTTCAGCATTCACGACCTTTTTGCTGGTATTTTCTAGTTTTCTAACTAGTTTTCTTTGGTAGAGAGTGATTTCATGAAGGAGTTGTCCCAGAGACATCGAAGAAATAATTCCGTAGGTTACTCAATAATATATTTTTTTTGTGAAATCGAAAAGTGTAAGTAAAAATATATTATTGAGTAACCTACGGAATTATTTCTTCGATGTCTCTGGGACAACTCCTTCATGAAATCACTCCCTACCAAACAAAACTAGTTGGAAAACTAGAAAACATCAGCAAAAAGTCGTGAATGTGGAAACTGCCGTCTATAATAATAATTATATATATATAAATATATATATATTAAGCTACTTTTAAATGATCACATAAATTTATTTCTAAGAATTAGAAAAATGTCTATAATCCTTCAACCAAAAAAAGTTGTCTTTCTCAGCGTCCAACTTGTTATATAGTTAGCATTATTTAAATTATTGTTAAAATAATTTAATTATTTTGTTTTGTAATTTCCCTCTCCACTCGAGCGCTTTTGGAATATTTCCATCTTCACAGAGCATATATTAACTAATTCATAAATTTGATTTATTCGTATGAATTGATATAGTGGAGGCCAGCGGAGTAGCAGTGGATGTGTGTTTGTGATAAAACTGCAAATTGTGACTGCTCATCATGACGTTGTTCTTTATCAGAATGCACCATGACTTGAAGAGAAAACGTGAAATTGTCAGATCCGAGGCTGTACAATATTAGATTCTTGTTTAAACTCTACTTATAATACATATCAACTAGGTAAAATTTAAGATTTTCAACGCATAATTAATCAATAAGGTGAATCCCTCATCACTACAATTTGTGACAAATAATTAAACAGGGTCTCTTTTCCTGCTCCTAGAACAGCAACAAGATGAAATCATACAAACCATTTTGGAATCGCATATGTAAATATAATTTTTTATTTTAAGAATTACCTTATTTCAATGGCTAAGAATTGCCTAATTTCAATGGATAATATTTTAATAAGGAAAATAATCGAAAACTCTGATAAAACTACTTGTATTTTAAGAGAGTGCAATCAGTAATTATGTGGTGTTTACTCATTGAAGGATAAAAAAGTTAATGCAATAGTCTCCACATATAGAAGTAATATAAATAAAGCGTTTCGAACACGTAGCTTTGCCCTTCTTCAGGTATAAAACTAAACAAAATACAATGATATCAGAGAGTTATCTGTATAAAGTAAATATAGTACAAAATAAAACTGGTTTTTAGCTCTCATGAGTGAGTGTTTGTAAAATCGGTTGATTGCAAGGGTGCGACTAGCCGTTTTTAATTCTAAGGTAGTGCAAACAGTTATTATGTGGTATTTAGTCACTGTAGGGTAAAAAGCACATGAAATAGTCTCCACACATAAAAATTTAATTGTATAAACAACAATCGTAAACATATATTTACATACTTCCGTAAACACCTCTCTCTTTCCTTACTTTATTTTGTACCATTTATTTTATATTGTAGATGACTCTCTGATGTCATTGTATTTTTTAGTTTTATTCCTGAAGAAGGACTCTACTTGTTCGAAACACGTTATTTATATTATTAAATTTCGATATGTGGAGACTACTTCATTACGTTTTTTAACCCTACAGTTCAGCTCGTAATAATATGTCATCATTTCATGTAATAATGAAGTTTATGCATTTATGTATCAATGGATGTGCATTTCGATTATTATATAGGATATTTTATTAAGCAGCCAGTTGAATTCCTCTAACAAATTTTCATACTTTTTGTTTGACTAACCACAACTCTTATGGTATTAAATTTCTTTAGGATCTCGTCTAGAACCTGCAGCAACTAGTCACTTGTATAAGTTTACTCTCATTTTCTCATGGTAAAAGTTGTTATTAAATTTCAATATGTGGAGACTATTTCATTAGTTTTTTTTACCCTATAATTTTACTTCTAATAAAATTTCATTATTTGATTAATAAGTAAAAGCTAAACAATAATGTTGAAAATTAAGAGGATGTTGGATAATTTGTCAATAAAAACTGTGGGTTCTATTTCAGAAAATTGAAACTATTTCGGGTGCTATTTCGCTTATAAGTATGTTTTACGAATCCATTGTGAATGGATTTGTACTCGATTGACAAGCCAAAACTCCATTTCGCAGATGTAACTTCTCCATATAGGTGCGACCAGCTTATTCTATTTTCTAACGCAATTTGACTTGGGCCTCTTTACCAAAAGATCATTGTTCTCTACTGCAGTATTTTTCAGTAATTTTTTTCTAACTTGTCCACTAGGACTCGTTTATGTTGTTATCAAATTTCTTGTTATTATGTTTGTTTAAAAGCTTATAAAACCAGTCTGTCTCTATGCACATTTTCTGATCTATTAACAAGTAGTTTCTACTAATACCTATCTTATACCATTATTAAAATGCCCCTCATTTCTCCGAATACTGTTCTCGAAATTTTTTGAGTGAATCCACTGAGATGAAATTGATTTTATAAAGGAACAGTTTAAACTGTTTATTGACGTATATGAGATGTAAGAGGAATAATATTGTGCAGGAAAATGATAACACAAACTCAGAAAAAAATCATATATATCTTATTTGCTAAAGGGGAAGGAAAATGATCTTTTTAAACACTTAGAAGACATAAAATTCATAGTATAATAATTCTATAAAAAACCAAAAATGTAAAAGATAATTCAAAATTGAAATCTTTCGTTTAGAGATTAATAAATGTAATTATCGTACATCTTCAACTATAAATCATCTTAAAACAACATTTTTTCTTCGCTGTTTATGATGTTTTTCAGAGAGAAAATGGCTATTTTCCTGTTTATAATTGAAACTTTTACTTTAATATTCAATGTAGAAGGATGTCAAGTAAACGATGTAAGAAATCCACTGGCTATTTGAACAAAAGCCATGTTCTCTTGTAGGAGAATATTTCGTATCAAGAAATGTTCACTTTGGTTTTTCAAAAATGTTATTACTGCTGTAGTTATACTAATGAAATTATTTGCATCAGTTGTGTGATGCACAAAAATAAGCTTATATATTGATATGTCCTTCAATCACTCTCTGTACTACCTCAGGAATGAAAGAGTAATAATCATATCCCATTTAGATGTTTACGTTATGCTTAAATGAGACGTTATGTGTTATATACTCAAGAAATTTGATATTAAGTTTCTTATAGTAAAGTAGAGTGTAGGCCACTCCAGATTTTTTTAGTTTGAGTAACCCATTTTTTTCTCTTTAATGTAAAGAATGTTTCAGTTCTTCAAAGAGGGCCACATGCTTCTCTTAACTCTTTAATCTTCAATTATTTTTCTCTTTAGCCAATTCATCTTAGGCCTTTTTAAATGTTCATTTCAATCTAACAACATTGTTTACTTTTTTTTTTGGAAAGAAATATTAGTTAATATGTAACTCTCAACTTTTAACCTCCAAAAATCAACATCTGACGCTGAATGTCCAATGCTTAGAGCTCAATAGCTCCTTGAAAGTTATTAATAATAAACATATAATATACCGTCTTACCTCGTACACTACTGCTGTAGCTCTCGGACTGGTTTCGGGTGTCACCCATCTTCAACAAGAACTGATCTAAGGAATTCTACCTTTCTGATTATATAACCTACTTACTATCCCAATACTACCTAGATTTTATAACCTGAAAGTTATTCAAGGAGAGATTAAGAGATTAATTACTAATATTTGTTATCTTCAAGTAAATTTTACTTAAAGCATCTAATTTTAAGCTTTCTCATTATATTGATATTCAGGAAACCAAAATTTCATTCCAGAATAAACTGCAAATTTCCTTGAATCTATCAAATGAACAGTCTGATCTTAGATATTCGTCATAAATATCATTAGAGCACCAGCTTTAAAACTCATAAACAATTTACGTTATCCCTATTAACTGTCTCGATATTCGTAAATCATTGAGATAAATAGTAATAAATTTCAAACCCATAACGATTATCCTTTACATTTATAGCGAGAGTGTTAGGTTGTTTAGTGATAAAATGCAATATCGATCGGTAAAGGAGCCCCCGAATAGAACGAGAGTGACCGTGTTTTAATACATCTCGTATTTTGTCGAGTTACAGGTTTTTCCCATATAGTCTAATCTTCTCTTTCGTATGCTTTCAAAGTATAACATATTTTTTTCTTTTTTTAAAGAGAAAAATTTTTTTGTAACAACAAAGACTATACAATTTGATTCCATAAAATAAATAGGACCATATTTTTTTATTTTTTTTTTAACTGTGAAATTGCAATGTTATATATTCATTAATAAAACTTTTCCAAATAAAAATATTCAGATATTATTAAACATTTGTCACATTTGTTGATGAAAGTGTTCTCATTTTGTGTGAGTTAAAATAGCATTAATAGATTTGTTGATAAAATGAATATAAATCAATCTCAATTAGCAATGAATTTTGGGATGATTAACTTAAACTAATATTCGTGACTGTTTCATTTTATTTTACTATAAGTAAAGTATAGTGATCGTGAAAAAATTTGATCTCGAGATTTTGACGGGATTACGTGTTTTAAGGTCCAAAAGTCGTTTTATGAAGTTTTTTCTATGATGTCTGTGTGTGTGTCGTTGGATAGTATAGGTAGATAATATTGAAGTGTGAGGAATGGACTCTCACACAAGAGCCCTTTGCAAGAAAGAAGAGTTATGTTTGTTGCCAAATATCCATTTTTGTCACTATTCTAGTCTAATAGTGCATATCTATTATTTGCAAAAATTAAAAGCTCTCAGCTATAAAAGTTTTAAATTATACTGGAAAGCCAGCTTTGACTATGATTTGAATATGTGAAACTGGCTAATCACTAATATATGTTTTCTCAATATACATTCACAGCAACATTATAACAGAGTACATCCGCAAAAAAAAGATAACACTCGCACAGAGTTAATTGGTATATATGATTTTTTACAATTGGAAAGAAAAGTGATTTTTATTAAATTCTTGGAAGTCATAAAATTTCCAGTATAATAATTTTATAAAAGACCAAAACTGTAGAACATGATTCAAAGTTCAAAACATTCTTTGAAGAATAATACATGTAATTATTCTATATCTTAAATTAAAAATTATCTTTAAAACATTTTGTCTTAGATATTTTTTATATTTTTCAGACAATATAGGAATATTTTCAAGTTTTAAATGAGAAAATTTGTCTTTAATATTCAATGTAGAAGGAGGTCAGGTAAACTATGAAAGAAATCCACTCGCCATGGAACAAAAGCCATGTTCTGCTATAAGGAATTATTTACACTTTTGATTTTCAAAAAATGTTATTACTGCTGTAGTTATACTAATGGTACGAGTATTATATGCATCAGTAGTGTGATATACAAAAATAAACATATATATATATATATAGTTCAAAATTGAAGATAGGTAGCACAGAAAGTAAAAGAAACACACTTACAGACTCAAATTTTCGGGTAATCCGACTTCAGGAGAAAAGAGAAAGGGTGACCAAGCACGTTGTAGACGCAATGGCTAGTAACCTAATATATATATATATATATATTGCTGTTTGCCAGCAGAGCAGAACTCATCTTCTTCTCCTTCTCCTGATGACGACGAGGTAGAAATATTGAAGTGTGTCTTTTCTACGTGTTCTTTTATTTTAATCGTTTCATATATATATATAAATGTATTTTTATTGTGATTATCACTTTATTCATCGTAGCCTAACTAGTATAAATTTATTAATAATATATTTCATGCTCTACAAAATACCAATTTAAATTACCAATTATTAAATGAATAATTGAGTTGAACCGAAGTAAATATTGCGCATTTCGTAAAAGAGACGGTAGCTTATGGATTGACATGGCAACATCAATAAGAGATCATGAATATTTAATGGGCCTGCTGGCTTCTAAATAATTTTGCTTACTATGTCTAAGAAACATCATTTCTTCACTCTGTAGTCTCTCTGATGGATAATCCGGTTTTAAACTATAGAATTGAATACATTTAAATATTTTATAAAAAAAAAGGATTAATAAATATTCATTTTTAATTAATAACCATAAATTATTATTAAACTTGATGCCTCGGTAAGATCACAAAATGTAAATTAAAGCACCAACTTAACATCTGACTTTAACAATTTTAATTCTTGCTTGTTAAAGATTGAAAAAAATTGTTAGGTTCTAGTTTAGTGTTTTTGTTTGAGTTGATCTTTGGATCTTTGGTGATATTTTGTTACTGTTTCAAAGTGTTTAATCTTCTTTCTGATTACATGCATATTGTTATTACTACATAGGTTTGTAAACATCTTATTGCAAACACCCTTCATACTTTTTGAATCGTAAACGTCCGACGTTTTTTTGGATGTAGTGCATTTTTATGTAGAATTACTCATAGTCAAAGAATCCTGGGTTTAAATTGAGTACTTGTTGAACTCTTATTCATTTATTAACTCAAGCACACACACACACACACACACACACACACACACACACACACACACACGCACATAAACCCACATACGCAACTGAGTTTATTATAAAAATATCAAAAGTGGATTTACGAGATCTCAAAACAACTGAAGCCTTCTAAATGTGGAAATAATTTTTTTTTCATTAATAATTTTACTAAAAAAAAGTATGATAATGCAATAAGTTTAAAGAAACTAAGGCTTTCATTGAATAATGGCAAATGTTTTAAGGCAACGAAAAAAATTAATATTCTTCTAGATCTGAAATTTTAAAAACAATTTTTTGATTAGTTATTCCAATTATAACTTCAACCAATAACCTACATTTTAATTACATTGAATAAAAAACAATAAATTCATTTAATCGCATATTTGATACTGAAATAATTTCATTAACATTTAAGAAGATTGAAATTAATAAACTTCTCTTTATGAAAAAGCTTAGTAAAGTTTGTTGGAACTGAAAAGAGCGTAAGTATGCTAAATTATCTAATAATATAATCAACTTTCTTCTCCCATTATGCAAGCCAATATTTAATAACATTTAAAACAAAAGAGGATCAAATTAAAATCTGAATTGATAATTTATCGGCTGCAAGCACAAAAGAATGAAGTCAATTAATTAAAAATTATTTATTATACCGTTAACATTTTATTAAATATTGAAATTTTCTTGATTTTTATTATGAAAAACAATTCGTTTAATTGGATTTTTTTTTATTGCCATGGGGTTGTAACGTTTTGCTTTTCAGCAATTTGTTGATTGCAGGTTAATAGCTATTTCCTACACAATCTGTTTTAATAAAATTAGATGACTCATAAACATCGCTAATAATCTTGAGCACTTCAGGAGAGTGGCTTCAAGATTATCTCTTTACTACATAGATATGTATAGCTATCTAGATATCTTATCGGTGTATTGACATAGTTCAGAGGTTCCTAAAGTGGGTTCCGTCGAAACCAGGGGATCCTTAACAGACTGTCTGGGGTTCCGTGAAAACATTTAGTAAAAAAATTGTCTAAAATTTTTTTTTGTGGGTATGGATTTATTCTATATTTTATGTGAATCATGAAACCGAATAATGTTTATATTTACATATACCCATAAGTAGAAGTAGTCAAAATTTTATTCATATTTAAGACGAATCACTAGTCCGTTTTTGGAACTACCTGATTCCAAATTTCCTGCTATTGCAAAAGTAGCACTTCACACATTGCTGCCATTTCCCACTGACTATTTATGTGAAACTGGATTTTCCCTTTAAACTGCCATAGAAACCAAATACCGAAGTACACTTAAACCTGGGGCTAACTTGAGAATCAAACTCTCAACTATAAAGCCAAAAATGATTACAAAACAAAACTCTGTGTTAAAATTGAAGTAATTCTGTTTTATATGTTATGCACTTGTGGATAATCTTTTAGTTTTGAATTTTTATGCGAAAAATACACATTGCAGTATTATTACGTTTTTAATTGTTTTTAAAGTACATACTTTTTAAAAAGGCATATGAAAATATTTATATTATGATTGCATGAAATCATTAGAATCTGGGGATTCCGGAAAAGTTACTGGAACCAAAAAGGGTCGAAAAAAGTTTGAAAAAATCTGACATAGTTAATCATAGTTAACCAGAGGCTGAAATTCACAACAAATAAATTCCGCGAAATAAATTAAATAAAATTAGTTGCCCCGAGGGACAACGTGCTCATTTTATTCGCTTCTAGTGAATAATCGAGAGCCAGACTGGGTTTTGAAACCCAGACCTACCAGCCCAAAGGCAAGCACGTTACCACTGGGCTAATCTGCCTCATAAAAAAAATTAAGGTGAAGGTACACAAAAGTGAACTGAACACTTTTTAATATCATTTCTTAAAATAAATGTAATTATTAAAATTTTGCACTCACATTAAGACATTATTAAATAATAATTCAGTCAGATTTTATGTACGACAGAAAAAATAAATTCCCGTTTGAATCAATGAACGATAAAGCCATACAATTAATTATTTATTAATATTCGTGAAAGAGGTGTAATTACAAAATGTTTATATGGACTTACATCCAGGTTGAATTAAAAACATGTCAAAAATAGATTAGAAAGACCTTAAAATGTGTCATTTCAGAATAGAATTTTTCATAATACTTACTATGTTTACTTTTTGAAGGTAAAAATGTAAACAAAAAATGATAGTGAAAGGAAAACAATTGTCTTTTAAGAAAACAAGGCATTTGGAAAGAAGGAGCGCTGAGAACCTAGTCTCTTGTTGGTTGAAACCATAAATGGATAGTGCACTCATAATTCCACTAAATTGTTTTAAGTGCTTCAGACATTACATATACTTGCCAAAGCATAAACTGAAGGCAAACGGAGTGAATGGAGACTATCAGGAGGATGCTGCAGGTAGTACGTCTTGTTAATTCTGGTGACTCCAGCTAATCTCTGACAATGGGTTTTTTCCTCGCCAATTTGGGTGAGTTAAGGGGGTAATTAAGTTAATACGCTTCTCCTTGTTTCTCTAATGCTATCTGCCGACTCAACTAATGTGGGTGATATTTTCCCCTGTCCTCTTCTTCTAATTGATTCAACCTACTTATGCCTCAACTTCTTTCTTTATTTTTTTTTTACTGTTTCACTTTCTTTTATTAAAAAAAAAAAAAAAAAACGGATCGAATCACAAATAACCTTCAGTGTAAAGAAAAACTTTGGTTACATAAAATATTATAGTTAATACTATACATAATATTATTGTATTAAAGGAAAGTAAGCCATCTTATCTCTTTAATTTTTCTCTACACCCCAAATGTTTCGGCGATCTCCTAAAGCCAAGTTAGTCTATTGAAATTTCGAAGTTCCCAGCATGATAAGGTTGATTAGACGAAATAATCACTAATTATCATAAAGTTAATTATGACGAAATAAGTTTCGTAATTTATTAAGTTTACTTGCTGTCGTCATTTAAGTTTACACGCATTTATTTAATCGTACTTTTTTTTCTTATTCAATGGAATAACAGTTACAAATAAAATTCTTTTTCTTTCTTTGTGACTATGACAACTTTGGTGGGTTTAGTGTACACCTTCGTATAGAAATAGTCAATCCCACTTCTAACGAGTACATCTAAGAAGGGAAGTTTGGCCGTCACTGCTATGTTCTAAGGTTAATTTTAGACCAGAGACCTCTTGGAGGCGTTGATGTAGCTGATAGAGTTTGTTGCTGTCATCTGTAACTATAAAAATATCGTCAATGTACCGACAATATATGGGTGGCTTCGACAAGGTGGAAAATACCTTTTTTTCAATGGTTCCCATATAAAAGTTGGCGAAAAGTACTCCAAGAGGTGAGCCCATGGCTACACCATCAATCTGCTGGAACATGCGTCTATCTGGCGAAAGAAATGCGGCTTCCTTCGTACATACCTCCAGCAATTGTTTAAGTGCTAACCTGGGTATATCAAGTAAGTCTGGGTTCCTGCTTAGGGGGGTAGATTTATTCAAGGATATAGGATAAGGTCTTGTCAACAGGGACGTTAGTAAAGAGAGACTCAACGTACAAAGATGCTAGATTGCCTTTAGCGTTAGATGTCTTGAGCAGTTCCAGGAAGTCTATGGATGAAGAGAGGCTGTATTCAGATGGGATGAAAGGCTTAAGGATAGTATTTAATCGTTTTGCAAGATGGTAAGTAGGGGTGGGAATCCGGCTGAGGGTAGGTCGGAGGGGATTGTCGGGTTTGTGTATCTTCACAGTCCCATAACAGTAGCTAAGGTCAAAATCACCTTTTAGTAAAGGCAGAGAGAGGTTTCCTTTCTTTGAGTTAATGATTCTAATTATTTTACTAAACACATTCTTGATGTCTTCAACCGGGTTTCTTTTGATTAACTAAAATTTAGTACTCTCACTGTGTAGGCTGTTGATTTTAGATTGATACTCCTCGGTGGGCATGAGAACATAGCAAGCTGCCATGTCAACTCTCCTAATGGTAATAGAAGCGTCATTTCTAAGTGATTTAGCTGCTTCATTGTGTCTTTTTATATTCCAACTGGAGCAGTTGGGTTGTTGACTCTGACGAAGACCGCTTGTTATTGTTGAAAGATCATAGTCTTGTTTTGCCATTTCATTTTGTGGTTTGATCATTGATGTATATATATATAACCAATTAAATAAAACAATTCCATGAACCAAATTATTTATATATATATATATATATATATATATATATATATATATATGCACATAAATTCAAACTAGACAGTTGTTGCTTAAATGTACAAAGTGTTTCATTTGTAAAATAACATATTAGTTTTTGGTGTTTAAAAATTTTATACTTCTGCCAACGAAAAAGGTTTTAAACAAAAACTGAAACGTTGGTAATGAGACTTAGTTTAATTTGAACCTGAAGAACTGACCGTGTCTGATAAACTTAGTTTTATAAATATATATATAAATATATATACACTTTAACACATAGAAAAGAACACAGAAAGACACTACAGAACTCACTTCGATATTTCGACATCCGTCGTCATAGGGGAGAAGTGCGAAGTACTCGCGTTGAGAAGCAAACTGCTACTGGCCTCCAGAGTAACTCGTGGAACCACCGCAATATATATATATATATATATATATATATATATTTTCGTTAACACAAAGAAAAAAAACACAGAAAATCACTATAAACCTCACTTCAATATTTCGGCACCAGTCGATATCAGGAAGAGGTACGATGTACATGTGTCGAGAAGCAAATTGCTATTGGCCTCCAGAGAAACTCGTTGAACCACCTGCTGTGCTGTTCTCCGAAGGAGGAGAGGAATAATATAAATCCCTTCAATATTTATTTAAATATCAAGTTAAATAATATAAGATAAAATAATATAATAATAGAAAATTATATAAATATTCCAGTTTTCCTCTGATATACTTTTTAATTCTTACTTCTGGAGAGCTAACTGCTTATGTGACGAGAACAGTTCCACAGATTGCGTCGTACTGATTACATCATGTATACATTGATTTATATTGGCTTGTTTGGGAAAACGCGCTAACTTTCTTTTGAAGGCTTTAACATTAGAATAGAGATCGAAATAACCTTTGCCCATTGTAGTTGCTTTGATTTGGAAGTGTATTTCACGGGAGATTTCCAACTGAAAGTTGTTGACACTTGACTAAGGCTGAATACAATGAAAGAGATTCAAAATCTCTTCTGAATACGCTATTTTCACATTGAAAAGGTTTATTTAATCAGAGATTAACTTCAGGATTTTAGCAAAGCATTTAAATCAGTAGGAATAAATAAAACCAGCAAGAGATTACATTCTGTTAAATAAGTCGTCTTGAATGCAAGCATTCAAATCCTTGAGACTACATCTATGGCTGAAACTTTGTATGAAAACAAATGATATACTCTTTCAATAAACTTTAAAAACAATCTAAAGTTTTTTAAGGGATTCGGTCAGTTTTTTAGGCGACTTGATAACTAACACACCTATTTTAGCAAACGGTCGATATATTATTGAATCTGTTTTATATACGAGTATATATATAAATATATACCACAATTAAAAGAAACGGTCCAGCGGACTTTTTTAAAATAAAATAAATTCAAAACGAAGGAAACACACAGAAAGACACAGACATAACTCACATCGAAATATCGATGTGAGTTATGTCTGTGTCTTTCTGTGTGTTTCCTTCGTTTTGAATTTATTTTATATATATATATATATATATATATATATATATATATATAAACCTGCTAATCTTCAATCTATCTTCTCTCACATCTCTTCTCCTAAGCCTCCAAAAACTGCTGGTGGTATGGTTCAATGCGGACGTCGTGGATGTCTAACTTGTCCTATCATCAATCCTGTTCCTTCCTTTACCTCCTTCCATAGTAAACGCACCTACCCTATCTCTCACAAGACCTCTTGTACCTCTGGTAACTGCGTTTACCGTTTGGATTGCACCCAGTGTGATTCTTTTTATGTGGGTTTGGCTTCCACCAAGCTAAGCCTGCGTATGAATAATCACAGGTCATCCGTTGGCAAACGCAGTGACCTTCCCGTTGCTACTCATGCCAGCTCTCACGGACTCAGTTTTAATGACTGTTTCCGTGTACAGGTCCTGAGGCAGATTGATCAGACTAATTCGAAAGTTACTCTGAGAGCTTCAGAAGAAGCACTTATTAGTCTTCTGGGGGGTAGATCGGCTCCTGGGCTTAACCTCAATCGTTGATTTTTTTTCCTCTTATTTTTTAGTTGTTATCAGCTTTTAATTTTATTTTAGTTAAATGTTTTCATTTTTTAATTTTTATTTGGCTTGTATCTCTTTATCTTCCCTGTCTACCTTTCCTCCGAATGTTGGCTACCCTGTTTGAGTGCTTCAGTTCGAACGCCAAGTCAGTCGTTATCAGCCTTTGGAGCGATTCACTTCTTTTCCTGAAGACGAGGACATCGAAATATAGTAGTGAGTTCAGTGATTTCCTTTCTATGTGTTCTTTTTAAATTCTAGTTTATATATATATATATATACACGAGTTCAAAATTCAAGAAGAGTAACACACAGAGTAAGGAAAGACTAAAATCTTCGGGTAATCCGTCTGCAGGAGAAAAGAGAAAGGGAGACCAAGCACGTTGTAGACGCAACGGCAAGTAACCCGTTACTTGCATTCATATATATTACTTATATATGAAATATATATATATATATATATGTATAAAGATTTCACATAAACAAGTGAAATAACAATCAATGATCAAACCACAATATGAAATGCGACAGCAATAATATTGCTGTTATTATTGCTATAACAGCAATATTATAAATTAATTTGTAAATATTCTTATAATCATTTCATAAATATTTTATACATTCTTAATTCGAACAAAAGTCTCGTAAAGCTAAATTTATTTTTAGCTTAAATTTTTCAATTTTAAATTTTTTTATAATCATACCACCCAGTATTCAATTATACTACTAAAGTAGAACTTACCACAAAAAATTGGCTGCTATTGTTGGGTAATATCCTACTTAATCCGGAATGGAAGCATTTTTGTTATTTAGCAATTTATTATATACAATTCCTTTCTTCTTTTAATAAAATTCAAATAAAATTACATATAAAAAAAACCCGTCATATTTATTTTCATATAAATTTATTTATAAAAAGATTTCACATAAACACGGGAAATAACAATCAATGATGAAACCACAATAAGAAATGGGAAAACAAGACCAAGATCTTTTAACCGTAACAAGCGGTCTTCGTCAGAGTCAAAAACCCATGGGTTGGTTTTGTGGGTTGTTGGTCTTGTTTTCCCATTTCTTATTGTGGTTTGATCATAAATTTATTTATTTGATACAAATTTATTTTATCATTTTTTATTTATTTTCTTGATAAAATTATAAATAAATATAATTATAATGAAATTATAAATTATTTATTTCATTTATTTTTTACTATAAAATTGAAATAGTTTAACTTCAAAAATCAATAGAGGAATTACTTTATTTTTCGTAATTATTTTTTTTAGACCCTTCTAAAAAAAATGCTAAACTATATTATTTATATCTAATTTTTATATTATTGAAGATGTCTTGTTATGATATTTATATTCAGAAAACAGCGATTGATTATACGAAAAAAAAGCAACATTTTTAAAAAGGAATAATTTTTACTTGGCTGTAAGCCTGGAATAGATTTTGTGATTTCTTATGCTTCAAATAAATTGTCTCATTCGGTATTAATCCTGCGTAATACAAAATATAATATAAATAAAATGGAAAAGAAGGAAGGTAGAAATGAAATATACATAATTTTTTAGCTTAAATAATTTATTAGCATTACCAATGAAGATTTCCAGTTCCAGTTCTCTAGATCAACATTGTACCATTGAATTTTATTATCAATTAAACTAGAAACAAATATCTTAACCTTCAACTAAATAAGACAACTATATTGTGGAACTATAAGTTAAAAGAAAATAACGTAAAAGCTGGAAACACTATTAGTTACATTTAGGACACAAAAATAATGTTATTACTGTTAAACTGGAAAATATATTTTCTTTTACTTGATTCAAACAGAACTAACAATTCTATAAAAAAAATACATTCAAATGAAGTTATTTTGATATTAAAATGAGCAGCTCTATAAAATGTTAGAATTAATATTTAATTTTATTTACAAATCTGTTATTCATTTTATATATTAAACTTAAAAACATTTATCCATACACTTTTATAATATATATATATTTATATAAACCTATAAACAATTTATTAGGTTAAAAAAAAAACAGTAGGTATTTCAAAGGTAAATTCATTAATTTACAACGAATAGAAAAATAAACACCTTTTACTTAAAAAAAAAAATGAAATAAAAAAACAAAAATGAACAAACCATTTACAAAGGTGTTCGAGATTTTCGTAACACAAATTACTTTTGTATCATATAGTTTTTATATTTTCAAAAATATAGCCGATATGTAAAATTTTTAAATTAGGATTTTTTTTTGTTTTTTGTTTTTTTTTTGGGAAGGCTAAACAGTGACTTATATATTATGTACAGCTTAACTGAAAAGTCATTTACTGTATTGGGGACTGGCTATAGGTATTTGTTCGTCTATACGAGCTATCGTTTCTCATATTTAAAAACAAAAAAAAAACTGCTATAAGGCGTTGTAAAAATCTGAATTTGTCAATCAGAACAGAC
The DNA here is from genome assembly GCA_026182355.1 of Hermatobates lingyangjiaoensis. Classification (NCBI taxonomy): domain Eukaryota; kingdom Metazoa; phylum Arthropoda; class Insecta; order Hemiptera; family Hermatobatidae; genus Hermatobates; species Hermatobates lingyangjiaoensis. The sequence goes on from JAPFBL010000430.1 coordinate 5,105,039, forward strand.
GAAAATTACAGATGTAATTTTTTTTAAAAAAAAAGCACTCGTTGTTGAGAGTCAGGTCAAATATAGAGTAAGTACTTTCTCGAGGAGGGAGGGCACTTCAATTCAATATTTGCTGTTATCAGCAGTTAAACAGAGTTTGGTTATTACAAACTCAAAGTTTTGCTTTATGATAGATTTTTACCTCAGAAACCAAAGTAATTCCAGTCGCTAGAATTGGAATGAGATATAGTCTTAATACCAGTGTGTTAATATTTTTCATGCAGGATATTGGAAATACTTGTGCACGTCTCTCGGAAAGAGCTTAAAACAAAAGTCAAGAGATAAAAGTTACAATATCAAGTATTCGTTAAAGCAGAATTTAGGGGAATCATGCAGAATCAATGATGTTATACTGAATGCAAGTCGATGTCAAAAATAATCCGGTACGTGACTTGCTCATAAATATACCACACTTTACACCTCTAGAGCATTACTGAAGGTAAACGTCTAAAGTACAGCCTTACAGTTAAAACTATTAAATCTTGTCATTTTAATTTAGATTCATTATATAAAAAAAAACCTATTACGACTTAACTATATATGCTTGTACTATAGAAGTAAACTATAAGAAGCAAAGGATTATTTTCAACATAAATTTGTTATAAGTGAGATATAAAAGTGAGCATTTTAGTATTTTTTTTAAGGGTGGTGAGGGATTATGACAGTATTGTGAATGAAGCTAGAACAAGGGTGCCAACGGGGTCCACACGGATCTTCAGAGGGCACCCTTGCCCTTGGGTCACAGAATCCTCAAAGAGGGTCCCACAAGTAACAATAACTCCTTTGGGGGTCCAAGATACGCAGTAAAGTGTCCGGTACAAAATTTACATATCCCAATGTAGCACAGCGAAGATTTAAGTATGTCAATAACATACTCCCGTTAGATTATTCAAACATTGTCATTAACATCAGATATTTTTCACATTATTTTAACATAAAATTTAATATTTTAAAAAGTTGGATCACTCTTTTTGTTGTAATATTGAAATTTATTTTGTTATCATTTATTGGATCAATAATTCTAAAATATTAAAAAAGAAATGTTTGTTAAATAACGAAACTTTTTTAGTATTTGGAAATCATTTGTTGTTTTGAATGAATTCAATTGTTTCTTTGCTTAATTATTACTTATTTGCATAAAAAAATATATGTCTAAATACATGCGTAAATTATTTTAGGTTTAAGAGGATTTACAATTTTTCAGATATATTATTAAACAATAAGCATAAATTATTAATTATCATTATAAATATTATCAACACTTTTTGTGGCCTCTGTTATTCACTATTAATACATTGCCAATTTTCGACCACACATTAATCATCATCAAGGCTGTACTCGAGAAAAAGACGAGAGCTTTAAAAATTACCATATCACCTAAGTATTTGAAGGTCGTACGAAATATTGTTACTCCAATTCCTATGTTATAATATTTAAACAAACATTTTAAAAAATGTCATTTTGAACTAACAAAACGTCATTATGAAAATTTGAAAAATGTTTGGTAAATATTCAAACTCTTGTGTTGGAATAACCTTATTATATTTCTTATAAACTTCGATTTTTAGGTGAAATGATGAACAATGTAACTGTTTAACTTCCTTTTTTCCATTGATTTTAGTATATAACCTTGATGACTAATTCTTGGTCGAAAACTTGCAATATATTAATAGCGAAAAACAAAGGTCTGAAAAAGTTATGAAATTGCAACCTAATAAGAAAAACAAGAACGATCGAAAATTTCTAGCAAATAATTAAATATTTTAACCGATGTATTTTTATAAGTATCATTTTTATTAGAATTAATTTTTCATTGTATTAAGAATCTGTAGATTAATTTATAATTAATTAATGTCACTGCTCTGTTACTTATACATGGTTAAGTATTATATTATTGCTTATTTAAATAATTGAAAATATAAGTGATAATGGTTGGGAATTCAATTTAGAGATGGTTCAATAGAGAACCCAAAGCAACGTCAACGGATCGCAAAAGATAATGGAGGAGTAATTTAATTCATTAGCATTATATGATAAATGGGATTTAAATTAACGTAATGGGGCGTTTTGGAATTGTTTAACTAATACCAATGAACACATTACCTTGTGGTTCTATAACAGAGGTCAATACAACCTGAAAACAGAAGTAGTTCAAACTATACATGCAGCTGTTTCAACTGGTAACTATATTTCAAGTGGAGCGACTGTTTATTATGACCAGTTTATTTTCGAATTAAATCTCTGCGCCAGCAAACGTTTTTTTCTTCTACCAGTCCCCATTTTACAGTAATACATTTCACATATAAAAAAGAGTCCTATTTTTCTTTATAAATTCAGTTTTTTTTTTAAAAAATAAAATACTATTAAACATTAAAAATATTAAAAAGAAATATATATTAAAAATAACAAAAAAATTATCCTATTTGGAAAGGCGTGAATGCATTGGGAACTTATTGATTCAAAAAGAACCAACAGTGTAGCAAACATAAGAACACTGCTAAATGATAATTTTATCACGCATAAATAAACAAATATATATTCATATAAGTAGCTCCATCATTTATAAAAAAATAAAATTTATCAAAGCAAGTTTTAACAAAGCGGCAAAGTACAAGAAGGTAACTCCCAATTAAACGATAGTTATACATTTACTTTAAAATCCTGCTTAAAACAGGTTTAAAAAGGAACATGTTAATGAAATCAACACAAAAATTACACGATTTAAGAGTTAATACAATAAAGTACTTTTAAAAGGAAGTTATAGACATAAAGAATAATATATGACACTTAACATTCAATAGCAAATCAAGAAAAGGAAGGAGAACGGAGGAATAGAAGAGCTCGTATAGGAAGAGCTAATGTACAAGTGAGGTGGATAGGTGTATGTACATTTGTGCAGGCTTTGTATTATACACATATCAAGGCTTTCAAAGCAGCCCCCTTTTTTTTTTATACATTTCAACTTACTTATTGTTCTCTTTAAATAAAGTTCCCGTCATATTTTTTTAAATGTTTTTTTTTGTGTAAAAACGATGGTCTTAAGGAGGGTAGGGGAGGTTAGAGGATAAAACAATTATACCAAAAAACCTCATCCTCTAATGTTTATTTCAGAACACACGGAGTATTTTGAGAATCAGAGTTGAGTAGACTAATTGAATTACAACTTTTTTTTCGGCTCATATAGAATATTTCGGCCCCCGCAAAAGTTAAACTGCCCCTTAAAAACAAGAAAACTATTAGTATTTGGTTATATTATATTAAATGTGATTGTAATTTAATACATGATAGAATTTAAAAATGGAATATGTTTCTAAAAAAAATATGTAATTAATATTAAATATATATAATTACTAAGGTAGCATACGTTGGAGAAATTATTAATAAAAATTATCATCCATATTCCTATAAAAGTATACTCTCTTAGCTAGTACGTTGTTTTCATACCTTGACCGGGTTCAGAACTCGACCATTGTAAAGAGTAGTTTGTTCTTGATCATGGGCTAGCAGGTATCTGGTTTACGACATAAGACGGTGTATTTTATCATGATGTTACCAACAACTCTTGTCGTAATAATGATACTGTCACATTATCTAGAAATTGTTTAAGAGCTGGTAGTTTTTTAGAGGATACAAACTTGCAAAATCCTAACAAGATATTCTTTGTTATACTGTTTGACTTCTACTGCTAAAGGCGATAAATTATACATAGAGCTGATTGAAATTCTGGAAGAAAATAAATAATAAAATTTGTTTCCATTTTTAACAATTTTACTTGGTACCCATTTCTGAAAAGTATAAAAAATAAATTATCAGAAAATTCAATTTTTAATGGGGATAAATGTACCAAAAAAAGGACTCAATTTACTTCAGTCCTATTTTTATGGAGGAAGAGGTCCCGAACGTGCAGTGGACTCCAGTCCTTTTGGAATTCGATACCAGTATCAAATGAGTCTAAGAGATTCTTTTGTAATATGGCCACTTTGACTCTCCATGTCTTCTTTTTGACATAAAAAAATTGTTTTTGTTATAAACAGATATGTTATGTTGTACAGCAAGATTATGTTGGTACAACATATAAAAGACTCGTGAGTATATGCTTTTTGCTTTTGTTGATGCTTGTCGAGAAAGCCTGGCTCTGTGAGGGCCGACTTTGCATATCACGAAGACTACTTCGTTTCAAGGGGATGTGGCTAGTTACTTGCGAAGTGAAAATGTACTTCTCTAAAAACACTAAGATGATCTGCTTTATCATGGTATGATTGAAAGGCAAAGATAAATGTTTCATTCAAAACAGGTTTTACATTATTATAAGTTTCATGTTTAGTATAGTTTGTATTTATACTTATAAGAGTCTCAGTATTCCTAATCAATTACACATTATCTTCTAATGTATTGAATTGATTCCTTGAATCAATTTTTTCTTGAACCCTTGACAATGGTGTGAATAATTCATCTGTGTGGAGGTATGTCTATCTGTTCATGAAATTATTATTTAGTAAATAACTTAAGTAGCTGGAATCTTTTCTTCAAAACTGTTTGGTGAGGAGACAAATATAACAGCCATAAAAAGTATATTTCTCAAATAATAATAAAGAAAGCTGGTCTGCTCGTTTATTTGGTCTTGCGAAATGTTTTATGTTTAACGATTCCCAAAACTTCTTATGTTTATATGATTGACCAGCAATGATAATAAAAGAGACATTCGAAATATTGAAACATGAAACATTTTGTAAAACGTTAACGGGGAAAGAGACCACCACCTGGGAGATGAAGTATTTGCACCATTTATGAACACTGAAAAAGATAAGAGGATGGAGAGCAAGAAATCACGAATAAAGTCTAGTATACATATAAAAAAAAATAATACATCATAAGACAAAATATAATAATGATAGGTACTCAGTTGCTCCGGACAATGGACAGATTTGAAACGGGTCAGGCTAAGAAAACAACTTAAAACAGTAATCATAATGAAAGAGAAAAATGAAAAAACTTTGCATTGTTTGTTTGAATGAATTATAAATTTAAACGATTTAATTTCTTTGTATCAGTGATAGCAGCTTATTTAGGAATGCTTTTCAGAATAACATTAATTCTGATAATATTTATACACGGTAAGAGTTACATAATGTAATTATTATGTTGTATTTGCCGTTATGAAGGAATCATCTGATTTCAAATGTGTTACTGAGGAGGATTAATTTTGTTCATTATAATATACATGCTAGAGTGGAAAAGCTTTGTTGTTTTGTAACAAAAGAGACTGGTTTGAACTCAACTCTGATGGGAGGGTAAAACACGTTCATCCTGAAACAGGAATGACGTGACGGCAACAAGAAGAAATAAAGAGAAGGAGGTATGAGAGTCAGCTGCAGTTGAATAATGATTTGCTTATTGTGTGGATCAGAGCTCATTATGAAGGGACAAGGTTGGAAGATGTATACAAAAATTGAGAATAAAAGGGTGTTTTCGATAGAGTAGGAAATGAGAGGAGGAAAAAGTCGAAACAATTTAGGAAAGGGACTCAGAAATATTCTCTTCTTATTAACGCTTTAATTTGAGGAGAAAAATCTTTAGGATTGGGGAAAATGGAAATGAAATTACTTTTTTTTTACTAAAGGATGAGATTGAAAATGAATGGAGCTAATTATGGAGCGCTCCTAGAATTTAATTGGTGGGATGAAATGGAATACGAAAGTTCCCTGCCTTGACTACAATATAGTGTGGCAGGGCAGGTGACAACTAGACATTGGCACTGTCTGGTGTCTGCGATGGGGACCTCGAAGGCGACGTCGGAGGCGTGACGGTGGGATGGAGCAGGATGTAGAGGATGACGGCGGAGGGGGAGGGGAGTGGCCGACAAGTTCCCCGCCAGGACTATAGGACGAGGTCCGGCAGGGGTGCTGGTGACTAGGCGTTGCCAGTGCCCACTTTTCGCTCTTTGTAGTAAATCTGCTCCGATTCCTTGTCGCAGAGTAGCAGGAATACGGCACCAAACAGGAAGATGGCGGCTCCCCAGCCAACGCCGTATGCCCACCCGAACTCCCATACTGACCTGTTACCTGTCAACAAATATTCATATATCATTCACCACGGGTAATACACAATTCAAACACATATAAAATTATACAGAGCAAGCGGTGGATTAATCGTATCCGTCAATATGATACCATGAACAAAGGTCTGTTGGTTAACGGTGAAGCGATTCATCCTTCTTGAATACATATATTTAAATACACTATGTCTGATTTCCATTAATTTACTGGACTTGGGAAATTGCTCATTCATCAATACCAATTAATCTACTTGATTTATCTGGAGTCGGGTAAAAACTACAATGGAATGACCTTCAACAACTGATAAAAGAACGTGATATCGGAAAACGTAAGATTCCGGGTTTCAAATTATTTATAAACAGTATGGAGAGTAAGGAGAATGTGCTTATGTAAGTAAAATTAGAGTGTGCTTACTTTTTGAAAGAAATGGTTTTGAAGCATGTATTTCTCATGTTAAAATGCTGTAGAGGACTTCATATACCCATATACCGTGACGACTACACAATGCGGTTGTAATAATATTAATATATATATGTACCAACGAATTCATCACTAATTCAGTATAGTGTTTCAGTCAAAATCCGGATATAAGGCTACATATTTGGCAATATGATGAATGGTAGCAGTTTCATAATTCATTCGAATCAGTTATACATATTAAAACACAAGTACCAGATGTGCTTAGATTTCACTATTGGAGATCTTCATTAAAAGGGGAAGCATTGGAATTAATAGTAGCTCTGGAAAGCAGAGCAGTAAATTGTAGTCCAGCATGGAACCTTTTAGCACAAAGGTATGGCAGTATCAGTGCTTAATTAATAAGTATGTGACAGACAGCATTATTCACTTTGACTGATGGGACAAATTTCAGTGTATTAAGAAAATTGGTAAATTCTGCAATGAAGCGTATTCGTTATTTAACTGTCCAACGTCGGAACACTCTGATTATAAACTTGGCGGTAGACAAACTAAATTTGTTAATATTACACGAAAACCAAATTGAATCAGATGAGGACAGCTTGCCCATTTTAGCAGATATATTAAAATATTGTTATAGTCGTCTAGTTTAGGAGGCTGTAGAGAGCAGTGAACAAACCACAACCGAGGTCTTGGCTTAAGTCATCATAGCTAAATCGAATGAAAACTTTTTCATGTCATACTAATTGACATATCTGAATAAAGAAATGTTTATTTCGTGTCAAGTCTAATCCAGTTTATTTCTGTGATGTATATATTATCGATTGCAGATACAGAAAACAAAATAAAAAAGCAAAATTTTATACTTCAATTATTTGAACTGTACAAAATATTTATCGACCGATTTCAAATAAAAAATTTGTTAATGATGTGATTCAGCTGCACAATATTTTATTACCATCCAGATAGTGGAGGTGGTTAAAAACTTCAACAACTTCCCTTAGTCTTTTCAGAATCGAAACAAAGGCTCCTTCTACAGCAATTCAGTAGCATCTACATCTAAATATTAAAATTTTGCAAACTGTGTTGCTAACTGTAAATCACTATACTAAGTAATCAAGGATCACTATATTTAATCAGAGTCTCGTTAGATAGTGATCTAGGGTGGGAAGGGAGGGTTAGAGATTCCAAAACATTATTTTTTTTCATTCTGAGGCTTAATATATATATATATATCTGATTGGTTGATGAGGGACCAAATAAGGTTGACTCATTTTTTCAGTTGAAGGCTTCAATATATATATATATATATATATACAAAATATATATATATATATATATATATATATTCACTTAATAAACAGAGAAACGATCCAAACTGGACACAATGACAGTTCAAAATGGAGGATAGGTGGCACCCAAAGTAAAGAAACACACTTACAAACTCAAATTTTCGGTCAATCCGAAAATTTTGGAGACCCAACCGTCTCTGAACCAGCGCGCTTGGTTTTCTTCTCTTATCTCTCCTGAAGACGGTTCAAACCAAAAATTAGAGACTGTAAGTGTGTTCTTTTGATTTCTCTATGTTTCTTTATCTATATTGAACTATATTTGTCTGTTTTGGATCGTATTTCCAACGAAAAATATATAAAGCATATTTTCGTTATAGTATTTGAGTATTTGTAATGAATTTTTGAGGTGAACTAGAGTAGCCCGGTGGCTTACCTCATCTTCTCTGGAATGGTATATCCGATCACGTAATTCCTCGGAGATGAGTTAACATCCCTAGAATGATGCCCCCCCCCCCACCACAAATTATTATATTTATCATTAATAATATTATATTATTATTAATCATATTAATTATTATATTATTATGTATATGATAATATTATATATTGTTATAACCATGGGTCTGTCGATTTGCGGGAGTGACGGCTGCAGTGGCTGCTATCTGACTTGCAGCCAGACAGTGAATAGGTCATTTGTCCGAGGTCACTATGGTCGTCCCGCAGGGTCCTCACAAGCGCGGGGCCCAGGGCGGTTGCCCGGGTTTGCTCTAGCTTAGGATAGGCCTGGAAGTTAAGCCTGTTTTGATTATTCATGTGCCACGGTCTTTCGACCACTACATGAAGAGTAAGTTAAGCAGTCGTTGCCGAACCTATAAGATGTCAGGTACTCGCTGGAAATCCCTATTTTCGATACACTTGATTTTAGCAAAATTTAGGACCCTAATTATAAAATGTTAGTTATGTACGTATCACAAAGGAATTTTTGACTTGTGTGTTCTCTCGTGAGACAGCCACTTCAACCTAACCTAGTTGGTGAATCATTAGATAATTTTTTTAATAGGAGAATATCGAATACAGGAAATATACTCAGAACGAAAATATACACAGATATTAATGCAATAAGTCAGTTTTTGTGTTAAAATTCCAGATTATGTTCAATCTCAACCAATATTGCCAATATTACCCAAATTTCAATTAAAGTGCTAACAACTATATAGCTAGGTGATCCAATAATTGATAAATTGACACTAATAACCTAATAGAAGCTGTTTTTTGATTTGTTATGTGAAGCAGAATTCAGACTCAGTAATCAACTGCTCTTAAAAATACTTAAAAAAAAAGTCACAATTAACGTTAAAGGATCAAATTTTAGTTCAGTATAGCTCTTAACTAGTTTAGATGAAACAAATGTCTACATTGAAACATTTTGGTCGGTATGACCCAAGAGATGTCTCAATATATTATAACAGCTTAACAAGGCTGCATCAAATCTCTTCAACATGAACGATAAAGGAAGATTAAAAGACAACTTCCCTTCACTGTTATGTGAATTGTCGCAAGTTTTTCATCCTGGGGAGAACGGTCTCATGAGAAACGCCAGCAGAGCGAATTCCATTTGGTATCATCCGGTATATCCACGGACCAAATTATGTACACTACCGAAATTTCATTAGCAACACCATATTAAATTTGACTTTAATTTTAATAATTGTACTTTAATATTTCATCGAATTAGTTAATTTAAATATTTCTTGGTTACTGATTTTCGATCTGAAATACCGCCTTCAAAGCAAGAGGTGTGTTTAGTTTCGTGCCAATCGATGGTACTGACCATCATATTACTGCCTGGAGGAACAGGTTGATGTGTTATAATTCAGTGTGAATAAAAAATACACTCCATTCATTGCAGTGAATGTTCAATAATTTTATTTGTGTGGCATTGTTTATCCAGTTCATTCACCAATGTCAATTCATCTCTGTCACTACTATCTCCTCACCCTCTTCCTCCATTATTCGACCCAACCCAACCGTAATAACAGTAATATGGGAAATTACAACTTCCTGAAGGAAACCTACATTAGTCCTTGAAAATAAACATTATCAAGATTAATAACTATGCATCATCTACCTTTAAGAGTTAGAAAAGACCAGGCCACCAACATTCATAAAATAAAACTCAATAGAAAAGTTTTAGTGAAAAATATCAAAGAAAACGACCTCTGCAGAATGTAAACTTCTAAAGAAACCAAATCTTAATAGCCAGGCTACAAACTTCTGCAAGATTTTAAAACTAGATGGTGGGACAGAATATATCAACCACTCCAGAGAAGTTTGAAGATAGTATGCGTTTAGTTTATTTTTTGCAAATTAGAGAACCACCAGAACTTTTGGAACCTGATGCCAAAACCAAATTGAATATTCTTGGTGTTGCAATTTTTTTTGTTTCGTATTTTATTATATTATATTTTTATCAATTTTTTTTCATTTTCTTTGCTTCTTTATCTCTCGCGTACTGAATTCTCAGACTGTGTCAAGCTAGACAGTGCAGCAGTTACTCTAGATTTGCCTCTGAAGTCATGAGCATATCTTTCTGACGACGACAGATATTGACATTTTTTGTCACTGTTTTTCTGAATATATACATAATTTTGAGGAGATAAAAACAAGAGAATTAAATTCACTTTGAATGATCATTTCCATAAATGAAGAATATTTTAAACATAACTTTAATTTTATCCAATTCAATATTTTCAAGCAAGACTTTAACTTTGTCCGAAACAAGTTTTCAACAGGGATGAGTGAATGCTAAAATCAGAAGGGGAATAATCTGAAAGTTATTGAAGCAGTATTGTATTTACCTCGCTCTGTGACTCAGTCGAAGATGAAATTCAGTTTGTAGACTAAAAGCTATCAATCAATTGGAATCGATAGCGGAGTAGGTACTAATCATTCCACTTTACCAGGCGCGCAGCTGGTTGTCCCAACTTCTTTAATAACATCGGCATCCAATTAACCCTCACTCTACTCTGATCAACTTGAAAATCTAATCCTGCCTTCTTTTAACTCTTGCTTCTATTTTTATTCTTTCATTTTTCTCATATCAGGATAAAAAATTGTGTTTTATAAGATAAAAATAAGATTTGGTTTCTTTCATTTTGTTTAAAAAAAAAAAAGTCATTAATTTAGATTCCGAAGTTACACTTTTAGATATCCTTAAACAAGATCTATTTTTAGCTTTGGAATAAACATTCCTTTGACATTTTTGAAGAAAAAAGACTTGTTTGGAGTGGTGACAGTCAACCTGATTACCCTCAGCATATATTTGAAGAATATCTAATAACATTTTAAAATTTTAAATCTGTATTTCTCACATAGTAGGGATTATCAGAATTGATGCTCAAAGGATTCTTCTGAATAACCTACACTTTTCAATGTATTAGGTTTTGAAGTGTTCAAATCAGGGGTGGGTTCAGGCAGTTTCTCGAGGTACCATAAACCCTAATGTAGTGGGAAAGAAATTTTTGAAATTTCATTACTGGACAGACGACAGTAATATTTCTATTAAGTGAAACCTTAAGCAAATTTAGTTCTATATTACGTAAAAAATTATATTTTATTAGTTGTATTTAGTTAATTTTAAATTAATATCAATTTTCTACTAATTGCGCACGGGGAAACTCCAGTTGGAGACCTCAATACCAGTTTTGGTTAAGAAAAAGTGTATTTTAAATCATAATTAATATTTGAACTACATAAAGCAGGCTTATGTTATGGAAGTAGGAGACGAGAAGAGAATATGGGCGTAAGGGAGGCAGTGAGTGCAAGGCTCATCTCGATATATCTCACTCGGCCTCCATATGACATAGTAACTACATTCTAGCCGGGCCGGGTTGGGCCCAAAATGAAAATTATGACGTTCGGGTAGGGTTGGGCCCAAAATGCCAATTATTACGTTCGGGTAGGGTTAGACCCAAAATGCCAATTATTACTTTCGGATAGAGTTGGGCCCGGGCTTTCTTTCCCTAACTTTTTTTTAAGAAATATGTATATTTATATATTATGTATTATAAGAGAATAAACTCCAATATATACCGATCGGCTTCGGGCCGGGACGGATGGCCTTAGAACTGGCTAGCATGGATCGTATCGGTCTTTAATACCGGATAGCATGGGCCGGGTCGGGCTTTAATACCGCCTGGCATGGGTCGTATCGGTCTTTAATACCGGCTTGCATGGGTCGTATCGGTTTTTAATACCGGCTATCATGGGTCGTATCGGTCTTTAATACCAACTAGCATGGGTCGGATCGGTCTTTAATACCGGCTATCATAGGTCGTATCGGTCTTTAATACCGGCTGGCATGGGTCGTATCGGTCTTTAATACCAACTAGCATGGGTCGGATCGGTATTTAATACCAACTAGCATGGGTCGGATCGGTCTTTAATACCGGCTATCATAGGTCGTATCGGTCTTTAATACCGGCTGGCATGGGTCGTATCGGTCTTTAATACCGGCTAGCATGGGTCCTATCGATCTTTAATACCGGCTAGCATGGGTCGTATCGGTCTTTAATACCGGCTAGCATGGGTCGTATCGGTCTTTAACACCAACTAGCATGGGTCGTATCGGTCTTTAATACCGGCTAGCATGGGTCGTATCGGTCTTTAATACCGGCTGGCATGGGTCGTATCAGTCTTTAATACCGGCTAGCATGGGTCCTATCGATCTTTAATACCGGCTATCATGGGTCGTATCGGTCTTTAATACCGGCTAGCATGGGTCCTATCGATCTTTAATACCGGCTAGCATGGGTCGTATCGGTCTTTAATACCGGCTAGCATGGGTCCTATCGATCTTTAATACTGGCTAGCATGGGTCCTATCGATCTTTAATACCGGCTAGCATGGGTCTATCGATCTTTAATACCGGCTAGCATGGGTTCTATCGATCTTTAATATCGGCTAGCATGGCTGGCATGCGCCGGGACGGACTTGATTTTTTTAGATTCAATTTTACCTCAACTACATTCTCAGGCCTAATCTTCCTTTCTCAAAAAAACTGTTCTGTCTCATCACTTCCTCTGTATCAAATGCATGCTCCTCAATAAAGAAGGTTTTTTATTTAAACAATACCAAAGAAAAAAAAATAAACCGTCGTTTACCTTGACTGAGTTCGGCCGCAAAACACACTGGGTAGACAACAAGAGCAACCAACACGGAAACAACTGCAACAGACAAACATATTTTACTCGAGGCTTGTAGTATGGGGTTGAATGCAAATAGGCGAATGAATAAACAAGTTTAGCATGCATGACATGTAAATTAGGAGAGAGGCAATTCACTGTCACTGAGAGGGTGGGCAGGGGTGCCAACCTCCTGCAATAAAGAGGTCTTTATTTAAATCAAAGAAAAAAGAACCAGGCTCAGATTTAATTGACATTCGCGCAACAACTGGTATATCAAAATTATATGAATGTTACTATTAACGCTAACAATGTACAGAGCTGTACTTGGGTTGAAATACACAGCAATAATAAACAATTTAGACAACATTAACATTAGCTAAGAGAAAATTAGTCATAAGGTGGAGGGTGCTTTACTTCTGTCATATTATATGATATAACAGCTAGCTATGGACCATGCTCAATAAATAAAATAATGATTTCAATAACGTTTTATAAATGAGTTTTATAAACCATATTGCGTAGTTAAGTGAAGACATGTTGAAAAGGAACAGTATTCTGTAGTTCCTATATTGATCTCTGTAGTGCTAGAAGCAAAAAAGTTTAAAACTTTAAAAATTTAAAACCATATGTCATTAGTGAGAATTAAAGACATAGTTTGTAATTCCAATTATTGGCTGCTCCACTTGGAGAACCTGGGTAACATAATATTCGTATATGATCGGTAATCATATTATATATTCAATATATTATTCATTGAATATATGGTATATATATTATATATAGTATATGCATGGAAAGATATAGTTCACAAAGGAAAGACAAAAAAAACATAAAAACTCACACAAAAAAGACTCACAGCGATATTTCGACATTCGTCGTCATCGGGTAGAAGTAGTCCCTTTGAGTAGCTGAAGCCAACTATATATATTATATATATATATATATATATATATACAACGTCCAAACCACAATACAAAATGAGAAAACACATTAGGATTTTTCAACCTTAAGAAGCGGTCTTCGTCAGAGTCAAATCCCAACGGAGCTACATAGCTCACTAGCAACTGAGTTGGGTTTTTGACTCTGACGAAGACCGCTTGTTACGGTTGAAAGATCTTAGTCTTGCTTTCCCATTTTCTTATTGTGGTTTGATCATTGATTGTTATTTCACGTGTTTATGTGAAATCTATAAATATATATTATATATATTATATATATATATATATAAAGAAACCTGCTAATAATTGATGTGATTACATTTATCTTTCTATTGATTATTATCCTCCTATTCTGTATAAAGTCATTTTAATAATGTTAGTGCATAAATTAGACTTGAGGATAAGAAAACATGTATCAGTAACTTTTAGATTGAATTTATTTGGCTTAAAACTCATATGACGTACTTGATTAAAAAAAAAAAAAAACCTACCTTACTTGACTAAAAAGAGAAAATATTCGGTATAAAATATTCATTAACATGTAAAGAATGAGTTTTAAACAATGAGACAAGAGAGAGTGTAATATGTTTTCCTATAAATAGGCAATGTTGGGGGAAAACTCTTCAATGTAGGCAATTACATTATGAGTAAAGTTAGTTAGCAATGACATTAGAGGAGAAATTAAAGGAAAGAGGTTAGTGAGTTTTATGTGCTTGGGTATCTTGTCAAAGATGAAGTTATGGATAACTTTGTAAACTTTTAGAAAATGTCAAACGAAAATCTTGAAGGAAAAAGGAAGTTGGTATAACAGGAGGTGGTTTTGCTCTCTGAAGGGGATGATTAATTATATTTACCTGTTACACGTCTAAAGCCTTCGTGTTCTCTGTACAGGTTCTTCTTCCTTTATAGTAGACTTATACTAGATCTTCTCACACGTCGCTTCTCATCAACCCATTATTCTTATAATTTGAAACAATAATTATAAAACCTCAGAGACAACTTTAGTTAAAAAGGGTTCTTTTAAATAACGTGGCTTATTTGAAAAGTTGGGTTAGATGACTGTGCAAACACCTTACCACAGAATCCGTATTGTGGTAAATACTAGCCCCCAAAGCGTGGAGTGAAAAAAAAGGAATAAAAAAGAAACGGTTACTACATCCAAAGCTGCAAAGAAAGTCGACAACATTTTTTTAATAACTTCAGCTTTATTCTCAACTAGCAGATGTGTCCGTCTTTGACAGATACTTTTTCGAAAATTCGAAGATGATACATGGTATTCCAAAATATCATTAGAAATTATAGAATAGTAGAAAATATCATTATTATTATTATAGCATTAAGTAAATGCCTCTGTATATACCACAGTAGCTCTCTGTTCTTTATGTACATGGAAGAAAAGAGAGTTGGAACCTCTGACTCTTGACGAGCAACATACGAGTACAGTTGAACATGTGAGAAACACTTGGTCTCACTCACTTCAATTCCTGCCGTAGACAGAGTTTGCCCTTGAGACTTATTTACCGTCATTGCAAAGCAGTCGCTGACAGGAAATTGAAACCGTTTGAATTGAAAGTGCTTAGTTTCACCTACTTGCTACATCTGTATATTTTCAAAATAAACATGTCGGTGAAGTTAGCCAAAGATAGCATAAAAGTCCATAACTTTGAATCTACGTTGAATTTTCAAACCGATCAAAACTAAGATTTTAAGTTAGATATACACAAAGCTACTTTCAAAGTTTCAGGTTGCTATGCCTTATGATAGCTGAGTTTACTTGTGACAAAATTTTGCGAACAAACCGACAAACTGACATAAAACCAACTGACAGAAATTTTTCTAAGGGTGGATTCCGTTTCTCTAATGTATGCAACATAAAGATAACTTCAAATGGTCAGTTTGAAGAAATCTACAGGCAAAACCTTTCTTTTATTTATAAGCCTGTAAGAAGTGGTTGCTGAAAATATTTTGTAAAATATCTCAGATAAATTTCATAATAAAGGTTAGTAAAACAAGAATAATAAAACAATTTCTGCACATCCAACCTGCAGAAGATTAAAGAACTTTATAAACAGGTACTCAAGCTACAAGTGTTGTGCTGACATCTCCAAATGGTAACACTTGATAGCAACTAAGCTGTGAACCAAATTAGTAATAAGTGTAATAATAGTGTACTAAATTCAAATTAAAAATATTGATGAATTTATAAAATATTAATTTAATTAAAAGAGTTCAGAGGTTAAAACTTCTAATTACTTTCCTTACTCTGTAAACATAAAGCGGACACAGTTCACCCCCTTGAACCCCGAAATTCTCCCCAGGGGTGATTTTCACCCCTATTGAGATCCTCTAGTCTAAACAGTTGATGCATTTTGCCGTTAGTAGACACCAAGTTGGAGCAAAATCTCATGTGAAACGACCTTCATCATATATAAATACAAACTTTTTCCAAAATTGAAACACGTTTATTTAAATTTTACCAAAATTAACGAAATCATAATAATTTCATTTTTACCAAGAAGTACGAGGTTGTCGTCCTGGAGTACGAGACGATATTCCAGCGGGTGGAAGAAAAGTTCAAATAAATAAATCATTATCATTTCATTATTTCTAGATCTTTCTAATCATTCATTAGAAGAGAATTCTTCATAATAATGTTAACTATATACGTTATTTACAAGGAAGAAAGATTGTCTTATCTTCTTGCCAAATCATCAGTTACAAAAAGGACGTCATTATACCTTGCTATTTTCCAAAAAAGCTCTTTAATTACTGTTTATCAGTTTCCTCTATTCAGATCAAATCTAATAAGTATTCTATACATTACCACCTTTTATTTAATATCTCTATCAGCTTCATCAGGGTCTTCGATAGGTAGAGGTGTTTTCTTTTTGACCTTGAGAGATAATTTTTTCACGAATTGCAAATTATTCATCTCTAAAAGCCAACTAAAAAAGTCTGGTCACATTTTTAACAAATTGCTGACCAAAATTTCTTCAAAAAAAAAGTACTGCTTCAACATTAATGTCGAGCTTAACATCAACTAAATATGAAATTTAAAAAAATTATAACTCGTTTAGTTTTTCATATATCTTGCCAACACATAGAGAGACCAATTTGCGAAATCCATTGTATTGGACTTAAGGGATCTCAAAAAAGAATACAACGACGTTTTGTGGCCACATAAACAAAAAAAAAACAACATTTAGGGGAAATGGAATAACAAAAATAACTTCCATTTTTTTTTCTTTAATTGACAAGAGAGTACTGAACACTGACTAATATAAACATGTTGTTGGAAATGGAATTGGTACAGATTGGGTACTTTTAGATAGTCTAAGAAAAATGTTTAAAAACTCTTCCCAAGTACGATTAGAAAGCTCTAAGAATTAAATAATAGTGTATTATTTACTGTAGGGTAAAAAGCTAATGAAATGGTGTCCACATATAAAAAATTTAATGGTATAAACAACGCGTTTCGAACACGTAGTGTTCTTCTTCAGGCATTAACTAAAAAATACAATGACACCAGAGAGTTATCTATAGTATACAGTATAGTAAATATTTACTGTATACTATGGATAACTCTCTGGTGTCATTATATGTTTTAGTTAATGCCTGAAGAAGAACACTACGTGAACGAAACGCGTTGTTTATACCATTAAATTTTTGTATGTGGAGACCATTTTATTAACTTTTTACCCAACAATGTGTAAATACAACATAATAAGTGATTGCACTACGTTAGAATGTATTATTTATTAGAACTTTTGTTCCATCCGCCAGAATATCATCTCGTACTCTAGAACGGAAAATTTTGTACTATTTGATAAAAATCGATTTATCAGAATGTTGACAAAAAAAATAAAAACTGAGATTTGCTAGATTAAGAAGATGATTTATTACTGGATTGAATATATCACAATCCTTCAATGTGAAAATAAAAATTATACCAATAGAAATATTCATTAAAGAGGGAAATGAGTTTGAGATAGCACATAGAGAAAACTAGTTCTGGAATTGTCATTCCATTGTCAATTCCGTTCTAGAATAGCCATAGATAAGAAACTAATGACATGAAAGTTGTTTCACAAACAACTTGGATGACTAGCAATTACCTCTGATAACCGGAAATGGAAGAAAAAATCAGTTAAACATTCATAGAAGCGAGGAAACTGATTTATAACTAGAACAAACAACAAGTAACACAGAGACCTGTGTAACAATCAAACTAATTAGCATACTTAACAAGTGAAAAACAAAATAATTGAAATTCAAATCAATGAAAGGGAAACAAAATTTACGGGGTAAGATTATTCACTTTTTTAACTTAGATTTTTTTTTAACTGTTTTCCCATTATAAATAGCCCTTAAAGCTTTATTCTTTTTTTTTGTAAATATGTATGAACAACTAATAAATATTGGCAACGGCATAAAAATAAGAATTACTACAAAATAAAATCGATAGAACAAAAATAAAAACCGTACATCAGGATATCAGAAACAAAATATTAAAAAGAAATTGTGAAGTATGTTGCAATTTATGTTACAATAAATTGTGTAATCCATCAATAAATGAAAAACGAGTTTTACCGCGGACATAATGTCGGTCTGGCAGGAAGATTACTTTAGGTATTAAAAAGCTGAAAGGACAATCACTCAGTTACAGCCAAAGTTAACAAGGACAACATGGAGTAAACTATTACTCTAAAGAAGTGAAATTGAAATAAATATACATATATATACATAGTTCAATGTACATAAAAGAAACATAGAGAAATTAAAAACACACACTTATAGTCTCTAATTCTCGGTGGAACCGTCTTCAGGAGAGATAAGAGGGGGAAACCAAGCGCACCGTCTCCAACCGTCTCTGTACCAGTGCGTTTGGTTTCCCTCTCTTATCTCTCCTGAAGACGGTTCAACCGAAAATTAGAGACTGTAAGTGTGTGTTTTTAATTTCTCTATGTTTCTTTATGTACATGGAACTATATTTGTCCATTTCGGATCGTATTTTCATCGAAAAAGTGTATATATATATATATATTATATATATATATATATATAATATACAATTAAAGTTTTTGCCAATTTCTCTATGGATGATTCTTCCATTTAGCTTCTCGAGTTTTCTGATCTCACACTTCCATTCATTTGGTACTAAGTGTAATAAATAACCAAAAGATTTCCTTGTAAAGTCCATGTAATATTTAGTTATCATACATTTAAAAATTTCAATCCAACTTTTCAGTCATTACTGACCATCATCAGGGTGTAACGAAAGATAAAGTAATTGAACAAAAGTTACTAACAAAAATAAAAATTATATCCTCCTTACTACAAAACAGCTTCAAATTACCAATTCAAAAGATAAAACTACATAGTAAACATAAGTTTGCAGATTTGCAGATCAAACCACAATAAGAAACTAAGCCTAAAGTACTTTCATACGTCCAGTTTTAGTGTTTTTAGAATAGCTTTTTATGTGGGCACTTTCAACAATGTTTCTCCTTTTTGACATGACGTAAATACCAACTCCTTTGCTTCTTCTCAGTTAATTAAGTGATTTTTGTCTTTAATGTGTTGGACCAAGGCACTTTTATCATCCTGTCTTCTAACAGAATACTGATGTTGCTTAATCCTTGTCTTAAGTCCTTTTCCTAATTCACAATCTTTACATGGAATTCTGAATACACAACAGTTTTTATTTAATATATATATATATATATATATATATATATATATATATAAAGATTTCACATAAACACGTGAAATAACAATCAATGATCAAACTACAATATGAAATGGGAAAACAAGACTAATATCTTTCAACCATAACAAGCGGTCTTCGTCAGAGTCAAAAACCCAACTGCATCTAGTGTTTCAGTTGTGTTTTTGACTCTGACGAAGACCGATTGTTACGGTTGAAAGATCTTAGTCTTGTTTTCCCATTTCATATTGTGGTTTGATCATATATATACATATATATCGATAAAAGTATAGAAAGTAAAATGAAAAGAAATTAATTTCAATAAATTTTTAATTTCTCCTTTCCTGTAGACGGGAAAACAGCCAAAATGATCGAGAATCGTGAGTGTTAGTCCTCTTTTTTGTGTGTTTTTTTTTGTCCTCTAGTTGTAACTTTAATTATATATATATATATATATATATATATATATACTTCGAATAAAATGAAAGGTCCGTGTGGACAATAAACACTTTAACACATAGAAAAGAACACAGAAAGACACTACAGAACTAAATATTGGAGGGATTTCTATTTTTCTTCTCCTCCGCTGGGGAGCAGCATTGCGGTGGTTCCAGGAGTTACTCTGGTGGCCAGTAGCAGTTTGCTTCTCAACGCGAGTACTTCGCACTTCTTCCCGATGACGACGGATGTCGAAATATCGAAGTGAGTTCTGTAGTGTCTTTCTGTGTTCTTTTCTATGTTGTTAAAATGTATATTATATATATATAATATATATATATATATATATATATATACTCGTATATTCACTTGATAAACGGAAAGACGATTTTGAACTCGTGTATATATACATATATATAAATAAATAATACACATTTTTCGTTTCTAATACCCACTCTCGAGGGTTTTGGTGAAGGTATTTGAGGAAAGGGATTTACGTAAAAATATATTAATGATTTCATGAATATTGGATTACAATTAGTGCAATTACAATGGATTACTATTAGTGCAATTGTAAATCAACAGTTATTTGTTTAATATACTATAATCAATAGTTAATATACAATTAAATTACTTTAGTTTAACCATTATTTATATTAATAAGAATAGTTATATTTAAGAAGTATATAACAAACAATAATTGTCAGCTGTAGTTCTTTTTAAAGTTACCAAACACTCTACTTTAGGTTACAACTGAAAAGATGAAACGAGAAAAGTATAAGCGATATGTTCATGGGTTAGACAGGTAACAAGGCACGTACGTGTTTCAATGATAGTTTTCCTTTTTTTTTTTTTTTTTTTTTTTTTCTTTTCTTACCTTATCTAAGATACGAGAACTTCCGTCTGAAGTCTAGAAATCACTAGATGTTTGAACAGTATCTCTGTGAACTCTGGTGCCAGTGAATTGCTTTTGGGAGTTCACTGGTATAGAACCGTCTCAGGGGAATCATTTAAAGTCGCAAAACTGGTTCTGCATCCAACTTGCTTAGACTGACTTCGAACCTATTCAAGACGTGGTTCTAATACCCCCAACTACACCATAGGTAATTGCATTAATTAAATTTATTACTCTATCCCATCAAGCGGTTTAAGCTTCACATTTGCACTTCAACTTAATTTATGTAAATTATTTTCATACATCAAATTATTTAATTACATTAAATTTTTTTAATTATTTAATAACTGCTATTACAGTAACATACATCTTACATTTAGAGAGTCGTACTAAATATGTCTTTGTTCACTCTAAATAACCAGTATAATTAGAGTCTATTAGTAGTAATAAAACATAACTTCTAGCACGAGGTTTAATTTCTCGTTCTTTAGGTGATTCCTAAAAATCATTAAATGTATTTTTGATATGAGCAGAACGTCCTATCAAAAATAATGAAAATATCAGGTTTGCAAATGATCAAATCACATATAAAGTATTTTCATAACTAGAAAACAATGGGCTAATGTTACTAAATTCCGGAGCCGGAGGATACTAAATTCCTTTATAATTTCCTAATAATTACAAATAAAAAACAGAGAATCAATATAAAGATGTTTCGTTTAGATATCTTTCTTAACTGTTGAAAAGTTGTTTTTTCATAGTTCTCCCAAAGAAGTAAAAAGAAGATCATTTTAACGATGATTGGGTTTTTTCTTATAACTTTGCTATGATATATGTATATTTCTCAATTGGTTAATTTAAACATTCAGTTTATTTCTTTCTCTTATTCTAACCATGGTATTTCTTGTTGCTAGAAATTTCTATGAACCATAGTTTCAGGGATTTTGAAAAATAAATATAGTTTTTTTTATAACAGTGGTCTTTCTACCAAGTCTCATGATATTTTCCAATTGGTCTGAGTCCGAAAGAGGTTTATTACTTATGGTGATTGGAAAATAATTAACTCAGATGTCACAGTTGATCCAACGACCAACGACCAACGAATATAACCGCGCACTATAGTGCACGTCGTAACTAGCAGTTCCAGACCAGAGGCCTTCTACTGCTTGATTACTGTGCTACTATAACATGGAGTGTCAGTAATTCATATCGGATATTAAGTTAGTCTGTACAGTAATGATGTCGTATTCGCGGTCATGTGGTCTTGTTAGTCATAGTTTTCAATGCTTTGAGTCATGAACTGGAAAGGTAGTCAGATAGTCACTGGATGAAGTAATTATTTAGTGAGGTTGAGGAAGGTTGGCGACAGGATTTAGAGTTTGTACAAGGAGGTTTGGATGGGTAGATAGTTTGTTGTCTTCATTGGTAGTAAGTCGAGTGATGTAGTTATCTATGGATTCCATTTTCAAATCATGGTGAATATCAACATTACGGGCGTACCAAGGAGCCCTGGCTATAAGGCGGGCACACTTATTTTGAACGATCTGGATACACGCCTTGTTCGTTGGTGCAGCTCTAAACCAGACGGAGCATCCATAAGTCATCGCTGAACGAAGAACCCCCTTATAGACAAGGTCCTTGACCGAATCAGGAGAATTCCTTGATTTGAAAAGAGAATATAGATTACACATAAGAAAGTGGAACAGTAGAAAAATTTGATAGGCAGGCTTTCTACAGTTTTTTTTTGTTAAATTTACATATGTTTTGTTTCCAATTAAAACATATCATTTATTTATAACAGGTAGAATTGTATATTCCTTAATGAACAATACTAAAACGATTCAGTAAATGTCATAATTCTTTCTTAAAAATCTGGAATCTGATTCAATGACTGGAATGTTGTCTGACGTATATATAAATAAATATAAACGTCATACGGAGTTTATATAAGTTTATCAATATAAACCACTAAAATACACAAGGTTTATTTGTTGAAAAGATGAAAATGAAAAAGAAGTTCCAAGTTTAGTTTAATTGAAACCAAAATAATTTATGCAGTTTTGATTTTTGTTTTTCCTCTAACATTTCTTCTATTGATAGATGATTGTATAAACATTTCGCTAGGGCCAGCTGAAGTAAGAAGGTTTGCGAGTCACCGTTTCACCGGGTCTAATTCTCAAAAGATGAAATTTCTTTTCTTCCTTACTTTGTTTTCAGAATTTTCGCCTCTTTTTTTTTTTTTTAACATAACAACTCCGGCTGTTGTGGTGAGTCACTTTTTTGTTGTCCTTGTGATTCCCAATCCATGGATTATATGATGTTGGCTCGTAAGAACAATAATACTTTTTTGAGGTGTTTTGAAGACTAGAGGTCGTAGAGAGACTTCCTGGACATGACGTACATAGACATAAAGTCAAACTTATCATAAACTTATATATTAGTATAGTTCGTATTGTTCGTTGTATTAAACTTGCACAACGTTGTGTTGTATTAAACTTCACCTTGTTGTGATGTAGGAGCTAAACTTGTCAAGGTGAATTTTCCCCACGACAGAACTGACAAACCATAACAGCTGCTTTAGGAAATTGTTGAAAGCTACGTGGTCAACCTCAAGCTGACAAATTCTAATATTCTAGTAAAGCGAGTGCTGCTGATATATTCATTATCGACAATAACATCAATATTAAGTTTCCATTATTATTTTAAGACCTACTAATATATTCTCAGGAACATTCTGGTACTATTTGTTTCATAATTCTGGTGATACGGTTGAAAATGGTATGGTGGTGAAAGAGGTCCTCCCAGAAGAAATCATAACTAAATCACAATACAGGTTATACTAACAAAAAAACTACAAGTTTGTTTATTAACTAAGTTAATTCCTGAACTTTGGTTGTCCAGTTTTAGTGCATGCACCAACTTTTAAACATTTCCTAGCATTATAAGTACTATACAATCTCAACATTTATATTAGAAAACCTATGTAATTAGCAATCATTATTTCTGATATATATATATAAACAAGATTTCACAAAAACACGTGAATTAACAATTCATTATCAAACCGCAATATGAAATAAAAAAAAAAACAAAACAAAACTAAGATCTTTGTTTCCCATTTCATATTATGGTTTGACCATTTATATATGTATATATATATGATCAAACCACAATAAGAAATGGGAAAACAAGACTAAGATCTTTCAACCGTAACAAGCGGTCTTCGTCAGAGTCAAAACCCCAACTGAACACTAGATGCAGAAAACATCTGGTGAGGAGTTGAGAAGAGTGGGAGGGAAGAGTGCTAATTTAAACCGGTGAAAGCGCCGGAAAGGACTAATGTCCAGAAAGGGAAACAAAGGAGTACAGTACTGTTTTCCCATTTCTTATTGTGGTTTGATCATTGATTGTTATTTCACGTGTTTATTTGAAATCTTTTTATGTATATATATATATATAAATATTGATAAAAGTATCGACCGTGGAATAGAAACAAAACTAAATTTTATCGGGACTCGGTCAGTTCTTCAGGTTCAAATGAAACTGTCATTACCAACGTTTCGGTTTTTATTTAAAACCTTTTAAATAGGCAGAAGTATAAAGATTGAAACAGAAAAACTAAGTATTACATTACAAATTATTTTATAAGAAAAATAGTCTGTGGATTTCAACAAGAAACATTCAAACTACAGTTGTTGTTGAAATCCAGGGGCTATTTTTTTGTAAAATAATTTGTAATGTAATACTTAGTTTTTCTGTTTCAAAGTTTATACTTCTGCGTATGAAAAAGATTTGAAATAAAAACCGAAACGTTGGCAATGAGAGTTTAATTGGAACCTGAAGAACTGGCCGAGTCCCGATAAACTTTAGTTTTATATATATATATATATATATATATATATATATATATATATATATTGTGTGTGTGTGTGTGTGTGTGTCTAAAGCACAGTAGGAAATCCGAAAAAAATACTAAGGTTTTTCAACCCTATTCAGCCTTTTTTCTGATTTCTTACTGTGGTTTGGACGGTTCCCAACCGACTATGTATCAGGGCGCTTGGCACACTGGTATCCCTCTCTCCTGAAGAACGTTCAAAGCGAAAATTAGAGACCTTAAGTATGGGTATTTAATTTTTCTATGTTTCTCTATCAACATTAAATATATCTATTACATGTATGCATGTATGTATGTTTGTACATTAAGAATGTGAAAATGAATATATGAATCAATGATTGAAAGCAAAATGTATATTTTATGATTTACAGTATAGAAATAACTTTTCTTTAATAATTACCAATAAAGAGTCTAGTGAAGTGTTTTATGGTGTACAAAATATATTGGAAGGGAGTAGGTGGTTTTAAGGTAATTGTGTGACGGCATGCATGGTTACTTGAGTATTGGCGACCCAGCAGTCAATCTCGCAGAATCATGGCTCTCAGGCGAAGGCAGGGCCTCTCGGTTTAAATAAAACATGAGCTAGCCAGAACAAGCCTGTGGCTTGGGGGCCGCGTTAACTCAATTCCTAAAGTCTCACCCGCAGAACTTGGGACTCGTATCTAGTCTGCCCAATTCATTACCATTCGACCCGCACTCCCAAGCCCTTTCGTCTAATTCCTAACTATCCACTCAGCTGAGAGCTCCACATGGCCTCTTATCAATCACGCTCCTTACTGTTCTCCAATAAACCACAATCCATTAAGTTATATAATTCACTAATTAACAAAGTAGAAATTATACCTTCATTAGAAATATTAATAAATCGTATTACATATTTACATATTGTAATAAGAAACATTTTTTCGGTTAACCACAAAAGTTGAAGTGACCAAGAAACACTTTCCTAAAACAACTACTTATATCAATCGTCTTCTTACCGCACATGTGAAAAGAGACTAGTCAGCAAAGGAAGAGAGTGGTCCATACTATTATAATCATGGAGAATTCAGCGCTTAAAACCTCGAGGCGTTGACAAATATTTAAAACAAATGAAAGACATCATTTTACTGGACCTTGAAGGTATTCATTCATAGAGATGTAAGTAAATAATTTGTTTATCATATAACTTATTTATGAAACAAAAACAGTATCAGAAATCAATTAATAAGGCCTTGAGATTGTTTATTTAGCGTTAATTTAAACAAAACTATTTCTAAAATTAAATAAAATAGAATATTAAACATTAAATAGTCACACCTGCTTATAAGAAACGAATAAAAAAAATACCACCATAACAAGCCAAATGGAATGAATGAAAGCAGAGCAAAAGTAACTATTCTTATTAGGGGATTTAAAAAAATTACGTCTTCACACTAAAAAAAGTTTAATTTAAAAACTAACAACGCTTTTCGAACAGTTAGTGTTTTTCTTCTTTTAGGAAGGACTCCTAAGTCACTACCGTAGATCTACTGTCAAGATTGCAGATGTAAACCTGAAGAAGAACGCCAAGTGTTCCAAATGCGTTTTTAGTTTTTATATTAAACAATATTTGTGTGGAGACGTAATTTTTTTAAATCTCCTCCAATATAAGTAAAAACCACAATGTAACAAATTTAATAAGTAATGAATTAAAACAAGTTTGAATACTTTAACGGTTTTACGATCTTACTAGTAAGCCGAGTTATCCACTACCTCACATTATATAATTTACTTAACACAATTAAAATTTATAACATAAATTTAATAAAGTATGTATAATGTATTATATAATACAGTATATCTCTAACTACATTACAGAATCACAGCATGTATTATATCACTCATTTTATGAAACCTAATTAAAAACCTTGGCAGTGACTCTCAAGAGTGTAGATGTAAACCTGAAGAAGAACACGAAGTATTCGAAACGCGTTGTTAGTTTTTATATTAAACTTTTTTCTGTGGAGACGTCATTTTTGAAATCCCCCAATATGAGTAAATACTACACTATAACAGGTTGCACAAGTAATGAAGTGACTATTCTGCGAGAAAAAAAACTTTTAATTATAAAGTACACTATATTCAGCTTGGATTTTCTTCTTACATAATTTTTCCAAAGTCCTGCCATGTTTTTTCGACAAGGCTGTGTGCTGTAATAGCTATGTTTAAAATGATATTTCACTCATCCTCAGGGCAAAAATGGCAAGTAGATTGGGGATTGATACTTAAAAAACGGTGGTGGATATGGTTGAAGATTTACTTGTTTTGTTTTTGTGAGAATTCAATATTTCGAACTGTTGTTCGTCATTAGGAGTAGACAAGAAGAGAGGACAAAGTGAGAGAGATCTCCCCAAAGTTGAAGAACGGAGTACAAAGTTCTTCGACGTGGGGAGATCTCTCTCACTTCGTCCTCTCTTCTACTCCTGATGACGAACAACAGTTCAAAATATTGAATCCTGTAAGTGTTCTTTTTATTATTTTTTCTGTGTCGTGCTTGTGTGTAAGTTTTATAGTCCTTGTGGACCGTTTATTATATTTAGTATATATATAACAAGATTTCACAATAAACACGAGAAATAACAAGTAACGCTCAAACCAAAATAAGAAACGACTAAAATCTTTTAACCATAAAAAGCAGTCTTCGTCAAAGTAAAATCCCAACTGAAATTAAGATCTAGAAACATCTGGTAAGGAGTTGAGAAGAGTGAGAGGGAATAGAAATATTTTAAAGGGTGTAAAATGTAGGAAAGGACAATAGTCAAGGGAGAGATCTTAGGGTAAACAATTGAGTACAGGAAAAAAAAGTAAAAAACCATCCGCAAGCTGTCAACCCTCTTAGATCAGGCTATTGCCCTCGTTAGGACTGAGTCAAGTTTGAACAAACCGTTACTAATGTTTATAATATTACATCTATTAAATTTAATCAGAGAGGATTCGATAATATTTTTCTTAATAACACCAATTTTTCATGGTAGTCATTTTATTATCCGGTCCAATCAATATGATGATTTTCATTATTTATACGAGTACACTAGATTAAAACCCTACTTTTTTCCTGTTTACTTACATTTTATTGATGTTGCTTGACACATGTCTTTAGTGATTTACCAGTTTGACGAATATAAATTTTATGGCAACTCTGCTACGGGATTTTATAAATAACAGTACACTCTAGTTCCCTGGGAGAGTTTATTTTATTAACAGAGTGCCTACCTTATTACGATTAGAACTATATCAAAATTAAGTTTACATACAAGCCTAGGAAAAGGGTCCAATGACTCATGACACAGTAAAACTATGGAAATGGACATTGTTCGGGATTCTGTTGAAATCCTAGAGAGAGTTTTTCTTATCACCCTTTAAAGCTAAGTCAATATAAGAGGAGGGGATTTTAATGATAGGGCAATGGACCTAATGTCATTAATTTCATCATTAAGGAATTTAGGGAAGCACAATCTTAATGCCCTCAAAAACATATTTATAAAAACAGAAATTTTAACATTTCTTGGATCGGAAGAATAAAAATGGACATACCCAAGTAATTTTTAGTTTTTATATATGCACTTAAACGTAACTCTTTAGGTAACCAACGGATCAGGACATCTAATAACGGAAAATTAAAACTTCTTTTTCTAATGTTAATTGGGTTGTAGGTACGGTCTTTTTTCTCATTTCTTTTTGTGGTTTGAATATATATATATATATAATTAAAGTTACAACTAGAAAAC
The DNA here is from genome assembly GCA_026182355.1 of Hermatobates lingyangjiaoensis. Taxonomy (NCBI): domain Eukaryota; kingdom Metazoa; phylum Arthropoda; class Insecta; order Hemiptera; family Hermatobatidae; genus Hermatobates; species Hermatobates lingyangjiaoensis. Next base: position 5,133,651 of record JAPFBL010000430.1, read on the forward strand.
ATAAAAAAAGAGACTAACACACACTGTTCTTCATCAGTTCGGTTATCTTGCCGAAAAGGACAGAGTATGTATATATATATATATAAATTAGAATTTAAAAAAGAACACATAGAAAGGAAACCACTGAACTCACTACTATATTTCGATGTCCTCGTCTTCAGGAAAAGAAGTGAATCGCTCCAAAGGCTGATAACGACTGACTTGGCGTTCGAACTGAAGCACTCAAACAGTGTAGCCAACTTTCGGAGGAAAGGTAGTCAGGGAAGATAAAGAGATAAAAGCCAAATAAAAATTAAAAATGAAAACATTTAACTAAAATAAAATTAAAAGCTTATAACAACTTTAAAAATAATAATAATAATAATAATAAAAAAATTAATAATAATAATAAAAAAAATAAAAAAAATTAATAATAATAATAAAAAAAAATCAACGATTGAGGTTAAGCCCAGCTCCTGGGCTTAACCTCAATCGTTGATTTTTTTTTATTATTATTATTATTTTTTTTATTTTTTTATTATTATTATTAATTTTATTATTATTATTATTATTTTTTTTTTAAAGTTGTTATCAGCTTTTAATTTTATTTTAGTTAAATGTTTTCATTTTTAATTTTTATTTGGCTTTTATCTCTTTATCTTCCCTGACTACCTTTCCTCCGAAAGTTGGCTACACTGTTTGAGTGCTTCAGTTCGAACGCCAAGTCAGTCGTTATCAGCCTTTGGAGCGATTCACTTCTTTTCCTGAAGACGAGGACATCGAAATATAGTAGTGAGTTCAGTGGTTTCCTTTCTATGTGTTCTTTTTTAAATTCTAGTTTATTCAGTTCGAAGAATCGTTTCTCTAATTGTTATATATATATATATATATATATATATATATATCGTTTAAAAAATGAATGTCCGATTTCACACTATTTAATTTGTTAGAAAATGTTTCTAATTTTATAACTCTTTTTTACCTCTGGGTTTCTTATTTCATGAATTAACTCTCCATATTTCCTTTCATTGAATTTATTCTTCAACATGTTTCAGTGCTATAAATCACCATCGTCAGGAAAATGTTATTAGCATAATTAATTATCACACATAGAATAAAATAAAATAAAATGAAAAGAAACTATTACACTTGGTAAACTAAACATTACTTGATAACAACAGGTTGCAACGTCTGGTTTAGGGAATCAGTCAGGTTACGTCAGGTTGTGTTAGTGACTGAAATGACCCTATATGTTACATCATCTGGCGTATCTTGGTATATATATATATAACAAAAAAAATGAACACACAGAAATGAAACAGAAACTCACTACTATATTTCGATGACATCGTCATCAGGAAGATAGATGTGTGTCGATAATAGTAGTGAGTTTCTGTTTCACTTTTGTGTGTTCTTTTGGTGAATTTAGTTTATTCAGTTTGAGGAACCGTATATTAGATGTAAAATATAACAATTCTGCTCATTGGAAGGAGATGATAGTCAGACAATTAGATGAAAATGTCTCTTAAGAGAGCCACTCGCATGACATAATGATAAAAGGGAGTTCACTTTTAAGAGGGCAATGCTACAACGGAGTTAGTTAAGTATTAAAGCTGCTCTGATGGTCTCACATCATTAGCTACTTGGCACTTTAAATGCCATTTGTTTTGATCACTGTTCTTTATTTGAAATCAGTAGTTCACTAATTATGCACATATAACAAATTTACAAGAGAAGTTCAACAGTGTTTACTGCATAACCAATTTAAACTCGAAAAAGAAGGAAATATTAATTCTCAACAACTGAGAATACAATGGATGAGTCCATTGACTTTATAAGTAAATCAAGATGACATATAAAGTCGGTTCATTTCCTCTGTGACTATGTCATATGAAATATACTTCTCAACTATTAGAGTGTAAAGGAGTAGAGGTGGCACTAGTATTTGTTGTTGGACGACGGTTGTCGAAATATAGAAGTGAGTTATATGTCTACCTTTGTCTTATAATAGTATACTCGTCTTACAATATTTTTTTCCATACATGCCTCGATATTGTAGAAAACTTTAATATAAGTAATCGAGTAAATCTAAATCAAAGCCTTTATATTATTGGAAAAACAGTAAGCAGAAATGAAACTTTTTTTGTTATCATAAGAAAAGAGGCTTAAAGGCCAGCTTGAATATCGGCCGGGCGGTCAGCCCTTATCGACATAATCCCTACATTCGACTCGTGTCTTACCAATCTTCTTTTCTTCATAGGTACTACATCTCATATAAATCCCTTCAAGGGTTTACTATTCATTTCTTCAAACATATTTTATAAAAAACGTTACTTATAAATCACTATTTTAACCGATATAGTAATTATATACCTACATTATTAACGTAAACTTATAAAAGAACACAAATAATAGAGATATTATTTTAATGAAATTAAAAAAAACTCTTATTGATTATTTTATATATATATAAAGATTTAACATAAACACGTGAAATAACAATCAATGATAAGACCACAATATGAAATAGGAAAACAAGACTAAGATCTTTCAACCATAACAAGCGGTCTTCGTCAGAGTTGGATTTTTGACTCTGACGAAGAACGCTTGTTACGGTTGAAAGATCTTAGTCTTGTTTTCCAATTTCATATTGTGGTTTGATCATATATATATATATATATATAATAAGAAAAATATAATATATCATATTATAATATGTTTTATTATAACATATACATATTTGGCGATTCAGGGTGTATCTGCACCGTTTCAGGATCATTAAAATCCCTATTTATGATTGTGCTGTGTGTCCTAGAAACTGTCAAAAAAGTACTGAATGAGTGTAAAACGGTTTGCTGCTCTGAGATACAAGTTTGTAACGGAAATTGGGATATTCCCCCTACAGGATGTATGAGAACAGTTTCGAGGGTAAATATAGAGAGGCCTTCAATTATGTGTATGCAATCGAAAAAATTAAAAAGGTTCTAGATCTCCTTCAACAGGCTAAATGGAGACCCCAGTGGGTTGAATTCGTTTCAATGTTCTTGTCAAAGTCTTGGTCATAAGTTGCGTATGTTTTTCCGCGTCTAATTAATATGTCTTATGTCCTATTTGATTAATAATTTGTAAGTATGTAAATTTTACTCTGAGGAAATATTTGGTACCTAGGAGCCTTAGCTTTGCTTCAAGTTTTACTTAGTCTTACGTTCTTCACAGGGGAAATATCTTAGTATCCCTGGGAATTTAGGTGATAAGTTTCATCTAAGTTTTAGATGATTAGTTTAGATCATAACTAAACTCTAAACGTGTCTTATTTTGCTTTATAAGCCACCTGTTGGCTGTCTATCATGTATGATTTCCCATGTTTTCTTTCACAGCGAAAGAGCTTCCACGAAAAAAGGCATCGGTCTGGTTTGTAATAATATGGGGTATGGTCGGAAGACCCAAGTACGTAACATTACGTACACTAAAACAGGTAACTCAGATCATCGATTTTTCAATTTAGAAAATAAAAAAATGTATTCTATAACACCTCTGTGAGAGGATGTAAAATCGTCAGTTTCTGTACAATATTAGATGCTCGGTAATTATCCATATTCTAAATAAACGTATGCATGATAAAATTGAGGACTGCATTATTAGAGTCAACCTCTGTAAATGTGGATTGTTCATAGCTAAAGTGGTCGCAGATTTACACTAACCCCACTGCCTACCCCTACGAGAGAACTGAAGGCAAAAGGTTGTAAAAATTATCAGCGGTGAAGGAAAAATACACTTCACGTTTGCATTTGGCTAATTGAAATAATTCTTCGTATTTATTTTCACTTCACTACTTGGTTGATTTAGAAGCGTTAACGGGCCAGTCCAAAGCTTTGTTTGTACCCTCCGGTCTTGTTTTTTTTGCTTTTTTTTTGAACAATGCTCTTTCATTAAAAGAAAGGCTTTTACTTTTCTTCCTCATTAGTCCTAACAGCCTGCGGGTAGTCCCCCCCCCCCCCCCCCCCAATGCTGTGCGCAGGTCCACATATACATGTTTTTTAAACATTACACACATAAAAAATATTCATACCCATAAAATATTTTTTTTAATCAAAATGTTTCAAAAATCCCAATTCCTGCAAAATGCTGTTTAGGTACATTCTACCTATTCGTTCAGGCATGATATCATAACTAATTCAGTTTTTATCTTATAGCTACAAACAACAGTATTTCTAAACTTGACTCTTTCAATGGCCTTTAATTACTTAATTAAGTAAAGAATTGCAAAAAAATTAACGAGTAAAAAGGTTTTATTACCAATTCTTAGCTTAATAAAATCTCTAGATATAAAGTTGGCGAGTTTGTTTGTTTTTTTGTTTCTTTGTTCACCCATTTTCCTTGGAGATAGAGACCTGAAATTAAATATATATTATTTATTACCTGAAAAATGTTATATAAAAGAAAATCATCACTGTATTCTCAAAATTGTAGTCAAAGTAGCAAGTGTCTTGCGTGCTCGCCGATGACAGTAGTGCAAATGTATTATATATAAATGTAACAAAACAATTTTTTTTTAATTTAATATTTGCATAATTTAATATTAACACTGGCGCTAAACTAAATACATGGAGCCAGGGTAGCCCACTGGTCTGCGCGCTCGCCGAGTACAGTAGCACAAATATATTAAAAAAAATGTAACAAAAAAAATTTTGAATTTAAAATTTGAATAATATAAACAATGGTAATAAAGTACTGTCATGGATCCAGGGTAGCCAGTCGCTTGCGTAGTCACCGATGACAGAAGTGAAAATGTATTATATATATAAATGTAACAGAAAAAATTTTTTTAGTAATGAGAGTAGTGCAAATGTATTATAAATAAATGTAACAAATATATAATATACTACATCAGAGGTTAAAAATGAATAATTTTAGAAACAAGCTAGATTACAACTGTCAGATAAAATACGAACGATAATATGATAATATGAAGACCCATTCCTTTCATTAATGTTATTTTATGTTAGGTGAATAAATTGAATATTTCAATTTACAAGTTTTGTTTCTTTTAAATATAATTTCATTGTGTATATAACATGAATTGATGTTTTATTTATTTATATGATAAAATAAATGATTTTTTTTTACTTTTAAATGATTTTTTATTTGCTAAATATACTTACTGTGTATATCTCATGAACAACGTTAAGAATACTATATCAAAAGCTTGGGCCATATAAGAATCTGTTTCCGTGCTTTAATAACAAGAAACAACAATTAAAATTATGTCTGACAATCATGTTTATTGATTTAATTTCAATACCTATTGTTATAATTTCTGAGTGACACAAAGGGTCATGGGTAGTCTAGTATTATATATGGCTATTGCATAACATTTATAGTATATTTCAATAGTTTAAATATAGTAACTAGTTTCAAAAATAAGCAGTTATTTCTTGATGTCAACTCCACGCTTTATTTAAAAGAAATTATGCTGATAAAATGATTGTTTTGGTTTTCATATTTTGTTTATAATTAATTAACAAATATTTAATGGACGAATGAAAATAAACCCATTTTATAATGATAAATAAACGATGTGGAGTAAGCAGCTCAACTGAAATAATAACACAATTACTGAAAATATAATTGGGATTTCACTCTAACTGTATTGTTCCATCAAACAGTTTACGTGGTTACGGTTCATTATCTATGCATATATTAATTATTTATTTCGTTACTCAAAGTGGTTTTCGCTTAAATGAAATTTTTAATATAAATTAAAAGCTCCTGAAATAAACTTGATTTTAGATATTTAAGTTTTTACAAGTATTCAATTGTCGGATTTTTTGATTTAACTCTGTTAAATATCACCTTGAACAATAAATGATTTATTCAAACTATCAATACTTTGACCTTTTAAACTACAGTAAGAAAATCAGAAATGTAGCAAAGGTCTTTCAAACAAACTTTGTGATTTCCGAAGAAGTAAAATATTTCACAATAAACACGTAAAATAACAATCAAGCTTCGGTTTGACTCTCACGAAGACTGCTTGGTACGGTTGAAAGATCCCAGTTTTTTTTTTCTCATTTCTTATTGTAGTTTTGACGATGAGATATACATATAAGCAGGGTTTTTGACTTTGACGAACACCACTTGTTACATTTGAAAGATCTTGATATTGATATTGATTCACATTTGATATTGTGGTTTGGATGTTGATTGTTAGTGCACATGCTTATGTGAAATCTTGTTTTCTATATAAATATATATATTTATATATATACTTTCTTTAGTCTTAAGGTTAGTCTGATAATGATGATCTACGAGACTTAAACATGTCATTGTTTTATTTAAAATAATATTTAGTTAGTTATAAACTAGTGTCAGATATAAATAGTGTAAGAATGTGTATATATGAAAGGAAAAGTTTGGGCCTGTTAATTTTTTTATTCCCCAAGCAACTCAGAAGAGCATATAGGACATTATAGAAACTCTCTAAAAAGGTAACCAAGCATGAAATTGGCATAAAATTTTGAGAAACATGTTTGAAAGAAGGATTGCTACCATCCTTCATGGTATATATACGATCAAACCAAATATGAAATTGGAAAACAAGACTAAGATATTTCAACCGTAAGAAACAGCGTTCGTCAGAGTCAAAAACCAAACTAAAATCGAATATAATTCTGATTATACTAGTTGAAGGCTTTGGCCGGTTTCTTCTTATAAAATAATCTAAATTTCATTTTGCTATTTAATTCTTACTTCTTCCTATGAAAAAGGTTTTAAAATACAATGAAAACGTCGGCAACGAGAGTTTGATTTTGAACCTAGACAATTGACCGAATGCGATTACATAAACACCTATATATATACATATGCACACATACATACACAAGATTTCACATAAACCCGTGATATAACAATCAATGATCAAACCATAATACGAGTATGGGATGGGAAAAATATCTTACTCTTTTTTTTTCCCATTTCATACTTTGGTTTGATCATATAGATACGAGGTGTGTAAATAAAGTAGTGAGACTGGCAACGTCGCTTTCGTTCTGGCAACGCTGGAGACGCGTGGCCTTGAGTAGCGTCAGGTGCACGTGTGATGCGCCTCCAGTATGAATCTGAACTCGCCACAGTCATTTGTTTGTCCGTAGCGTTGGTTTTCGTGAAATGGTTTTTTCTTGAGCGTTTTAAAACTGAGTGACCTCAAAGTTGAGCAGCGGTGTGCAATCAAATTTTGCTTCAGACTTGGACATAATGCAACCGAAACTTTTGAAAAACTTCAGGAGGCCTATGGAGAACGTGTTTTATCAGGGGCACAGGTTTTTCGGTGGTTTAAGGAATTTTCAGAAGGAAGAGAGTCGATTGAAGATGAACCACGAAGCGGAAGGCCTTCAAGTGCAAACACCGATGAAAATGTCAACAGAGTACGGAACCTTGTGCGTTCAGATCGACGCTTGACAGTCAGAATGATCGGGGAACAGTTGAATTTGAATCACACCTCCGTTCATCACATTTTGACCAATGAATTGGAGATGAGACAACGCGCCCTGTCACACTGCCATCTCAATAAACGAGTTTTTGGCCAGTAAAAACATTCCTGTTGCTCCTCAGCCTCCTTATTCACCAGACTTGAGTCCTTGCGACTTTTTCCTCTTCCCGAGATTGAAAAATCACCTCAAGGGAACTCATTTCGGGACACTACAAAACATACAAACTGCTGTAACCGACCAGCTGAAGGCCATTCCAGAATCCGAGTTCCAGCAATGCTACAATGATTGGAAGGACCGTCTCCAGCGCTGTGTGGCTTCCGAAGGGAACTATTTTGAAGGTGACAATATCACATTGTAATTATATTTGAATAGAAAATTTAAAAAAAAAATCAGTCTCACTACTTTATTTACACACCTCGTATATGGTATGTATATACATACCTCTCTACTAGTCTACTCTCCTGATGACGAACAACAGTTCGAAATATTGAATTCTGTAAGTTTTCTTTGTATTCTCTTTTCTGTGTCGTGCTTTGTGTAATTTAAAGTTATATATATATATATATATATATATATATATATAAGTGACAATTAGAAGGAACGATTCTTCGAACTGAATAAACTAGAATTTAAAAAAAAACACATAGAAAGGAAACCACTGAACTCACTACTATATTTCGATGACCTCGTCTTCAGGAAAAGAAGTAATTCGAAAGTTACTCTGAGAGCTTCAGAAGAAGCACTTATTAGTCTTCTGGGCGGTAGATCGGCTCTTGGGCTTAACCTCAATCGTTGATTTTTTTTTTTTAAGTTGTTATCAGCTTTTAATTTTATTTTAGTTAAATGTTTTCATTTTTTAATTTTTATTTGGCTTTTATCTCTTTATCTTCCCTGTCTAGCTTTCCTCCGAAAGTTGGCTACACTGTTTGAGTGCTTCAGTTCGAACACCAAGTCAGTCGTTATCAGCCTTTGGAGCGATTCACTTCTTTTCCTGAAGACGAGGACATTAGTGAGTTCAGTGGTTTCCTTTCTATGTGTTCTTTTTTAAATTCTAGTTTATATATATATATATATATATATATATATATAGTTTAAGAATTGACATAAGAAATTAAAATAAAATAAATATTAATAAAATTAGAATACGGAGTCTAGTTAAATTAATTAGCCTGAATAAGGGGCCATTTGAAGGTAGTAAATTTCAGTGTATGAATGCATTTTTTTGGCAGTAGGACATGATTGAAGGCTTGCATAAAGGCAATGTTTACACGTGAGACAGTTTCAGATAAATGTTCGCCATTAATCTCATTACTGTCAACTTCTCTTCAAACAATTCTAATTTTACTTTTTTTTTTTAGCGAAATTAATAATTTCTTTTTTGAAACTGAAAAACTTTTAATACAAGATGATTCAACCGTGTAAAAATTTTCAATTAATAGATTAATTTATTGATTATTAGATTAATTATTTGAAAATTTGTTTTCATGACTTAAATATAACTCTACGTATTATGGTATGTTTTTGAGGAATGTTAACATAGATTTTATTCTTTTTTACTTCATTTGTTTCTGATGTTCTTACTTCAAGAAATAAATGAACTTAAGTTCCAAATCTGATTACTATGACTTACGGTAGCATATGTTATCCAGAAGTTTGCAACTACTTATAAAGACTTGGATATTTATTTTGAGAATTTAATATTACTAGAAATTATTGTTGACTCTTTTGAAGGGTAAATAAAACTATATGGTAAAAGCTTAGGGATATATACATATATATATATATATATATATAGTTCAATGTACATAAAGAAACGTAGAGAAATTAAAAACACACACTTACAGTCTCTAATTTTCGGTTGAACCATCTTCAGGAGAGATAAGAAAGGGAAACTAAGCGCACTGGTACAGAGACGGTTGGGTATTTGTCCATTTCGGATATATCCATTTTCGATTCGATGGAGATATCCATTTCGCATATGGATTGTATGCTATATCGTATTTTTATCAAAAAAGTGCATATATATATATATATATATATATATATATTATATATATAGGGTAGTCCACGGTCTCACCTTTAATGAATGCTTCTGAGTACAGATCCTACGACAGATCCCCCCTGCGATGATTATACCGTAACTCTTAGAACATCCGAGGAGGCCCACATCTGGTTGCGTAAGGCACGTACCAAACCCTCTTACTCTTTGGGAAGTGGACAAATCTAAACAAGTCATTCCTCAGACAGGATATTAAAGGATCGGTCACAATAAAGTACAATGCAGGTACAAATTTAAAGATCCTAACTGTAAATACACTTGACCTAGGCAAAATTTAGAACTCCCAAAATAGAATCAACCCCATAATATGGCTGGCCTTCCCATTAATGAAATGGGTGCCAAATGAAAATGGTCCACACTAAAATGAATATCATTAAAAGGTAAAATTCTATAACCATAAGCACTGAAAAACAAATAAAATTCCACATGAACCAGTATTAAAGATTTCAAATAAAAATTAATCGCAACCTCAAACCGACTAAATCCATCAAATACTGGAATAGAATTTTTTCTTGATTACTATACTTTATTTATGGTACAGAAAAAAGTAATATAAAAAAAACATAAACAAGCTATCTATTTCTTTTATAATAATTTTTATATATTTTTTCATCAGTGTTTTATACTTTTATTTTATTAGTTCATAAAATATGTCTCAATAATTTTATATATATATTTAATATCTTTTCTTTTCCCCCACTTATATCCCCTTCCTTTCTATCTCTCTCTTTCTCCGGATGAGTAAGTAGTAAAGACCACATGTGTGATGCCAGCTGTTAGTCTAGGTTTTTGTTTCAAACTATCAATCACTTCCTAATGAGGACGAGTGTCGAAATATATGAAACGAATTATTATCAGTGTTTTTTTTGAGTTTTCCTGGTGATTGATATACATAATTAACTACACTATTATTTATGAATCAATTATATTCAATATATTACAAACACAATTCAAACTATTTGATTAATATTAGTCATAGAAGCCAAAAATATCTAGGCACGTTTCTACACCATTCCACCTTGTATCAAAATATCATAAATCTATCTTTGCGAAAATTTATTCAGACGAATTCATGTATATAATCCATTTATAAAACAATTTCTATTCGGCAAAAAACAGGAAGAATAATTGTAAACTATAGCATCGATTTTATTAAAATATATACATTGACTCTTACTCTTTGGTTGTAGCCTTCTAATATAAAGGAAAGTACTTGTATCACGCACACATTGCATGCTTCAGAAATAAAATTCATGCAAACAAAATTGATTCTATTTTACTGGTACCAAAAGATTGAATATTTATCATGAATTGATCAAATTCCAATAGTTATTCCTGTAGCTGCGTGGTCAGTTACTATGTGGTATTTATACTTTAATTAGAAAGTACATATAAAGTCTTAAGATAATCAAAGTTTTATCAAAAAAACAATGAATTTCAAACAAGGGTAGCCCAGTGGATTGTGTGCTCGTCTCTAGACTGTTAAATCCCGGGTTCCATTTTCACTCTGGCTTAATTACTTCTTTGGGTGGGGAAGCACATCGTACCTTAGAGACGAAATAAAGCCATCGGTCGTGAGACTGTACAATGTCAGGTACTCGATAAGAGGCTTAATTTAAAAACTCTTGAGCAACATTTAGGACTCCCAAGAATCAACTCGTTAATGTGGCTCATCCATTACAAGAATGGCAACAAAACAATAAACCTACTGCACTTCCCGCCCTTAGAAAAAATAAAAGCCTATAAAAATGGGCACAGAAAAACAAAGCATTTCATTTCAAACAGCCTTTGTTTGTCGAACACCTCATGTTAAAAAATACGTTGTTTTCTTAAGAAAACTTCATTATAGGGACACTTTTTTCATAATTTGAAAATCTGACAGTTATATAAAGGACTTCGATAAAAGTATCCGTAAGACATTAACATATCACTATTAACCCTGACTAAATTCCAATAATAAGAAAAGATTTATAAGAATTTAACATAACTGTAATATAATTTTAAATAGAATTCATTATATTAAAATATAACACATCACAAAGGTATTTTATTAACAATTAAAGAATAATAATATTTTACCTCCTAAGAGGGTATTTAGAATAGGATCTTTAACGAGTACATGACATGTTATAGTCTCGCGACCGACGGCTTAACGTCCTCTCCGAGGGTCGACGTGCTCACATTTTTTTTACCCCCAGGGTGTTCAAGGGTCAGAGTTGGTATCGGACTATCAGATTCATAGTCCACAGACACGCCTATAGCCACTGGGCTACCCTGCTCTTGCCTGACTCTAAAGTAATACTAAAATATTTTAAATCATTAGTTGTCCAATCCGTAATTGTGTGGTATATACTCATTCTGAGGTAAAATGGATAAACAAACAAAAGTCTCCACACAAATTAAGTTTTATTCAACGCGTTTCAAACACTTTCTGTTCATCATCAGGAAGACACTATAATACAAATTATATCTAATCAGTTACAAAATTAGAGTGAAATAATAAAATTCAATTAAGAGAATTCAAGACATACCCAAGGATGTGGTGCTGACGGGTTGGTCCAGTGAAAACAACAAGTAGGAAATAGATTTTTTTCACATTTTGCAAAACACCTTGTCACACAAAATCACAGCTTTCACCCAAACTTGACCTTACCATCCTACATGCGAATAGAAAGTTTAAAGAAATTTGTAATTTGGAAGCTTTTCAAATAAACAAGGCCGTCATTAATAATCCTTCTGCCTCTCTATGACTTAATGATCAAATTCCAGGGTGACCAAAATTTCTTAATCTGTTCCTAGGATCACAAAGAATAAATTAAAAAAAAAATAGTTTCTTTCTTCTAAATTAGTGTTTCTGGCCTTCTATATTTCAGTCATTGGTTTTCAAGCATAAGCCCTATCCCCACTCTTTCACAGCGGAGCTATTTCCTACTTGTTGTTTTCACTGGACCAACCCGTCAGCACCACATCCTTAGGTATGTCTTGAATTATCTTAATTAAATTTTATTATTTCACTCTAATTTTGTAACTGATTAGATATAATTTGTATTACAGTATCTTCCTGATGATGAACACAAAGCGTTCGAAACGCGTTGAATAAAACTTTAATTGTGTGGAGACTTTTGTTTATTTATCCATTTTACCTCAGAAGAACATATTTGATTGTTTAGAAATAGACATAAGTTATTATTTTGAAGCTTTTTTTTCCATTTCTGTGGATTAATTATCAAAAAGAATATTTTTCTGACTGTTTTGAATCATTATCATTATTCAAATTTCAAACCTTATTCTCACAATACCATTATTCTTGTAAATTTTTTAAACAACCTTTTATCACATTGCCTAAGCCTAATTTTCAAAATCCCCTAATATTAGGTTTGATAAAGTATAATAAAGCTACTGTAGTAGCTTGAGATACGAGTTTAATACGTTCCAGACACGAACGAGAATTCCAAAAAACTCGTATTCCAAATAATCATTCTCATTTAAAATAAAGCGAATAGATTTAATCCGTTCCAACTTTTTAAAACACTTCTATAATCCCTGTAACTATCAAAAGTACCATTCAGTACAGTATATTTAAATGTGTAACACCCTTATAAGTAACAATCTGAAATAAAAGAAATAAGTTATTATTGCATATGAATTATGCAGGCAAATTTTGAACTAAAAGCTCCCGTCTTTGAACTAACTACTGGGCAAGCTAAGCTCACATTTCAAAATTTTGTGCGGATTTCAAGCAAAAATTCAGCTATTACCTTTCAATCTCATTATTTCTGGATTATATTATTCAATTGTCCATTTCTTTTTTGATAATGATCCATGAAGTGAAAAATGAAAAACTAAACTTTTTAATTTCTTCTGAAGGAAATTTTAAGATAGATAAAAAACTACTTTTTTCTATACAAAAAAAGTAGTTTTTCTTTACTTTTGATACGTAATATCTAATACCAGTAGTAACTGTGACTTCTCACCCTATCGCTGCATCGTTGAAATCGAAGGATACACAGTTATCATTAATTAGTTATTAAAATATTTTTATATTAGGTTTAAGTATAAGAATAAAATTACTAAAAGAACGACTGGGTGTTAATGAAATACAGTGATAGAGCTTTTCTAGTATGAATACTAATTAGTTATTACAGTGAAATTTTTTGCAAGTATTTAAACAAGAAAAAATAAATAAACAAAATTCTATATATAGATATTGCTGTTAACTTTTTAACAACAAAAAAATAGTATATTGGTCATGGCTAGGTCAAACTACTACATTAGTTTCAACTTTTGCCACTGAATTCAGATGGTTTTTTTTGAATGCAGTATCCAAGTTTTTTTTCTTTATAGAGTTGTTATGGATTGAAAAATGAAGTTTTAAAGTTAAGTTAAACATAATTGGCAACTGCGACAGGGTAAAAGTGTTTGAAAAGTTGTAAAGACAAAGTCTTTTGAAGAGTTGATTAAAAAGTTTTTTTTTCTGTTTTTTTTTTTAAATTTTAAGAGTAAACATTGAAAATTGGAAAGAAGTAAAACTTGACAAGAGTGTTACTAAAATGCCTTTTAAATAATGCCAACTGCTATGTTTTTTTTTGAATAAATCGTTTGAATAGGAATGGACATTTATTTTGAGTGGGATGTATTGTGAGGCCGATGGTATATTTGAAGTAGTCTGTAATGAGGAGATTCAGGAAATTTTAGAATAATGGATAACACAGCATTTAGAGGGTCAGGTTAGACCAGTCGTAACGTGCTCGCCTCTAAACTGGTACGTCCAAAGTTCGATAGGTTACGTAAGGTTGCAGTGCTAGTCCCACAAGGGAACACCGTAGGCCAAGCAATGGCCCTTTGTGATACCACACAATGAAGATTGATTCTACAGTGAGAGTCCTAAATTTTGCTAACTCAAATGTATTTAGAGTAGGGATCTTTAACGAGTACCTGACATCGTACAGGCTCGGGACCGACGGTTTAACGTCCGAAGGACGATGTGCTCAGATTTATTCACCTCCCGCGTGAACAAATTGAGGGCCAGGTGAGGATTGAACCCCGGTCCTATCAGTTCAGAGGTGAGCACGTAACCACTGAGCTAGCCTGGCCCCCTCCAAAGTTCGATAACAACTCTGGTACTCGATTTATTCACTTGGGTGTTGAATAAATCTGAGCACGTCGTCCCGGAGAGGAGGTTAAACCGCCGGTCCCGATCCTATGCGATGTCAGGCACATGAGGTCCATACTCTAATACTCTAAACACACTTAGGCTAGGCAAAATTTACGACTCCTCATGTAGAATATTCCATCGAGGAATCGAATTGGAGGACTGACCCTGTCAGTCCCACAGGCCTCTACAAAAAAAACAGCATTTAATTTGGTATGGTAATAAAATAATCAAACAGTCAGTTCTCCTTTGAGTGAGAATAAATGACACTAACCTACATTAGGTTTACTGTTAAAACGCCTGAAGTATTTATAACTGATTTATTCGCTGCTAAAGAGCAAGGAATATGTTACAGTCAATAAGAGTAAGGAGAACCCTTTTTAACGAATGAAACGGCCCACTTGAATAGGGTTGAATCCATAAAAAACAAGGAGGGTACTCCCCTTACCTAGGGGTGAATGTTCACAACCGAACCTAATATCCATTAACAGTTAACAAACTACCTTTCAAATATGACAAGTAAACTTATTTGTAACTTCAAATTTTATGGAGGCAAAATTATGATTAGAGAATAACTAACATTAATCTGCTGACTATAGCAAAAATTAACTGTATTAAAAATAAAGGAATATAAATTTTTGGAATTTGAAAAAAATGTAATGTTTTTGCTTCTTTAATTAAATAGTACTTTGTTTGTCAATAATATTAAATATCAAAAGATTTTGTATATTTAATTTTTAAAAAGGATAAAAATTCTAACTTATGTAAATTAGACTAATATAAATCTACATGGATCACTTAACGTAACCTGACCACTCGAAAACACGAAAACTCAATCTAGCATAAGTTAAGAGTGTCAAATTCTCATCTCGTCAGGGGTCTAAAACTACCGTAATGTCCTTAACTAAGCATCAGTTACTTGATGCTTGAAGACGTGAAGAGTGTGACTCTTCAAAGAGGGTTGACAGCTAGCGGATAGTTTTTTACTCTTTCTTACTGTACTCCTTTGTTTACCCAAACATCCCTTTCTGGACATTAGTCCTTTCCTGAGCTTTCACCCTTTTAAAATACCACTCTTCCCTCCCACTCTTCTCAACTCCTCACCAGATGTTTTCTGCATCTAGTGTTTAGTTGGGTTTTTGACTCTGACAAAGACCGCTTGTTACGGTTGAAAGATCTTAGTCTTGTTTTCCCATTTCTTATTGTGGTTTGATCATTGATACTATGTGAATCCCTCTCATCATGGACTAATACAAATGCATTTTGTCTTTTCCTCAGTAATGATTAATTCACTTTCGATTTCCAAATCAGCAGTGTCTTTTCAATGACCACATATCCATTAGAAACAAATCATTTGCAATATTCTGACATCCATTGTATTTTCAGATAAGCCAAAAATAGTGGGGTGATAAAATCATATCGTTCAGCTTCTCATAAGCAACTTAAAAAGATTAAATAATGCAAAAGCAGAGAGGAAAGGCATCTACCAAGTATACAATTATAAAGTAAGACCAACTTTTAAAATTAATTAATTTCCAGCCAATATTAGTTTAGGAAAATCAATAATATTAAATAAAGGAAATAAAATTATAAGCGAGTAATTTGCCTGAAGCTTTTAAATTTAGGAATGGCAAAAAAAATGTCTCCCATATTATAAAGTTAATATTTCAAAGTGACACTGGTATTTCTTCTTCAGGAAAGAAGGGTCTCTATAATTAAGTTATTTTTCCTTCCATTCCTTTCCACTTGGTATTATACTATACAGACTCGTCTAATTATTAGAAATTCGTAATTTTTAAAGAAACAAAATTAATTATAGTCTTCGCTTATTTTCCATCTTTTCTAGAAATGTTTCTCCTTATTTAGAATAAAAAAGCCACGTTGTTTTAAACTCTCACATCTTAAATGAGATACAATCTGATTTAAAGACTCTTTTTTTTCTTTTTTTTTTTTTTGCATTAAGAACTTAGTTGTGCGGATGGCATTATATCTTTGCAAAGGCCTGGCATGCAAACAGGGGTTCTAAGGGGTTGCTTTAAAATATATACATATGGCTATTTGCAATGTAAACCAAGCTTATTTATACGAGCAGTAGGGGTGGGGATGTTTCTCTTGGAATTGCCTTTCAGCCTCACTACTCTTCTCTGTTCCGGAAAGCACTCCCCCCCCCCCCCACCACCACCCCTCAATCCGATTATTCATCAAGAACCCCATAACGCTGTGCCCCATATAAATTTGAATAGATTACATATTCTAAAGAGTCGTTTATATTAACATAGTGATAAACAGTACTTCAAAAGTCTAGCCAGTTACAACTCCTGTTGGAAAAACAAAGAATAAAAGCCTTACCATATACCATTTTTTTTTTTTTATAAAAAATAAATGTTTCAAACACACATCGTTCTTCTTCAGGTCACATTAGGTATTTACATTTTCTTGATGCAAAACTACGCGTTTCAACGTGAGTTTGTTAAACACATCATCTCTTTTGTTAATAACAGCTTAAAGAACACAACACATGATGTCTCATATTTATTCTTAAAAAAATAAATAATTACTTAATTAATATTATATTTAAATTATACAAATTAAGTCATCTTAATACATGAAAACATATTGCATGTTTAATGAGCACAAATATATTAAAGCATTAAAATATGCTTTTAATAACTATAACCATACATCAATTGTTATAGGTATAACATCTCCAATATGTATGTATTTATTTTGGAGTATATATATATATATATAAATTGCTTCTCACTCTCGCAGTTTGCTTCTCAACGCGAGTACTTCGCACTTCTTCCCGATGACGACGGATGTCGAAATATCGAAGTGAGTTCTTTCCTATGTGTTGAAGTTTATATATATATATATATATATCAATGATCAAACCACAATATAAAATGGGAAAACAAGACTAAGATATTTCAAACGTAAAAAGCGGTTTTCGACACAGTCAAAAACCTAACTGATGTATATATATATATATCAGCTCAAAAACGAAGAAAAGCAACACACAGAGAAAGAGACACACTTTGATAGTGTGTCTCTTTTTCTGTGTATTGCTTTTCTTCGTTTTTGATCTGATTTGCGTCCAGTTTGGATGGATCGTTTTTTCGAATTTTGAGTGTATATATATATAATATATATATATATATATATATATAACGTCAGTGGAGTAGCAACCATTTTTGCCTCCTAGGGTAGTCCTTTAATTTGCCCCTCCTCCCCCCATCACTGGCCATTGATAATCCGTTAATCTTCAAAATTCCTAAAATTCCTGAAAATATTTATTTTCATGTAATTACATTCAGGGATGTAATTTTAGACTGCTCTTATTAGTCCCAGACTATCATCTTATTACAGTACTCGCATTCAATATACAGTCGTCATCAAAAAAAAACAAATATTTTTTTAAAACAAAAAATGGATAATTCAAATGGTAAAATATGGTTAAATAAAATCAACTGGCTACGAAAACAAATATAATCAGCTGTCAACCCATTTAAAAAACTTCTTTTGAAAATATTAAATAAATTTATTTTTCTAAAACATACATAAAACATAAAAACAATTATGACCTTAAAAACTCAATTTGGTATAAAATTTCAGATTTTGTTCTTAGATTTTTATTATATTAATTTTTTTCTATTTCCTCATTTTACTACCCACCTTTAGAGGGCCACCCCGAGCGGACCCCTCCCTCTTTTGCTACGCCACTAAAATAATGTGTTAAATGAAAAAAAAAATAGTTTAATTTTTAACCACATTATTAAATATATTTATTTTTATTAATTTTATTGTAATTTTTTTTATTCTATTAATTATTTTTATTATCAATTATAAATAGTACCTTCCTAACATACTTCAAAATAATGTGCTACTTCAACAAAATGAAAAGAGAATTCAGCTGGAATGTGTCACAATGGAGTGCCATTCTCTGCTTTGGAAATGTAACGAATCCTATAATACTGGAAAAGCGATGCACATCAAAAATATCAAACTGACCTCCAATGGCATATTACGTCATGGAATGATAGAAAGATCAAAACACTCGATGATAAATCAAACATGCGGAAAGAGAGATGTTCAGAATTTTACCATAAATGTTTCACAATGTGCAAGAGCACAAAAACGACCAGGTGCATTGTGTCCTCCCATATATTCCCACGATTTACCCAAAACACCGAGGTGATAATTCATACCTCCAATAAAAATACTAGGTCAGCTCAAACTTTTGTCTAAACCCATATATATATATATATATATATATAATATATATATATATATTGTTCAAAATTAATTGTAAATACTACAAATATCTGTTTTATTTAATATTATATTTTACAAAAACACTTTTAAATCTTTTTGAAAAATTTGTATTATCCCAAATATTCCAAAAACGTATAGATTTGTTTGTACTTGATTTCATTATAACAGACTTCCAATTGTAGAGTAAAAAGCAAATGAAATGGTCTCCACATATAACAGTTTAATGGTATAAACAACGCGTTTCGAACACATAGTGTTCTTCCTTAGGCATTAACTAAAAAATACAATGACACCAGAGAGTTATCTATAGTATTAAGTAAATATAGTACAAAATAAAAATAAAATAAAACAATGACTTTTTTATTTTATTTTTAATTTGTACTATACTTTATACTATAGATAACTCTCGGATGTCATTGTATTTTTTAGTTAATGCCTGAAGAAGAACACTACATGTTCGAAACGCTTTGCTTATACCATTAATTGATGTGACTTATAACTATTCACATCAATTTTAAAATAACTTCATTTCTAACCATTAATTATTACTGAATTTTAACAAAATTAAGGTTACCAAATCGGACAACTTAACTGCAACTAGTGAGCTGAAACTCCATTATATTACCTTTGAAAGAATCTAAAATTCATAAGATATTTATTATATTATACCCACACAAGTTGAATACTGTTTATTTTGTTTTCCAACGCCCAGAATTACCAACAATCCACATTACCAACTGATTCTAAATTTTCGCTATCTAAAGTGTATTTAAAGATGAATTTTTAACGAGTATCTGGCATTGTACGGACTTGAGACTCTCAGTTTAAAGTCCTCTCCCAGGGACGACAGCTCAGATTTATTCATCTACAGTATGCATAAATCGAGGGCTATGTGGGTATCGAACCTCGGATCTACCAGTTCAGAGGCGAATACGTTTACTACTGAGCTAGGGGTCAGGTTAGCTCAGTGGTTACACGCTCGCCCGTGATATGGCTGGTAAGCTGGGTACATGTCTTAATATCAAAACAGGTTACACACTCGCCTCTGAACTGATAGGACCGGGGTTCGATCTCCACCTGGCCCTCGATTTATTCACGCAGGAGGTGAATAAATCTGAATATGTCGTCCCTCGGAGAAGGACGTTAAACTGTCGGTCCCGAGACTGTACGTTGTCAGGTACTCGAAAAAGATCCCTACTCTAAATACACTTGAGTTAGGCAAAATTTAGGACTCCCACTGTAGAATCAATCTTCATTGTGTGGTATCACAAAGGGCCAATGCTCGGCCTAAATGTGTTCCCTTGTGGAACTGCCACTGCAACCTATCCTAACCTACCACTGAGGTAACCTGGACATCGCAAGTTCAATACAAAGTACAGTATAACAAGAAATTCAGATAATTTGTATTCATACAAAGAGCACTATAATACAAAAGATAACTTTTGTATTAATAAAATATAACTCTTAAGCTCCGCCTGTCTTCAGTTTTCTGATTTGTGCACCTTAATCTTATTCCACTAGGGGGGGGGGGGGGGGGGGGGGAAGTCTGACGTGAAATACAATACGATAAAAGATCTTTCTTAAAATATTGTCAAAAAACAATAAGGTTCAATTATTTAAGAATTTCAATTACTTGGATAATACAATAAATTTATAAATCTTACAAAAAATTTACAAATTTTACAAAATTTACAAAACAATCCTTTACAACCAATCAATAATCTGTTTTTTTTTGACTAAGATAGACTTGAGAATACAAAAAAGTAAATAATGAAGAATCATTAATTACAGAATAAGTAGTTACAGAAAAGATTACAATTCGTTTCAAAAATTGACGACGAAGGCATGAAAATTGTTGAAAAATATCAAAAAAGTATTTTCATCCTTAGAAAAATGACAAAGGTATTAATTAAATGATTACACATTTTTTTAAGTGAAAAAGGAATTTTTAAACAATTAGTCTAATTGATCTAATCAAATTTGAAAAATGAATACAGATAAATCTACCAAAAAAATTCTTTTGCAGGTCCAGTAATTCCTTGCTTTATAAAATTTGGTTGAGTAAAAAAAAATGTTAGTATTACTGTTTTAGAAATAGTCAGACTGTGTTGTTAGTCATTATGTCACCCTAAATCGGCTTAATATTTGCAATTTGCAAATTTTAATTGCTTAATGTTGCAATTATACATGTTAACTGAGCTTGGCCTGAAAAGATTATAGGTAGGTCAAATGAACATATATTTTTTTCTTTTTCCCTCCTGTTTTTTTTTTATATTTTGATACTGATCTGTCAGTGAATTATGTTTTTTTTTGAAAAAATAAATACCAAGTATTTTTTTAAACAACGCATATTAGCAATACGTTTATTTTTTGTTTCAATTTTCAAAAGTATTTGCTATTAGGTTTAAACCATGCCTACTCTCTCTCCCCCCCCCCCCCCCCCCCTACAAGTCCAAATAAAAGCATAAAAAACTATTTCGACGTTTATTAAGAAAAGAAGACATTTGAAATGAAACTTATAGTTAGAAGTGGTTAGGCAAGGAAGGTAGAGAAACTGGATAAGCTATTACTAGCGTGAGGATTACAGAAACAGACTTTTAGAAACACTCGAAGATAAAACTGTCTGATTAGAGGATAGAAACTAGAAACCAACTACTAGCAGGCTTAATGAAACCTGAAAAACTAAAACACCCAGACTAAAATCTTAACTTAAAATCTATCATCGAACAATGCAGTGAGAATTTATGCAGCACAGTGCATTTATCATAGCACTAATAATCCGAGGAAAGCCTTTAAACACCTATTGATAAAAAATTTCAACCAAAGACTGATAAAAAAAGAAAGCTTGAATTAATTAAATTCATGTTTTTTTATTTTTAACTAAGTTTAATCAATCAATTAATTCTATTTTAATTAATTATATTCAAATGGAATAATAACAAAAGCAGTTCGCTTTATTATTATTACGAAAATCTAAGATAAATGCTAGTTTCTTATTATGGAAATCAATGTGTCATAATAGTTGCTATAATTAAAATGTATGAGCCTTGATAGTTTTTTATGAAATCTATGAGCGATGATAGTTTATTGTTGTAAAAATCTAGGAGTCACGACAGTATTTTTATTATAAAACTCTAGGAGCCACGGTAGTATTTATTATTATGAAAATCTACGAGCCACGATAGTATTTATTATTATGTAAATCTACGAGCCACGATAGTATTTATTATTATGTAAATCTACGAGCCACGATAGTATTTTTATTATGAAAATCTAGGAGCCACGGTAGTATTTATTATTATGAAAATCTACGAGCCACGATAGTATTTATTATTATGAAAATCTACGAGCCACGATAGTATTTATTATTATGAAAATCTAGGAGCTATGATAGTATTTTTATTATGAAAATCTAGGAGCCACGATAGTATTTATTATTATGAAAATCTACGAGCCACGATAGTATTTATTATGATGAAAATCTACGAGCCACGATAGTATTTATTATGATGAAAATCTACGAGCCACGATAGTATTTATTATTATGAAAATCTAGGAGCTATGATAGTATTTTTATTATGAAAATCTACGAGCCACGATAGTATTTATTATTATGAAAATCTAGGAGCTATGATAGTATTTATTATGATGAAAATCTACGAGCCACGATAGTATTTATTATGATGAAAATCTACGAGCCACGATAGTATTTATTATTATGAAAATCTAGGAGCTATGATAGTATTTTTATTATGAAAATCTAGGAGCCACGATAGTATTTATTATGATGAAAATCTACGAGCCACGATAGTATTTATTATGATGAAAATCTACGAGCCACGATAGTATTTATTATTATGAAAATCTACGAGCCACGATAGTATTTATTATTATGAAAATCTAGGAGCTATGATAGTATTTTTATTATGAAAATCTAGGAGCCACGATAGTATTTATTATTATGAAAATCTACGAGCCACGATAGTATTTATTATTATGAAAATCTAGGAGCTATGATAGTATTTTTATTATGAAAATCTAGGAGCCACGATAGTATTTATTATTATGAAAATCTAGAAGCTATGATAGTATTTTTATTATGAAAATCTAGGAGCCACGATAGTATTTATTATTATGAAAATCTACGAGCTACAATAGTATTTAATATCTATGACAGTACATAATTACGAAAATCTACGAGGCATGATAATTTATTATCATGAAAATCTACGAGCTACAATAGTATTTAATATCTATGACAGTACATAATTACGAAAATCTACGAGGCATGATAATTTATTATCATGAAAATCTACCATCTTTCTTCATACGGGTTCCTTGCTTCACTTCCGCATACAGTACAAGTCTACTTCTCAAGTAAAATTAAAGTTTTCTTTTTGACAATGAAAAACTTCTCAACTAGTCTAGGTGTGAGGAAAATGGTAGACTTTTTTAATATATGATCAACAACCTATTATAAGATAGTGTTGCTTATAATGGTATTATCAATCTCTATGTTATTAAATATAATATTGTTTTTTAAATATATTTTTTAATTCGTTTATATAATGTTTTTAAAACAAGATATTGTTTATGAATTCAAAGAGAGAGATAAGTTGATATAGGATTTATTTTTGAAATTACTTCTCGCTTTTCATAATTCTAGATTAAACAACTCTCATGTTGTTTTATGTTTGAATCAGAAATGACTAAATTCCTTGCTTGGAAACAAGCGGCTTTCTTTGAAAGATAATTATAATTCAAATGTAACGCGTTAACAAATATACACTCTCTTGATTCTGCGTTAAACTAAACAAATATCTAAATCCTGGAATTTATTTTGTGTTAATTTTTCCGAGATTTTACTCAAAGGAATTTAAGTAATTTAATAACTAGATATACGATATTCGAACATGACAGAGACATGCCAAGAGTTGAATGAAGTCAGAAATATTTATGAAATCTACGTTGGCGAAGGAAAATGTTGTAACCAAATATCACTTCTATATGCTAAACCAAATGATTTATGTTGGGTACTTTAAAAAAAAACAAAAAAAAAATTCAATTACCTAAAACATTTATAAACCATTGAAAGCGGGTGTTTCTTTTTATCCTCATCCTTGAGGAAGTTGCTGTACTCTTCGATTAGGTTGATGCTAACCTAATGGATTTTTCGATATTTTAACTCTTAATCAGTATTCCTGCAGGAATACAGTGTCACGTAACACCAGCAAAACTGAAGACTAAAATGTGCAGTCGATGCTAGAGAAAGTGTCATCTGATTTCGAGAATCTCTTAATAGAAGGCCCCCAAGTTCTTCAACAGTCGCGAATTCATTAGCTGTGGATCATTCAAGCAATATATTTGACAATGAATCTTCACCGAAACATTTTGTAGAATACGAGAGGTGTTAACTTTTGAGAGGTATTAAATCTTTATAAATAAAATAATGATTTTGTCTGTACATTGCTTAGAACTGACTCATTTCAAGTTTTCTTTACGTTTCATACATTGGAGAAACCGAATCCACCCTTAGAAAAATTTCTGTCGGTTTGTCGGTTTGTCGGTTTGTCGGTTTGTCCGCAAAACTTTGTCACAGGTAAACTCAGCTACCATAAGACATATAAAGCTGAAACTTTTACAGTAGATTTGTGTAGGTCTAACTTAAAATATAGGCTATGAATTGATTGGAAATTCAACGTAGAAGTGAAGTTATGGACGTTTAACGCAAAAATGTTTGTCACAAGTAAACTCAGCCACCATAAGACATAGCGAGCTGAAACATTGACACTGGATTTGTGTGTGCCTAACTTAAAATATGGGCTCTAAATTGATTATTAATTCAGTACAGAAGCGAAGTTATGGGGCTTTTAGCTGTATTTTCCTAACTTCACAGACAAGTTTGTTTTGAAAATACACAGGTGTGGCAAGTAGGTATTGTTAGTTGATTTTAATTTCAATTGAGCATATGAATATATTGCGTATTTGACATCATTGAAATGGTGTTTCACAGAGTTAAGGATGTACTATCTATTGAGAATAAATGTTTTGTAAACGAGCAATTCTCAACTCTTAATATGAACAGGGAGGAAAAATCAACAAACAAGTTCTTACGCTATATGAAGCCGAGGAAAGAACTTACAAGTCAGTAAAGAGATTGGATTAGTGACGAAGAAGCAGTTCATTATCTAATTGAATTTCTTGACTCTGAATTTATTTCTCCTGGACTGCCTGCTCATGAGTAAAAACTTAAAGTAGAGCACCAATCATGCTACAATTTAGTAGCAGTAACAAATTTCATGTTACGAAACATGAGTGCCCCAAAACTGTGCAACGGGACACGACTCTGAGTTCGTGCTCTACACAGATATGCCATAGAGGCGGACATAATGACTGGATGTGGTATTGGGGAGTCTGTGTGTATACTTCACATACCATTGATTCCGAGCCACTGTCTGTTTACGCGTTGAAATGATTGCAAAGTCGGGTCAGAGTCTATTTCGCAATGACGTTAACTAAGTCGCAAAGGGAGACTTCATTTAACGCAGGATTACAAGGTAGCAAAACCAAGTTTTTCTCACATGGTCAAATGTAGTTTACATGCTCAACGGTCAGAGGTTTCAACTCTTTCTTCTACCATGAACCTGAAGGACAGACAGCTAATGTAGTGTATAAGCTGGAGGCATTTGTTTAACACTGTAGTAATAATGGTATTTTCTACTATTCTATAATTTCTAATGACATTTTGAAATACCAAAAATGACGGAACTTCTGATTCCTCCGTGGTATAGCCGAAAGGCAATAGGCACACGGCAATAAACCAAAACAGGAACTTCTGATTCCGTTAAAGACGGGTACGTTTGCTATGTATTATATATAACTGTCAACTTTTTTTTAATTTAATATTTGCTTAATAAATACACTGGTAATAATGTAAAGTATGGGACCAGAGTAGCCCAGTGTCTTGCGTGATCGCCGATGACAGTAGTGCAAATGTATTATAAATAAATGTAACAAACAAATATTTTTTTGAATTTAAAATGTGGATAATATAAAAGATGGTAATAAAGTAAAGGGATCTAGCCAGGGTTGCCAGTAGCTTGCTTGCTCGCCGATGACAGTAGTGCAAATGTATTATAAATAAACACAACAAATATTTTTTTGTAATTTAATATTTGCGTAATATAAACACTGGTAATAAAGTAAGGTATGGAACCAGAGTAGCCCAGTGGCTTGTGTGCTAGCTTTTGACTGGGAGCACGTTAATTAGAACTAACTCATTTCAAGTTTTCTTTACGTTTCATACTTCAGAGTAGCCACATGTACCCTTAGAATAATTTCTGTCTGTCGGTTTGTCCACAAAATATTGCTACCATAAGACATATAAAGCTGAAACATTGATTGTTGATTTGTGTATGTCTAACTTAAAATCTAATCTTTGTATACAGAGGCTTTTTTTTAGCACTGTACTAATAATGGTATTTTCTACTATTCTATAACTTCTAATTGTAGTATTAGTATAATACTATAATTGATATTTTGGAATACCAAGTATAATAGAATTTTTGATTCCGTCAAAGACGGGTACATTTGCTAGTTTAAAAATATAACTTCTCTGGCTATAGAAAACACGGTTAATATCTTCACTTCTCATTGAATCGAATCAAAGATTTAAATCTTAGATTTTAAGTTGGACATACACAAATCTACTGTCAACGTTTCAGCTCGCTTTGCCTTATGGTGGCTGAGTTTACTTGTGACTAAATTTTTCAAGCAAACAGATAAAAAAAACAAAGAGAAATTTTTCTCAGGGTGAATTCGGTTTCTCTAAAGTATAAATCATAAAGATAACTTTAGAGTCAGAGTCAGAACTGACGTAGAGTCAGTTCTAAGCTACGTATAGATAAAACCTTTCTTTCATGCACATAGTTTATACTACCTTCTGTTGAACAAGTAAAATGCGTGAATAAAATTTATTTACATTAATTAGTTAAATAACTGTCTTACCTAGTATGTTGACCCGGGAGTTAATAAAACAAAAACGAATGCTATCCATCTTCAAAGAAAACTCTCTTATGAAGATGGATATCGTCATAAAACTGACCAGAAACTCCCAGATCACACATACTAGGTAAGACGGTTATTTCATTAAATGTATAAATAACAATTACTCTTCCTTTTTCCTTTCTTCAGTAGTATTGAAAGTCACCTAAACCTCTCCAGACGTTAAATGCTTTACCAGTGGAATGTTTATATTGGTGTAATTTTTACAGATAATATTTATTAAAATAAACATAATCTTTAAGTAAATTCAATGATATATAAAATCTCGCAAAAGCCAATTAATGTTTACTTGGCTTCATATTTATAATTTCGAAATAATAATCGTATTTATTATTATGAAAATCTAGGAGCTATGATAGTATTTTTATTATGAAAATCTAGGAGCCACGATAGTATTTATTATGATGAAAATCTACGAGCCACGATAGTATTTATTATGATGAAAATCTACGAGCCACGATAGTATTTATTATTATGAAAATCTACGAGCCACGATAGTATTTATTATTATGAAAATCTAGGAGCTATGATAGTATTTTTATTATGAAAATCTAGGAGCCACGATAGTATTTATTATGATGAAAATCTACGAGTTACGATAGTATTTATTATTATGAAAATCTAGGAGCTATGATAGTATTTTTATTATGAAAATCTAGGAGCCACGATAGTATTTATTATTATGAAAATCTAGAAGCTATGATAGTATTTTTATTATGAAAATCTAGGAGCCACGATAGTATTTATTATTATGAAAATCTACGAGCTACAATAGTATTTAATATCTATGACAGTACATAATTACGAAAATCTACGAGGCATGATAATTTATTATCATGAAAATCTACCATCTTTCTTCATACGGGTTCCTTGCTTCACTTCCGCATACAGTACAAGTCTACTTCTCAAGTAAAATTAAAGTTTTCTTTTTGACAATGAAAAACTTCTCAACTAGTCTAGGTGTGAGGAAAATGGTAGACTTTTATAATATATGATCAACAACCTATTATAAGATAGTGTTGCTTATAATGGTATTATCAATCTCTATGTTATTAAATATAATATTGTTTTTTAAATATATTTTTTAATTCGTTTATATAATGTTTTTAAAACAAGATATTGTTTATGAATTCAAAGAGAGAGATAAGTTGATATAGGATTTATTTTTGAAATTACTTCTCGCTTTTCATAATTCTAGATTAAACAACTCTCATGTTGTTTTATGTTTGAATCAGAAATGACTAAATTCCTTGCTTGGAAACAAGCGGCTTTCTTTGAAAGATAATTATAATTCAAATGTAACGCGTTAACAAATATACACTCTCTTGATTCTGCGTTAAACTAAACAAATATCTAAATCCTGGAATTTATTTTGTGTTAATTTGTCCGAGATTTTACTCAAAGGAATTCAAGTAATTTAATAACTAGATATACGATACTCGTACATGACAGAATCATGCCAAGAGTTGAATGAAGTCAGAAATATTTATGTAATCTACGTTGGCGAAGGAAAATGTTGTAACCAAATATCACTTCTATATTCTAAACCAAATGATTTATGTTAGGTACTTTAAAAAAAAAAAAAAAAAAAAATTCAATTACCTAAAACATTTATAAACCATTGAAAGCGGGTGTTTCTTTTTATCCTCATCCTTGAGGAAGTTGCTGTACTCTTCGATTAGGTTGATGCTAACCTAATGGATTTTTCGATATTTTAACTCTTAATCAGTATTCCTGCAGGAATACAGTGTCACGTAACACCAGCAAAACTGAAGACTAAAATGTGCAGTCGATGCTAGAGAAAGTGTCATCTGATTTCGAGAATCTCTTAATAGAAGGCCCCCAAGTTCTTCAACAGTCGCGAATTCATTAGCTGTGGATCATTCAAGCAATATATTTGACAATGAATCTTCACCGAAACATTTTGTAGAATACGAGAGGTGTTAACTTTTGAGAGGTATTAAATTTAAAAATATAACTTCTCTGGCTATAGAAAACACGGTTAATATCTTCACTTCTCATTGAATCGAATCAAAGATTTAAATCGTAGATTTTAAGTTGGACATACACAAATCTACTGTCAACGTTTCAGCTCGCTTTGCCTTATGGTGGCTGAGTTTACTTGTGACTAAATTTTTCAAGCAAACAGATAAAAAAAACAAAGAGAAATTTTTCTCAGGGTGAATTCGGTTTCTCTAAAGTATAAATCATAAAGATAACTTTAGAGTCAGAGTCAGAACTGACGTAGAGTCAGTTCTAAGCTACGTATAGATAAAACCTTTCTTTCATGCACATAGTTTATACTACCTTCTGTTGAACAAGTAAAATGCGTGAATAAAATTTATTTACATTAATTAGTTAAATAACTGTCTTACCTAGTATGTTGACCCGGGAGTTAATAAAACAAAAACGAATGCTATCCATCTTCAAAGAAAACTCTCTTATGAAGTTGGATATCGTCATAAAACTGACCAGAAACTCCCAGATCACACATACTACGAGGTGTATAAATAAAGTAGTGAGACTGATTTTTTTTAAATATTCTATTCAAATATAATTACAATGTGATATTGTCACCTTCAAAATAGTTGCCTTTGGAAGCCACACAGCGCTGGAGACGGTCCTTCCAATCATTGTAGCATTGCTGGAACTCGGATTCTGGAATGGCCTTCAGCTGGTCGGTTACAGCAGTTTGTATGTTTTGTAGTGTCCCGAAATGAGTTCCCTTGAGGTGATTTTTCAATCTCGGGAAGAGGAGAAAGTCACAAGGACTCAAGTCTGGTGAATAAGGAGGCTGAGGAGCAACAGGAATGTTGCCAAAAACTCGTTTATTGAGATGGGTTTTTCGGAACCATTTTCGCACAAATTTTTCTCATCTCCAATTCATTGGTCAAAATGTGATGAACGGAGGTGTGATTCAAATTCAACTGTTCCCCGATCATTCTGACTGTCAAGCGTCGATCTGAACGCACAAGGTTCCGTACTCTGTTGACATTTTCATCGGTGTTTGCACTTGAAGGCCTTCCGCTTCGTGGTTCATCTTCAATCGACTCTCTTCCTTCTGAAAATTCCTTAAACCACCGAAAAACCTGTGCCCTTGATAAAACACGTTCTCCATAGGCCTCCTGAAGTTTTTCAAAAGTTTCGGTTGCATTATGTCCAAGTCTGAAGAAAAATTTGATTGCACACCGCAATGAGGTCACTCATTTTTAAAACGCTCAAGAAAAAACCATTTCAAGAAAAACAACGCTACGGACAAACAAATGACTGTGGCAAGTTCAGATTCATACTGGAGGCGCATCACACGTGCACCTGACGCTACTCAAGGCCACGCGTCTCCAGCGTTGCCAGATCGAAAGCGACGTTGCCAGTCTCACTACTTTATTTACACACCTCGTAGGTAAGACGGTTATTTCATTAAATGTATAAATAACAATTACTCTTCCTTTTTCCTTTCTTCAGTAGTATTGAAAGTCACCTAAACCTCTCCAGACGTTAAATGCTTTACCAGTGGAATGTTTATATTGGTGTAATTTTTACAGATAATATTTATTAAAATAAACATTTAATCTTTAAGTAAATTCAATGATATATAAAATCTCGCAAAAGCCAATTAATGTTTACTTGGCTTCATATTTATAATTTCTTCTGAATAAAACGTTACTACTTCGATACCACTTCAAGACCCATCTAAATTTCAAATCTCATGCAGTTACCCCCTATAAAAATATGATCATTAAAAACGCTCTAAAATGGAAATTTATAAAAAAAAAAAAATTAATGAATCAATTCACTTTTCAGAAAGCGAATTATAAAAAAAAAAAATTGTTAATTTGCAAAACAACTCCCTTAAAAGAGTCGTATAATTATCAATTAAGTTCAATTTACATGGCAGCTTTAATTTAGATGAGTAGAAATTCATTTGATACAATAACATTAATTCGTTTTTGAAAAGCATAGATTTATTCATACGGGCCGGAAAATTAATTGACTGTAAAAGAAGAAAATATATAAGGGCGGAGGGGGGCAAAACAAAATTCAATTTCTCTCGACTCTACCGTTAATAATAACTCTACTCTGTTAAAAATTTAATTGAAAACTTGATTTTCTCTCATAAAAAAGTAATAAAGGGGAAAATATGAATGTACGATGCGTAATAAATGTTTCCCAATGATATTTATTCGGATTCATATATATTATTGTTGATGTAAATTTACTGGTGGAAAAGAGTTTACATACTAAATTAAACTATGGAGTAATTTTTGAAAATTGCCTTTAACATTTTTTCACTTCATATATGCAATATTGGTTCATAATAATATCTTTTTTTTTCATCCGGATTTTTTAATTAAGTACAACAATTTCAGTTTTAATTTAGCCTGATGGATTGGAACATCCTATATATTTGACCCAAATAATCCACAATCCCTCGTAAAGTTTTTTAAACTTCGTTATATTTTTCTAATGATACAAAAAAAAAAAGCTTAAAGATCAATAAGTGTAACATTCAATCAAATAATTTAATTTATTTAATCAATGTACTGAAGTTTGGAAGCAAAAAAGTTTAGGAGAACTAAAAACAATTAAATAAAAGAATTACAAATATTAACACCGTAGACCAGTTTCTATTCATATTTTTTCCATCCCATATTGCATGTAAACTAACATCTAGTGACTCGAAATGAATAGTATTGTACCTATGTGAGATGTCTGTGACAAAAGGAGTCATACATTTTTTATTATTAGAACAGGGTAATAAAACAAGATTAAAAGAGATAATTATGAAGTTCAATACTTATGTATTGCCATTGAAAAATGAAATGAACAAATTCCATAAATGATCAACGATTTTCTATTACAATGGTGGGATATAAAGGGTGAATTGATTCATAACAGCTAATTATTAACAAAAAACCTTTACTTTAAGGCAGGCATGGGCAACCTTTTGTGAATTGAGGGCCGCATTATATAATTTCCAAGTGACCGCGGGCCGCATGGTAATTTCTTTGGTATTTCGATACATACAGCTGATATGTATAATGTATTTTTATAAATATATAGAAATATATACTGTGCGCTGTATTAATGTGTCAATAATTATTTCACTTTTTATTGTTCCTATAATGGAAACTATTATTCATATCTCATTATTTCCTTATGATAAACTATGATCACAAACAATCTTCAAAAGATTAGTGCGTCATAGATGAAAAAACTAAAACATTTGTTGCTATAGAGCTCTCTCTCTCTCTCTCTCTCTCTCTCTCTCTCTCTCTCTCTCTCATGTTGTAATTTCCTTCCAAAAGTCACAGTGAGCTTTTTTTAATAACCAAAAAGCAAAGGAACTTTTAATATTAAGATAGAATTCCAGATAATCTCTGAGGGCCGCACAAATACACGTGCTGGGCCGCATGTGGCCCGCGGGCCGCAGGTTGCCCATGCCTGCTTTAAGGAGTATAATCAGTTAGCATGTACAATTTACTAGTTAGCATGGTAGTATTTACTCATTGTACGGTAACAAAGTTAATAAAACAGTCTCCACATATAGAAGTTTAATAATATAAATAACGCATTTCAAGCACATAGTGAGTGTTCTTCTTCAGGCATAAAAATATAAAAATACAATGTCATCAGGGAGTTATCTTTACTATAGAATAAATGGTACAAAATAAACCTTATTTTTTTATATCATTTATACAACAACTATACTATTGTGGAACTCCATGTAGAACACTACATGTTCGAAAGGCGTTGTTGATATTATATGTGACTTCTATATGTGAAGATTATTTCATTAACTTTTTTTACAATGAGAAAACGTTAATATTAAGTATTATTATACTTAATATTATATTATTTACTACTACATATATATATATATATATAACAATTAAAAGAAACGGTCCAGCGGACTTTTTTACAATAAAATAAAAAACGAAGGAAACACACAGAAAGACACAGACATAACTCACATCGATATTTCGACAATCGTCGTCATCAGGAGGTGCGAAGAGCGAAGAGCGAAGAGTCCCGCAGGAAGACAGGGCGGTACTGAACTCGGAAACCGCAGCCAGTACTCCACCACTTACCACCAAGCGGGGGAAGGGAGGGAAGGAAATGAAGAGCCAAATTAAGACGTAAAAGGAACGAGTAAAAATTATAACTATAAAAAATTATAAAAAAGTAGATAAATCAAATTAAAATTAATAAAAATAATAAATAAAAAGTAAAATAAAAAATAATAAATAAATAAATAAAAAATAATAAATAAAAAATAAATAAATAAATCATAAATAAATTATCGGTTGAGGTTGAGTCCGGGGGAAGAGCGAGCATCAAGTAAGCATATGTATGCCTCCTCTGAAGCTCTTAAGGGTAACTTTATTGCTGGATTCGGGGATCTGTTTCAGGATCTGAACCCTGAAACAGTCATTGAAACTGAGTCCATGCGAGTTCACATGGATGGCTACAGGATAGTTACTGCGTTGACCGACTGAAGCCCTATGACCATTCATACGAAGGCTCAACTTATTAGAAGTTAAGCCAACGTAAAAGGAGTCACACTGAGTGCAATCCAGTCGGTAAACACAGTTGCTCGAGGTACAGGAGGAATTGACCTGAACCGGGTAGGAACTATGGTGGAGAGGGGAATCGAAGGAAGGATTAGGATTAACAATCAGGCAAGTTTGACAGCCACGGCGTCCACATTGTTTCATTCCAGGAACAGGATTGGAAGGCTGAGGGGAAATATGAGAGAAAATGCTTTTTAGATTGGCAGGTTTACGGTAGGAAATATTTTACACAAAAATGGGCCTCATAAAGACGAAAATCCCTATTGTTTGGGAAGAATTATGCATGATGGGAAAGTCACTTTTTTTGCCAAAAACCGTTTTTTTTAAAACATTTATTTCTCCTAAACTGATAACCCTAGAGTTTTGAAATTTTGACATTATCTTTGAAGTTACAAATGCAACAAACGAAAAATATATTCAGAATTTTAAAACAACAGGAAATATTTTCTTTTTAATAAAATGTAAAAATTTTGACTTATAATTCAATCTCAAACCTTGTGAGAGCGATACAAGCCATACTGTTTGACGGATCTAAATGAAAGTATGCCTATAAATAGAACATTATATGGAGAATGAGTTGAGATATTTTTTTTCAAAATTACATTCGCTAAAGGGGCGTTACAGTACTATTTGTGTTTTCAGAAAATGTTTTTTTGACGCTAAACGGTTCGTTAAAAAATAATGAAAATTTGATCAAAAATGGAACAAAAAATGAGCAATTTATAAAAAAAAAAATCATGAAGTTTCAATTACGGGAAAGAGTAATAACGATATAAAAACTCTTTGTTTATCCTAGACTAAGAGATCACCTGCTATACTTGTCGAATTTTTTGTATTTTTTTACTTTGTTTACATTGACTTAGAAATTCTTTGAGCGAATCCACTGAGATAAAATTGATGTTTCTAATGGAAAAATGAAAATATATTATTGACTTATAAGAGATAATATTGTAAGAGGAATAATATTGTGCAGGTAAATGATAACACTCATTAAAAATAAATTGTATATATGTTATTTGACAAAGGGGAAGGGAAATGATCTTATTAAATACTAAGAAGCCATAAAATTCCCAGTATAATAATTCTGTTAAAAACCAAAAATGTAAAAGATAATTCAAAATATAAATCTTTCGTTTAGAGATTAATAACTGTAATTATCGTACATCTTTAATTAACAAATCACCTTAAAACAATATTTTCTTCGCTGTTTAAAATGTTTTTCAGTGAAAAAAAGGGTATTTTACTGTTTCAAATTTGAAAATTTTACATTAATATTCAATGTAGAAGGATGTCAAGTAAACAATGTAAGAAATCTACTGGCTATTTGAACAATAGCCATGTTCTCTTGTAGGATAATATTTCGTTTCAAGAAATGTTCACATTGGTTTTTCAAAAATGTTAGTACTACTGTAGTTATACTAATGAAATTATTTGCAAATAATAAATTATATGTGATGTACAAAAATAAGCTTATAAATTGATATGTCCTTCAATCACTATCTGTACTACCTCACGAATGCAATGCTAATAATTATATCCCATTTAGATATTTATGTTATGCTTAAATGATACATTATGTTTTATATACTCAAGAAATTTGACATTGAGTTACTTATAGTAAAGTAGAGTGTAGGCCACTCCAGATTTTTTTTAATTGAATATTTGCATAATATAAACAATGGTAATAAACTAATGTCATGGAGCCAGGGTAGCCCACTGGCTTACGTGCTCGCTGATGATAGTAGTGCAAATGTATACATAAATGTAAAAAAAAAAATAATTTAAAATTTACGAAATATAAACGCTGGTAATAAAATAAAGTCATGGAGCATGAGTAGCCCACAGGCTTACGTGCTCGCTGATGATAGTAGTGCAAATGTATTATAAATACATGTAACAAATATGTAATAAACTACTATATTAGAGATTAAAAATGAATAATTTTAGAAACAAACTTGAACACAAATGTCTAATACTGAAATGTCTAATTTCAGAATGTTCTAAGGTAATATTATAAAGACGTATTCCTTTCATTAATGTTATTTTATGTTAGGTAAATAAATTGAATATTTCAATTTACAAGTTTGTTAGTTTTAAATATATTTCATTGTGTGTATATCGAATTGATGTTTTATTTATTTATATGATAAAATAAATGATTTTTTTTTACTTTTAAATGATTTTTATTTTGCTAAATATATTTACTGTGTATATATCTTGAATCATGTTAAGAATACTATATCAAAAGCTTGGGCCATATAAGAATCTGTTTCCGTACCTTAGTAACAAGAAACAACAATTAAAATTATCCCTGTCAACCATGTTCAGTGAATTAATTTCAATACTTATTGTTATGATTTCTGAGTGACACAAAGGTTCACGGGTAGTCTAGTATATTATATTGTTATTAATACTTAAGTATTATTATGCTTAATATTATATTACTTTTATATACATAGTATTATACTGTTATAATATGTTATATTCTTATTATAACTTAATAATATATTAAGTATTATTAACAACTAACGATAAAAAATGCAGAAGCACTGTTTATCTATAAGTATATCTACACTATCTAATTAAACTCAATTGTTTTCTATAGGCTGGCACGATTCTAGCACCTTCTTTCATTATAAATAATGAATAACTTGCTGACGTTTACTACCATTAAAAAATTAAAAATAATAAAATCATGAAACAAACTAATTCTCTCCTTTTCAATTAAAAAGTAATCAGATTAAATGGAAGTTTACATCTTCTTCATTAACCACTGTAATAGGTATCGTTAAGTTGTTCCTTTTATATTTCTAATCAAAATTAATTTCAATTGAAAATAAATTTATAATATTTAAAAGAGATTGTCCTTTTGAAGGATATTACAAGAAAACGCCCTAGAGCGGAACAATGAACTCAGTCATTAGGGAAAGGTCAATGCAATAGCTAACCTTTTGTTTCCTTAATAACTCCGGAATAATTATCTTGTTAAGAAGGCTTAGTCCTTATTCTTTCAAGTTACTCACTTAACTTTCAGAATATTTAACTGAACTGTTAATAAAATAATCAAACAGTGGGTTTTATATTGAAATATGAATAAATAAAACTATATATTCTGGTAGATCATACCATTGATATTCAATATACCTGTTTTGATCGTTGTGTACCTTAGCTTTCCAGCCATTACACCAATAAATCAAACCAGGCCGACGTTATACGTGTTGCCCTTTAGTCACACCCTAGTTTCGCCACAAAACTTGAGGGTGTCCAAGGTGGACCTCGCGGAGGCGGGCACCACGATGCTACGTCGCGCATCTGACTTATGATTGAATCGCGCAATCATACCAAAAGTTCGCAAAGACTAACGAATAACTAAGAAACCTTGGTATGTTACGTGGCTTACCTAAAACCTAATATGTACAAATGCTTCTTTATCTGTCTATGAGAGTTATTGTTCTCTTCTTCCTGCCCACTTCGTATACAAAGTACTCAAAGTCCACCCTATGTGGCCCTTTTGAGACGTTGGTGCGAAGGTCTTCTATCTTCATCCCAGTTTTCAGTTCCAACTTGAGTCATTCCATCGAGTATATGGGGCACGACTCGAGTACATGTTGGGGCGTTTCATTGCCCAATATACATATTTATACCATATTTATACCATATTATACCATATTTATAGATATTCAATATACCATATTTCATAGGGAAAACAACGAGTCCTTCAGAAAACCAAAACTACAGATAACACACTCTACCCATTAATTATACCAAAAATAACTGCATTGGTATAGACTAAACATTACTACAAGTACATCAATCGTAAGAAATAATGAACACTCAATTTAATTTCTTTTTTTTAAAACATCTTTATTTACAAATATACAACTATTCATATTTTGTGTAACAAGCATATGTAGCAAGAGATTACACAATAACTTCTATGCAAATGAGTAAATGAGTAAACCCAGTGGTTCAACCAACGAACAACGACCAACGAGATTTTCCGTGTATTGATGCACGTTGGGGTCAGGCAGTTCCAAGTCAGAGGCTTTCACCTGCTTGTCTGTTTGTTCTACTTTAATTGTTTAGGTCTGTCGGGTAGGTCGGTATGTTAGTTTCTGTCCTGTCTATGGTGAGTGTGTTTCCTGGTCGTATGGTCTTTGAGTCTAAAGTCGTCAGTTATCGTTAATTTGGTGATCTGATTAGTCGGAGGGGGATTGGTTTTAGGGAATTTGAGGTAAAAGTGTTCTTACTAGCAGGTTAGGGTGTAAGGGAAGTTTTCTGTCTTCATTGATAGTCAGACGCCTAATGTAAGTTTCTATTGATTCCATCCTTAGATCACGCTGAATATCGACATTTCTCTCATAAAAAGGAGCATTTGCTACAAGGCGAGCACACTTGTTCTGAACAATCTGGAGTCGATTTTGCAGTGGTTCAACTTTTCACTTTGTGTTATACAGTATTACCGTAGTAGTAGAACCCTCAACCATCTTCTCTTGAGTCGTCTTGGGGGATTGTGGGAAGGTGAAGAGGACGTAAGGATTCACACAAATGGATCTGGGTGAGTGGAAAGGTTTGTTGTGAAACGACATAACGATCAGAGACTAAATTTTGAATGACTGGAATTAATTTAATTAACAATTTGTTTCTCAATATTCATATTACTATTTACTGACATGTTTGTATAAAACAATTGATCAATGCTCAGGCATTGCATCATTCTAATTATTTAGTATGATTCAATATTGAAATATCTTAAGTTAAATAATTTGCTTTCATCATATAAACAGAGAAAGCGCTATACCTAATTATTATGCTGTATTTGTAACCCTGATTGAAAATCAATCAGCGATTCTAAATTATGAATTATCAATATATTAAGTAGAGTTAAGGTAAGTAATTATATAGTAAATTTGTTTGACATCATTTTAAAAACGAGATGTTTGAGTCATACAATAAAATAGTTGTATGTTACGGTAGTCAGAACATTCGGTCCCAGATTATTAGAAGTAAATAATCTAAGAAAAGATGAATTAAACAAATTAAAACATTATGTAACTAAATAAAAGATTAATTTTACTGATAAAGATAAACATAGCAAGATTTAGAACGGATATATATTTATTTTTAGAAGGCAATGATTGAAGGTCTTTGAGAAAATAAAATATTATTAAGGATGATAAAGCTTTAACTATCGGACAGTAAAGACTAACAACCTGGCATTATTGATCATTAACATAACTAAACATAAAAAATAGAGGTTAAAACAACTGGAGTTGTTGTTGTACAACAACTTTCAAATTGAGTCTCAATAAATTTATCAGATTTATTGACAATGAATGAATTAATTGCATAATTTTATTAGTGTTACTATTTCAATTTTGACAATTATCATAAAAATGTATTTACTGTAGAAAAACTAGAAATAAATCAGATAAATAACTAATAATAAGATTAGAAGCACGTATTGAATCCTATTATTAGGTAAATCATTAAATGGAACAATTAATAACCAGTGATAAAACCCATGACCATTATCAAAGGCATATGTATTTATGAATTTTTTTATTGAAAGTTTGTTAATTATATTCTCAATTTATTATTACCATAATTTAAGATCCCCCCCGATGTGCCTTCACCTTGTCGTGGTGGGGGGGGCTTAACATGCCTGGGTGGTTGTTCCCTTATGGCATGGACTAAGAAAGGCACAACCGGCCAGATATTTAATTTGGGTCGACGTCCGAGGAAAGCCCGCTCGTTCGCGCGCTGACTTGGGTGGCAGTCCGGCTAACCCCTGTTCACTTTAAGACTTCTCCTGCGGGGATTGTGGGGTGGTTGTGGTTGCATCCTTGGGTGGACGGTAGGTCTGCTCAGCATGCCCTAACGTTTGGGATTGCTTGTGTTGTCGGCCTCGTGCGGCTAACCCCTGTCCACTTCAAGACTTCTCCTGCAGGGATTGTGAGGTGGTTGTGGTTGCATCCCTGGGTCGGGGCCCGTGGACGGTAGGTCTGCTCAGCATGCCCTAACCTTTGGGACTGCTTGTGTTGTCGGCCTCGTGCGGCTAACCCCTGTCCACTTCAAGATTTCTCCTGTAGGGATTGTGAGGTGGTTGTGGTTGCATCCCTGGGTCGAGGCCCGTGGACGGTAGGTCTGCTCAGCATGCCCTAGCCTCTGGGATTGCTTGTCCTGTCGGCCTCGAGCGGACGCCTGTCCATTTCAAGACTTCTTTCTCACTGTGGTGGCAGAACAGCGGCTTTAACTCCTGCCTATGGGTTCTCCATATTCAGCAGATATCTGCGGGTGGAAAGTCCATCCAGTCCATCCATTTCTCCGGAAGCTCCATCCCAACTCCTCTTTTTTCTTTTTCCATCTTGCTCCTGTCTTTTTTAAGACTCGCCCCTCAGTGGGAACCGCAACTTCCATTGACGATAAAACGGAAGATTTATTCGGACGTGGCTGGTTATGGAGGACTTAAGTTTGCCTGGCCTGTCGCAATGTGGTTAGCATTTTATTAAAAATCAAAACAGGTCGTGAGTTCTCTCAGATCACTTGTTCTCCTGATGACAGCAGATGTCGAAATAAGTTTCTCTATTTTATTTTTTTTTTAACCAAATATACTTTTAGAATAATACACCTTATTTCACTTCTGAATTCATCGATTTATCAATGTAAATATCGCAAATCAAAATGTTTAAACTGTTCTAAAATACTGTCAAGTTATTTAAAGGAGAGTAACATTTCAATAGTTGGAGTAGGATTGAGGTCTTTTCTGTTTTGGAGGGATAACCACCCTCCCTTTTTTTTCAGTTCACTACAACTTCACCACCCTATCTACTCGTCAATAGTTCAAATACTCCACAGAATCTTCCTAATTAAGATTAACTTCCAATTTCCTTTCTTGAATTACTATTAATTACCTAATTAGCAAGCAAGATAGGTTATTTTCTACGCATTTTATCTTGCTGTATTTTAAAGCACTATCAAAGTTCCTGCAACTTGTAATTATACCATGTTAAAATTCTACGAACAACAGAGCTTTTAATATTTACGTTAATAATAATTTAAGTTCTTTTTATTCTTTTTTTTTTATTAGGGAATGATGATCTGCTAGATAGTTACTTCTCTGGTGCTTATTTATGAGACAAAATTTTGCTTCCCTAATGATTCTACATAGGCAGTCCTAAGTTTTGCCTAACTCATTTGGAGTAAGGATCTTTCAAGTGTTTTGACATCGTACAGTGTCAGGAGCGGCGGTTTAATGTCCTCTACGGCTTAGATTTTTTCATCAACATCGTGAAAGGAAATCAAAGGCTAGAATGAGAATTGAACCAGGATATACCAGTGCAGAGGCGAGCGCACAAATCACTGGACTACCCTTATCACTACTATAAGTCTACACAATGCTTGTTTCATTGGCTAACTAAAGACCAGTGAAGGCGAAATCGGAGACTTCACTGGCATGTTTTGTAGATGCCCCTTATAGGCAAATATCTGAATAATCGTAATGTCCACATGTAAGCATAAATGCAAAGTAGAGCGGCCCAATTCTCAGCAATACAGCCATATTGATACACTACTTCATCAGAATATTTACTTATATTAAAACATCAACAGCCACAACAACTTGATGTAAAAAAAATGTTGTGAGTTATTGCCAAAAAAAAATACTTAAAATATTACTCTAAAGCCACAGTAAGTACGTTTTCTTCTTAAATATTATTTTTAGTGTTAATATTTAACCAAGTGCAAGTTTAAATTTTTTTTTTTAATTTTGCACTTATTTGTTTGAAGTAGGTAAGACTGAAGTAGAGGAGAATGACCAAAAGGCGGCTAAGTGGTTTGCAGTGAACTCTACTCTGTCGCAGACACCGCGTCGATTTGTCGATATTAAGTCACGTCCAGGCACCAACGTCATCCAACCCCTTCCCCATTACTCACCAGAACAATTCCTTATTCAACTACCAAATTGAAAAAAAAAATCACCAAACTTTTCTCTTTCCAATTGTTACTTATCGATTCAATTACCTTTCAATAGAGAAAAGAATTACGATAAAAAAAAAGGAAGTCAATCAATTACTAAAGTCCAAATAATTTCTCGCAAAAAAATAACTGTAAAAGCATTATAAGTTTTAGTAATATAATTCATTTGTAATAATCACTGATCTTCAAATGAGTTAAAATAAGATTCCTTATCAAATTGCAGTTATTCATCATCAATATGTAATG
Organism: Hermatobates lingyangjiaoensis; assembly: GCA_026182355.1. Lineage (NCBI taxonomy): Eukaryota > Metazoa > Arthropoda > Insecta > Hemiptera > Hermatobatidae > Hermatobates > Hermatobates lingyangjiaoensis. The sequence goes on from JAPFBL010000430.1 coordinate 5,175,465, forward strand.
AGTGATCATTACTCGCCTGTTCTCTTTATCAAAGACTTCATGAATTAAACACTATCTTCATTATCTAATATATGTATATAATTGGACAACATATAAACCATGTGATAGAACAACCTAAAATCAATCGGAATACATTTGTTTTTCAGGTTCATATCAAACTCAAACATCAGAGTTCATCATTTAAGAGCTTACTTGAACCTGGAAAAATGACCAAATCCTGATTAATTTTAATCTTATATATATATATATATATATATATATAATATTCAATTATTATGAACTACATGCCCCACCAGAAGGTGATTTATATATAAATAAATTATAACTCATTAGGAAAAGGTAAGTTTTACAGGTTGAAATTAAACTTTCAAAATTGATGCTTCACTTGCATTACAACTTTTTTCAGAGGCAGAATTATGAACTTTTGAAATAGGTACGTACATTTTACAGCACGGCTGTCTATTTTGCAGAAACACGTCAAATTGATTGTCAGTTAGAAGCTTGTATATTGGCAGTATTTCGTCATTCTGTTAAAATAATTGGCGATATAGATTGCAAACGTAAAGCAATATTATGCTTTAATCTTATATTGCTTTAATATTGAAGTAATATTATTAAAGATAAAGATGAGACATTTTATTTTACCACAAAAAGAGAGATGAAAAAAGAATTTGTTTTTAATATTTGGGTAATCTTAGACGTTTTGAGTTACCTTCTATTTATTTTAATATTTACTGGATGGTATCCAAAATATGGCCAAGATCCAATAATATGGTTTGAGCATTCTCCAAAAGTGGATATATTTCACAATGATTGTAAAATCTTAATGAAATTCGACGCATATGCAGTTCCTGGTGTGGAAAGGAGCTTTGGTTTTTTTTTGGGATTATTTATGAATGTGAAACACCTCTGTTGTGGTTTATGTAAAATGTTCCCATAATATACATGTTCTTTCAGTTTGTGTTAATCTGTGTGAAACACAGGCGATGATGGTTGATAATGGAGAAAGTATACGATGAGGGTGGGGGATGGAGGATACTGTGAGGGGTGGACAGGGAGATGGGGAATGGGGTGCAAAGGATATGGAATATAAGGATGCGATAAGTATATGCAATGGACGAGCGCTGGGTATGGGCAATGGGGATGCGATGGGTATGGGAAATGGATAAAGGCAATGGAGTAGTGATGGGTTTATGCAATGGAGGAGCGCTGGGTATGGGCAATGGGGATGCGATGGGTATGGGAAATGGATATAGGCAATGGAGTAGTGATGGCTTTATGCAATGGACGAGCGCTGGGTATGGGCAATGAGGATGCAATGGGTATGGGAAATGGATATGGGCAATGGAGTAGTGTTGGGTTTATGCAATGGACGAGCGCTGGGTATAGGCAATGGGGATGCAATGGGAATGGGAAATGGATATAGGCAATGGAGTAGTGATAGGTTTCTGCAATGGACGAGCGCTGGGTATAGGCAATGGGGATGCGATGGGTATGGGAAATGGATATAGACAATGGAGTAGTGATAGGTTTCTGCAATGGACGAGCGCTGGGTATAGGCAATGGGGATGCGATGGGTATGGGAAATGGATATAGACAATGGAGTAGTGATGGCTTTATGCAATGGACGAGCGCTGGGTATGGGCAATGGGGATGCAATGGGTATGGGAAATGGATATGGGCAATGGAGTAGTGTTGGGTTTATGCAATGGACGAGCGCTGGGTATAGGCAATGGGGATGCAATGGGAATGGGAAATGGATATAAGGAATGGAGTAGTGATAGGTTTCTGCAATGGAAAAGTGCTGGGTATGGGCAATGGGGATGATATGGGTTTATGAAATATGCATGAAATGGGAGCTGGGTGATAGGGTGCCTGTTTGAAAGGATTAGTAATTGCTTGTATGCTTCTGAACATCCAGAATACTAAATATCCATAATATTGTCAAGAAATATATACTTTTATATTTTCCATATGTTTATGTACAAAAGTATAAACATATCCATCAAAATGATGAATTGAAAGTTGTTAAACTTGACCTTCATATTAGTTAGTAATCCATCATCCTGGCTTACAAATTTCTTTACTCTCACGTTTTGTCTAGACGGGGTTGGATTTCTCATGATGGACGAGTGCTGGAGCGCGTAGATCGAAAAAGGGAGTACATTAATAACGAGTATACATTTTTATCCTTCAAAGTTTTAATGACTAACTTATTTTTCCAGAATAAAACATCGTAAGTTCTTAAAAGATAAGAAATCACTCTTTAAAGTACATATGATTATTGTTTTATAAATAAGTAAATTTGCAGAAAACTGTTCAATTTCGATTATATGGTGCATAAAAGTGATACTTATAAAGAATTATAAATATATGTTAATATACTTATAAGAATAGAGTATATGTTAAACACTTTAGTGAGTGCAGCATGAGTTACATGGAAAATCACTGACATATCTCTATAACTATTACACCATATCGTATTCAAGAAGATAAGATATTAAAGAAATATTAACCGGGTATACACTCAACATTACTGTAAAAAAAAAACAATCAATTTATATAAACCGGTCAAAATTATATTACCAAACTTAAGCAAGATTAGGAGCGTTTACAACTGGATGGGTGAAACTATAAACCTTTGTACTCGAAGTAATGCATCTCGCCCAGATAATCAGTTTTCTATCATAAATGAAGCGCACGTTCGGACCTTGAAGCCAGACAACACCTAAAACGTTTACAAGTATCGGAGGCTAAAAAAAAGTAGGATTAAATGCTATGAATAATGTTATATATTATATAGTCGCCGCTATACCTTCCTGCGGGACTTTTCGCCTCCTGATGACAACGATGGTCGAAGTATAGAAGTGAGTTATTCCTTTTCCTATCTGTTGCTACTTTTTTAATTGGTTTTTATATATATATATATTCTGTACAAATATATTCTCTGACGAAGACCGTTTGTTATGGTTGAAAGATCTTAGTTTTTTTTTCTCTTTTCATATTGTGGTGGTTTTCATATTGATTGCTATTTCAAGTGTTTATGTGAAATCTTGATATATATATATATATATATATATATATATATATATAAAGATTTCACATAAACCCGTGAAATAACAATCAATGATCAAACCACAATAAGAAAATGGGAAAACAAGACTAAGATTTTTCAACCGTAACAAGCGGTCTTCGGTTTCGTCAGTGTCAAAAACCCAACTGAAACACTAGATGCAGAAAACATCTGGTGAGGGGCTGAGAAGAGTGGAAGGGAAGAGTGGTATTTTAAAAGGGTGAAAGCGCATAATAGTTAAGTGATGAAATATAGATTAGAAATGGAGAAAACTTGAAAGAGTTTAAACTTACAGTTTTAAATTTTTGGTATATTCATCATCAGGAGGCCATTACGAGTATCTGTTTTGAATGCCATCAAAAAGGTCAGTATGACGAAGCTACGGTCTAGAATGAAAGACTTCATTACTTTAAATGGGAAAGCTAGAATTTGAAATAAATCTTCTGTGGCACTAGTCCCGGTGTCTTCTGCCCGCATTGTATAAATATTCAGTTATGAAATCTACTCTGATAGTCCACCAAACTATGTAAAGAATAGGTATTATTTGTTCATAATATTTCCCTGCATTATGAAGAAAAATGTTCTCCTTGCTGTCTCCTACATTATTTATATAAATGAGACATTGAAAAAGAACATTTATCTTGGCCTCATTATAAATGCAGAATAACTGAAACATGTCGACAATTAGAAATATATCATATTGTATGTTTGGAATAAAGAAGTCGTTATTCCTTATGATTGATGAGATAATGAAGTAGTAATTACTGGCCAACAGCGTAATCTTTTTAACATTCTATTCACATAACTACTGTACATAGAAACTAAAACTGGGCAACGATTACAATTTTTAATCGCACAAATAACAATTTTAATCACGCGTTAACATTACTTTTAATCGTAATTTTTTGTTTGAACCATTGTCAGATATCATTGGAAATTCCGAGAAGTAATTTGGTTTTCAATACATTCAATCATTTATTTAAACCCAGAAACAGTTAAAAAACTTACAGTTTACAAAAGAAAAATTGAATGAAAATAGCACCTAATATTTAGCAATAAAACCCTAACAATATTGTAGCAGCATTAATCCCTTTTTTTGTAATGGCGTTATATTGAACGTTTTTGGCTAATTTATTTTTAATTTTTATGTTATTTATTTTATATTAGCTAATGAAGTTATACATCATGACAGAATAACTAAATGTATTGTTTTCAATCATTTGAGCACGTTCGATCAATTTATTTTGAAACTACATTGATTGTAATTTTTACGTACAATTTTCTGTAAAATCACCATTATCGGTACATTGAAAATATGAATGAATATATTAAAAATATTTTATTACTTATTCGAAATAGACTTGTGCCGTTTTCTCATATGTCAGAAAGAAAAGAAAAATGGTATTTTAGGAGTGAAAACAGTTTTGATATCTACCGAGTATAGTCTGTGATTGCTATGGAAAATTCTGCAAAATTAGCAAAACACCGTGTTTTTGCGGATTTTATACGATGTTTATGACATGAGTGAGTGGGACTGAAAGGGTTAATAGAAGACATGGAATTCGCGATATCATTGGCCAAACTGTTGCAGAGTCCAGTCTAGCGGAATCTTAGGGTCCTTCTGTCAGTATCGTTAGTAGTTAGTATCTTATGCCTTTATTGCACTTTGCCTATAGGCTACTTTTAGGCTATATAATTTTTTATATTATAGTGCATGATTGAATGGTTTGTCGAACCTGGTTAAAATCAGCCAATCCATGATTATTTTAAAATAGTCGATTAAAAAAATTAACTGTATTAAAAATTAACGCATTAATAGCGACAATTAATGGAATTAATTCCAGCTCTAATAGAAACATGTATAATACATATATATTGTCTAGAGTTGTTTTTCACATTGCGGGTTTTTAGTTTGGAATGTTAATACTTCACAAAGTTGAAACTAACTGACAGGCAAAAGCCTGAGAAAAAGTTATGTTGAGAAGGGAGTTTGGTTAGTGGTCAAAGTTGGAAAGGAAACTATTTGACCAGGTGAAGACGGAGCGGTATGGAGTGAGTTGATTTAGGCATGTGGCGTAAAGTTTGTTCATTGCAAGAGAAATAGGATGGCGGGCTATCAAGGAGAAAATGAGAAGGCTTCCCTCTAGATTGATGGTATTAGAAAAGTTTCTGTTTAATAGAGACTAATCACATCAAGAGATAAATGGTATCTACTGGGGTACCTGTGTGAACTTCGTGCAGGAATCTGTTTCGCTCGCCATGTCTAAGGCAAGGGAAAGACTGCTTATTCCCTTGCATCTTTATACAGCGACATATATTAAAATTATTCATTCAATTCAATATGGAAGAGCTGTTTTCCAAAGGCTTAAAAAAAGGTAAATCTGGTTTTTAGACACCAGACGATACAGATTTTCTCATTATTATGTTGAATAATACAACCAGTGATGGGAGGCCTGAGATTTGGGAGTTTATGATAAAATGGAGGGCACCTCCCTAAAGATCGAAGAACAGCAAGAAGAAAGTACAGGAGAAATCACCTGCATAAGCGTGCCTAACCTATCGACAATCAATCCTGTTCCTTGACTTCTTTTCTTAACTACCACACCTCCATATTCTTCATAAGTCCTACTCTACTTTCTGTAACTGCTATTATAGTTTGACCTGGAACAAATGTGATGCTATTTATGGGTACTTGGTTTCAAACAGAGATGAGGTTTTGAACAAATGTGATGCTATTTATGGGTACTTGGTTTCAAACAGAGATGAGGTTTTGAACAAATGTGATGCTATTTATGGGTACTTGGTTTCAAACAGAGATGAGGTTTTGGACAAATGTGATGCTATTTATGGGTACTTGGTTTCAAACAGAGATGAGGTTTATGTGATGAATGTAGGTTCACGATAGGTTTTGTACATTATCCATTATTGTCATTCAACGACATTTTATTCAGTACATCAGATTCCTAATTTGATCGATTCATTTACAATTCAATGTAACTAAATATTAAAATAAATTCTGGATATTTATTAACATTGTGTTATTGACATACCAGTTAGATGAAGTAGAGGTACATTATTGATGAATCGTTGTTAAGGTTGAAAGATTTTAGTTTTTTTTTATTTTTCTACAATCAGCAGATCTCAAAACACATTTTTCTATAGAAACCCAGGCCTTTGAACCGAACTCAATATTTGCATACCTCTATAATTTTTACATAGATATTTTGACAGTAAAAATAACTATAATTTATATATATATATATACAACGGGATACTAGCCGTTGAGTCTACAATGTGCTTGGTATCCCTTTCTCTTTTCTCCTGAAGACGGATTCCCGAAAATTTGAGTCTGTAAGTATGTTTCTTTTACTTTCTGTGCTACCTATCTTCAATTTTGAACTGTTATATATATATATATATATATATATATATGATGTAATTTTCTTGAGGTTTGAGGTTTGTATAAATCAATTAATGTTTCAGAGTTCAAGTACCTATACCAGTCCCTCAAAACCATAGATCCGTAACTTTAAGAGCTTCTGAAGAAGCCCATATATGACTCTTAGGAGCTCGTTCAAATCTAGGTATCAACCTGAACCATTAAGCAGTATTCAGAGGTGAAGTTTTCTTAATTTTAATTTTTTTTTAAATTTTAAAAAAAAATAATTTGCATATTATTATTATTAAATATTTTATTAATTCTTTTTTTTCTGTTCGTTTGAATTTTATAGTTATGAAGATTCCTTTTTATTATATAATTTTTTCATTATTAATTTTTTTGTTATTATATTTTTCTTTGTTGCTATTCATCTTTAGCGTTCCTACTACTTTTTTTTCGTTTTTGTTGTGACCAACCTGTACATATCTGTGAAGCTGTCCAGTTGGCTTTTGTCTTCTCGCCACTCAACTTCCTTTCCTGAGGACGACCGTTAAAATGTTCGAAATATTGAATGTGAGTCCTAGTTGCTGTTTTTCATTCGTGTTTCTCAAAGTTTTCAAAGTATATAAGTTTTTTGAGATTTGAGGTCCAGTAATTTAAACTAGTCCTTTTGCCGACGTTTTGACATATATTTATGTCATCTTCAGGGCTTGGAAATCTGTTTATGTTGCAGCATTCTTATTTATTCATTAATAACCATCATGAAACAGTATTAAATAAGAATGCTGCAACATAAACAGATTTCCAAGCTCTGAAGATGACATAAATATATGTCGAAACGTCGGCAAAAGGACTAGTTTAAATCATTGGACCTCAAACCTCAAAAAAATTACATCATATATATATATATATATTTCAAAAGTAAAAATAAAATTTAAAATATTTTGATCTTAAATCAAATAATTGAATGAAAATATCTACAAAATATATGAAGTCGGTAAGCATAGATTAATAAACATTATGATAGTCTCCGTAAGGAAACTATTGTACTTTTCATTTCTATTTGCTCGCAGCAGACTTAGTTTATCCATTTTTTAGATAACTCTATGGAGATTTGAAGTCTTTTGTAATTCAATTTTCTATGATTTCCATTCTAAAAGAAGAAATAAGACTATTTCTAGTCAAGTTTTAGAAGGGATGATGCATACTCAATTACTATTTGCAAGTTTCAAGATGAATTTGTTTTTAACATTTGTATAGGAATATATAAAGGACCTTCGTAACCGGCTTGGCATGAAATATACTTCAGATTATACTAAAGTCTTGCATTATTCTACCTTAACTTAATAACAAAATGGCGCCATCATTTATATTATTAATTACATAATAATCTATAAATTATTGAAAAAATTAGTGGCATTTTCCATAAAAAAATCTAGATTGATCCATTTTCAATTTATATCTAAATACAACCAATATAAGATATAAAGGGCAATCAAAATAAGTAAATTTGACTAATTGAACAAAAATATAATTTTTATAGGAATCATAAAAAAAAACAATATAAAATAGAAAAGAACCTTTCGAATGTTTGTCACTTCTTGTAAAGAAATATACCAATTAACATTGTTATATTCTAAGGTAGTGCAATCAGTTATTATGTGGTACCTACTGATGATAGTTATATAAAAAATAAGGAAATAGTCTCTAAATATGGAGGTTTAATAATATAATCAGCCTGTTTATATTATTAACGGGTGTATTCTTCTTTAAGCATAAACTAATAAATCTGAAGTGGCCTTCACTCAACTTTACTATAAGTAAACATAATCTCATACTTCTTGGATATATAATAAATAATGTTCCATTTAGGTATAATATAAATGTCTAAATGGGAGATGTTTATTAGTCTTTCATTCCTAGAGGTAGTACAGATAGTGATTGATTCACTTATAGATATATATGCTTATTTTTGAATATCATACCACTGATGCATATAATATCATTAGTATAATCTGACCTACTTCTACATTGAATATTTAAGACAAATTTTCCCATTTTAAACTTGAAAATATTCCAATTTTGTCTGATAAATGTCAGAAACATCTAAGAAAAAAATGTCATTTAAAGATAATTCTTAATTTAAGATGTCAGATAATTTCATTTGACTTTTGGGACCTCAAAACATATAGTTCTGTCAAAATCTGGAGATAGAATTTTTTCACGATCACTATACTTTACATATAGTAAAGTAAAAATACAATGACATAAGAGAGTTGCCTAATAAAATAAATGGTACAAAAAAAAAAAGAAATGAAAGATTTGCATACAAGGATGAGTGTCTCCGGTTCAACTGACCAGAAATAGGATGGAAGAGGGTGGGGGTACGGAGTGTACATCTATTTTATATTGGAAAGCAGGAACATTTCTTTGTTATTTTTTTTCTCTAAAGGTTAAGCAAAGGTTTTACATTCGCCCTAAGACTAAATATAGAAAATATATTGAAAATAGAACAGAAAACTTTAACAAAATACGAACGAAAAATTATAGAAATAATAAATAGAAAACAGAACTTTTTTTTTTTTGTTATATGAATAATTGAAGAAAAGTTGTGCACATAGGGATTTGCTCATTGAGAAAAACTGAAGAATTCTTGCGTAATTCTTATCATTGGAAGTTAACCCAAAGATAAACACGAAGAGTTCGAAACCCCTATATTGATTAAAAAACGTTTTTTTACTTGGATACTTTGTTTGTCCATTTACCCAAGTACTACTCGTATAAGCAACAATACAAAAAAAAACAGGCGAACATAATGTACCAGGTTATTGCCTTATAGAAGGAAATATTTTTCACATTATTATTATTTTTAGCCCTGATGATAAAACTAATAATGTAAACAATATTTCCTTCTCTAGGACAATATTCAACATTTATTATATTGTACATATTTTTGTCTGTTTTTTTGTATTGATCTTTATTGTGTTTTTGTTTTCTAGTATTTGAAATTCTGTGGGAGTATTTTTTTCTGAGTTGTTAGTACTTTTACTAATTTTCAATTTAGCTTTGAGTTTACCCAACAACTTTCGGTGAAATGTCGGCTTGAAATCAGTTGTTATTAATTTGGACATAATTTTTGATAACTAAATTAGTATTTTCAACAATCAGTGGTTAAGAATCTACATCGATTATAGTTGTTATACTTTTTTAAAAGAATTGAAAAACACTGAGAAGGTTTTCGTCTATTGACTGACTATGTATTAAAAATGAAATGAAAGAGGTAAAAGCATTAATTTAAATTCTATGATTTGACAAATGAAATTTCTAATAATAAAATTAAACTGGATTCTATAATTAATAAGTTAGATGTGAAATACTCATTGAAAGGTATTATTGAACAAATCACTAAATCCAATGACAAAAGTCGCAATTATCAAACTGATTATCAGTTGGTAATGTAGAGTTAGATAGTTGGTTAATTTAACGGTAAGCTGTCTTAAAGCTCAACAATAATAACTAATATAATTTTTTAAATTTTGTATTGCACACGTTATCTCTATATATAAAGTTCGTAGGTTTGTTTGATTGTTTGTTTGTTCACCCATTTTCCTTGGAGATAGAGATCTGAAATTAAATATATATGATTTATTACGTGAATAATGTTAAATAAAAGAAAATTATCACTACCATATATTCCCAAATTGGAGCCAGGATAGCTAGTGCCTTGCGTGCTCACCGATGACAGTATTGCAAATGTATTATATATAAATGTAACAAAAATATTTTTTTTTAATTTACAATTTGTGAAATATAAACACTGGCAATAACATAAAGGCATGGAACCAGAGTAGCCCAGAGGCTTGCATGCTCGCTGATGATAGTAGTGAAATGTATTATATATAAATGTAAAAAAAAATAATTTAAAATTTGCGAACTATAAACGCTGGTAATAAAATAAAGTCATGGAGCATGAGTAGCCCACAGGCTTACGTGCTCGCTGATGATAGTAGTGCAAATGTATTATAAATACATGTAACAAATATGTAATAAACTACTATATTAGAGATTAAAAATGAATAATTTTAGAAACAAACTTGAACACAAATGTCAGATAAAATACGAATGTTCTAAGGTAATATTATAAAGACGTATTCCTTTCATTAATGTTGTTACATTAATTTTTTTTTCAATTAATTATTTGCGTAATTTAATATTAACACCGGTAATAAACTAAAGTCATGGAACCAGGGTAGCCCACTGGCTAGCATGCTCGCTGATGGTAGTAGCACAAATATATTAAAAGTAAATGGAACAAAAGAAATTTTTGAATTTAATATTTGAATAATATAAACAATGGTAATAAAGTACTGTCATGAATCCAGGGTAGCCAGTCTCTTGCATGCTCTCCGGTGACAGTAGTAAAAATGTATTATATATAAAAGTAACAAAAATTTTTTTTCAATTTACAATTTGCGAAATATAAACACTGGCAATAAAATAAACGCATGTAACCAGAGTAGCCCAGAGGCTTGCGTGCTCGCTGATGACAGTAGTGCAAATGTATTATAAATAAATGTAACAAATATATAATAAACTACTACATTAAAGGTTAAAAATGAATAATTTTAGAAACAAACTTTTAAAACAACTGCCAGATAAAATACAAATGTTCCAAGGTAATATTATAAAGACACATTTCTTTCATTAATGTTATTTTATGTTAGTTAAAAAATTGAATATTTCTATTTACAAGTTTTGTTTGTTTTAAATACATTTCATTGTGCAAAACTTAAATTGATGTTTTATTTATTTATATGATAAAAATATATTAATGACAAAAATTTATTTTGCTGAATATACTTACTAAATGTACATATATCTTGAATCATGTTAAGAATACTATATCAAAAGCTTGGGCCATATAAGAATCTGTTTCCGTGCCTTAATAACAAGAAAGAACAATTAAAATTATCCCTGTCAATCATGCTCAGTGAATTAATTTTAATACCTATTGTTATAATTTCTGAGTGACACAAAGGGTCACGGGTAGTCTAGTGTATTTTAAATAATGCGTTCGGTTTTGTAATTTTTGAAAATAATTTCTAAAAAATATGAATAATTTCAACTTATATGACTGCTGGTTAGTGATTCTTTTATTTCAAATGAATTACTCTTATTGAACTGTGATATTTTATGTAAAATTAATGAAATTCATGAGGGCTGCTGCAATTTCATTGAAATTCTAATCCAAAAAAGGGAAATGATTATGAAGATTTTCAAGTATCTATGTCATCCAGTTCAACTTGTTTTTCGCCCTGCACCTCTTAAGAAAATTCACTCAATCCTCATCCCCCTAAAATGTATATTATGATTAAGGATAAATATAACAGACAAAAAAACCACTTATAGAAACAAAGAAAGCGTATATTGCAAAAAATAATAACTTCCTTGAAATATGTGCAAGATAATAATATGGGGATTCATACTTCCAAAAGATTGCTTAGTTTTGAATTTAATGACTATCTTGTTCAAAATATGTATAATAACGACCCAAGATGTGAAATTTATTCATAAAATGAAAACAAATGAGATGTTTTCGAATAATCTTAATGAATATCTTAATTATGAGATATAAAAATATGAAAAATATTTGAGTAATAATAATATGCTATTATTTACCTGGACTTTTATCGCGTCCTTCTGAATATCGTTCCCACCCTATCGGGTGTGTCACCCCACGTTGGGAATCCCCCATCTAGTCTAACTAGAAGAGCGGAAAACAATTAATACCTGGTTTTTTGGTAAACTGTACCATAATGTACATTATCTGATTCAGTATTACTCTCAGAGAATAGGACGGGATTAAAATAAGACTGTTTATCTGGCTAAGTATCATTAAGCTTTGTTGATAAAATTCAACTTCTAAAGTGAGAAAAAACATTTTTATATATTATTTAAAAAGGGACAAAACCCTAAAAATATGAGAAACGGTTTCAGAGAGCTATAGATACGTGTAAATCTGTCATAATAAGAACACTTGAAAGAAATGAAATACATACAGACAACTAACAAATATCCAACTAGTTAATGTAGACAAAAAAAAAATAAATAAAATCCTATTTAGAGGCCAACACATGAACAAAAAAATGAACTTTTAATTCAGTTCATAAAGGCTTTAACTAAATCCCGTAATATATTTATTCGAAATCCCTTATCTGTAGGTTTCTTGCAGGCGGGACAACTACCCAATAGCCTGAAATACAAGCGCCTCTGGGCTTAACTTAACCAATTCATTTCCTTACCCATTTAGAACGACATTTTATTTTTCGCTTCAATTGGTTTAATTATATTGCAACAATACATTGCAAATACAACTTCTTTAACAATATTCTAATAATATTTATAGAGCTCTTATTTAATCATTGTTACAATAAACGTCAGTTGTTAATTGCATTTAACTGTTGGTTCATAAACAATAATCTGAAGACCTGTTTCATATCTATACAAATAAATAAAGTTTCTTGAAAGAAAACACATATAAAAGATTACATAAACTCGCTGCTGTAATTCAACTAGCGTCGTAATCTGGTAGAATGATGCGAGTTGCTTCGAAAACAAGTAAAACTTTTTGTTTTCTTTGAGTTTTTGTGATCTCTTCTAGTATGTTCTCACATACTCAGTTACAGTAACTGTTTCCCTTTATAGGTTCGTAGGCTGATTAATAATACTATCGCTAATGTTACTTTGAGAGCTTCAGAAGGGGCACTTATTTGTCTCCTGGGAGGACGATCTGCTACTGGGATTAACCTCAATCATTAATGATTATTTATTTAGTACTTTTAATGAAACTTTTTGTTCTTTATAAATTTTACCTTTCAGTTTGTTTTTTTTTTATTTTTTCTCCTTGTTTTCCCTCCCTCAAGAGTGTCTCTTGAATAATAAAAGACTTCAGTCATCGCCTGTCTTCGGAATAACGTACTTCTTTATATCTCTACCAAAATATATAAGTGAGTTTCTGTGATCTCTTTTCTTGAGTGTTCTTTCAGCGAATCTAGTTTGTATATGTATACGACACTGTTGTCTGTTGTTATATTTCTTGTATTTTCATCTATACAATTTCTGTATTAAGAAATTGTATAGAATACCTAATCTATGAAGAAATATTTATAAACCTGAAACTTCATTAACTGAAGTAGAATTTTAGCCTAGAAAACTAAACTGCTTTTGATTTATTTTCTTTGGCGGATAAAACCTTGATCAAGTTATATGCACAAACATAATAACTTAAAAATAAACACAAGTACTCTAAACAAGTTCTAGAGTAGTTTGATTAGTTTGTTCAAAGAACTTAACAAACAATAATAATGAGAAGAAATTAAAGAAGTAATAAAGAGATTAAGTTGAGAGTGTATAAATGTTTACGAGGGGTGTAAATTCTTCAATTTCTTTAACCATTAGGGAAGGAAACTTTTTAACCAGGAACTTTTTGTTTACCAGATGTTCAATTAGCCTAAATAGACCTGGACTAATGTTTATTAAATTATCAAAGTTATGTTTACAAAATGCTAATTCCATAATATTGCGTTAGATTATATGTTATTTATGAAGCACCTCTTTGGCTTGATCCCAGGTCATTTAGTGAATGAAAATCGTATACTCAACAGAGCAATTGATGTTATACGAGGTGTGTAAATAAAGTAGTGAGACTGGCAACGTCGCTTTCGATCTGGCAACGCTGGAGACGCGTGGCCTTGAGTAGCGTCAGGTGCACGTGTGATGCGCCTCCAGTATGAATCTGAACTCGCCACAGTCATTTGTTTGTCCGTAGCGTTGGTTTTCGTGAAATGGTTTTTTCTTGAGCGTTTTAAAAATGAGTGACCTCAAAGTTGAGCAGCGGTGTGCAATCAAATTTTGCTTCAGACTTGGACATAATGCAACCGAAACTTTTGAAAAACTTCAAAAGGCCTATGGAGAACGTGTTTTATCAAGGGCACAGGTTTTTCGGTGGTTTAAGGAATTTTCAGAAGGAAGAGAGTCGATTGAAGATCACATTTAGATGTTTACGTTATGCTTAAATGATACGTTATGTTTTATATACTCAAGAAATTTGAAATTAAGTTACTTATAGTAAAGTAGAGTGTAGGCCACTTCAGATTTTTTTACATTGTTTACATTGACTTAAAAATTTTTTGAGCAAATCCACTGAGATAAAATTGATATTTATAAAGGAATAATTTAAATTGTTTATTGACTTACGAGGTGTGTAAATAAAGTAGTGAGACTGATTTTTTTTAAATTTTCTATTCAAATATAATTACAATGTGATATTGTCACCTTCAAAAACCACGAAGCGGAAGGCCTTCAAGTGCAAACACCGATGAAAATGTCAACAGAGTACGGAACCTTGTGCGTTCAGATCGACGCTTGACAGTCAGAATGATCGGGGAACAGTTGAATTTGAATCACACCTCCGTTCATCACATTTTGACCAATGAATTGGAGATGAGAAAAATTTGTGCGAAAATGGTTCCGAAAAACCTTTCCCAAGACCAAAAGGATCTCAGAAAGTTTTTGGTTTTTGGCCAGTAAAAACATTCCTGTTGCTCCTCAGCCTCCTTATTCACCAGACTTGAGTCCTTGTGACTTTTTCCTCTTCCCGAGATTGAAAAATCACCTCAAGGGAACTCATTTCGGGACACTACAAAACATACAAACTGCTGTAACCGACCAGCTGAAGGCCATTCCAGAATCCGAGTTCCAGCAATGCTACAATGATTGGAAGGACCGTCTCCAGCGCTGTGTGGCTTCCGAAGGGAACTATTTTGAAGGTGACAATATCACATTGTAATTATATTTGAATAGAAAATTTAAAAAAAATCAGTCTCACTACTTTATTTACACACCTCGTATTCTCCTAATAGTATATTCGACACTATTTTTTTTATTTGATCAATCAAAATAAAAGTATCCAACTTCGGATCTACCATTTTAAAGACGAGCATGCAAGCTTCTGAGCTACCTTAACCTCTTAAATAAAATATACTTTTATTTTTATTGAAAAATGGTGTTGATGTAAGTAAGATACAAAAAGATTTGACCATAATGAAAACAATTGAAGCAACAAATAAACAGAAATAAAAAAAGGAGAATTATTGAAAACATAAAAGCTCAATTGGATCTATCAAAATTACTTGTTCTTTCTTTTAATCGTTCAATTATTGACATGCAACTTGTGTTAAAATAGTTTGTGACTATTGATCTCTTCAAGAATGCTGAGAGATGAGATGTTTATTAAAGCATTCGATGAATAGTAATGAATGTTTATATGATTCCGAGGGGAGAATGTAGTCAAAGGTATCTTCACAAAAGGAAAGGGCTCAAACCCCTTATCAGACAATACAAATATAGCATTAGTCTGCTTTCTGTCAGCAGAGCTGCTTAATACAATCATTTCAAGAATACTTCACCTACGACCCAAACAGGTATATAAATAGTCTATTATTAAACATAATATTATAGAATCAGGATTGATTAAAAAATAACTTTCATAATTTAATTAACATCGTTCCAATATATTTTGACTAGATAAACATATGGTAACAACAAATAGTTATGAGAAGTTAAGAATACTTAAAAATTTTAAAAAAATTAAGAATTTTCACCCGTAAGAACACTCCCAATGTACGTTCTTACCCTATAGCGTACTTACTTATATACTTCTGATATTTATAAAACAAATTGCATCATATATGCATTGCATCATGCATCAAATGCATGGTACATTTATTGTTTGCACATAACAGATGTGCAGATGTAACTAGTACTTCCTTAGGACGATGATAGTCAAAATTTGGGAGGGAATAGTGAGTGTCCCTTTTTTCTATGCGTTATAGTACAGTATAGTATATATAGTATAATATATGATCAAACCACAATAAGAAATGGGAAAACAAGACAAAGATCTTTCAACCGTAACAAGCGGTCTTCGTCAGAGTCAAAAACCCCTCAGTTGGGTTTTTGACTCTGACGAAGACCGCTTGTTACGGTTGAAAGATCTTAGTCTTGTTTTCCCATTTCTTATTGTGGTTTGATCATTGATTGTTGTTTCACGTGTTTATGTGAAATCTTTTTATAGTATAATATATATAGTATAGTACAGTACATATAGATTATATATATTTGTCAGCGTTTTTTCACTACTTTTCTTTATAGTTATAAAAATAAAACAGAAGTTAATCCACACTGTAAGAGAAGGTAATAACTGCTAAAAGGTTTGTATCGTTTACCTTTAATAGCAGTGTAAAACTTCATGTCTAATGGTCACTTGATATCTGAAATATATTGCTTGCTGTTTTAAAGTACTAAAGAGCAAGTGTCCCATTCATTCACATTTATAATGTTGAGTCGTTTAACTACTAAAACAAAATTAACAACTGAAATCTTTTATTGAGAGATTTCAAAAATTACGTCGTCCCACAAAAAAAAAAAAAGTTCAATATGAAAACTAACAACGCGTTTCGAACACTTAGTGTTCTTCTTCAGATTTATATCTGCAATCTTGAGATTCAATCTACGGGAGTTACTTAGGAAGGGCTGTTAAAGAAGAAACTTTCAAGAGTGCAGATCTAAACCTGAAGAAGAACACTAAGTGTTCGAAACGCGTTGTTAGTTTTCATATTGAACTTTTTTTTGTGTGGAGACATCATTTTTTGAAATTCTCCAATATGAGTAAATACCACTCTATAACAGATTGTACAAGTAATGAATTGAAATCGTTATTTTTTGTAAAGTTTTAATCCATTTTTAATGAATGCATCGATTGCTAATTAATCAAATTTGTATACATTAGAAATGTAGAAAGAATGGAAGAAGAAAGAAGGAGAATTAGTGAATGGGAAATTATATATATATATATATCATGATTTGTTTTCTTGACCCATTATTTATATGATGTAATTTTTTTGAGGGTTGAGGTCCAATGATTTAAACTAGTCCTTTTGCCGACGTTTCGACATATGTTGTAGCGCTGAAGATGACATAAATATATGTCAAAACGTCGGCGAAAGGACTAGTTTAAATCATTGGACCTCAACCCTCAAAAAAATTACATCATATATATATATATATATATTTGTGTATGATGGGAGCAAATTTTCACGTAAACATGTTTCATGAAATGACGGATTTTAGTTGATCTGATCCTGCAATCTGAGTGGCTCGTAATTTTAATTTGCACATTCTGATTGGATGGAGTTATTCTCCATTTTTGTTTTATATATGTGTTCTTTTCAATATCACTAACCCGATGATGACTTGTGTAAAAGTCGAAAGCCTGTTCGTGCGCGTTTTAACTTTTGTAAGTACTTGTTTTTTGTCAGTGTAATTGTTTTTATTCTCTGTATTTGTTTTTAATTCATTGTAATTGTTGTTGTTTCTTATTTATATTTTGTGTCGTATTAAAAAGTTTTGCCTTTCGTCTGGAAGTTGTGATTTTCTTTTTACATCTGCTCATGCCAAATTAAGATGTCTCTTGGGCAATGAATATGGCTTTTAACACCAGCCCACCGCAAGGTTGTTCGTAAATTGGAGCAGACCAGCTTAAAAGTCGTTAACGCAGAGGCTGCTGTGTACTTTAATGAAATATATATGTATATTCACAGGTTTTGAGATTTTTTGAGGGTTTTGGTCTGGATACTAAAAAACGCTTCTTAGCCAAGGTTTTGACATATATTTATGTCCTCCTCAAGGCTAAAACAGGAGAACATAAATATATGTCGAAACGTTGGCGAAGAAGCGTTTTTTAATATCCAGACCAAAACCCTCAAAAAATCTCAAAACCTGTGAATAAAGAGTGGCCAAGAAATAAACAGCATGATGTATATTTATATATATTCACATATTTTGGAAGCAGACCTTCGTTTCAATATTCAACGAGTATTGGTTAATAATTGGTACAGCAATAAGCAATATGATACATGTATGTGAGAATATATAAACAAAATACACCGAAACAATGATATACAACAAGAGGCCAATAACGAAGGAACAACCCATATGGTACAGTATAGAAACTAATACTCTAGGGCTTACAAAACTGATGAACGGATTTTAAAAACTATCATTAAGGCAAATACGACATGCCGGAACCCAAATGACCGATTGAAACTTAACACCTACTATAAGAGTTCAACGACTGCAAGCATGGTTATCAGAAATAACTCAATAAAGAAAGAAGCACTCCAGAGAACCAATGTAACATATAATTGTACGTGTAAAATTGGAAACTGTGAGTTCCAGAATTCTAATTACATTGGTTCTACGACAACGACATTTTCCAGGAGGTTAACCATGCATCTTGCAGCAGGAGCCCCCATGGAATAGTCACCATGTGAAGTTAACAAGACAAATGCTCAATAGTAATACGGAAATAATTACCCAGGAGAACGACCATAACAGACTTCTGATTATAGAGGCGCTGCACATCCTAGATAAGAAACCATAATTAAATGCCCAGGCTAGTGGATTTAACAGGATTTTAAAGTTCTATGAAGAAAAAAAGCGAGATGAAGAATGAGAAGCCTGGAGAAGGAGGTAACACTGATATCATCAGTTGAAACTGCCAACCCAACTGTAGCCTCCAATAATAGCAATGCTCATTTTTAACATGTTTTTTGTAGTTTAATACCTTTGTAGTTTGTATTTAGATGTTATTTAGATTGATTGTAGAATATTGATAATGATATAATAACCATTGATAATGGTTATTAAATAACCGAAACCGGTCTGTTTTTATTTTTCATAGTGTAGTGTAGTTATCAGTATAAAATAAATATTGATGAACCATAAAAGCAAATCTTTTGGTGAGCTTGTTTATGCTCTTCCCTGCCAACGGACGTCCTTAATAAAGAGATTCGAAAAAGTATCGAGGAAATACGAGAAGATAAAGATAGGCAAACAATTTAATGAAATATGTTTAAAAGAAGGCCTGCTCCCTAAGTACACCAATATATATATATATAAAACATATGGTTTATATATATAAACCATATGTTTATATATATAAGAGATATATTTTGGTATATATAAACTATAAAATATATATATATATATATATTGAGAGGGAGAGAGAGAGAGAGAGAGAGAGATAGCATGAGAGAGTGGCTAATGATACGGTCCGTATTGCTGAGTATACTCGTATCTTTGCCGTTCCCTTCGTTTCTTGGTTAACAGACTGCGCTGTGGTATGGCTAAAAGGCTCAAGAACGCGTCAGAACACCCAAACAGGTTAACATGCTGCTCTTTGATCAACACACCGTGAAGTTCAGAAGCCTTCATACAACTGATCCACTCGCCTCTCAATCCAACCAACCTAAGCTAGTCTATACCATCAGTAAAAATGCACAGTGCCACTTATTACAAATTAATTCGTTTCGGAACCGACTTCGGATATTCCAGACTAATTTTCCAACACTAATTCCGATGTTATAAAGAATACATTATAATTGGATTAATCTGTTCCACAGGCCAACAAGCTGCTATGAATCCTTGTAAAATCCTTGTATATAAATATTGCAAAATTACTGGGTATAAATAACTTTAAACATAATGTAAATAGAAAATATTAAATTACAAATTTAATTAAATAAATGAGAAGTAAAGCATAGAACATGGCATTATCTTAGAGACTTGAGGATAAAGGTGAGAGGAGAGAGAAGGTGTCGGAGACAGAGGAGGTGAGACATGAAGCGTATCGCAACGTACTCTTACATTTACACTACGTCGTAACTTAGCTTATTTATTTTTCTTGTTCTAAATTTTATGCTTCACTTAAAGTAAAACGAAACTTAGCTTGCTATGTTTGTACAGAGAGAGAATTTTTTTCATGTTTTTATTTTTTTTTAAATTTACTCACATTTCTTTTTAATTTTCACTTAAACTTCTTCACTTTCACTCATTTCAGGCTTTTCTTTTTACTTTGCTTCACTCAATACTTTGTTTGTTTCATTATGGTCAATATACGACGCTTCCTTGTACGTTTTATCTCGAGGAAATCTTCGTATATCGAGAAGAATTTTGGCTCAAAATTTACGTCGTATATGGAAATATTCCTGTGAGTACGTTAAGTCAAGCTACTACTGTACTCCTACTAGTCATTTTTACATTCAGGTCATGTTTAGTTCTTACCTATATTTACACTATATATTGCTTCAAAGTTTTATTTTAACTCATAACTTAATCATAACTTCCGTTGTTATGATTATGTGCAGTTGACTTTGTGTATAGTTTATTTGAGTTTTTCGGTTTAAAATTGTATTAGTTTTAAGTAAATTGTTAAACTACGTTTGTAAATAACATCCTTGAAAATGGTCGATGAAGACGAAAACATGTCGGTATACAGAAATAAAAATTTTGGAGAACTGATTTATCTTGTCCCAAACTTCTGGAAGCCAGAGGTAAGGAAATTTGAAAAATTAATTCGAAAATGTGTTAAAATAGAAATAGGCATAGGTTTAAATAGAACATATATATATATTAGATTACACTAAATATATATTAGTGTATTTCGGTAGCAAGTCTTCTATTAAATATATTGTGTTGAATTTAATAGCAGATTCTCCATTCATGACTTATTTTTCTTATCGCTCTATTTTTCTCCATTTTCATCACGATCTTCCATTCTGATTGTGATAATTGCCAAATCAAGCTAGCAAACGACATTCAGAAGGCTAGAACACTAAAAAACACTTGACCGGCAATATCTATATTTCATTAACTTTCAAACTAAACTAAACTAATATGACAAACTTTCGGCTCTGTGAGTTATCGTCAGGTTCTTAAGCTACTTATATTAAGTAAACATACAGATTAGATACTACTTTGGCCTTTAAATGACAACTGAACACTGTTATGTTATGTCTAGGTGAAAGTTGGTGGTTGGGATAGAGTAGGGGTGAGTGCGGGTCAACAAAAACACATGGCTCTTCAACTCAACCTAACTCGGTCATCACCCTCCTTTCAAACTAATTTAAAGCAATTATCAATATTCTTAAAACTAGAAATTGCAATGCAACCAATGAAGTATCATTGCGAGAGTCATAAATTAAAAGGACAATAACCTTGAAAAGGACTGTACCTAGTTGAAACTTCTTTGCCTCGATAAAGGAGGTCTTATTGTGGTTAAATATTCAATTTTTAAATTAATATTACAATAGTTTTGATCATATCACAAATTTTAGATAATAGTATTATAGGAAATATAGTTGATGTAATTTACTACTATAGGAATGGTTTCCCTTTTATGGTTAAAGAGACTTTTTAAATAATGAGGTTTTTTTTTTGGATTAAAACATTGGAAAAGTTATATCCTGCGGAATGGTTTTACGTTAATAACGAAACAGATGGAGATGGATGATGGTGAATGGAAATCTGGCGTAAGAGAAAAGCGGCATATGAAAAGAGCGTGAAGGGCTTACATTCGCCCATGAAGGGCACTTTAATCTGCTCCCACCATTGTACACCATCCTAAGGGCTCCTCCTCCTCCTCCCTCCAAACCAGCTACCCTTTTCAAAACTTTCGTATTCATTTTTGAATTAAATAAAACTCATTTGCCAAGATGATAAGTGGAGAAACATTAATAGACGACTTAAATTCCAGCATTATTAGATTTGCTGACGTCAGACAGTAATTTATGCTTCTAGGGTGGTAGAACTAAAAGGACCTAGACCTAATAAAGACTAACTTAGTAATAGCCTGCTTGTTGTCAATTACATTTTGCAAAATTACCTCCAAGCAATTTCCATATCATTGCCTTAAAATAAATGACTAACATACTATAACGATTATAAGCCGCGAACATTATCTGGTTCAGTAAACAAAAAGATGATTTCATGTTGAAGTTCTTCTGAGTAATTTAATGAATAACGAAATCAATGATAAGGCACAAGGCTCTGCCTCCTTTTAATTGGATGCTCCGAGCAGCCTTGAACCAAACTTAATAACATAAAATCTAAGCAAAACAGTGAAGAATAACCATCCGACGATTCTGAGTTTTCTTACTTTATATATGTATTCGTATAAATAGGCAGCAAATCTTCTTCTATACAAATGTTATTGAAAACTATAGCGGCTTCAGTATTAACGATCTTTTTAAGTAAATGCTCCTTTTTCCTGAACACTTTGCGATGTTACGAGCTGCATCATCGTGAGTTCTAATATTCGTATAAATAGGCAGCAAATCTTCTTCTATACAAATGTTGTTGAAAACCATAGCGGCTTCAGTATTAACGATCTTATTAAGTAAATGCTCCTTTTTCCTGAACACTTTGTGATGTTCAAAGTAATTCGCAATATATATGTATAAGTATCGACCGTGGAATAGAAACAAAACTAAAGTTTATCGGGACTCGGTCAGTTCTTCAGGTTCAAATTAAACTCTCATTGCCAACGTTTCCGTCTTTATTTAAAATTTTTTTCATAGGCAGAAGTATGAATTTTGAAACAGAAAAACTAAATATTACATTACAAATTATTTTTCTTTGTAACTATAAGAAACAAGTTGCCTAAAGTAACTTTCGCTGTGCAGTGCTCTGTATATGATTTGAACACAAGTTGCTTCATGTGAAGTATTTTACTTTTCACTGTAACAAACATGTTGGCTAAACTAACTTCGCTGTGCAGTACTCTAAATATGAGTTTGAACACAAGTTGATGTATGTGAAGTATTTTGCTTTTCACTATAACAAACATGCCCCTAAACTAACTTTCACTGTGCAGTACGCTGTACATGAGTTCGGACACAATTTCATACATGTGGAGTATTTCGTTTCTCACTGTAACAAACATGCTGCCTAAAATAATTTTCGCTGTGCAGTACATTAAATGAGTTTTCACACAATTTCATCTATGCTGAAAATTTTATTTTTCACAGTAACAAACAAAATTCGACAATTTTTTAAATATTGCCGAATAATTAATATAACTGTTTATAATTTTTATAATTTAAAGTATGTTCTAAATTTTAAGCCAATTAAAGTTGATTATAAAATATAATATAATTCATACTAATAGATAAAGGATTATTTAGAAATTATTACTACAAGAATATATTTAGAAAAGCATAGTTTACACCAGTAGTAATTAACTTGCAGTTATTATTTCCCAAGTGGTTAAAGAAGAAACGAATAAATCATTATCATTACTTAAATTATCAAAAATTAATGTAAAACTCTCCCGCCAGAATACCTCTATCACTGACAGCTGGATATCAAAATGCTCAGAAAAGTAAGCGTCCATTTAATAGTTTTGCAATTTTTTTACATTTCGAAGGACTGGATAGATAAACAATGAACTTTGTTATCAACTATGCGTTTTGCTATTATTTCCAGTAGTCATTTTAAAATATTTAATGTATATTGTTCTAATGGTTTTATAAATAATTTTTTTCTTATCTGTTTTATTGATTGAGGCAGAGACACAATATAAAGACACCCACATAGAGCCCTTCAAGATTTAATTAAAGATACTGATTTGAGTAAATGAGTTTTATACAAGCAGAAATATGGCTCTGACAGAAAAATATTAACAACTTTAAATAATATTCATCTAATTTAACGATTCTTTTTACCAAAACCGAACAGGGAAAATTTTCAAGAAAATAAGACATAGTCCGTTCAAAATTGATGTTATTTGGACTTTTCTATTCTAAAGAACTGACACACATGAGCAAAAAAACTCAAGTTTCAAAATTATTACAGTATTTGTATTCCTAAAACAAGGCAGAAATTACTTTATGGAATAAAATCTTACAAATCTATAATGAATAGATATTTAAAAAGGACGTTACTTAAAAACATGTACTTCATAGAATTCCTGTATTTTGTTATATAATTTTCATTTCTAGTGGAAATTTCTTGAAAATCGCTAGACATAATAACAGAATTTAGAGATAAGTCAGTAATTGGAAAATTTTTTCGGCAGTGATGTAATTATTCCATAGCTTTACATCGAAGTAAAGAACATATGACCTGTTTTGGTATTTTGAGGAGTATTTTTCAGCAATACTACAACATAATGACAAAACAAGTTCAATACTTTTTATATAAAAGTTCCTTCACCTCATTCCGGGACTACTAACCCAACCGAAGATAGAGGCCACAAAATCTCCAGGATACGCCAAAGGTAGACAAAGGATGTACAAATTAACTTATCCATAAGATAGTATTGCAAAATTTGGTGTATTTGCATCTAGTTTACCATATGCTAGTATCCTCTGGTTACTAGGACAGTATGTAAACCTGTAAAAGTTCAAATGTAAAACTTCAAAGGATTTTTATCTTTTTTTCATCATTTCATCTTCAGTTGCTATTGAAGATGAAAGGCTTCCAAAACAAACCCACTACTTTACACCAGTTACGTTACTAATTAAGTTCAAATGTAAAACTTCATAGGTTTTTTTTTATCTTTTCATCTTCAGTTGTTATTGAAGATGAAAAGCTTCCAAAACAAACCCACTACTTTACACCAGTTAAAGTTACATGTTAAGTTCAAATGTAAAACTTCAAAGAATTTTTTATCTTTTTTTCATCTTTTCATCTTCAGTTGCTATTGAAGATGAAAAGCTCCCAAAACAAACCCACTACTTTAACACCAGTTAAGTTACTAATTAAGTTCAAATGTAAAACTTCAAAGGTTTTTTTTTATCTTTTCATCTTCAGTTGTTATTGAAGATGAAAAGCTTTTAAAACAAACCCACTACTTTAACACCAGTTAAGTTACTAGTTAAGTTCAAATGTAAAACTTCAATGGATTTTTTTTATCTTTTCATCTTCAGTTGTTATTGAAGATGAAAAACTCCCAAAACAAACCCACTACTTTAACACCAGTTAAGTTACTAGTTAAGTTCAAATGTAAAACTTCAAAGGATTTTTTTTATCTTTTCATCTTCAGTTGTTATTGAAGATGAAAAGCTTCCAAAACAAACCCACTACTTTAACACCAGTTAAGTTACTAGTTAAGTCGGCTTTCTTAGCATGTTTCACTTTAAAGTCATACCTCAACTGACTTATGTGTGCCACCCGAATAACTTTCCTTGAGCTATCAAAGTTGCAAAGTCTTCTTCAACCTAGCTTGTTCATTCAAATCATTTCTACAATGCCTTAGCTCGACATGATGGAATATAGCTAATAAATTTGCGTCATATGCATATCATCAATCAAAATTTGCATATTTCCTAAAACGTAAGATTGAAACAATAACAACAAACACTGTTAAAACATTACCTACTTCCCAGATTAGTTTCTCAGTTTGAAATTAACTTTTAACACAATTAACATGTATAATTTTGAAGCTACTAACAAGAAATTAACTCAAAGATTTTCATCTTTACAGCTTGATTAAAAGAATTCAAAATATCTACAGAAAATATTATTTTGTTTCCAGGTATCCATTAAAGTAATTAAACTGAATAAAGAAGGAGTTAGGACTCCTAAAGTATGAGGAACCCGGTAATGTGACTCTCCTACAACCAAAATGAGTGTCAATAAATAAATAAGTCAAAATTTCAGTCCTAAAACAACATTGCATGTTAAAACATATGAGCTTAAGCATTGGGAATTACAAAATTCGGAAAAAAATTAAATAAAAATACGTACAAGATGCTTGTATATTAATCTAGCGAATATAGAGTATTTGTATTCTTAGTAAGAAAATTATTTTTGTACTTTGTATTTCTATTTTCCCATAGCTTACAGTTTTTACTCAGTACATCATAAGTATGGAAATAAGAAGTCATTTATAATTTGGTTTTGAGTTTTCCAATGATTTGCATTATAAAGAAAGAAGTAACACCATTTCTTGTCAGGCTTGAGAATAGAGAATGAATTCTCTATTAAACTTCACAAGTCTCATGACTTTCTGTTTAAGGTACTTATGAAACCTCTCTAAGAGGTTGGATTCAAATACAGAATAAATTGAAGGCCTTGTGTTATAACTCAAATTAGAAAAAAATATATTTAAATATAATTTATATTATATCAATTATACAAAATAATTAAAACATATTTAATGATAAAAAAAACTGGTTTATATACAGGTGAATAGCAGAATGGGATATAAACCACTCATTTATATTACGAAATTTAAATCCACAGAAATTTATGTTTTCAAACAAACTTACTTTCTGTTCACCGTCAGGTTGTATTTGTGTTAACCGAAAGATGGGATATAGAACTCAACAAGACCCATCGTTAAGGCAAATACAACCTAAGTATAAACACAAAGTGCATGAAAAGTGTACTCTGATTATAAACTTAATCTGTGTAGAGGCATGGTTTTTGACTTTTTATCTTCTCGATGGGTGAAACAACAAAATAAATGATTAGTGAGCATTGCAAAAATGAGACCTATTTAATACAAACTTTTGTTTGAATAACCAATAATATACACTACGTAAATTATAAAAAACTCGTTATAATTTATATAAAGTTTATAATAATAAAATGAAATTTTTAAATCGTTTAAGGATTAATGGTACTCATCATGATGGTGGCACCGCATTACAAGTACGAGTAATTGTACTGTCTCGGGTAGGAGAGTCAATAATACTGTGCTCAGAGGTGCTACTTTCGTGTCACTAAACGATTCTCCTACTTATTGAAAATACAAAAACTTTTCGTATTTATTTCGAAATGCAAATGAAATATCCAAATTTTTACGTGCCACTTGGAAATATTTAAATTGTATATCAAATCTTTATGAAAATCACGGATGAGAATCGCCCAAAGATCCTTTGGATATATGGTATGTGTGTGGTCTTAGACATTCATTATCACCAAAGAGGTGCTTCATTTCCATTGATTGTTTGCTTGACTTGGTGATGAGGTTTACAACTGGGAAATTTCAGAGGGAATTCGTCGAAAATTTAACATTTTTATTTCCACACGGTTTTCCTCCCTACCACCTCCTGTCTTTACTGTCATCTGAATCATACCATGTTAAAACCCAAGTTAAACCTTTGGGTCTTAGTTTAGACTCCAGATTGATATACAAGCAGGACAGACGTAGTAAATCCAAGTTGAAGGTTTACTTAATGTTATAATTTCTTGGGAATTATAAAAGAAGTCTCCCTATGAACAAGTTTTATTGACAAAACAACGCTTTCAAACTCATAAAGTTCTTTTCTAGGTAAATCTATTCCAATGGACAAATGACAAGGACTGAGTTAAGAATAATGATCGTCTATAATTCCCATGAATGTGTAACTACCACACAATAAGTGACTCTAGAAGTAATCAATAAATACTTTATATTCTTACTGATTATTTTACTTTCATCATTTTTCAAATAAAATATACTTTATATATAAAAAATGTCGGCGATTCCATCAAAAATGTGAAAACCATTTGCAAAAAGAAAGACAAATTTCATTTGCAAAAGGGAGAATTCGATTTGCAAAAGGATGAATTTAATTTGTAAACGGGTGATATTGTTTTGCAGAAGTGTGAATTTAAGTTGTAAAAGCTATAGAATATTTGAATTATGACCAAAGGACATTATTATTATAATCTCAATTCTTAATGACTCCTTGTCTAAACACTAACTGCGTTAAGCCTCTCCGAGAGACAACAGAGAAAGGTGCTACAATCATCTCCCATGTCTTACTATAAACTAAATTTTCCGTGGTTTCTATTCTTTTAAATTTATTTTGATTACAATTAATATAACAACAATATAGCAAAGATTTGTTCAATTAAGATTAAAGGCTTTTAGTTGTTCTTAAATCTTTTTTGTTCTTCTAATAATAACACTAAAAAGAAAAGAGCTTAAAAATAAATGCTCCTGTTTTAAATAATTGCCTTGGTGAAAAAAAACAACAAGTTAGCATAATAGCTGTAGCTAATTTTGTTTCATCATCTATAGTTGTTGAAAAAGTTGCTAACAAGAAAACAGAGTTATATTTTGACACAAAGTTGAGATTGATAAGAAGAAGTGTGTTTAAAGAGGAAAACTTAGAGACATAGTAGAAAGTAATAGAGACAGAGAGTCTGTTGGATACAGTGTAAGAGTAAGTCGACTTAAAAGAAGAAATAAAAACAAGTATCTCCAGCCTCGGAGTCGCAAAATACCAGTTAGTGTTCTAATCAGCAAAGAGGCTCACTTTAAATTACATTACACAATCTTACGATTGTAAGTAGTAATATTAAGATTATAGAAAGAAAAACAATATTACAATTTTACCATTTTACCATTCGGACTAACGGTATTCAAGGAATACCTTTAGATACTATATATTATTATAAAAAAATATTATTATTATTATTGTAATAAACTTAAGTGAATATTTAGCATAAAAGTACGTGTTACATTTTCTAGGTATACAGATTCGAAAAAAATACCTGCCCTATATGATTCTAAATCTAAAACACATACACACAGACTCAGCCACACAAACACATACACACACACACACACACACACACACACACACACAAACACAAACACACATACGTATACATGCACACATATACAGCAATAGATTTTGACAAATTACGAAGTGAATGAAATAAAGTTAATAATATATAAAGATTTCACATAAACACGTGAAATAACAATCAATGATCAAACCACAATATGAAATGGGAAAACAAAGACTACGATCTTTCAACCGTAACAAGCGGTCTTCGTCAGAGTCAAAAACCCAATTGACTTTATTCGTAATTTAATTTGGGTTTTTGACTCTGATGAAGACTGCTTGTTACGGTTGAAAGATCTTAGTCTTGTTTTCCCAATTTCTTATTGTGGTTTCATCATTGAAAGCAAATAATATATATATTTTGTATGTAATATGATTATATAAGATTTGTATGCAGTATAATAATATACTATTATTATTTAGATACTATTTATTATTAAAAAAAAATTATTAATATTATTGTAATAAAATTAAGTGAATATTTAGCATAAAAGTACGTATTAAATTTTCTAAGTGTACAGATTCGAAAAAAATACCTGTCCTATGTGATTCTAAATCTAAGCAGATACACACAGACTCAGCCACACAAACACATACACAAACGCACTCAAACACACATACGTACACATGCACACATATACAGCAATAGATTTTGACTAATTACGAAGTGAATGAAATAAAGTTAATAATATAAAAAGATTTCACATAAACACGTGAAATAACAATCAATGATCAAACCACAATAAGAAACTGGGAAAACAAGACCAAGATCTTTCAACCGTAACAAGCAGTCTTCGTCAGAGTCAAAAACCCTGATCTTAGTTCTTGACTTGATCTTAGTCTTGCTTTCCCATTTCATATTTGTGGTTTGAACATTGATTGTTATTTCACATGTTTATGTGAAATGTAGATATATATACAATATTATGGAACAAGAGGCACATAGTAATAACCAAAGGAAAAAAAAAACAGAACATATATATAATTTCCCAAAAAAAAAAAAATTTTTTTCACAAACAAATTTGTGAAAGACAATTTCACGTTTTTAAATGACAAAACATAGGCATTTTCAAATTCTGGAATCAAATATAGATGTTTTTTGATTGCTTGTCTGAAATTCAAATATTTTACATCTCTCATGCATTGAATAGATTGAATAATTAACGATATGATAACTCACGTGAAAGGATCATGATGTAAACCGCTATCCTGTAGAATTTGAACTTGGTGCGGTGGTCGGAGGTCTTGAGCCCGATACCCGTGAGAAGGGTCGCCATAGCGTCTGTCAGCAGAGCTACGATGCACAGAGCGGCAGCCACTTTGATGTATGCTGAAATAACATAGAATAACATATATTCAACAAATAAATACAATTTTAATCTACTTTTTTTTTTATATCAACAATATCATTGTAATCAAAAATTGTTTTGAAGACGTTGGGTTGTTGTAAGAAAAGCCAGTTCATTAAAAATGGTAGTATTTGTAATGGATAAATTGATGAATGTAGTCAATCACCATTGGTGGCGCATAAAAGCAGAATTTATAGAAGTCTATCGAGTCACCAATTAGAGGCACTATATGGAGGATAAATTAATAGAAGTTGCTTGGGCATCCATTGGTTGACCTCTGCCTTTTATTAACTTATTGGGGATCCATTAACTTATTACGATACTCCATAAAGGTAAATTGACCCATAACAGTAAGAACAATCAACTCTAATTTCTGGTGTATTCATTCCTTCAAAACATAGTTTCTTTATGTAATAATATAACTGATTTATTAATTTACTGAAATTTCTATACACTTTGTACGTTTAATCATCTCAGGGTTTTTGATTGAATAGAGTTAGTCTGGGCCACATGCGGCCCTTAAAGACGTTCTGTCCGGATATATCACAACTTTTTATGCACAAGCCACAAGACGGCAGGTAACAAAAATATAATGCTGGGACGCTGATTGAATTCTATAACTCCTTATCATGGGACCGATTTCCATTCATAAAAATTTTTGTTCTGGATTTTTGACTCCACATACATCTGTAAACAATGCTTTTTATATAAAAATGTAAAAAAATGTAAAAAAAAACAAGAATAATAACAAATATTCTATAACATACTAAAATTTGCAGGCAGTTATCAGGATCTCAACAAGGGACCTTACTTCAGCCTTCAAAATAATACATGTATATTGTTACTACCACTGAGGTTAGTATGATTTATATTAGAAAGGGGGGAACCGTCATACCTTCTAAGATATTCTTGGAGTCCGAAAGCGTTCCAACGACTCCAAGAACATCTTACGAGATATGACGGTTTCGCCTATTTCTAATATAAATTCAAAAGAATATTTAAGATCTGTAATAGGACGCATTTGTCTCATTGCATTTATAATTTTCAGAATAAAGCCATAGTAACTTTATTTTTCAAGTTATTTTTATAAATTTAATACTTTTATTACATTTTTAAAACTTCATGTTTATTAAGGGACGCTATTAATGCGGTTCTTCACTATCCTCTGCTTCGACAATGCGGCCCTACAGTCAAAATAGTAGAGGAATGTAGGAATAGATACGTATGAGTGGGGAATCAACTGTAAGATAGTCTGAAGTGCTCTGCAGCAAACTTACAAACAAAGGTATCATTGAAATGTTATTTTATGAATATGTTGAGTACATAAAATAGTTTGTGGGATTGTTTTATTGTGAGATTTTAAATTGGAGAAATTGTAACCGATTTTTAAATCTCAAAAATCAATGTTACATTACGAGGCAAGGTTGTGAATTCTGTATATCTGACAAATAGTAAGATTTTTTGTTTAGCCTAAATGCATCTTAAAAATATCAAAAATAGATTCAGGTTACCAAAAACATATAAAATTATTAAAATTTTAGATTCGAACTTTTCTATGATCACTATATCATATTTAAAGTAAAGATTTGAGTTTATTATATTTTGGTATTCATCATTATCAGGAGAAGAAGTAATAACTTAAATTTCATGATGTATCAAATAAATAAGACATGGATATGATTCCTGTTTTATAAGGCACTCGACTCTCTGGTTGGCTGCCGCAGTGGACACAGGCCAAGTAGGTCCTTCAACTGAATGCTTGCATATGCATTGACAATTAAAGTCTAAATGATGCAGGCGGTTATTTAGCCGCGATAAGGCTTAATCACATCTAGTGGAAAGGACATTACTATAGTGAAGGACGAGACGAGAGCAGGCCCGTGTGGTTAGCAAGGTGATTAGGGCTGAATAGAAGCCAAAAGGCGCTCAAGTTGCACGCAATTTGAACGCTCGATGGCAATCTCTCGAGTCCCCCCCTCAGCTTAGCTCAATTCTGTCAGTCCCACGACAACCACTCATTTTTCATAAGTATCGCCCACAATTACACTAAGCACTTCCGCACCCCCCCCCCCCCTCACCTTGCAAACACATTGTCTTCAGTGACCTAGCTCCAAATTCCTTAACAATGCCTACTCTAAGAACTTCAGACATTAATCATGTCTACTGTCCAATAAGACGGTGTGTAATAAAAAAAAAAAGGGCATATTCACTAATGAATTTTTATTGATATCGTCATGACTCTTCCCAATACAAACCCATTTAATAAATATCCTTACTGGTTATAACATCTAATTACACTATCAATTCCCAGGATAACTAAAATGAAAAGTAACCGTGTAAAAGTGTGTAAAACATTTCTTTAAAAATCTAGATGATCATAAAACATCAATTATCACAAAATAACAACCAATGAATTATTCGTTTTTTTAATTTTAATACGTTTTTGCCGGAAAAAAAAATACATATGATACGTTTATTTAGAATACTTAAAGGATGGATGTCTTTCTTTTGAATCAATGTAAATAAATATGAAAGAACCGGGAATTTTTTTCCCTCCAAAGTTGCACCCCTACTTGGAGGGAGATTAGTGCAATATTTTCGCATGCTCCATTTTTGGACCCGGAAAGAGTTTAACTAAATATGTATTAAAGAAAGTCTGCTTCCTAGCATACAAATAAATATACATATATATAAAGATTTCACATAAACACGTGAAATAGCAATCAATGATCAAACCACTATCAGAAATGGGAAAACAAGACTAAGATCTTTCAACCGTAACACTTTTCAATATTTCGACCGCCATTACGGTCGAAATATTGAAAAGGGAGTCTTTGTTATGTGTCTGTCTATGTCTTCTGCCTATGTGTCGCAGTTTATTTAAAGTGTATATACGATATATATGTATATACAAAACTAAAGTTTCTATGTATATATATATATATTTTATTAAAAACTATGCCAATTTTAACTTTAGTTCTTTTCCGAGTTAATTTTTCAAGTTTTCTCACTATGGATTTCCACCTTTCTGGTAAAATATAAAGTAATTCACCAAAAGATTTATTCTTGACTTCCACATGTTTGATTGAAGGTCTGCTCCCAAAATACACAAATATATATATATATATATATATATATATATATATAATTGCTTAAAATTAAAATATTTATGATTAATTATATCAAATTAAACTTAACCAATAATTATACATTACAATATATTGAATGTAATATAATATAAATTCAATAAAAGATTGAATATTTAAGAAAATAGAAATATATTTATATTGAGACTGTACAAATCATGCACACACAATCGCACTCGGAAACACACCATGAATAGAGTTAAGCCCACTCTACGCATTCGACACAATCACATACGAGTACACTAACGTCACATACCCACAAACACACTAACCAAACCACATACCACACTTGATAGTGTTATATATGTTATATGATATAATTTATGTACAAAAATAACATACTCCTACTACTAGAAGAAAAATGCAAAAAGAAAACAATTTACACATGAACGAAGATTATTTATTTCATTTAAATCGCCTGAATTTGTTGAATAAAACATCAATAGTTTCTAACATATATTTTTTTTTTTAAAAAAAAGAGAAAAAGAGAAAAATTTTATGTAATGTAATGTGGATGTTTGATAGTAGTCCGTCAATAGACTTGGACAAACTTGATTACCTCGTTATACTGCCCTTATAAAACTCGCAGTCCAATTTGCAAAAAAAAAAAAAAATAAATAAACAGCGCATTTATAAACAAGCTTTTACGAAATAAAACCTATTTCATCCCCTTTTGCCCCTCTGTTTCAAAACTGTCTCTTGTTAATTATTCCGCTATAGGAACAAAGAGATTCTCACATTTCAGCATTCGCTTTAAATTTATTGTTATTGCCATTCAAATAAATTGCATTAAAATTTACTAAAACAAACATACTGATTGTGTGAGTTATGTTAAATATAAAACTGAATATATTAAATTACAAAAGACCACATTTAATCCAGAGAAAACAGAAGATTCCACTCTATTACATCTAATTTATTTCAATTCACAACATTTACCTTTTTCATATATATATATATATATATATATATATATATATATATATATATATATATATAGATTTCACAAAAACACGTGAAATAACAATCAATGATCAAACCACAATAAGAAATGGGAAAACAAGACTAAGATCTTTCAACCGTAACAAGCGGTCTTCGTCAGAGTCAAAAACAGAGTCAGTTGGGTTTTTGACTCTGACGAAGAAAGATCTTAGTCTTGTTTTCCCATTTCTTATTGTGGTTTTATCATATATATATATATATATAAAGATTTTACATAAACACGTGAAATAACAATAACGCGGTTGCCGGGATGGTTACTTGCCGTTGCGTCTACAACATGCTCCCATTCTGTATTCTCCTTAAGACGGATTACCCAAAAATTTGAGTCTTGTAAGTGTGTTTCCTTACTATGTGTGTTACTCTGCTTGAATTTTGAACTCGTATATATATATATATATATAACAGTTCAAAATTGAAGATAGGTAGCACACAAAGTAAAGAAACACACTTACAAACTCAAATTTTCGGATAATCCGTCTTCAGGATAAAAGAGAAGACGGAGAAGACTACATCAGTGCTGACGTTTTGTCAACAATTTATTCGACTACTTCAAGGCTTCATGTGTTTCCTTTAACATAAAAGAAAATAAGATTATAATTATTTATAACAAATAATAATATGAAAAAAAAATTAAAAGTTAATGACACTAGGAAAAAATTCAATGATATCTATTTTTATCATTATTTAGTAACAAACATTAATCTTTTCCTACTGTCATTAAGTTATAAAAAGGTGTTTCCCATAATATTCCATTTTATGGTTAATTAGAATCTTATTTTAATTAATATAAAGGAAAATACACGGAGACTTAGAAATGTTAACTAAATAAACATGCAGTGTTTTAATATTTCAGGTCCAAAAACCTTCAAAAACTCTTCATGTCTAAGAACATACTGGTGAGAACTAGCAACTAACTACCATACTTTAATGTGTTAGTTCTTTATTTATCCGATTTACCTTACATCCACATTTTCTCTTACTGATAATTACCCTTAATTGGTGTTTGTAAGAACATGTAATTTGATTTTGATTTTAGTTAGATAATATTTATGTTGTTTATCATTTGCATTTTTGATTTATGAATACTCATTCTACGTTTTCGTTTTACAATAAATTTTTCGTTGGTACATACAAAAGCATACGAGTTTTTTGGAAAAATTCAATGTTGTTAGTGGGTTCTTCAATTATACTAGAAATTCTAAATTATTTTTTACTTGATCGTTTTCTATCAATCATGTCGATTATACAGCTTAAATATAGTAGTTTCACACTAACCTCAATCTTTCTCTTAGAGCAGTAAGTCACTCAATCGTACATGGTAGAGAAGATGGAATGAATACGTTTGAAGTCAAGCATTTTTTTTTTCGTCATAAACACATTTAAAGATAATGTGCCTCAAAATGTTTAAGAATAGTATGTTAGATAAAGTTTTGGAAAATATTTTGCACTAAGTAAACTGCAAGCTCCGATTTCAGGGTTGCAATTATTCAAAAGTACATAAAGTATTTTAGATATTGATCAACTGCTGTAGTGCAGGTAGAATCCTCTAGATTGCATATTTAGAACAAAGGGGAAAAAAATCAAAATTATTCAATGGTAATTAAATATTCCATAAAATTATGGGAAAAAAAACAAATCATTATTCAATAAGTATAGCTAAATCAGCAGAGAAGCGAATAAGAATATCAAACATTAAACAAGCAGAAGAAAAATAGTTATAAGCCCAAGCAAATGTAGAACCAAGAACAAAATTACACAAAATTGCTTAAGCAAATTTAGAACCAAGAACAAAATTACACAAAATTGCTTAAGCAAATTTAGAACCAAGAACAAAGTTACACAAAATTGCTTTCGTCTACATTCAGCCTTACATTATCAGAAATAATGAACTATCAACTGTTCTAAAAACATAGACAAAAAGAAATTGCTTTCGTCTACATTCAGCCTTACATTATCAGAAATAATGGACTATCAACTGTTGTAAAAACATAGACAAAAAGAAATTGCTTTCGTCTACATTCAGCCTTACATTATCAGAAATAATGAACTATCAACTGTTCTAAAAACATAGACAAAAAGAAATTGCTTTCGTCAACATTCAGCCTTACATTATCAGAAATAATGGACTATCAACTGTTGTAAAAACATAGACAAAAAGAAATTGCTTTCGTCTACATTCAGCGTTACATTATCAGAAATAATGAACTATCAACTGTTCTAAAATCATAGACAAAAAGAAATTGCTTTCGTCTACATTCAGCCTTACATTATCAGAAATAATGAACTATCAACTGTTCTAAAAACATAGACAAAAAGAAATTGCTTTCGTCTACATTCAGCCTTACATTATCAGAAATAATGGACTATCAACTGTTCTAAAAACATAGACAAAAAGAAATTGCTTTCGTCTACATTCAGCCTTACATTATCAGAAATAATGGACTATCAACTGTTCTAAAAACATAGACAAAAAGAAATTGCTTTCGTCTACATTCAGCCTTACATTATCAGAAATAATGGACTATCAACTGTTCTAAAAACATAGACAAAAAGAAATTGCTTTCGTCTACATTCAGCCTTACATTATCAGAAATAATGGACTATCAACTGTTCTAAAAACATAGACAAAAAGAAATTGCTTTCGTCTACATTCAGTCTTACATTATCAGAAATAATGAACTATCAACTGTTATAATTAATTCATTAACTTTGATATCATTACTACATTTAACCTACTATAAGGAAAATTTAATTGGCAATGCATTTCTTTAATTAGTTAAATGCATTAAAATGTTATAACTACTCTTATTTGCATGCATTAATAAATTGTTTTTTATGAATTTCATTTACTAAAATGAATAAATGTTCAAATAATTTAAGACAAACTAAAACAAACAGAAGAATTTCTTCATTAATGAACAAAACAGTCCTTATTTATTATAAAATCGAATCTGAATAAATTTCAATTACTTGCTCAACTATCTCGATTGAAACTTAAGGATTGAAGTTAAACAAAGAAAGAGGAACATAACTATTTCTGCTTAACTATATCAAAGCACGAAAGAAAATATCTCAGGCTTTATTTAGCTCTTATCAACATTAACTCAATATATAGAGACTGCACTTTCCAAAGCGAATAATGGTAATTGGATTTTTTTTTTCTGATAAAAACTGGGAGCTGAAATGAAAGTACAATATTTTTTTAATGTTCAATATAACGTTTGTACTCGTTAAAAAGAAATTTGCACTGAGTTAAAGGAAGAGGCTGCAATTAATTCGCCATTTTCAAGGGACGCTTTAAATAACGAGGTTCAAATGAAGCTGCAGAAAACCAAATACAAAACGCAATCCCTGCCCCATTACTTTTTAGTTTAAATATCAATGTTTATTCTGTTATATTTAGGCATTGATTAATGTACCTAAATATACTAGAAATAATCAATATCTTGCAATTTATAGCATTAATTTAATTAAAAACTAATAAATTAATGCTGATCAAACGTTTGCAGAACTTTTACCTGGTGATATCCATTCTTCATTGATATATGACAGAATTATGTGCATATTGTGCTGACTTGCAGAAATGTCATCAAACAACTAAGGAATTGAAAAAAAAAACGAACTCTTCTATTTCTAAATCATTAGTTGTGTAATCCGTAATTGTGTGGTATTTACTCATTCTGAGGTAAAATGGATAAACCAACAAAAGTCTCCACACAAATGAAGTTTTATTCAACGCGTTTCGAACACTTTGTGTTCATCATCAGGAATTTGTATTATAGTGTCTTCCTGATGATGAACACAAAGTGTTTGAAACGCGTTGAATAAAACTTCATTTGTGTGGAGACTTTTGTTGGTTTATCCATTTTACCTCAGAATCTTCTATTTCTATTTATCAACTATGTCGATTCGCATTATAATATTATTTATATTTTACTGTCTTTCCTTTAGGGTTTGAATCACCTTAATCGAAGTCACTAAACATTGGTTTATTCCTATATCAGAATAATTTTCAAAAACTTTTGACTCTGAAGAATAATTTTTACGCTGATCGCACGCTAAATATATTAGATGCCAACTATAAAGTAGAATGACAGGGTTATATTTAAAATCACCTGGAGATATTTCAAAAAAATCGTCAAAAAAGGTTTTTTTTTTCAGATAAATAACAAAACAAATTCAAAGACCTTTTTAAATTGTGCAACCGTTAGAGACTAAAATTGTTTGTCTAATATGATCCTGAGCAGGGTTCTAAATAGGGGGTGAAATTCACCCTCAGGGGTTTATTTTGGGTTTCCAAGGGGTGAATTGTAACCACAGTAAGCTTACAGAGCGAGAAAAGCAATTATAGGTTTTGACCTCTTAGTTATAAAATAAAAATGCTATTTTTATCAAATTAATATTTTATACATCCATTAATATTTTTAATTAGCGTTTCATTTGTATAGTTGTATAATAATTAGTGCATGTAAATTTGTAAATATATAATACCAAAAAAAAGAAAAAAGTAATTTTCAGTAATATTTGCATATTTAGAAAGTTATTTTTGAGAAAGGCTATCATGGTATGAAGGGAGGAAGCTGAATGAGGAGTGCATGGGTCAAGCAAGGCTGAGAACCCTTGTTCTAGGACTAATAGTAGCCCTATAGCTTACCGGCTGACCTCTGGAGTGTTAGATTCCCGAGGTTCGAACCCAGGCTCGATGTATTCATACAGTAGGTGGAAAGTCTGAGTACGCTATCCTTCGGAGAGTGATACGAGTCGAGAGCCTGTACGACATGAGGTGCTCAGTTAAAGATCCCTGCTCTAAATAAACTTGAATTGGACAAACTTTAGGAATCTCAATGTTCATTGTGTGGTATCACAAAAGGGCCAATATTTGGCCTATGTGTGTTCTCTTGTGGAGAGGTTAGTTTTAGACCACTGAAACCTAACCAACTCGTAGTATGATGTGAACACTACGAATGTTGTGGACCATTTTTAATTGGCCTGTTTCGAAATTTTTTAAAAATATTATTCAGTATAGAACAAAGATGAAATGTCCACTTGTTGCACTGTACTTATGCACTACATCAGTACTGATATGTACTATATGTACATGCTGTATATCTACGAGCATGTGTAAAGTAATACTGATAATACAGATCCTCCTGACAATTATGAATTCGGGGATACTACTGCTAAAAAGGCTACTCAGGGATTTTACTTATATAAATTCACGAAGCTTTACATTAAACAAGAGTTATGCAGGCATACAATTACCTAATAGGAAAAATTCTGGGTAGAATGTACTACAGGGCTTTTAACAAAAGAATAATTTTCTTTTGTCAATGCGTCATTCTGAAATAAATTAAATGAATCATAAAGTGCCCCAATATATATGGCGTGTCAAAAAACTTTAAAATAACACTTATACAAGCTGAATTACTTGAAATTCGGGAACACGGTGAAATCCTGGGCACTTAATGTAAAATAGTGGGAATCACAAATATTGGTTGTTACTCAGAAGAAGTGCCTTCTGAACAATCGAAGTTCCCAAGTCATTCCTTGTGGGACGACCAATGCTACCTAACCTACATATAAGTGAACCAAGTTCAAATACCATGTTCAAAACACCGGTGTCTGTCAGATAATAGAAGATAAACAACAGTGGATGAGAAACGCTCAATAAACGTCTGCTCATATATATATGAGTGCGCCAAATGCCATACCATGTTGAAAACACCGGTATTCGTCAGATCATAGAAGTTAAACAACAGTGGATGTGAAACGCTCAATAAACGTGTTCTCTGATATATGAGTGCGCCAAGTGTCATACCATGTTCAAAACATCGGTATTCGTCGGATCGTAGAAGTTAAAAAACAGTGGATGTGAATCGGTCAATCAACGTATTCTTTGATATATGGGTATGCTTAGTGTCATACCATGTTCAAAACACTGGTATTCGGAAAGTCATAGAAGTTAAACAGTGGATGTGAATCGCTCAATCAACGTATTTTTTGATATATGGGTATGCCTAGTGTCATACCATGTTCAAAACACTGGTATTCGTAAGGTAATAGAAGTTAAACAGTGGATGTGAATCGGTCAATCAACGTATTCTTTGATATTTGGGTATGCCTAGTGTCATACCATGTTCAAAACACCGGTATTCGGAAGGTCATAGAACTTAAAACAACAGTGAATGTGAATCACTCAATAAACGTATTCTCTGATATATGGGTATGCATGCCTAGTATCATACCATGTTCAAAACATGGTAATAGAAGTTAAACAGTGGGTGTGAATCGCTCAATAAACGTATTCATTGATATATGGGTATGCCTAGTGTCATACCATGTTCAAAATACTCGTACTAGTATTCGGAAAGTCATAGAAGTTAAACAACAGTGGATAAATCGCTGAATAAACGTATTCTCTGATATATTGGTATGCCTAGTGTCATACCATGTTCAAAACACCGGTATTCGGAAGGTCATAGAAGTTAAAACAACAGTGAATGTGAATCGCTCAATAAACGTATTCTCTGATATATGGGTATGCATGCCTAGTGTCATAACATGTTCAAAACACTGGTATTCGTAAGGTCATAGAAGTTAAACAACAGTGGATGAATCGCTCAATAAACGTATTCTGATATATGGGTATGCCAACTGTGAGATCACCGTGAGTTGCGTGTGATTCGCTCAATAAATCAATTCCACTATGCATGAGTATGCCAACGGCATCTATAGATGTAAACAACAATTTTAGGTTATCCATATCCTTTTATGTAAAATATATTTCAAGATTGTGAGATCTTAACAGCATTCTTAATATATCTTCTTAACTGTATTCTTAAATTAAAGTAATTATTTTTTTTTTAATTCTTAACAGAGAATGAAACATTTTTAACTCCGAATGAATCATAAAATCGAGTGAAAGCCACAGACACGTGATTAAGCTGTAAAATATCCAACTTCTTTCAGTCTGAACAGCTTATTCTTTTATTTTACCGAATACCACTCACGACTTCTACAAATCGACTGCATACTGTTCTTTAGAGTTTGCCAGTTCATGAGGCAATCTGATTTCGCCACAACTGATTCGACAGTTTTAAACCAAAATCTACAACAACAAAGCATGAAACTATTTAATGTTCAAATCTATCTTAAAATCAGTAGTAGTAATTTAATTCATTGGACTAAACGAGGAGTAGGCAAACTTTTCACTGCAACAGTCATAATATAAATTTTACTCTTTTAAAGGCCCGCATAGGGTATTAATTAAAAAATGAATATTTAAAATGGTCAATTGGAGAAAGGAAATATTTTCCTAATTAATACTCTAGGTTATGTTAGGTTAGGTTGCAATGACCGTATCAGGAGAGAACTCACACAGGTCAAAGACTGGCTCTTTGTGTTACTCCAATCAACATTCTATACCAAGAGCTTTAAATTTTGTCTTACTTAGGTTTATTTAAAGTAGGGATATTTCTGAGATGACGAGGAGCAGAGATTTTTTTTTAACTCATACATGAATAAATCGAGGACCAGAGTGGATACTGGACCCCAGATCTACCATTCCAGAGATGTCCATAAGCCACTCTGCCACCTTGATTAACAGCCTAATGCATAAACTTTTTGTAAAATACATAGAAAAATAAAAGAGTTATGTTATATAGTATTTGGGCCAAACGTACTACTGAAGGTATTCAAGTATCATTTGAACAAGAGGTGGAGATATAGAGATGAACTGATCAATTTTTTTTTTGCACACTGTGGTAAAGA
The DNA here is from genome assembly GCA_026182355.1 of Hermatobates lingyangjiaoensis. NCBI lineage: Eukaryota > Metazoa > Arthropoda > Insecta > Hemiptera > Hermatobatidae > Hermatobates > Hermatobates lingyangjiaoensis. The sequence goes on from JAPFBL010000430.1 coordinate 5,217,653, forward strand.
TCTGCTTATGACAAAATCGACAGAGAGCAGGGTAAGACTCCTTGCTCTTTGTGGACATGAACGTTTTTTTCAGAAAACCTATCATAAAGCCCCCATCATAGGAGTCTAACTAAATATGTTGGGGACTTACTTCAGAGTTTGTTTTGACAACCATTACAAATATAAAATAGCAAGAAAAAAGTAGATGGATCTTATCAAATTTAAATATTTTTTATGGTAAAACAATTCATTTTTTGAGCACTAAACAATTTACCAAATATCAAATTTCAATAAATTCCCTTACAATTTACTTCTACTTCAAAACCTGAGTACCCTTGGCGCAGAGAATAGCGCCAAGAATTTAAAGTAAATACTTGCAATAAAAAAACATCGTCTAAACAACAATAAGAATCGAAAACTGGGACTATTATCTTTCCTAGAGAAATACTGGTTAGGTTTATAACAGAAATAGATTTTACATCTGGAGTGAGTAATTTTACCTGACTTATGTTGAGAGAATTTATTTTTCATTCTTCTTTCTTTTTAATGCGGTTATTTGTAAAATTATATATTACTCACTGTGTTCTTTAATATATATTTGAATGAACCAATATAAACTGAAATTAACAGGTATTCCAAGTTTCAGCTGTGCACAAAATATATATATATTTCTTTCTTTTATTTAGTAGTTTGTGTTTTAACAAAAAACTGTGAACTGATCTCAGAATTATGTGAGACATTGGACTTTTTCATTACTCTTTATTACTCTACAGTTTTTTTTTATTTAGGAAAAAGTTTTTTAAAAGGAAAAAAAAACTTTGGCTCTCTGTTGGCTCGCATTGCAGAGCTGGAAGACACTTTTGTTAAGCGTATACTTTATTGTAACACGAAAAGAAGTCAGGGGAATAAAGAACCACTGTCACAAACAGTTGTTGCCGTGCTGTACCTAGCACATAGAATGCTAAATAGCAACACTGCTGCATAACTTTATTTCCCTGTTAGCATCACAACAGGTCTGAATGCTTCTTCTCTGAGTTACTCACGGATACTATTTCAACATAGGTTTTACTATGAAATGTAGATACCATTTCTCCAATAGATAAATATTTGTTTGATTAAGATTATTACTAAAAAAACTTTCATACCTCGCCCTGTTGAAGTTGGCAGTTGTTATGGGTATATACAACCTACTTCTCACTGCCGTCTAGAGATATTTTGACATTTTACGCTATTTTTTTCAGTAACAGTTTTTTCAGTTAATATAGTGAAATAGAATACATGGAAACATCTAAATAAATCTAGAAAACAGTGGGAAGGAGGCTATATATACCAATGAAAAAGACTCCTTTGATGAATTCCATTTGAAGATGGGTAACGCCCAAAACCGGTCGGGGAACCCCAACAACATTATATGAGGTATGACGGTTTGTTCTGCTTCTAATATAAATCTAACTAACCTCAGTGGTACTAAAATGATGAATATGATTTCGGTGTTGATTTCCACTAAAAATCCCAAAACAACCAGTTTGAAGGATTGTACCCATTGTATTGAAAATTTTCCCCATGAAGTTTTAAGGTCAAAGAAAATTGATATAGTATTTAATATATAATTTAGGATATAATAAGTCGTCTTCCGCATTCCTTTCTTTACAACACTAATAAATTCAAATCTATATTGTTACTCAAGTTTTAAAGTTCTCTCTTTTGATGAATTTTTAGAAGATTCAAATATTTTCAAATAATCACAGAGAAAATCTTAAATCAAATAGAGATCAATGCAACTTTTGTTATCTACAACTTCCATTGCAAAACATTTTTATCTATAAAATAATCTAAGACATCGAAATTTTACAAAAAAAAACTATACAACTGTAAAATTGTCATTTGTCAAGTGTTTGCATTTTGATATTCTCCGATCAGTGATACAGGTCTTATCGATCAGTTATATATTAATTACTGCAACTTTAAATCTGATAATATTTTATTCATACCATCAGTGAAATTAGCAACTGTATGTTAAGTAATAATGATTGTTAAAAAAAAAATTAAATTCAACATTATTAAGGGACCTGTAACATGTGGGTGAGGATGTATTTTGTAAAATATAGTTGCAATGAAATTAGCAATACAGGTGATTTAAACAAGATTAATGACACAATTTCTGTATATCCAACCTACGGACGAAAAAAGAACATTATAAACAATATTCAAGCGATAAGTGTTGTACTGACACCTCCAAGTGGTAACCGTTGGTAGCAACTAAGTTGTGAACCAAGTCACCAGTCGCTTCTCTTGAAGTTCTCTTGCGATAAATAATGTGCAATAATAGTCAAAATTACAGGAGCCCATGTGGGTCACATTGTTACAAAATTCCTATAGTGTTTCAACTTGTCTGAGAGTGAGCTGTATGGAGCCTGTCTGTTAGTAGATGAAAACCTGGAACACATTCTTCTCCAGAGCTACAATTCCCTTCGAGAGCGAAAAATATTCAAGGAAAAGCTTGGTGAAGTAGCCACTCTGGAAAAATTCTAACGGATACCAAGTTTTGGAAAATCGCTGCTGATTTCTACTGGAGACATCGAGCTTTTGAAGTGGGACGTTTTGGAAATTTGATTTCAGACGTAAGTATTAACCTTATTAAAGGATAACTTTATCTATTAGTATGAATTTTTTTTTATTTGATAAGTTAATCCTAATAAATTGTAGTTCATGAAATTGAACGCAGATATTCTACAATTCAGAAATGGTGAAACATATATATCGGTATGTTGAAGAAAATCACGTAAAATTAATTTTTATTATTTTATTTCATCTACGAAGATAAGCTGGAGTGGATTATTAGAACTGAAATGCAATATTTGCTGAACAAGCAACAGGGGAATGGAGTTATTAGAGATGAGACTTATCGGAGCATTGCAAATGCATTATAAATGTACTTCTACAATCGAATTTGGGAAACTCGTGCCAAAATAAAAATATCAACCCTTAAAGAAATCCGACTGCTAGATTATTCAAATTTTCAGCACAGAATATTGTTCTGAATCATGTATTCCTGAGTGAATTTCGTAATAACAATATATGATTGGCATTTAATCAATCACTCTAACAAAGAATTACTGCATACAAAAATAATTATAAATGAACCTATAAGATCTCTATTGATTATTATTAATTGATTCGTTTAGTTATGAACATTATTAATTTAATCAATTCTTAAACATAATATTATTGTTAGCAATACAGTGATTTTTAAAAACAATTACAGAATAGTGAAACATCTTACCATGTAAATATCTCCACACTTAACGTTTTCAATAGAATAAGATAATTCATCTTGTTCTACAGCGAAACTAGAAAGTTTCATGGTTTCATTCAGTAAGATGACAATATTCAACTCATATCAATTGAGGAAGAAAACTTACAAGGTAAGACGTTACAATCCTCATTAATTGCTAATCACCTTCAATCACATTTACCATAATAACAATTTCTTTTATATGCATTATTCATACTTGTATTATACTTGTGTAAACTATGTATCTAGATTTATATTTTTAACTTAAATTTGTGTATTTCATTTAATATTTTATGTCTCGGAGTGTTCATATACAAAGTGTATGAAGTTCGAATGTGGTTCTCATTAACTCCAGGTGTGAGTATAATCCAGTAGAAAGCAAGATGTGGATATCTGATATTATGACTGGAAGTGCTGCTATCAGGTGTTCTTATTTTAGTTTAATAAGACGTAGGACAATCGTTTTTATCTTTTGTTTTTTTAAGTGATATCGTTTTTGTAAGTGATGTAGGATCGTGGAAGCAAGCTCCGCGTGGTCCACCTCGGGCATATCTCAGAGGCTGACATTGCCTCTATCCTCGGTTAGGGTTTGGTAACCGAGTTTCACGTTAACTTTAACTTTCACGTTAAAGGCATCAATCTGTTCTGTTATTACTCGCGATATTGCTGAAGAAGCAGGGTACGCGCAATAATACCAAAATAGGATAGCTGTGCTTGTAATGAAGTAACAATAAAATATCAACTGATGACTGCACAGCCCTAGAGTCTTAAAGTATGGAAATGTCGGTTGAAATTCGTTTTATTAGATACCTATTGCTAAATAAATCTAATTTAGAAAATATTATTATCCTTATCCTTACGTAAATTAATGAAACCATGATATTTCCAACTACAATGGTTGGTAAATTAAACTTTGAAAGCAGGAAAAAAGATCGTATTTTAATTCTAATGTAGTGTAATCAGTTATTTTGTGGTATTTACTCATTGTAGGGTAAAAAGCTAATGAAATGGTCTCCACATATAAAAATTTAAACGCGTTGTTTGTACGATTAAATTTTTATATGCGGAGACCATTTTATTAGCTTTTCACCCTACAATGAGATCGTATTTTGTTCTTAAAATTTTATTTTTTATCACAAATACTTTAACTGTTGCCGTGAGCAGGCTTCTCAGTTTGTCCGCACAAAACTTCCCCTTCCATAGTGCCGAAGGCTCAAGGAGGTAGAGATACTTTGGATTAAACCGAATCTATGGTCCACATTAGATGACTATTGATGTATACTTGCCGTTGCGCGAAGGTTTCTCTTTGGGATATGTGTAGCACTCAGAGTAAAGCACTCCTGAAGCCACAGCTTGAGTGCAAGGCTTGTTCCTATTAAGTTGTAGACTCCAATGATTCTGCTTTCATTTCCAGTTCTGTTGGTTAATAAAGGTTTATGACCCAAAAATATTGTCATATTTTTGAAAAATACTTTCCTCAAACAACCCAGATTTTTTAGTTAACATACTGTTATCATCGTAAGATTTGCCAATTTGACTCCTTAAGATCATAATCCAATAATATGTTTTCTGAATAACGCCTTTCAATGCAAGGAAAAAAATAATTAAAACGATTAATGATAGCCTTCAATCATAGGATCAAATTAAAGAGAGCTGGGTGGAAGGATTTATAGCGCCATATGAAAACCTGATGGATTGAACAAATGTGTTGTCTGAACAAAAAAATAGATAAATTGGGTGTTTTATAACGAATGCCCATAACTATGAGTCAAGTGATCTAAAGGCCTATGCCAAACTATGTTACATCAATACATCGAATTCACCAACAAAGATGAGGTTAATTCCCTTAACCCTTGATCCGTTCTCCAGTCAGGTCAGTTACTGAGTAATATTTACTCTTATTGGGAATTTCAAAAATTACACACAAAAAAGTTTAATATGAAAACTAACCGCACTAAGTGTTCGAAACGCGTGGTTATACTGTTAAATTTCTATCCGTGGAGACTATTTCATTAGCTTTATACCCACATAATAACTGATTGCACAACCTTAGAAATAAATAATAAGTTAAAAATAAACAAGGTCATGTGCGTACACATTGCCAATATGTTATAACGAATATACCAGTATTCTAAAATTACTAGACTACCTGTGACCCTTTGAGTCACTCAGAAACTATAGCAATGGTTATCGAAATAAATTCACTGAACATGATTGACAGAGATAATCTTAATTGTTATTTCTTGTTATTAAGGCATGGAAACATATTCTTATATGGACCAAGCTTTTATATAGTATTCCTAACATGATACAAGATATATACACAGTAAGTATAATTAGCAAAATAAAAATCATTAGTTGTGCAATTCGTAATTGTGTGGTATTTACTCATTCTGAGGTAAAATGGATAAACCAACAAAATTGAATTTTATTATTTCACTCTAACTTTTGTAACTAATTAGATATAATTTGTATTATAGTGTCTTCCTGATGATGAACACAAAGTGTTCGAAACGCGTTGAATAAAACTTCATTTGTGTGGAGACTTTTGTTGGTTTATCCATTTTACCTCAGAAAAATATAAATCATTTAAAAGTAAAAAAAATCATTTATTTTATGACATAATTAAATAAAACATCAATTCAAGTTATATAACATTCAAATGTATTTAAAACAAACAAAACTTGTAAATTGAAATATTCAATTTATTTACCTAACATAAAATAACATTAATGAAAGGAATGTGTCTTTATAATATTACCTTAGAACATTCGTATTTTATCTGACAGTTGTGTCAAGTTTGTTTCTAAAATTATTCATTTGTAACCTCTAATGCAATAGTTTATTATACTCGTATATTATAGGCTACCCTGGCCCCATAACGAGAAATACTAGTAAATAATATTCTAGAAAGTCTATGTGTTTGGAAATTTGATTTCAGATGTAAGTATTAACCTTATTAAAGGATAACTTTATCTATTAGTATGAATTTTTTTTTATTTGATAGTTTAATCCTAGTAAATTGTAGTTCTCATGAAATTGAACGCAGATATTCTACAATTCAGAAATGGTGAAACATATATATCGGTATGTTGAAGAAAATCATGTAAAATGGGATGTATGGGAGTACGTACGTCTATGGGAGTACGCAATCCTCTGGGCTTGCCTGAGCCTCTTATACGATTTTTTATTATGTAATACAACTACAACAAAGCCAATCACAACAAAAGTAAAGATTATAATAATTTCAGGTCTCTTATCTCCACGGTAAATGGGTGAACAAACAAACAAGACAAGGAAGGTTCTTCCTTGTCTCCTTCTTTTCTGAAAGATGGCTACACTGTTTGAGTGCTTCAGTTTGAACGCCAAGCCAGTCGTTATCAGCCTTTGAAGCGATTCATATCTATTCCTGACGACGAGGACATCGAAATATAGAAGTGAGTTCAGTGATTTCTTTTCTGTGTATTCTTTTGAAAATTCTAGTTTATTCAGTTTGAAAAATCGTTTCATCTAATTGGTTATATATATGTATATAGATTAACTATATATATATATTATATATGTATATATATTATATAATTATATATATATATATATATATATATACAATTAAAAGAAACAGTCCAGCGGACTTTTTAAATAAAATAAATTCAAAACGAAGGAAACACACAGAAAGATACAGACATAACTCACATCGATATTTCGACCATCGTCGTCATCAGCAGGTGTGAAGAGCGAAGAGCGAAGAGTCCCGCAGGAAGACAGGGCGGCGACTCCTGATGACGACGATGGTCGAAATATCGATGTGAGTTATGTCTGTGTCTTTCTATGTGTTTCCTTCGTTTTGAATTTATTTTATATATATATATATATAGATTATAATACATGTAATAAAACTGTTAAAGATGCATAAATAAATAAAGCAAAAACAAATCTTTCGTTCGCAGTGCAAAGGTGGTGAATATACCATGTGACACTCCTAGTATAGTAAATAAAATGGACTTTAGCTTTATGTTGAAAGTTTCGATAGACATAATTCAATTTTAGTTGGGAGAGGGAGTAAAGGGTTTGCGGTGCACTTAGAATTCGCAAATGGTTGGAATAACTTTAAGGCCGTCTGCTACCCTGGTCAATCGCAGTCCTTCACTAAACTCGCTGCGACTCTCTTAGTATTCAATTAAGATTGGTATCCTTCTACAACCTTTAGCAACAAATACATAAACCTGTACAATACTAATAGCTGGCTCCAGTCTGGCACAAATAATAATAATAATGAATTGGATAGGGACTTTCTTTTAACGTGTTGGTATACTTGTTTTATCAGTTCTACACCATAGATTATCTGCTCCAGGTTCCAAGTGAGTTATCAGTTGGATAACAACTGATCAGCTTATCCAACTGATAAGCTTATCCAACTAATAAGCTTATCCATACTTGAGTCAGCTCAAGATAACACTGTGTTATATATTATACAAGACAAATAACGTCAATATATTCGGATCACTGACCTTCTATTCGGCCACAACTAGTAGATTTCACATTATTTTATAACACTATTATTTTTATAAAACTACAGTTTCCTATACTACTATACAAATATCTGAACCATTAACTTGTATAAAGAGATTTTTTAATTATTTTTTGTATATTTATTCCTATTATTGTCTGATTAGTGGTACGATCCGTAATTGTATGCTATTTATTCTTACCGGGGTGAATGGACATTACAAAGTCTCTATACAGAAAGAATTTTTTGTATTCAAACTACCCGTTTCAAACACTTCATGTTCGTCGTCAGGTACTTTTCAGTGGAAGGAGTGATGGACAGACAACGTTCAAAAAAACTCGTTTTGTGTGTTATCGTCAAGTACTCTTCATATGGAAGGAGTGGAGGACAGTCAACGTTCGAAAAAAATCCTTTTGTGTGTAATCGTCAAGTACTCTTCATATGGAAGGAGTGGAGGACAGTCAACGTTCGAAAAAACTCCTTTTGTGTGTCATCGTCAAGTACTCTTCATATGGAAGAAGTGGAGGACAGTCAACGTTCGAAAAAACTCCTTTTGTGTGTCATCGTCAAGTACTCTTCATATGGAAGAAGTGGAGGACAGTCAACGTTCGAAAAAACTCCTTTTGTGTGTAATCGTCAAGTAATCTTCATATGGAAGAAGTGGAGGACAGTCAACGTTCGAAAAAACTCCTTTTGTGTGTTATCATCAAGTACTCTTCATATGGAAGGAGTGGAGGACAGTCAACGTTCGAAAAAACTCCTTTTGTGTGTCATCGTCAGGTACTCTTCATATGGAAGGAATTGAGGACATTCAGCGTTCGAAAAAACTCCTTTTGTATGAAGACTTTGTAATACCCATTTACCCCAGAATAGGTTAATTCTGATTTAGATTTATGTTATTTCAGTTAATTGCTCTGAATTCCAGTATTTGAATGGAGTACAACGAATGAAGCATAATGAGATTTTATAGTACTAAAACCAATAAAACATACTCCTTAAGAGAATAACTGCATCACTGATCGGTAATGTAATTTGTCAAAATGGAACAAATAGTAAATGTAAGTTTTACACTTTTACATTTTTGTTAATATTTCGTAGATATGGATGACGTCTTAAGATAATTTGTTGTGAACTGAAGCGATCCAGAAGTGTGTTCTTTACTGCACTGTAAGAACATTTTCGCATATCTGGACAGGAAAATGAGTGGATGAGCCACTAGGACTATATCTGTACAGGATTTACGCTAAACGTACTGAAGAGGATATGCACACATAGACGGATAGTCTCTTTTGGTGTAAGAGCTAGAACTGACTATATCTTTAGCCAGAAATATTTATTTTCGTTTAATATGGAGGATTTAACAATACTAGCTCTACGAAGATGAAGAAAAAGAAGTGGATCACATCCATACACTGTACTTATACTCTTATATCAAGGGACATCCAGGACCATCCCTAGCAAGGTGTGGAGCCAGGAGCAACTCAACCACTGTGGGGCCTCCCTTACTTAAAAATTATTATATATATGAAAAATGGTTATATAGGTTATATTTGACCATTGATCTGTCGATTTGCGGGAGAGACAGTTCTGGCAGCTGTTAGAGTAACCTGCCATCGGCATGACAGTTTAACCAGAGAACAGGTCATTTGTCCGAGGTCACTAACTTCATCCCGCGGGGCCCCCAAATACATATTACCCAGGGCGGTTGCTCCGGTTTGCCCTAGCTAAGGGACTGGTCTGGGGACATCCTAAATGAGGTTTCTGTTATCGCAGAAGTACTTAGTAAAAAAGAAACCTTGGCATCAAAGCTTACCACCAAAATCAAACCACCAACTATCCTGCAGAAACCCTGATTATAGTAAGAAAAACGAACAAATTAATAACCATGACTAACTTTTGGTTAAAGCTTTGAAAACTTGGTGTCTAAATACTGTTTTCAAATTAAACGACTGATAAGTTATAGAAAACATTATTTGTTTTTATTATAATAAGTATACTTTTATAAACAAAAATTCATCAAATTATTATTTTTTTTAGCTTATTACGTGTTTTCATGAATTCTCAAAACGTGTTTGTAAATTGAAAATATACTTTTATTTTGTTCAACAATTATTCTTAACTAATGTAACGTATTCTAAAATGTAGATTGTTACTAGATCTAAAGAAAATATTGTTATTTCATATAAAAAGGTTAATAATAAAATGCACGAATGAATTGTTTAAGGCAATATGTCTTTTATATCTACGTTAAAGGACAAACCATCTGAAATGGAAGAAAAGATTTTTCTAACGGGGAAATAATTCATTCTAATGGCTCAACTTTCTATCGAAGGTTCAATTAAAGTTAGGCAGCAAAGACTTTAACAAACATCTGAATGGAAAGAGTTTTCATCTCTGGGAGGAGTTTTGTGGAGGCCAACTGTTCCTTGTAATCCAGTTGGAGCTCTACAAAGATTAAAGAGATCCAAGGGGAGAGAAGTAACGTATTTTTAATTACAGTGTTGAGTTTCACTGAAAAACTCTTTCTTCTCACCCTTCCTTAAAAGTTGCTCTGTAATTAATTCATTTAATTAGAGTCAAGTTTTAATTGTGCCGTCTTGTAAAGAGGCAAGGGACATGTTTTATAATTGGCCGGATCCTAAGGAGAAGGGTGTAGGCTAGTGACGTCAGACTGAAGGAGTTGGAACTATTAATATAGAAAGTTTACTTGATTTATCGGGGGTTTGGACGAGGAAGGTTGGCTTAGTGCCCGAGGGTAGGCCACCCTTTTCCTGACCACATGTAAAACTACACCCCATTTTGCACACAATAACCTCCAACTCAGTTTTAACATACGAATTTTAGCTATGGTTCACATATTTTTTCTTACGTCATCATTTTAGAGGATTTACTCCGCTCCACTACATAAAGGAGAAATGGGTTTTATCGCTACGTAAAACATCATTACAAGTGAATAAAATCGAACTGGACATTCATGCTTGCAGCATTGCCTTTGGGTTGTCATTCAAATGTGTCAGGGTATTACTTTAAAAATATGAAGCCACCATCACTGCATGAAATGGAAAAAAAGGAAGACAATCCTGGCGGAAAAAACATTAAAAATAAAGAGGAGCCGTTGGTCACTCTAGTCTTCCTTCACTACATAGTCGGTTTTACCCTCATCTTTCTCTTCGGAATTTGTGACGATTGTGAAACTTTTTTTGCAATAAAATAACGCACAACCTTTGCACTGCTAAAACACTATAATGTTTGAGTAAATTTGTTATCATCTAATAATATAACCAATAACCCAGTACTAATACTATTATAATGTCTTAGCAAATTTGTTACTACATTAATAAAGTAACCAATAAACTCGGTGGTACTAATAAATCTATACTGTTTAAAAATTTATTATCAAACTAATAATATAACTTAGAACATTTGTGTTTCTAATAAAACTATTATGTATATTAAATTTCTTACCATACTATAATTCACTGATAACCACTGCAGCACTAACAACATTATTATATTTAAATAAATTTGTTACAGTACTAATAATCAACGTCCAAACCAGAGTAAGAAACCATAAAAATGGATAAAATGTTACAATCAAAACAATTAGTCAGTATAAGTCTGACTCTGACGAGGACAGTTTGTTTTGTTTGAAAGATATTCAGTTTTTTTCGGATTTATTACTTTGCTTTAGACGATGATTTTTATTTCATGTGTTTATTGTGGAATACTAGTAACGTGTACGCAATATTCTGAGCTGAATAACATTATAATTTTCAAAGAGATTGTTGTTTGTTTTTCAGATCGCACACTTATAAGGTTTTCACCTTTTAGTGTTGTACAAGGGATGAAAATTGAAACCCATTTTTTGTAATGGACGAACCACTATTATCTGTTGATTCTATAATTAGAAGTCTTAAATTCTACTATAAATGTAATGTTTTTAAGGTAGAAATCTTTAATGATTACCTCATAGTGTACATGGCTTATTTATTATTTGGGACCCATTATTAGTAATGAACCAGCAATATTACCTGTTGATTTTATATTGGACTCAAATATCTTTAGAGTAGGGATCTTTAAGGAGTACCTGACATACGAGTAGTATAGGCTCGAGACCGACGGATTAACTTCCTGTCTGAGAGACGACATACTCAAATTTATTACATCCCACATGAATAAATCAAGAGCCAGAATGGGTATTGAACCTGGATCTATCTGTCCACAGGCGAGAACGTTGTCACTGTGCTATAATGAACCCCTCTTCTAACACATTTTTTATTAAACTAATAATAGAAATATCGTAGCAAGTGTTAGTAGTTATTTAACGGCACGAAATTTGATCCACCTTTGAATTGATACTTAACATAACCGGATTCTGTTTTCAGCAACGCTTACAGTAATAACTCTCATAGCTAAACTTTAAGATTGAACTTTGCGTGTTATTACAAGATGAAGCATGTCGAGTACTATTTCCTCCAGAGAACAGAGTTTAATTATCTCGGACGGCAATGTCACAACAGATACACTGATATTCTGACTTTCAGCTACTGAAGACATACCAACCTAAAAACAAGAATCAATCCTTTGACTTTCTGATTCCTTATATTAGATTAATCAAAATGAGCATTAATATTATATTAAAATTCATCTCTAATCAGGAGCTGCTAAACAGGTGCTATATTCTTAAAATATAGACAGGCTGCACCTTTCTTATATAGGTTATATTTTTTTTTGTAAATTGTTTTAATTTGTGGTTCTTAATTTCGCTACTGTTTATTATTCGTTCACCTTTTTACGCATTAATACTTATCACTAATGGTAATGGATATAAAGATAGAAAGAATTCTGGAAAGGTTTCATAAAGGTTATTGGATTGTGAGGTTAAAACAGAAAAGTACCCAAGTTTAGAATATTTTTCTCTAGAAGGAAAATTTCAAATAATATGAATTTAATGAATAAAGTTAAGAAGGTTTCCTTTAAAATTCGATTGAAAGGTTCAGACATTTCTTTCAAATATGATTGTTTTATGAAATATAAACCAGTAGAATCACTAAAAGAAAAGTAAACGATTTCAGAAAATATAAACTTGAAAATATCTTGTTTCTGAGAATCATACTCGCTATATAATATAGATTTGTAAATTAATGAAGACTTCAGAAAAAAAGTTAAACAAATAAAAGAAATGAATGCCAATTCTCAATGTAAAGAAATATTTGTTTTTTTTTTTAAAAAAAAGTATTAAATTCCATTCAGAAAGAAGAAAAAATTTAAATAAATAAGTTTATGAAAAGAAATAAAAATATTAGTTAACCTGGATCAGTAAAAAATATCAAAAAAAAATTAAATGAAAATAGAAATACAGACTAATTATGAACAATTTTTTTTACTTTGGAAAAGATCATATGAAGTTTATCATACTCAATGAGGAGATTTATTCAGTTTTTTTTTTATTTGGTGGAATTAATTTCTGTTTTTTATTTCTGCTGAATTAAAATAAACTGACAGTATAATCGTCAAGCAGGATACTAAAAAAAAAAAAAAATAATCGTAAACCCTTTTCAGGAAACATTTTTAATTTTATATCTGAAAGTAAATGAATCAGGGACAAATATAAGGAGTTCACTTTGGAAAAGCGGATTTAGGGATAAAGTCCTCAACGAAAACACTGTCATTCTGGCAATAGTACCTGTCCATTTAACCGGCTTACTTTAAACCATTAACTTAATCATGTCTTTGACTTTTTTTCCAATCACAGTAGCAAACTTAAATACACAATTTTTTTTTACTCTGTATGCATTTAAGTTTGTAGGGTAAAAATCTAATGAAATGGTCTCCACATATAAAAATTTAATGATATAAACAACGCGTTTCGAACAAGTAGTGTTCTTCCTCAGGCATTAACTAAAAAATACAATGACACCAGAGAGTTATCTATAGTACAAAGTAAATAAGTACAAAAATTAATATAAAATAAAATAAGGCGGAAAGTACGAACCTAAGGATGAGTGCCTCTGAATAAGACTGACTGGTAATGGAATGGACATGGGTGGGGGTATAGGGTACATCTGTTTCTTATTCGAAGGCAGGTACATTTCATTGTAATTTTTTTTTCTCTCTTAAAAGTTAGGCTGAGCCTTTACATTTTCTTTTAGACCATTTAAGTTTAAGTTTATAAGTTTATAATTTAAGTTTATAAGAAATGAAACATAAGAGAAGATAGATTTGTATTCGACCATCATAATGAATTCATGTTAACTAGCTAACCCCGCGAACTTCACCAACTGTTATCTTTAGCTGAGCTTAATTTGGTATTTAATTATTAACATAATAGCTAACCAGACAGACGTTGTCTTGTATTATCTATAAATATTGAATTCCAACAGAAATAAAAACAAAGATAAAAACTCTGGAGAGGCGTAAACTCAACTTTACTATAAGTAAACATAATAAATTCATCAACAACCAACTTATGGTTTGTTTGGTTAGTCAAACTCTTCATCGACAATTATCCATCACACCATGGAATGCACCAGAAAATACATATTTGACTGGGGTTAGCTTTTTAAACTTAACAATTTATTGCTCTAACATATTATCTTAATTCATTAGAAAATTAAAAAAACAATTTTTAATAAAGCTTTAAATGACAATTTTATTTTACATTTTAAAAACATTTCTAAGTCAATGTAAAAAATCAAAATAAATGCAAAACAATCCCATCATTAGAGTAGGAGATTCATTATTCCAAACAAAATTTTAGTTTATATAAGATAAACTTAATTTATTAAAAACTTTATTTACTTAATAAACTTTAATTTAATCTTACTGGCCTATGCAACAGTCGGAATTTTATAATTTTTTTTATACATTGCTAATAGGTTCAATGTTTTCACAAAATTTCATTGTTATCGATTAAGCGTAAAAAAAGCATGTTCTGAATTTGTAAAAAGGCATTATAATTTCCTTTCTTATAAACGTAATTTCCAAAAAAACAAATTGGTGAACTCATCCTCATATAATGTGCTATTTTTAGGTATAAAAAGTAAAAGTATGTACATGAAATATACCATTTAACTTATGCTCTATTAAATACTGTTTAGAGAATTAGTATGCCTAATTATGATGAGCTTGATTTGTACATGTAATTTAATTAAAGCTATTAGATATGGCCAATTATCAACATTATGATAAAACGAGACACACGTAGTTAACAACGTATTAATATATATGGGATAGTCAATGGTCGGTCAAGGTAGCACATTAGTGTTTATTCTTCATCGGGACAACTAAAATCTTACTTTACTCAAATTTATTAGATAGGGATCTGTAACGAATACATCATCAATCTAGCACATTACTGGGGTTATTCTTCATCGGGGCAAATAAAATCGTACTTTACTCAAATTTATTAGATAGGGATCTGTAACGAACACATCATCATTAGTGGGGTTATTCCTCATCGGGACAAATAAAATTTTACTTTACTCAAATTTATTAGATATCGATCTGTAACGAGCACATCATCAATCTAGCACATTAGTGGGGTTATTCTTCATCGGGACAAATAAAAACTTAATTTACTCAAATTTATTAGATAGGGATCTGTAACGAACA
Source organism: Hermatobates lingyangjiaoensis (assembly GCA_026182355.1). Classification (NCBI taxonomy): domain Eukaryota; kingdom Metazoa; phylum Arthropoda; class Insecta; order Hemiptera; family Hermatobatidae; genus Hermatobates; species Hermatobates lingyangjiaoensis. The sequence goes on from JAPFBL010000430.1 coordinate 5,233,048, forward strand.
CATCATCAATCTACCACATTAGTGAGGTTATTTTTCATCAGGACAAATAAAATTTTATTTTACTCAAATTTATTAGATAACAATCTGTAACGAACACATCATCAATCTAGCACATTAGTGGGGTTAGTCTTCATCGGGACAAATAAAATCTTACTTTTTCAAATTTATTAGATAGCGAACTGTAACGAACACATCATCAATCTAGCACATTAGTGGGGTTATCCTTCATCGGGACAACTAAAATCTTACTTTACTCAAATTTATTAGATAGGGATCTGTAACGAACACATCATAACGTACTCTTGGGGTCATACGATCGAAAGATGTATTGATTCACCACCATGTACTACCTTTCAGTTATACCATGGAAATGACCCACAACTGAACGTCCCCTCCGAGGGAATACATGAACAAGATTTTTTCATCTTCCCTAAGAAAAATTCAACATCACGATCTAGATTAGAGCCTCCAATCTACAGTACTAAAGTCGAACATACTAACATGTTGAACTACTCCTGACTCCTGGAGTACTAACAGCATCGAATTTAAATACATATTTATTCCAGTGGTTCAAAGAATATTATATATATATATATATATATATATATATATATATATATATACAGTGACACATAAACAGAAACACAACAAAGACTCACCTTTCACTTTCGTCTTTTCACTTCTTCTCCTGAGGACGACCGCCATTACGGTCGAAATATTGAAAAGTGAGTCTTTGTTGTGTTTCTGTTTATGTGTCACTGCTTATTTTAATCGTTGTTTGTCCTGCCGGACCGTTTTTCGTTTATCATGGTATATATATCAATGATCAAACCACAATAAGCAAATATGAAAACAAGACTAAGATCTTTCAACAGTAACAAGCGGTCTTCGTCAGAGTCAAAAACCCAACTGGACTCTGGACTCTGACGAAGACCGCTTGTTACGGTTGAAAGATCTTAGTCTTGTTTTCCCATTTTCTTCTTGTGGTTTGATCATTGATTGTTATTTCACGTGTTTTTTGAAATCTTTTATATACGAGTATATATATATATATATATATTCTTCTAACTTCATTTACTTTAAAATATTATTGAAATATTACATGTTAAAGGTTTTTCGCATGGATATATCAATCCTTTGTACAAGCACTACGGTGTAATATTGTTTCTTTTGAGTAACAAATCGGTACGTCAAATGTAGTAACCGAGAGGGGTGATTCCATATTTGAAGAAAAACACACAGAAAATAAGTCACAGAACCTCACAACTATATTTCGATGGCCTCATCATCAGGAAGATAGATGTGTCACTCCGAAGTCAGGTAACGACTCCACCTGTCGTTGCTTGTCTTCTTAGCGACTCACATCTATCTTCTATATGGCGACGCCATCGAAATATAGTTGTGAGTTTCTGGATTTCTTTTCTGTGTGCTCTTTTTGTGAATCACGTTTATTCAGATCGTGGAATCGTTTCATTTAATTAGTTATATATATGGGTTTTTGACTCTGACGAGGACCGCTTGTTACGGTTAAAAGATCTTAGTCTTGTTTTGCCATTTCTTATTGTGGTTTGATCATTTATATATACTTTTTCGTTGGAAATACGATCCAAAACGGACAAATATAGTTCTTTATATTTATAAATTATAGTTCAAATATGAACTATATATATATATATATATATATATATATATATATATATATATATATAATATTAACGAAATATTCAAATATTATAACAAAAATATCCCTTGCATATATAAATCCTCTTACAGAAAGAAAAGCTTTGGTATTTCAAACAAAAGTATAATAAAGATGGAGTTAAAACCCACAAATACAACAAAAGCCCTCTTATCATCATACAAACGGAGCAGAATATAGAAGATGAAGTTGAAAGGAAAATCGAAACATATTCCGCTGTTTCTATTCATAAAAGGAATAAGTAATACCTTATTCCTTTTTAGAAAATAATTGCTTTCGACCCAAGGAATAATTTGCAATCGTATATGACACAACGGTTTGTTTCCAATGTCCACACTTAAAGACTTTCACATTTAGTGCAATTGTAGGAGACTCATTTATTATTTGGCATCATGCTCAGTGATGGGCTAGCCACAATATCGGGGTGATTTGACATTCGATGCACTAAAGTTTACCTAACACAAGAGTATCTAGAGTATGGATCTTTAACGTGTACCTGAAATCGTACAGGCTCTGGACGGATGATGTGCTTGTTAGTATTAACTTTCTTTATAATCCATATCTCTAAAAACTTCATTTCATTGAGTCTTTTATTAACTGAAAATTCAGAAAGTAAATAAGAAGACTAGCAGTTAATAACGTTAGGTTATAAAGTAAAAAAAGTTTTGGAATCTTTTCAGAGGTAGAAAGCAGACAAGTTTATCAGAACTACGAAGATTAAAGTATCAGACTTCACTTAAACTTCAAAGACTGAAGCATCCAATTGAGTTTACTTAGAATCTTCAAGAAACATTCAGGGTGTATGCTAGGTTACAGTAGCCATCTCACACTTAGAGAGAACACACATAGGCCATACATTGACCCTTTGTATTGTATAGGCCATACATTTACCACATAATAAGTATTCTTCATTGGGAGACCTAAATTTTGCCTAATCAAAGTGTACTTAGATTAGGGATATTTGATGAGTATCTGAAATCATACAAGCTCAGGACCGATGGTTTAATGTCCTCTCCGATGGACGAAGTGATAAGAATTCAACTGTGCAGAAATTGAGGGCAAAGTGAATGTAGTAGACTACACAGTAGTAGTAGATTACATAGTTGTAGTAGATTACCTAGTAACAGTAGATTACCTGGTAGTAGTAGTAGATTACCTAGTTGTAGTAGTATATTACCTAGTAGTAGTAGTAGTAGATTACCTAGTAGTAGTAAATTACCTAGTAGTAGTAGATTACCTAGTAGTAGTAGATTACCTAGTTGTAGTAGATTACCTAGTCCCTATGACTCAACAGTTACAAACTAATTAGAATATATTGCAACTTTAATAATTCTTAATAATTTTAGTAATGCTTCATTGTTTTGTATTAGTTTCCTGAACTGAATAGCTTGTAATCAATTAAATTATGAATTTCTATACCAAGTTGATACAGTGACCTGTGAAATCATATCAGAGGTAAAATGGTTATAATGATATGTAAATGTTTGTTCTTGTTTATTAAAAATTCTGTTGTTTATGCATTGTAATATTTTTTGCAATCTTTGATGATACTCGTATACATACATTAAATATTGACGCATTTCCATGTTTGATGGGCTAATGCTTTACTGCTGCAATGCTAATGCTGTAATGCTCTATTAGAGCCAGAAAGAGTAATGCCACAGGATTAGCCTATTATAAGTACTGAAACTATATTAAGTTTATAATAAGATGGAATAGTTGTTTTATATTAAGATGGAAATGCTTCTTCTAAGTTAGGGTCCAATACTTTGTAGAGGGTAAACAGTTATTTTAATAAAAATATAAAACAATACTTTGAAAAACCATTCCGAACTGATAACTAAATTTTCCCCTAAGTCCTCTTCATTGCCAATAATATATATATATATATATATATATATATATATATATTTTCTGAGTCAAAAAATCAGTTGGGTTTTTGACTCTGACGAAGACCGCTGTTACGGTTGAAAGATCTTAGTCTTGTTTTCCCTTTTCTTATTGTGGTTTGATCATTGATTGTTATTTCACGTGTTTATGTGAAATCTTTTTTATATATATATATATATATATATATATATATATATAAATAATAATCAAAATACCACTTGATATAATAGATTGATTAATTTACCACAATGAAACTAATTTGGAAACAATGCTCTAAGGCCTTTCGTCAAATTGACTAAAGGCCTTAGAGCATTGTTTCCAAATTAGTTTCATTGTAGTAAATTAATCCATATATATGCTGAAAAATCACAATAAATAAACACGAGATGCAATCAATGAAGTTTAAACCACAATGGGAAAAGGAAAACAATAGAAATAAATGCTCGGAAGGCTTTTTAATTTATGTCATCAGAGAGCAAACAAGTAAAAACTGATAAGCTAAGATAAAAGTGAAGTCCACTTTGACAAAATGAACGAACAGAAATGAAACAGAAATTCACTACTATATTTCGATTGACGCGTCATCAGAAAGATAAAAACGAGTGTCGTTGTCTGCCTACAGAGCGACTCGGAGTAATTGCTTAATTAGTGTTCAAAATGCCAACCGATAATGTAATAAAGGTAAGTAACATAGGGCTGGTTGATTTTATTTTTAAAAATTTTGTTACAACGCGGCTAATTCTTTATCCCTAGCTCAGACTAATTAATATATATATATAAGTTTTGAAACTAAAAAATTAAAAGATCAATTCTACGTAGTTCCCATATATTATGCCACTATAACGACTCTATAATGTTGCCTTTCTAACAAATTATGATTCAATAGTGCCAACAATACAATTCAAAATGGAAGAAGTAAAAAGTAAATTGCTTTTCTTAGTGCTCTTATCCATTTATTGCCTAAATAGTGGGCGTTAAAAGTCACCCTAAATTCCTTAATGATAAAATTAATATCATAACTTCTATTCCTCACTTATTAAAATACCCCGCCTGCTATCCAGAAAAAAACTTTAAAGGATCCTAAAAAAAAAACGTTCTTCACTACTATAACAGAAACCCGTTTAACGTCAAATTTCACAGTTTTACCATAGTCAATGGTAAATTGACTAGGACCTACTAGGTAAATTTCTAGGACCTACTTCCTAGCCTTGTTCGATATCATGGCATCAATATATTTTTTCATAATGGTAATAAAGTTGGTAATTTGTTGATTAAAAATCTTCTCGGATATGTAATCAGATTGGTAAAGCATTAAATCTACGTCAAACAGCATCAATACTCAGTACTTAAAACTAAACAACACAATTGGTTAGGTCTGCATAAATAATTATAAAAAGATTTCACATAAACACATGAAATAACAATCAATGATCAAATCACAATAAGAAATGGGAAAACAAGACTAAGATCTTTCAACCGTAACAAGTGGTCTTCGTCAGAGTCAAAAACCCAACTGAGATAAAATTAATATCATAACTCATAAAACCCAACTCAGTTGGGTTTTTGACTCTGACGAAGACCGCTTTTTACGGTTGAAAAATAATTATAAATATGGGTTGTAATATAAATTAGACAGAAGCTGAAATGATCATATAATAACGTATATTTCTATATATAACGTATATAGAAATATAATATTTCTAACAACGTTGTTAGAAACATTATCTAGTTTTCATTAAATAAATTTAACTATATCATCAATAAATTAATATTATAGTATTGGTAATGTGAATATTATTAATGGTATCCTCTAATTAGACTCAGAATAATAAGATTAAGAGTGTGACTGTGAGGGTTCACTAGCAGATAATGTTACTTATTTCTTCAAGAAAGCCTTTGTCTAGTCTGTCTTGACCAGTCTTTTGTTTTCCTTGCCTTTTACACCCTTTCAAATACCTCTCTTACTTCCCTCTCAATACTACTCCACATTCCACTTCTACTTGTTAAAGTAAAAATGGGCCTTTGACAAAAACTAGTTATTTTTGGTCGAAACATCTTAGTCTTATACTTACTGAGGGTTAGACATTGATGTATACTTTTCTGTAATTGTAGGGTAAAAAGGTAATGAAATGGTCTCCACTTATAAAAATTTAATAGTATAAACAACGCGTTTCGAACACATAGTGTTCTTCCTCAGGCATTAACTAATGGTGAGTGTCTGTGATACAACTGTTGTACCACAGACACTCACCCTTAGTTAATGCCTGAGGAAGAACACTACGTGTTCGAAATGCGTTGTTTATACTATTAAATTTTTATAAGTGGAGACCATTTCATTACCTTTTTACCCTAGAATGAGTAAATACCACATAATAAGTGAATGCACTACGTTAGAATTTTCTGTAGTTCTATAACTAGATAGTTTATCTTCTATAAATAAATACAGGGGTTTCCATAAGTAACTTTACACTTGATATCATCAAAATCTAAAATTATTTACCTACAATCAATTGTTGTTAATTAAAGATGAGCAATCTAGAGTACAGCGGACTTCAATAAATCAATATTAGAGAACTTTGTTCATTCGGGTCACTATCCACATACAAACTCGATTGTGCATCGTTTCATCTCAGTAGAGTGTTAACTACCCGTATGTCATATAGCAGTTCCATTGACAAAAGCATTTTGATTTTGGAAAACAGTTTTGGAGTGTGTGTTTGGGCAGCTATTCGAAGTTTCACTGTACTGGGACCCTATTTCTTTGAAGATACAGTTACTGGGGAGAATTATCTTAAGATTCTAGGTGAATTTCTACTATCTTCTATTTCTTCTATCAATGAAGAAGGTAAACACTTTGAACTTTTAATGTAATAGAGTTATTACATTTAAACTGTTCAAATGGATTAAAAATTCCGTTATGGTGTGATAAATAAATGAATTCATCTTTGAAATAAGTATAAAGTTACTTATGGGTATCCATGTTTAGTTAAACTTCTAGCCATCCTAGGAGAGCCTTGTGTTTCTGATCCTCTTATGTACTTTCCTTTGCCGGAAAACACAATTTTTTTTTTTAGTTGCTATTATCCTACACCCTGCTCTTTGTAATATTTTATATATAAACTATTATAAACATTGTATTTATATAAAATCACCAATCCTGCATTGGTGCAATATTAATACTTAAGGGGTAAGACGAAGGTAACAAATATAACTTTTGGTTGCGTGTTAGCTACACAATTTTGTCTCTTTTTTTCATAATAACTATGTTTGACAAAATACAAAACACACCTTTTATTATGTTTTTTCTGTTATTTTTTTGAAAAAAAAGGAACTTCAAACAATATTTAAAACCTATCAGGATCCTCTACTGAGTTGGAAGCCTCAGTTGTTTTTCATTATCAGATCTTCTTTGAAGATTATATTATCCTGCTATAAAATTGATTTCAAATTTCATCAGCAGTTAAATTGAAAGCTTAAAGGAAAGAAATCCTAACACACCTGTTATCAGTCCGATAATAGGCAGCTTTAATCATTCCTCAAAGCTCACAATTAATATTTCCCTTCTGGAAGTAAGTTAATATTAGTCCTTTGTTTGACTACCGCGCCTAAACTTTACATAATTTTTCCCCCTTTAATAATCCCATTAATTCACTTGTTAACTTCCTAGAAAGACTTTTCATTGTTAATAAATATTCTTAGCCATTCATTTTCATTATGAGTAAGTCCTGTTGTTAATTCTACTAAACTAGGACTGAATAACCTACGAAAATAATTAGAATAAATATTAAAATTATTATTACACAGATCTATTATAACTTTTTTCATTTTTTTTTTTAATGTATATTGAGAACAGTGAAAAATATATCATCCGTAAACAGCAAAAGAATGAGAGTAATGTTACCGTCAATATATTGTCAATCATATGGATTTAATCCACCATATACATGGTTAGTTATATAATTAACAATATTTTACAGAAATTCGTGAAATAAAACTCAACGTTTAAACTATAGTAGGAAATCCAGATATGCAACTAAGATCTACCAACGTAAACAAAAACGACTCCAAGAACATCTTACGAGGTATGACGGTTTTCCCTATTACTAATATAAATCATACTAACCTCAGAGGAGTAACAATGTCACTTTATATAAGTTCATTTCATGCACATTGGGGTTTTAAAAGTCATTTTTGCCTTGTTTTTTACAAGATTTAGCGTGTCAACCCTTTCTTGACAAGTATTTTTTCCTTTAAAATAGCCTGAAGATTAATTTTGAAACTGGCATATCCTAATGGTTAAGCTTCTTGGATGGAGGAAGGTTAACATGCAGAGGCAATGGTGCGTATCAGCGAGTCTAAGAACAGGACCCTTTTAGCATAAGTCTAAACACGTTTATCATCTTAAGGGAAGCTATATTCTGTGCTTAGCCTCTGGAAGCAGTTAGTATTTTTGGTATGCCAGGTTTGCTTACTCTATAGCTGATCATGTTATATAATATGGTGGCATTCCAGTCAACCAAAAGCCTGCCTCCATCTCCTTGGTTTCCTGGTAAGTTACGCCTCTGAGGTATTCTTATAACAGCCAGAGTGGCTCTGCCTACCGGCTTCCGATTAACAACGCCTTTACCACGACATTGTAAATCAACACAGTACTTAAGTATTTAATGTCTCAATATTAGGTTTATAAAAATTTCATTTGGAGTTATATTATTAAATATTTTAATAATATAAAACCAGTCACCCCATATTTTTTAAACATCCTATGCGCTATGCTATTGTTTATTCTTTACTCATTTAAGACAATACTCTGAAAAACCTATACACATTTTTTTTTACCTAAACCAGAGTATTTGAGTCAACCACGAATTAATTTACACAATATGTATCTTACCTTTGAACCAACATTATTGGCATTTTATTATCTGATACACTTAACTACAGAAATTGACTGTTAAGACTAGAGTGTTAGGCCTTCTCAGTCTGAATTAAGATAGCCGGAATACCAGTAATAAGGTAATTCTACCTTTTCGTCGTATTAGGCGTTTATTGAATTATAGCATATTTCACAGCTGTAATCTGTTCTGACACCTTGCAATTTGAGCAAATTTTGTGGGTAAAGTTTGTGGAAACGTTAAAAGGGTCCCTTCCATTTATTTTGCTTGCGTACACTTTATCAGATATTTTAGTATTGTTCATTAAGAGAAAAATAGTATGCAACACCATACACTATAATAAACAACCCAAATGATATGCATTGTTTACATTAATATATACACTTTTTCGTTGGAAATACGATCCGAAAAGGACAAATATAGTTCAATGTAAAAAAAAATAGAGAAATTTAAAGTAAACACTTACAGTCTCTAATTTTCTGTTTGAACCGTCTTCAGGAGAGATAAGAGAGGGAAACCAAGCGCACTGGTTCCAACACTTTTTCGTTGGAAAAGGACAAATATAGTTCAATGTAAAAAAAATAGAGAAATTTAAAGTGTACTTACACAGTGTCTAATTTTCGGTTTGAACCGTCTTCAGGAGAGAAAAGAGAGGGAAACTAAGCGCTCGGTTGGAGACCGTCTCTGAACCAGTGCGCTGGTTTCTCTCTCTTATTTCTCTATGTTTCTTTTTTTACGTTGAACTAAATATAATATATATAAATATATTGAAAATCTTGATTGGTTGATGCGGGACCAAATAAGCTTGACTCATTTTTCAAGTTGAAGGCTTCTAGCTCTGATCGAAGTCACGTACAGCGGTTCTTCTCTTCCATGGAGTCATTTCCGCCGACACAGCAAATAGTATAAGGGCTCTCACTCCCTCAGAAAATGAACAGTTGCCGTGCGATGTCGACTTTTCCACTTCGAGTTTTCCCGGTCCGGTCCTGAAAAAAGCCATAAGACTGCCACTGCTATCTTCTTGAGAACAGAACCTGCTTTCCTGGCAGGCCGGCAGCGGTTTCATCATACTGTGACCAGTCTCAACAAGATAGCAGTGGCAGTCTTATGACTTTTTTCAGGACCGGACCGGGAAAACTCGAAGTGGAAAAGTCGACATCGCACGCCAACTGTTCATTTTCTGAGAGAGTGCGAGCCCTTATACTATTTGCTGTGTCGGCGTAAATGACTCCATGGAAGAGAAGAACCGCTGTACGTGACTTCGATCATAGCTAGAAGCCTTCAACTTGAAAAATGAGTCAAGCTTATTTGGTCCCGCATCAACCAATCAGATATATATATGTTCTATTAAAACCTATGCCTATTTCAATTTTGACGCATTTTCGAATTAATTTTTCAAATTTCCTTACCTCTGGCTTCCATAAGTTTGGGACAAGATAAATCAGTTCTCCAAAATTTTTATTCTTGTATATCATCGACATGTTTCGGTCTTCGTCGACCATTATCAAGAAGGTTATCGTAGTTTGACAATTTACTTAAAAAACAAATATAAATTTAAACTGAAAAAAACTCAAACTATTCGCAAAGTCAACGTAAACATGACAACAGAAGTTATCAACAGGTAGTGACAAGGTGAGGTTTCCCCAGGGTCTTTTCTTTACCTCTCATTGATTGGTTCGTCTTCTGACTGCCTTCGTACAGTTTCAGAATGTACAGTTTCGAAACATGTCGATGATATACAAGAATAAACATTTTGGAGAACTGATTTATCTTGTCCCAAACTTATGGAAGTCAGAGGTAAGGAAATTTGAAAAATTAATTCGAAAATGCGTCAAAATTGAAATAGGCATAGGTTTTAATAGAACATGTATCAATGAAGGCCTACTCCCAAAATATACGAACAATATATATATATATATATATATATATATATATATATATATATATACTAAATTTACAAATGAGCACACATAAAAAAGTTTACAAAAACTCACTACTATATTTCGATCCTCTTGTTACTAGGTAGAAAGATTTGGTTCCTCTGAAGACAACTGACAACCACTATATATTTACTTTCAAAACTTAAAGAAACACGAATGAAAAACAGATTCTTGGACTCACATTCAATAGTTTGACTCTTTGAAAGGTCGTTATCAGGAAAAGAAGTAGGGGGGCGAGAAGACAAAAACAAACTGAACAGCTTCACAAAATATGTACAAGTTGGCCACAAACGAAAACAAAATATACAAATATATTTATTTATAACAAGATTTCACAATAAACACTTGAAACAATAATTAAAAGACTAAGATCTTTCGACTGTAACAAACGGTCATTATCAGAGTCAAATCCACAATTTTGACTCTGACGGAGACCGCTTGTTACGGTTGAAAGATCTTAGTCTTTTTTCTCATTTCTTACTGTGACATTATAAATTATAAAATTAATTTATAAATATCTACGAACATTTATGATCACATGTAATCATAAACACATAAAATAAGAATAAAATATTGAAATCATCGTATAATGTACTTATACATCCGTTCACAAATAGTATCTTCAACAAACCACCAAAAAATTAAATACATGCATATTGTTAATACCACTGAGGTTAGTAAGATTTATATTAGAAATAGGTAAAACCGTCATACCTCGTAAGATGATCCTAGAGTTGGAGCGCTTTCGGACGTTGTCCATCATCGTACGCAACAAAAACCTGATCGAAAGTTTTTGTTGCGATCAAAGATGGACAACGCCCGAAAGCGCTCCAACTCCAGAATCATCTTACGAGGTATGACGGTTTTACCTATTTCTAATATAAATACACCAAAAAATTGCTAAGACGCCCGGAAAACTCATGACAACCAATTGATTTTTGTATTATAATACATTATTATTCTCTCACACTTTGTAACACAGAAAATAGCAAATGAATGTGATACAATCCACAACATATTACAGATCCTGCTATAAAACCTGCCCAATTATAGACTTTACCCATAACTTCAATAATTCATACAGTGATTTGAGAATGCTTATTGTTAACAATCTCATAATTTCAACTTGTATTATGTCTTCTAAATCCACCAACAAGATTGTTAATTTAATTGAAAAAAAATCATTCCTAAATTAACTTCACATGAGTCTTTGAAAAGGGAAACTAATATTTTATAGTTCTCACTTGAATCAGAGAATAAATTTCTCTGAGGAGAACCAACAAGATGATTTATCCTCAGAATAAATCAATCGGACGTCTAGAGAAATCTTTCCTTCCTCATTGAATATTCTTTGAGGAAAAAAAAAACAATACAGGAAAGAAGGTAACACAATGAGAAAGAATGAAGTGAACGAATCTACAAATTAATGTTTTGAGTGACATTAGTAAGCCACTGTTAAAATATTCTAGTGCATGTTGTGGAATTAACATTTTCAGAATTGAACATGTGAGTTAAATAAGTGTAAACATATTAAATACTATTCAGTATATTTAATTATTTACAGTAACATAATTTAAATTATTTATAACATAGTACAGTATAGTAGATATTATTTGGAATATATATCATTGCAGTAATATTTCTTCGTTAATAACGAAATTATCATTTAGTTGTGCAATCCGTAATTGTGTGGTATTTACTCATAATGGGGTAAATGGATAACACAAAGTCTTCACTTAAAAGAAGTTTTTTGAAACTCATGAGTGAAGGTTAGACAGTTGTAGGTCCTCCACTTCTTCCATTGATGTTCATCTGATGACGAACACAAAGCGTTCGAAACGAGTAGTTTAAATAAAAAAAACTCTTATTGTGTGGGACTTTATATTATGGGTAATGTACACAAAGTTATAACAAAATTTTTAAATTTTGCAGGGGGTGGGTTGGGGGGTTCATTTTCTGATGTATGAACACAAAGTGTTCGAAGAATTAAAAAAAAAATTCTCTTGTGTGGAGACTTTATATTATCATTTTACCCCAGTAAAACAAAATTATATATTGGGGGGGGGGGGGGGGCAAATATTATTTGACGATGAACACAAAGTATTCGAAACGAGTAGATTAAATAAAAAAAAATATCTCTTGTGTGGAGATTTTATATTATCCTTTTACCTTAGTATAACAAAATTATATATTGCGGGGAGGGGGGGATATTATTTGATGATGAACACAAAGTGTTCGAAACGAGTAGATTGAATAACAAAAAAAAATTCTCTTGTATGGAGACTTTTGTATTTTCCTTTTACCCCGGTATAAAAAAATTATATATTTGGGGGGGGGGGGACCAAATATTATCTGATGATGAATACAAAGTGTTCAAAACGAGTAGATTGAAGAAAAAAAAATTCTCAATAAAAAAATAATTCTCTTGTGCGGAGACTTTATATTATCATTTTACCCCAGTATAACAAAATTATATATTTGGAGGGGGGGCAAGAAATATTATCTGATGATGAACACAAAGTGTTCGAAACGAGTAGAGTGAATACAAAAAATTCTCAATAAAAAAATAATTCTCTTGTGCGGAGACTTTATATTATCATTTTACCCCAGTATAACAAAATTATATATTTGGAGGGGGGGGGCAACAAATATTATCTGATGATGGACACAAAGTGTTCGAAACGAGTAGAGTGAATAAAAAAAGAAAGTCTCTTGTGAGGAGACTTTATATTATACTTTTACCACAGTATAACAAAATTATATATTCATTTATTATATATCCAGTATAACAAAATGGAAAATCATTTAAAAGTATGTAAAATTAGTATGCATACACAATTGATTATAATTCATGAAACAAAACCTCACTATTTAAAAGTTCCTTCTAGGTTTTTCCAGGACTAAAATTAAAATAGCCGAAGTACAAAAATCCATAGAGGAATCATTTCTTTTTCAATGATACTTTTTTAGCTTATTTGAAAAAAAAAACATTATCTAGAGAAGTTTAGCAAATCAAATCAACGTTTACTTTTGTTTCATAAAATATATGCTAGGACTATAAAAATCATAATAAGGAATGACCTCTTAAAAGGAATAATTAAAATATTCAATGTTTAAATAGAAACAATTTTTGATGTAATTGGTCGAAATGTAATTAAAAAAGGAATGAAGGAGTTGATTATTAAAACACTGAAATTTCATTTTTATATGGCTTGTATGAAACTAACCTAATTTATTCTAAATGTTTGAAATGTTCATTATAACTTGGTTGTCGCTGTAAAGTTATGAAATGTTTTTTAAAAAAAGATAAGTTAGTTGCCATGTTTTACTTCTGTGCTCTACATGAAAGTAATTACTTTTGATAACGTATAATTTTAAAAATAAAAACACCTTAAATAAAAGAATATAGCAAACATTTGGCAATATAATAATAATAAATAATAAAAAAAAAAAGAAGCTAAATTAAAAGTAAAGCCAAACACACTAACGTTGCCAGAACTACACCATTTGCAGTAAATAATTCAAGGTAAATTTATAGAACACTCAGTAAGAGAACCATACATTTCTGAAGTGCCAGTGGACTACTACAGGGAACAATTCACTCTGAGTCGTCGTTTCGTCCAAAATAAATTGAATTGTGTTCCTTTTCAAACTTCTTACTCAGTTGCTTCCAAACAATTTACAACTTTTATTGTAAAAGGAAAAGATAATCAACAATGTATTTGAAAATATTAAGAAAAAAATTAACCAATCCTTCTTTTAAAACACATGACCTACTCGAAATTTCTTAATTATCAATTTTTATACTTACATTAATTAATATATTTTGCTTAGTCCACTTCGAAAGAGATTTCCTTAATTTCAAAAACTTATAATTGTTTAAGTATAAAAAATATTATAGAACTATATTGTCAGAAAAAAAATCAAAATAACAATATGTACAGAATGTGAAAACACTCTCCCTAATAGGATTGTTTTTATGAAGACATACATTTATATCTAGAAATGTGTAAATCAGATGTTTAGTTGTCTATGTCCATACTATTGAAATGTTGAAAATACATTAAACTCAAAGGAAAGAAGACACATTTTCTTGCAAATTTTCCCCGCGAGATGGCATACCCGAAAAATCTCAAAAATATAGTAAATTATACAATTACTTCTTTATATTAATGATACAAACTATTTGTAGCGTAATTCTTATAATTATGTAAATTAACATATGAATTATATATATGTATGTATATTTACATGGTTTATTGAACACGACAGAGTAGTTCCTGTCTATAAGCTTCTTTTCAAGAACTTCGACTTGCCTAAAAACAGCTTTTTCGTTGTTAGAACAACGGTTGATCAAATGTCTGAAATGTCAGGACATCATGATGTCCTGAAAATGATAACGGAAAGTGATCGAAACGCATCGACTACAATCGCTTACCATCTCAACCGTTGATCTAACAACGAAAAAGCTGTTTTTAGGCAAGTCGAAGTTCTTGAGAAGAAGCTTATAGACAGGAACTACTCTGTCGTGTTCAACAAAGCATGCGTATCTGAAGGACTGCTACCAAAATTTACTATTATATATATATGTTATACGTATTATTATATGATCAAATCACAATATGAAATAGGAAAACAAGAGTACTCTTCTCAACCCCTCTCCAGATGTTTTCTGCATCTAGTTTTTCTGTTGGGTTTTTAACTCTGACGAGGACCGCTTGTTGCGGCTGAAAGATCTTAGTCTTGTTTTCCCATTTCATTTTGTAGTTTGATCATTGATTGTTATTTCACGTGTTTATGTGAAATCTTTATTAGTATATATATATATATATATATATATACGAGTTCGAGATTAACAAAGAGCAACACACAAAGTAGGGAAACACACTTACAGACTCAAATTTTCGGGTAATCCGTCTTCAGGAGAAAAGAGAATGGGAGACCAAGCACGTTGTAGGCGCAACGGCAAGTAACCAACCCGGCAACCGCCAGTGCTGTCAACCGTACCCGGTCTTAAAGTATAAAATTAGGAGAAGATATAAACAGAAGCTCAGATAAGCAGTACTGGTTGGGTAAAACTATAAGTAGGTGAACAATTATAAACAATATAAGATAAAAACAAACTATAAGAAACAAAAAATAATGATAGAGAAAAGAAGAAAAAATAAATAAATAAATAAAAATAAATACAATACAAAAAACTTGCATTGGTTGTTTTAGTAAATAAAAGATAGAGACTGAATAAAAGGGTAAGTATGGGAAACTAGTTAGGAATAAGAATTTAGAAAAATAAAATAGGATAAAACAAACTAGTAGTAAGTGAAGAAGACAAAATAGATATACACAAAATATACGAAAGAGGAAAAAAGAAATAAGTACTAGAGAATAAAGAAACTGGAAAAAAAGTACAAAAAAAAAATGTACAAAAAATTATCTTTTAAGGTTAAGTCCAGGTGCACTGCGCGCCCCGAGCAACCAGATGTGAGCCTCCTCAGAGGCTCTAAGGGTCACGGTATTATCACCAGGGGAATCTGACGCAGAATCTGCACACTGAAGCAGTCGTTAAAAGACAGACCGTGGGATTTGGCGTGTATGGCGACAGGTAAATTGGAGTTGTTGTTAACGGATGCTCTATGACCGTTCATACGGAGGCTGAGCTTGTTAGAGGACAGTCCTACGTAGAACGCATCACAACGAGTACAGTCCAATTTGTAAACACAATTTTTGGATGTACATGAGCAGTCCTTAGCAACAGGGAAGGACTGGTTATGGGAAGATGGAGTGAAGTGTGAAAGGGGGTTGAGAAGCGGACAGGTCAGGCACCCCCGCCTTTCGCAACTCTTAGCGCCCACAGACGGGTGGTTGACGCGCCTGGACGTCAAGTCTCTGTGGGAAAAGAGGTTGCCAAGGTTGGGGGAACGTCTATATGAGAGGCGGGGTTGGCTGGGGAAAATAGTCGACGTGGAAGGAGAAGAGGATAGGATGGGGAACAGATCTTTGATAATGCGTTTGAGTTTGTGTATACCGGGGAAGAAGGTAGTAACAAGGAGGGGAGACTCATTCACCCTCCTTCCGTCTCCACTTCCCCGGTGAATGAGTCTCCCCTCCTTGTTACTACCTTCTTCCCCGGTATACACAAACTCAAACGCATTATCAAAGATCTGTTCCCCATCCTATCCTCTTCTCCTTCCACGTCGACTATTTTCCCCAGCCAACCCCGCCTGTCATATAGACGTTCCCCCAACCTTGGCAACCTCTTTTCCCACAGAGACTTGACGTCCAGGCGCGTCAACCACCCGTCTGTGGGCGCTAAGAGTTGCGAAAGGCGGGGGTGCCTGACCTGTCCGCTTCTCAACCCCCTTTCACACTTCACTCCATCTTCCCATAACCAGTCCTTCCCTGTTGCTAAGGACTGCTCATGTACATCCAAAAATTGTGTTTACAAATTGGACTGTACTCGTTGTGATGCGTTCTACGTAGGACTGTCCTCTAACAAGCTCAGCCTCCGTATGAACGGTCATAGAGCATACGTTAACAACAACTCCAATTTACCTGTCGCCATACACGCCAAATCCACGGTCTATCTTTTAACGACTGCTTCAGTGTGCAGATTCTGCGTCAGATTCCCCTGGTGATAATACCGTGACCCTTAGAGCCTCTGAGGAGGCTCACATCTGGTTGCTCGGGGCGCGCAGTGCACCTGGACTTAACCTTAAAAGATAATTTTTTGTACATTTTTTTTTGTACTTTTTTTCCAGTATTCTTTATTCTCTAGTACTTATTTCTTTTTTCCTCTTTCGTATATTTTGTGTATATCTATTTTGTCTTCTTCACTTACTACTAGTTTGTTTTATCCTTTTTTATTTTTCTAAATTCTTATTCCTAACTAGTTTCCCATACTTACCCTTTTATTCAGTCTCTATCTTTTATTTACTAAAACAACCAATGCAAGTTTTTTGTATTGTATTTATTTTTATTTATTTATTTATTTTTTCTTCTTTTCTCTATCATTATTTTTGTTTCTTATAGTTTGTTTTTATCTTATATTGTTTATAATTGTTCACCTACTTATAGTTTTACCCAACCAGTACTGCTTATCTGAGCTTCTGTTTATATTTTCTCCTAATTTTATACTTTAAGACCGGGTACGGTTGACAGCACTGGCGGTTGCCGGGTTGGTTACTTGCCGTTGCGCCTACAACGTGCTTGGTCTCCCATTCTCTTTTCTCCTGAAGACGGATTACCCGAAAATTTGAGTCTGTAAGTGTGTTTCCCTACTTTGTGTGTTGGTCTTTGTTAATCTCGAACTCGTATTGTGTCCAGTTTGGATCGTATTTCGTTTTATCAGTGTATATATATATATATATATATATATATATATATATATATATATATATAATATGTTAATAAAAATAATTTTTTTCTTAAAACTAAGAAGCATTTTGTAGATACATCATATTTAATAAAACTACAGGAATCGCTACTGAGTTAATAGTGTTGGTTGTTGGTTGGCGTTTTAGATGATCCATACAAGGAAACCAGTAATACAGCTAAGTCTGTAATGAAGTCAATTTTACATTGGAAGGGTAAATCCTTGGTTTAACTAGTTGAGATGAAGTTAAGTTATAGAGAGGGAAAGAGAGAGAGAGAGAGAGAGAGAGAGAGAGAGGAGAGAGAGAGAGAGAGAGAGAGAGAGAGAGAGAGAGAGTGAGGTTTTTAAGGGAGACCTTAATATCTTCCTCATCATAGACATAACGTCAAAAACTTATAACGGTTTAAGTTTGTTAGGCGAGCAAGCGGTTTAAAGTAAGTACATCACAAGTTAGCCGTGAAGCTGGTCTGTGCAGCTCTCTCACACCTTCCCAACTTTTGTCAGCTTCTCAAGGAGCCCTCTGTTTAATACAAACTTGGTCTTCAGCATACAACCAACTTGTGCTAAACATAATTAACAACTCCAACTAAAATCTATTGATTATTTATTAATTCGATTATTTAACTAAATCTATTTATGTATTTCCTTTATAATAGTAATAAGTATGGAAACTAAGAAATAAATCACCATCAAAAGTTTGAATGTTTAAAAATATTTTTTATAAAATTCACACAAGTAAACTTTTCCTTTTTTTTTTTTTAGAAATTTTACTGTTTAAAATAAATTTATTCAGTTTGAAGAAAGAACTATACTAAGAATAGCAAACATATTTACTAAAATAATACAAATATTTTTACGTTACTGCAATAGTCATGTAAGACATTCTAAGGTAAAATTGATGAAAAACAAGAGTCTCCACACAAATGACAAATGTGGTAAATCATTTGTGTGGAGACTTTTTATCCATTTTACCTCAGAATGAGTAAATACCACACAATTACGAATTGGACAACTAATGATGTAAGACATTAGTCGTGCAAACCGTAATTGTGTGGTATTTACCCCAGTATGAATCATATAACAGTATAGTGATCAGGGAAAAGTTGACTGATTGGGAAGTTCAATTTTTTGATAATTCTATGACAATGTCTTGATAAGTGAATGGGTAGTTGAATGACCTATAATAAATTTTATTACTCTAAAAGCAGCATTACTTGCAAAACTGAATGAAATCTGTCAAACATCTAATAATTTTTTTGTAGAAATATGTGTAATTGCTTTTGATAATATTGCATAATAGGAAAAGTAATTTATCGTATTCTATATTTAAACAAATACTAATTTCTCTCGCTCTCCTAGTTATTCTAGATACTTGATATTTAGCTTTTCGTATTACCTTTGCGCTGGAAGACAATAATAACAATTTCCTGACTATTAGACTAGATCAAAGGGCAACAGAACACCAAAACGGGCAAACTAATGAATTCCACCGGTAGCCAGCCACTTACGGGCTTTGTTTCCCTTAATCTCATTAAAATCTCACAATTACTTTGTAATTAAAATTATTTGCTTATAATAAGCAACAACCAGTTGTCAATTGAAATAATTCAAGTTGTTTCAAAATGGATACTGATAACCTAAGTAAAGTACATAATCCTAATATATTAATTAGTAATTAAATATTTAAGATATTATTATTAACCGTCATACCTCGTCTATAGCTGGTGGAATCGTCCGACCGGTTTTGCAATGGCTGCATCATCAATGGGACTAACCTTACCTTCCAAAATCACAAATATAAATATCTATTTTAACTCAATGGTGCCAATACAGGCCTAAATTTCCTACCTAATAGTTTTTTATTTTTTTTTTAATCTCTTTAAGAACGCTCATAATTTGTCTTTTACAATTTAAGTCGTCTCTGTCCTGTCATCTTTTCATATGTTTTAGTGGTTTAGATATTATGTCTGTCTGGTGCTTAATTTGTTTGTTTATTAGGTTATTAGTGTTTCTGTGTTTATATATTATCATTTCTTTTATCACATTTGATCTTTTACCTTTTTGCACTATTTTAATTAATTCCATTAATTTTTTCCATGATAACCTAATAAACGAACAAATCAAGCACCAGACAGACATAATTTTTAAACCAATAAAAAACATGAAAAGACGACAGGACAGAGATGACTTAAATTGTAAAAGACAAAAATATAGATTAAAAAACTATTAGGTAGAAAATTTAGGCATGCATTGGCACCAGTGAATTAAAATAGGTATTTATATCCGTGATTTTGGAAGGTAAGGTTAGTCCCATTAATGATGCAGCCATTGCAAAACCGGTCGGATGATTCCACAAGCGATAGACAAGGTATGATGGTTAATAATAATATCTTATTTACTAACTTCTGTAGCACCAACAATATGCATGTAATTAAATATTTTAATATTAAACATATAATATACCGTCTTACCTCGTACACTGCTGTTGTAGCTCTCGGACCGGTTTCGGGTGTCACCCATCTTCAACAAGAACTGATCTAGGGAATATTCTTGTTGAAAATGGGTGACACCCGAAACCGGTCAGAGAGCTACAACAGCAGTGAACGAGGTAAGACGGTATATTAAATGTTTAATATTAATAATACTAATCTCTGTGGTAATGACGAAATGCAGGATTTAATTAAATATTTTTCTGTAGTTTCAAGTTTCTTTTTCAATGTAGTTTTCATGACTTTTATAATTTTTTTTTTATTATCATAGTGTGATATCGAATATTCATTAAACTGTCTCTAGGAACAGCACTATAAGCTGATTTGAATACATGGTTATGCACGAGTAGTTATTTTTTTTCAATTAGAAAACTACCAAGGTAATTATGTATAAATATAACTCAAAAAAAATTTCATGCTACTGTATTTAAATTCTATATTGATGTAGCACTGAAGCTCCCTAGAAATATGGACGAAACGTCGTCTTAAGGGTGTTGTATTGTTTTTGGCTAAAACAAACTTCGATAAAAAAGAAAAATTGTGTTAAATAACAAAAGTGGAGTAAAATTAAAAAGACAACTATAATTAAAATGAAAATTAAATTACCAGCATCTCTAGCCTTGAAGCAGTCGGGACCCATGTACTTGACGTTGAAAGGGAGAGGAGTGACGGGGTTCTCGGAGACACAGTAGCTGAAGAGGCCTTGCCGCCATCCAGCCGACATGAGCCAGTCATTGCTGAGCAGCGCCAGCAGGAGGAGGACCATGACCATGAGACCGCACACGAAGGCTATCACCTGTAAGCACCAGCAGCTTGAGTACAGCACGCTCAAACCCTCATGTCACCGTACACAGTAAACACCATTCAAACAAATGAAGAGGCCTTGCCGCCATCCAGCCGACATGAGCCAGTCATTGCTGAGCAGCGCCAGCAGGAGGAGGACCATGACCATGAGACCGCACACGAAGGCTATCACCTGCAAGCACCAGCAGCTTGAGTACAGCACGCTCAAACCCTCATGTCACCGTACACAGTAAACACCATTCAAACAAATGAAGAGGCCTTGCCGCCATCCAGCCGACATGAGCCAGTCATTGCTGAGCAGCGCCAGCAGGAGGAGGACCATGACCATGAGACCGCACACGAAGGCTATCACCTGCAAGCACCAGCAGCTTGAGTACAGCACGCTCAAACCCTCAAGTCACCGTACACAGTAAACACTATTCAAACAAATGAAGAGGCCTTGCCGCCATCCAGCCGACATGAGCCAGTCATTGCTGAGCAGCGCCAGCAGGAGGAGGACCATGACCATGAGACCGCACACGAAGGCTATCACCTGTAAGCACCAGCAGCTTGAGTACAGCACGCTCAAACCCTCATGTCACCGTACACAGTAAACACCATTCAAACAAATGAAGAGGCCTTGCCGCCATCCAGCCGACATGAGCCAGTCATTGCTGAGCAGCGCCAGCAGGAGGAGGACCATGACCATGAGACCGCACACGAAGGCTATCACCTGTAAGCACCAGCAGCTTGAGTACAGCACGCTCAAACCCTCAAGTCCCCCGTACAGAGTAAACACTATTCGAACAAATGAAGAAGCCTTGCCTCGATCCAGCCGACATGAGCCAGTCATTGCTGAGCAGCGCCAGCAGGAGGAGGACCATGACCATGAGACCGCACACGAAGGCTATCACCTGCAAGCACCAGCAGCTTGAGTACAGCACGCTCAAACCCTCAAGTCCCCCGTACAGAGTAAACACTATTCGAACAAATGAAGAGGCCTTGCCTCGATCCAGCAGACATGAGCCAGTCATTGCTGAGCAGCGCCAGCAGGAGGAGGACCATGACCATGAGACCGCACACGAAGGCTATCACCTGCAAGCACCAGCAGCTTGAGTACAGCACGCTCAAACCCTCATGTCACCGTACACGTTAAACACCATTCAAACAAATAGAACAATGTCCCATTAAACATAATTTTATATTGATATGGCTTCTCGACCACTGATATTTCAAATTCACACAAGGGGTTCTTGAGGATTTTAGTAATAAAATATACAACTCCTGATTACAAGCCGACGTTTTGCTAAAAGTTGTTTGGCATTTTCAAGCCTAAAAAACTATTTATTAACGACATAAGTAAAGCAAGATAAACACATCACCGGACACCACTCAACAGAAAACAAACAACAAAAACAAAAATGTTGTAACAAGAGAACCACAAAGCATCATAAAATACCTAGTGTTATTATTATTATTGATATTAATATTAATATTAATAATATTATTATTAATAATAATAATAAACTAGGTATTTTATGATCATTTGTGGTTCTGTTGTTACAAAATTTTTGTTTGTGTTGTTTGTTTTTCTGTGAGTGGTGTCCGGTGATGTATTTATCTTGCTTTACTTATGTCGTTAATAAATAGTTTTTTAGCCTTGAAAATGCCAAACAACTTTTAGCGAAACGTCAGCTTATAATCAGGAGCTGTATGTTTTATGACTAAAATCCTCAAGAACCCCTTGTGTGAATTCATAATCTTATTTATTACAACTAAATAGAGTTTGGCAGAACTCATGCAAAAACACGACTTCTTTTTTGGGTTGGATGAATAACTTTTGCAGGTAGAACGACTAAGATAGTTCTTCTAACCAATGAAATATGGGTGGGTCGCAATTCATCCAACCTCGCTATTGATTATGAAAATTATTTTATAAATTGTTCCTAAACGCTATCATAGTTATTTGTAAGAGAACGTTTTTATTTTTATTCTTTAAACAAATGATTCGGCCTGAAAACAGCTTTTGATTTTTGATTTCATTCCACACTACAGCATTATTTGTGTATAATAACTGTATAACAAATGAAAGCTACCACATCTATTTCACAGATTTCGGCTATCGTGGGTCTGTCTGGAATGTAACAAGTGTTCACTGTAGTTGCATTATTTGATTAAAAAAAAAAAAATCAAAACCTTTCAAGTGTTCACCAATTTTTGAAACAAATATACCGAATATGTTTTTATAATATTTGGTAAAATTTAATGACCACATTAAAATAAATGAATTCATTAAATTAAATGTTGGCCATAACTGGTAATGGATATTCTTACTATAAAGTTGATCATTGACCATTTATGATTTTTTTATGGATTGACTTTTTTCAATAAATAAACACCCATAAAAAAAACTTACTTCACCTGAATTTTATCGCTTAACTGGGACGGAATTTTCGTAAAATATAATTATACTGCCCAAAGTGCCATTATAGATTCCACACGATTTGTTTGAATTGTGAAATAATCAAAAACTATATGAACGCACTTCTCCCATTACACTTTATTATCAAAATAGATCCATTATTATTTTCACGATCTCTTTCAGTTCTTTATATTTATTTTCCTTTATAATGACTTTTCATTTAAACAGCACACTTTGAACTTAAGTCGTTAAGCATAGCTCCCCAAAATTTATAATAAGGAAAAAAATAAAGGAAAAGAATTTACCATGGGAAGTGGTATTATAGCGTATCTACTAATCAATGTAAACACAATTAATTATGCAATATATACATATATACATAATTCAAAACATGAAACAATTCGTTAGGATAACATATCAGAACGATTAAGAAAAGAACATGTAGACAATACACAATTCACTTCAATATTTCGACCTCTCCGTCATGAGAAGAATGAAAAGAAAAAGAAAAGGAGTTCTGCTCGGCTGGCAGAACTCCTCTCCTTTTTCATCTCCTTCTCCTGATGACGGCAATGTCTAAAAATATTGAAGTGATTTGTGTGTTTTTCCTACGTGTTCTTTTCTTTTGATAGTTTGATATTTATATATAAACTATATTAACAAAAAGAACAGACAGAAAAGAAAGCACATAGACTCAATAATACATTTTGATGTTCTAGTCATCAGGATTTTGATGTGATTAGCTCCGAAGACAGGTATATATATACATATATGCGTTCAAAATTCAAGAAGAGTAACACACACAGTAAGGAAACACACTTACAGAGTCAAATTTTCGGGTAATCCGTTTTCAGGAGAAAAGAGAGAGGGAGACCAAGCACGTCGTAGACGCAACGGCAAGTAACCAACTTGCCATTAACCTGCAAGTAACCGGCCAATACTTGCAAGTAACCGGCATCCGCCATTGCTGCCCTCCGTACTCGGTATTAAAATATAGAATTAATAGAAGAAATAACAGACATTCAGATAAGTAGTACTAGTTGGGTAAATATATAAATTAGATAAAAAAATTATAAGCAATAGAAAATAAAAACAAACTATATCAATAAAAAATTATGATAGAGAAAAAAAACAAAAAAATTTATTTATTTAATTTTTTATTTTTTGTTTTTTTTTATCATTAATTTTGATTGATATAGTTTGTTTTTATTTTCTATTGCTTATAATTTTTTATCTAATTTATATATTTACCCAACTAGTACTACTTATCTGAATGTCTGTTCATTTCTTCTATTACTTCTATATTTTAATACCGGGTACGGAGGGCAGCAATGGCGGATGCCGGTTACTTGCAAGTATTGGCCGGTTACTTGCAGGTTAATGGCAAGTTGGTTACTTGCCGTTGCGTCTACGACGTGCTTGGTCTCCCTCTCTCTTTTCTCCTGAAAACGGATTACCCGAAAATTTGACTCTGTAAGTGTGTTTCCTTACTCTGTGTGTTACTCTTCTTGAATTTTGAACTCGTATTGTGTCCAGTTTGGATCGTGTTTCGTTTAAGTGATATATATATATATATATATATATATATATATATATATATTCAAATATAATAATATCCATTTCTTATATTAATCTCATAACTGGTATAATAAATTAAATTAATAAATGTATTTGCTATTATGGTTTCCGCCTATACAAAATAATTGAATATCCTATAATTTTATGTGTTTTTATTTAACGATTTTTTTTATTTAAAGAAGGGAAATAGTTTATAATTCCTCCTCTATATTAGTTAAATTACAGAATTTTATATATAAAGATACTTTATTTAAAGGGAAAAGCTGTATTCCTATCCTCACTGCAGATCTGAAAGAGATTTCGCTTAAACGTCTCCCTCTGATTATACACCAATGTATTGTTTACATCAACAAGACCAAGTAGCCAATTATTCTCCTCGTAATATCAACTGTTTACTGATATAAATAATTTATAGTTTTACCGAAATTATAATTATAAAAAAATGGTAACTATTTAATTGAACCCCATTGAACAGCTTTCTAAACTGGCTTCTAATCTGCAAATAAGTATAAAAGTATTCATCCAGAGATTAAAGAAAGTTATAAACTCTATTTAAAGTTTCAAGTTTCCAATTCATTTAAATATTTCTTTTAACGTTTAATTTTAAAATAACTTTCAAAGTTTTTAAGTTTAGTTTTCCCCAAAACTTAGTTTAGTGTAAAAAGAGTTTAACTTCTCCGTCAACAATGACTTCGTGTTTACTTTGTTTTCTAAATAAAAAAAAAAAATAAAAAAAAGGAAACACGAAAAAATTTCAGATTTATTCTAATCATTTAATTATACAAAAAATTATTCTTTTTATAATAAATATATTTGCTTTTTGAAATCGATTATAAAATAAATAAGAATATTCTGTTTTAATTAATACACTAATATGAGAAATCATGTAGATTAAATTTGACTAGTTTTGGTAATATATTATGCAATTTATAATGAAAATATAATTGACATGTTTGTTTAGAACAATGGTTGAAAGTTTAGAAGGTACTGTTTTCATTGAATGAAAGGGATTCATTAATGAAATTAGACAAGAGGTCTTTAGAATTGAATTACAGGCTTTTCAAAATGATTAGAATTTAGCTAATTACAAAATCGAACAAGAAAAGGTAACTAATAAATTCGAATTATAATAATTATTGATTGATATTATTAATGAAATCATTCAATCTAATGACAGAAATTAGCAATGCCGGCTGATTGACCAGCAAAATAAATGAAATTAAACAAAACACATAGACAGACATACAGAGAGACACAGAAATAAAAGCCGGTTTGTATCTTTGAACCACTTATAAATTAAGAAATTGGTATTATTATCGCACGCAATATTTAAATATTTTTTTTAATTATTAATATAATTTAAAATAATGGAATTGATGCAGGAAATAATGTTATATTTATTTGTCCAATGTTTTATAATTGAGTACCGTAAGAACTATATTAAAATTCATAAAGGAGTCCACCTTAGGTTTTTTCAATTGCTTTATTATTAACTGTTGAAATGTTTCAGTGATCGTTTGCCATCATCAGGATAAGGTGAATTGAATCAGGAATCAGGAATCTTGAACTGAAGCAGTGTTTTTGAAGACTCGAGAAAATTAAAAAACAACTTGTGAAGAACAATGCGGATATATCTTTTTTAAATGTATGTATACAAGAAGGACTGCTTCCAACTTTTACGAATATATATATATATAACTTTAAATTACACAAAGCACGACACAGAAAAGAGACTAAAAAGAACACTTACAGAATTCAATATTTCGAACTGTTGTTCGTCATCAGGAGAGTAGACTAGAAGAGAGGATGAAGTGAGAGAGATCTCCCCACGTCGAAGAACGGAGCGCGAATATATATATATATATATATATATATATATATATGCGTTTAAAAAATGAATGTCCGATTTCACATTATTTAATTTGTTAGAAAATGTTTCTAATTTTCTAAAACTCTTTTTTTACCGGATTATATATTATAATTAATATAATATACAATATAATAATTATATAGTATATATTATAATTATATATTATATAATAATTATATATTATATAATTATATATATTAATATATTATATATATATATATATATATATATATATATATATATATATATATTGATAAAAATATGGACCGTGGAATAGAAACAAAAGTAAAGTTTATCGGGACTCGGTCAGTTCTTCAGGTTCAAAATAAACGCTCATTGCCAACGTTTCGATCTTTATTTAAAACCTTTTTCATAGGCAGAAGTATAGGCAGAAGAAATACTTTTGCTTATGAAAAAGGTTTTAAATAAAGACCGACACGTTGGCAATGAGAGTTTAATTTGAACCTGAAGAACTGACCGAGTCCCGAAGTAGTTTTGTATATATATATATATAATATATATATATATATATATATAATACTAATACTCAAGATTGTATTTAATTTTCATAGTGTACTTCTTTTGTTTGTGTTTTAAAAATGTACGTATTAAAATTCTTGTTTTCCTCTGTTTGTAGGCCTATGAAAAAGATTTTGAATAAAATCGAAACGTCGGCAATGAGAGTTTGAATTAAAAAAGTGGAAGAAACTGACCGCATCCCGATCAATCATTTTTTAGTTGTATATCTGTCACACGGTCGAGAAGTTATTAGTGTTTATATATATATTATATATATATGAGGTATACTTTGGGAGCAGACCTTCTTTTAAACATTACATTTACAACATCAGAATATTTATTACATCAGAAAACTGGAGAAGGTATGTAAGAAACATACAAGCCTTAAAGTAGGCAAGTTATTTAATGATATATATATTATATACATGCATAGATTAGTGTGTCATTTATTGTATAGGGCAGGACCGGCCTCATCCCACCGCAACCACTTTCATAGACTCGATGTTATTCTAGGTGTAAATTATTAGACTAAACCATTTAAATAATCATCTACAGGTCAGCGTGTTTATTCTGTTGTCATGTTTTTCCAGTACTTTTCGATCTATTACTTCATTGCTGCAACTGATTTCCAGAAGTAAATAAAATTGAAAAAAATTGTGACTGATAAATAGAGTGCTTGCCCTATGAACTCGGTTAAAATACAGTCACGATGACAGATATTAGTTATGTAAAAAATTGAGTTGTATCGAATTAATAATGACGTCAAAAACCGAATTAATAACATATTTGAAAATGACGTCACGAATCGGTATAATGATATAGCAGAAATTCGCAAAGGGCCTGCGAATGGAGTAAGTTTCATTATATTAATAACTTAATCAATATAATTGAAATCGCGTCAGTACTGCCAGGATGATGAAGATACTTTATATAAACAAATGTTATTTTAGTTTTTACTTTTTATTTAATGTTTATATAAACAGAAGAATAATGTTCTATTTTGAAATCTAAACCAATAAAATATATCACAGAGGTAAGTATACCTCACCACTAACGGCTTTGAAACACTTGGCTTTATATATATATATATATATTTTTTTTTAAGTAAATAGAAGTTATTAAGCATAGTATTTGCCAAGAGAGACACTAATATATAGAATAATAAATGTATGGAGGCTTTAAGGGCTAGAGGCCTGTGAATTAGTGTTATGGCTTGAAAGGGCAGACGGGAGTGAGGGAGGGTTTGCAAATAGATGAGTATCGTTTTTAGCCGACTCGTATGGGAACAGGTGAAGGGGCAGATAGGATGAAATAACCTTCGCTTCGCTCCCACCAACAAATTCTTTCTCCTTTTTTTTTTTTCAGTCTCCACTCATGCCATCTTCTTCACTCTTCTCTTATTCGCTTACGATTCAGATTTCATAAACTTCTATCACCTACCTTTTCCAACTTTACCTGAAAAAGAAGAAGAAAAAAGGGGGGAAAAAAAAGGAGACATATCTTTTATTCAACGTTGCAGAATGATTTGTTTGCTTAGTCTAAGGAAGATTCTAGACAACAGACTATATATTTTGCGAATTTCCAATATCCTTTTGGTTTTCAAACAGTCAATCTGAAAGGCCTCCTTTCTTATTTTCACACATCGAAAAAAGTAATCAACTTCTAAAAAACCAATCCCAAATCAGTGAAGGGATAATTAATTTACAAAAGTCTAAGAGCAATCAAATATAAGAAATTTATCAATAGATAAAAAAATTATCAGCAAAACTGGTTAAAAGAATTTTTTCATTAAACTTTGAAACTTAAAAACAGATTAATGTTTATAATTTATAATGGTATCAGTTAATCCTCCTTCAGTTTTTCTTTCTCTTAAAATAGCCTCCTTATTTTATCGCTACTTATTCCCAAGATATTTTGAACCTTAATACAATGCTAAACATCCTTTACTCAAAAGAAGTTCAACCTCTCTCTCTCCCATAAGTTCCTATCTGAAACCGGTACGCTTATCCTACCGTCCCTCTTAGGTTAGGTTAGGTTGCAGTAGCAGTCCCACAAAGGAACACACTTAGGCCGAGCATTGGCCCTTTGTGATACCACACAATGAAGATTGATTCTACAGTGGGAGTCCTAAATTTTGCCTAACTCAAGTGCATTTAGAGTAGGGATCTTTAACGAGTATCTGACATCGTATAGGCTCCGGACCGACAGTTTAATGTCCTTCTCCGAGGGACGACGTGCTCAGATTTATTCACCTCCCGCGTGAATAAATCGAGGGCCAGGTGGGGATCAAACCCCGGTCCTATTAGTTCAGAGGCGTGCACGTAACCACTGAACTAGCCTGACCCCTTATCGTCCCTCTTAGATTCATAATTTCTTACCCCAAAGAAGCTACATCCACTTACCAGAGGGTGGCATATTGCAAGGAAGATGAAGTTACCTTACCTGTTTAACATCCTCAACAATTTCCCCTTTACCACACAGAACCCGTATTCAAAAAAGCACAGTGCTCAAAAAAGCTACTTTTTTACCTTAAAAAAAAACTATATCTATCATTTGAACAGTGGCGTAACAAGTGGGGAGGAGAAGCGGTCCACTCCAAGCGGCATTTTGAGGGAATCAAAATAGAAAAAAATTAAAATAATAAAAAGCTGACAAAAAATCTGTACTTTTATACCAAAATGAGTCTTTAAGGTCTTAATTGTGTTTATGTTTTATTTTTTAATACTGATTTTAAACGGATTTTCAACCATAATATTTAAGAAATAAAAATAGATTTATTTAAAATTTTTCAAAACTAGTTTTTTAATGGGTTGAAAAATTATTATATTTATTTGAGAAGCCAGTTAATTTAATTTAACAATATTTCTATGATTTGAATTATTTGTTTTTGTTTTTGAAAAAACTTTCATTTTGTTAGTATATGTATATGTATACGTAATATAAAAAGATTTCACATAAACACATGAAATAACAATCAATGATCAAACCACAATAAGAAAATGGGAAAACAAGACTAAGATCTTTCAACCGTAACAAGCGGTCTTCTTCAGAAAGTTTTCCCATTCGTCAGAGTTGGGTTTTTGACTCTGACGAAGACCGCTTGTTACAGTTGAAAGATCTTAGTCTTGTTTTCCCATTTTCTTATTGTGGTTTGATGATTGTATACGTAATATGTAAAACTATGACCGTATATGTATACGAGTACTGTAATAAGATTGAAGTCTGGAACCAGTCTAAACTTAGATCCTTGATTGTGATTCCAAGAAAATAAATATTTTCAGGACTTTCTGGCTAATTTTAAGACCGTCCTGGACGGCAAAAATAGTTGTTACATCACTGCGTTTGAAGAGAAGAAATTCTAAATAGTTTTACTTAAATATGGCTTTCTTTTTCTGCGTAGTCTTCTTACAGACCGTCACAGAACTACACTAAACAACTAGTTCAATCTACCCATTACTATTCATTCCAAGAATCATAGCCTACTCTCAATGACTGTTAAAAGTGCAGATTCTTTTCGACATGTCTCCCATTAGAGAAAAAGTGACTACTCCGAAGAGGCCCACATTTGGCACACAGTTTCAATATGAAAACATGATTGTTTTCTGCATGTCGATATCAAGCTTATTTCATTTACTTATTAATTCATTTTTGAATTATTCAAATCTCATTTAGGTATTATTTCTCATATCTTTCGTTGTTTTTTTTTCCTTTTATCAAATATTCATATTTTTTTATTCGAAGTTATTATTTGCTTACAGTTTTCTGCATTCTCCATTTGCTATTGCTCATTCTTGCCTAAACTGTCAGTTTCCAACGATGATATCATCGACATACCTGGTAGCCGTTTTATTGTTTTAGATTAATATCTCACTAAATCTAACTTCAACCATCAAAACCTTTAAAATGAGTAATATATCTTCAAAATATATTATATTAAACCAACCTGTCTGAGGTCAACTAGTTTTAACCTGCAGTTCTTAATCATTCACGCCTCAAAATTTAAATGTTTTTAAATAAAATGGAAAAAAATTTCAGCTTTCGTCGAGTAATTTGAAGTCATCCAGTTGTTGCTCTTAGTTCTTATCTTCTAATCTGAAAACTCTACCTTGAAGAGTATTTTAAGCCTTTTTATTGATATCATCATACTATTAAATGCTAGTCCTATTTCTTTATCATCAGTATTTCCATCCAAATGACTTTTTCTTAATAGGCTGAGAAAACAGTTTTCCAGTATCATTAATTTCTAGGAGACATCGTTTAAACAACAATAAAAAGAAAGGCAATAAGAATATATTTTATGTAAATAAAATGATGACTTTCAGATCTCGTCTCCGTTCAAAAGGTATAACCGGTAAAAATCATGGTCTTTTTTCCCCATTTCATATTGTGGTTTGATCATATATATATATATATATATATATATACCATGATAAACGAAAAACGGTCCAGCAGGACAAATAACAATTAAAATAAGCAGTGACACATAAACAGAAACACAACAAAGACTCACTTTTCAATATTTCGACCGTAATGGCGGTCGTCCTCAGGAGAAGAAGTGAATTGACGGAGGGACGACAGTCAACTGAAGAACTCACTGGGTGAGGGCTAAAGCAGTGCTGCCGCAAAGGAGACAAATAAAAAAGGAACTAGGAAGTCGAGAGCAAAAATAAAAAAAAAAATTTTTTTGAAAGGTAGAAAAATGTTAAGAAAAGAAAAAATAAAGAAAATATATAGAACAATTAAAAATAAAAAAAACAATTAAAAAAAATAAAATAAATAAAAAAAAAATTAAAAAATAAATAAATAAAAAACTAACGATTTAAATTCAAGCCAGGTTTCGAGCGTGCCCCCAGGAGCCAAATGTGGGCTTCCTCAGAAGCTTTTAAAGTAACTTGTCTGTTATCACTGGGGACTTGTTTAAGAACTTGGACTGTGAAACAATCATTGAAACTGAGATGGTGGGAATTAGCGTGAGTGGCGACAGGGAGACTGCTGCGTTTACCAACCGAAAGCCTGTGATTATTCATCCGAAGGTTCAGCATCGTAGATGCTAAACCAACGTAAAAAGCATCACAAAATAAATGCACCCAATGTGATGCTTTTTACGTTGGTTTAGCATCTACGATGCTGAACCTTCGGATGAATAATCACAGGCTTTCGGTTGGTAAACGCAGCAGTCTCCCTGTCGCCGCTCACGCTAATTCCCACCATCTCAGTTTCAATGATTGTTTCACAGTCCAAGTTCTTAAACAAGTCCCCAGTGATAACAGACAAGTTACTTTAAAAGCTTCTGAGGAAGCCCACATTTGGCTCCTGGGGGCACGCTCGAAACCTGGTTTGAATTTAAATCGTTAGTTTTTTATTTATTTATTTATTTATTTTTTAATTTTTTTTTATTTTTTTTATTTTTTTTTCATTGTTTTTTTATTTTTAATTGTTCTATATATTTTCTTTATTTTTTCTTTTCTTAACATTTTTCTACCTTTCAAAAACATTTTTTTTTTTTATTTTTGCTCTCGACTTCCTAGTTCCTTTTTTATTTGTCTCCTTTGCGGCAGCACTGCTTTAGCCCTCACCCAGTGAGTTCTTCAGTTGACTGTCGTCCCTCCGTCAATTCACTTCTTCTCCTGAGGACGACCGCCATTACGGTCGAAATATTGAAAAATGAGTCTTTGTTGTGTTTCTGTTTATGTGTCACTGATATTTTAATTGTTATATATGTATATATATTCGTAAATTTTGGTGGCAGTCCTTCTTTGACACACACATTATTGAAAATGACATCAAATTTAGCTGATACCTGTTTCTTAACAAGTTTCTCAATTTTTCTAAATAACACTCTCGTTATTTAGAATAATTGAGAAACTTGTTAAGAAACAGGTATCAGCTAAATTTGGTGTCATTTTCAATAATATATATATATATATATAATTAAATGAAACGGTCCAACGGATTTTTAATTAAAAACTAATTAAAAAAGGTAGCACACAGATAGACACAGGAATAACTCAGTTCTATATGACCATCGTCGTCATCAGGAGGCGAAGAGTCCCGCAGGAAGGCAGAGCGGTGACAACGATGGTCGAAATATAGAAGTGAGTTATTCCTGTGTCTGTCTGTGTGCTATCTTTTTAAATTGGTTTATATATATATATATATATATATATATATATATATATATAATATGCTTTTAAAAACTGGATGTCTGTTTCCACTTGATTCAATTTCGTCTTATATTTTTCCAAATTACGAAATTTTTTCTTCAACTCAGAACTCAACTTAAAAATTAAATCACCATAATTTTTTATTTTATTATTGAACATGTTTCGGTGTACGTTCACCATCTTCAGCAAAAACACAATTTAATTACAATTACACTTAACAAATGAATCTAATACTTAAAATTACATTGCAAAAACAATAAGTGAACAAGGTAACTGAAGGTTACACAGCCAGGTTAGGGGTTGTCAGTGTTGGCATAACTAACCCTAGGTTTCCAAACAAGCGCAACTGGTTGGCAAAATTATATATATAGTTTGCCAGTTGCCAACTTTTAAACCAGTTGGCAACTGGTTTACATATATATATATATATATATTATATGCTTTAATTCGAGAGTAGATATTGAATATGTCGAGCCAATCCCTTTCCTACCCTCTGTGAACCTAATGTAGGGACTGTGAGCCCTCTCCAGGAAGGACGGCGGAGGCGGCCAAGCGTACGAGGGAGACGAAGAGGAAAGATGGTTCCATACACCCACAACAATAGCATCTACAGAAAACACCAACAACCAGTATCTTATGAAATCCACTAAGCCCATAGGAAACACCAAATTCGACGAGGTACACTTCCAAGCAAGGACGCCAAGACCTTCATCCAACTCTATTGGAAAATTAAGTAGGGACTGTGAGCCCTCCCCTGGAGTGAAGGCTGAGGCGGCCAAGCAGACGGAGTGTGCGAAGGAGAAAGGTGTCTAACGAAAAAACACCCACAACCAATAAGAAATGTCCAAAAAGATACGCAACAGGGATTGGCTCGACATATTCAATATATATACATATATATATATTTATTCGAGTGAAAATTCTATGAGGAACCACTAGAATAGCAGGAGAAATTATATTTATAATCCCAAATGTGTTTTAACAAGAAATACAAACATTAGCACGCCGTTATTTTACAAGGTTATCTGTCTTTAAAAAGACACTTAAGTCCTAAGTTAAATGCTTTCAAGTTTCCAACTGTATTGCTTCTGCAAGGAGAAGCATTTGTTCGCTTCAAGTTCCACACCCTATTAGACTATGGTTCACATAATTCCCCATAATTCTCAAGCCTTCTTACAAACACACGGAAAAACCAATTAAATTTTATATGCTTCAAAAGACTCCTATTCCCATATTACAAGCTTCTCTTACATCAACATTTTCTACTTCCAAAAAAGCTCATTTCCAAAAATTTAATTAAAATCATTATATTAACAAATATATATTCTAATACTATAGAAGATACAAACCAATCATTAAGGAAATTCACTTTAATGTCTTAATTATTTACAACCCGCAGTTTGCTTTAATGTTTTCTTAATTACTGGACCAAATGAAATGTATTTAATTTTTTTATAAATATTCCCAAATTAATAATTAAAATTAATCTTATTTTATTTCAGTAGTTGATTAATGTTTCAAAACATCACTCTCTGTTGACTATTTTAACTTTACATAAATAATATTCATTAATATATTAAAATCATACAAATATAATATTTCTAAACCCCAATCTTCATTCGTTGAAATAATTATCCAATAATAATAATTTGTAAGAAGATGCAATCACTTCGGCCTTTTCGGTCTGATGAGTTCGTTTAATGATCTCATTTCAAATTCTGTGCAGCTATGTCTATAGTGTTAATATTTTGCAAATTCATTTCATATGACATTATTTTTAAACATGAAACAGTTTGTTAAGACAACAGATGATTATAAGAAAAGAGAACGGAGAACAACAACACAATCTACTTAAATATTTTGAACTCGTCATCATCAGGACGATACAATGAAAGAGCTCTTCATCTTCTTCTCCCGATGATGACGAGGTTGAAATACTGAAGTGAGTTGTGGTGTTGATTTCTTCATCCTCTTTTCTTGCAATCGTTTTGATTATTTTTGAAGATAGTGCTGACCATGTTTAAGGAAATGATTATGTTTAAGAAGGTGACCATGTCTAAACATGGTGATGTCCAAAGATTAGAAGGAACATGAAGATCAAACAACTGCTGATCATGTCTACATCTGTATTAAGGGTTCCACCGTGTGTTATTTCAGTTTTTATATTATCTGTTGAACAACTATTTTGGTATTGTACATCGGTAAACCTGACTTTCTTAACAAAAATTATGGAGAGTATTCCTCTATTTGAAGTTTAAAAGATAAGAAACACTTATGGTTATAAATGAAAAATAAGAGATTTTCTATGTCACACATAAGAAAATAGGACCTTTGACAGGGTTCAAACTTCTGAACTTCAATACTAACGAACAAGAGGCTAGCCACTAAATCTCACCTGACCCTACTTAAATATGTAGAACACACAATCTAAACACAAAGGTGAAACACTGCTTTCGAGTTATTATTCATTTCTAACTTCAGCGTATTTTCTAAATTTAATTAACTAGTGTAGTAAATGTTTTAATCAAATGGAAACTGTGATTTCATCATGGTTTGATTGAAACAAATTTAAAAATAAAAATAATATCCACTTTTACATTTATTATTATATTTTGAAAACATAACGACATCCACTTTTACCGATTACATTGTTGCTACATTTAGAAACGCTAAAGATATCCACTTTTACCAATCACATTGTTGTTTCATTAGGGAAAGATTATAACATGCACTTTTACTTGATCGCCTCTGAACTTATAGGACCGGGGTTCGATCCCCACCTGGTCCTCGATTTATTCACGCGGGAGGTGAATAAATCTGAGCATGTCGTCCCTCGGAGAAGGACGTTAAACCGTCGGTCCCGAGCCTGTACGATGTCAGGTACTCGTTAAAGATCCCTTCTCTAAATACACTTGAGTTAGGCAAAATTTAGGACTCCCACTGTATAATCAATCTTCATTGTGTGGTATCACAAAGAGCCAATGCTCGGCCTACGTGTGTTCACTTTTACAGATCACATTGTTGTTAAATTTAGAAACCGTAAAGACATCCACTTTTACCAGTCAGATTGTTCTTACATTAAGGAATGATAATAACATCTACTTTTACCATCACATCGTTCTTACATTAAGGAATGATAATAACATCCACTTTACCGATCACATTCTTCTTACATTAAGGAATGATAATAACATCCACTTTTACCAATCACATTGTTGTTACATTAAAGAATGATAATAACATCCACTTTCTTCGATCACATTTTAAAATGATTACATTTACTTACGCTGATCGCACTGTCCTTAAACATTCAGGACATCAGTTAAGGAAGACAGATATTTGCAGACCAAATGGAGTTTTGTACTTTCCATTACTTAGAAATTTATATTTAACACCTGAAAAGAATCAAAGTAGTTTTATAGAGTAATTGGCATCGTGTTTACTTCTGGTGTAGAAGACTAAAGGTTGACATTTTGTCTATAACCTTTGCATTTTTCATGTGAGAAGTTGAAAATGTTTTGCATGTACTCGATCCCTTGGCTTAGATCAGTTTTTTGCCTAGTCTATATTATGCTAAGTACTCACTAAAGGTCCCTACTCTGAGTTTCCCAAGTCTTAAATGTAATAACCATGTGATCGGTAAAAGTGGATGTAGTAATCATTCTTAAATGTAAGAACATTGTTATCAGTAACAATGAATATCATAATCATTCATAAATGTATAATAACCATGTGATTGGTAAAAATGGATGTCGTAATCAGTCCTAAATGTAATAACCATGTGATTGTTAAAAATGGATGTCGTAATCATTCTTAAATGTAATAAAAATGTGATCGTGAATGCGGATGTCGTAATCATTTCTAAATTTAATAACAATGTTATCGGTAAAAGTGGACGTCGTTATCATTCTTAAATGTAAGAACATTGTTATCGGTAACAGTGGATATCGTAATCATTCATAAATGTATAATAACCTTATGATTGGTAAAAGTGGATATCGTAATCATTCCTAAATGTAATAACAATAAGATCGTAAAATTTATTGTTATGTCGTAATCATTTCTAAATGTAATAACAATGTTATCGGTAAAAGTGGCTATCGTAATCATTCTTAAATGTAATAACAATGAGATCGTAAATGCGGATGTCGTAACCATTCTTAAATGTAAGAACATTGTTATCGGTAACAGTGGGTATCGTAATCATTCTTAAATGTAATAACAATGAGATCGTAAATGCAGATGTCATAATCATTTCTAAATGTAATAACAATGTTATCGGTAAAAGTGGATGTTGTAATCAGTCCTAAATGTAATAACCATGTGATCGGTAAAAATGGACGTAGTAATCATTCTTAAATATAATAACAATGTGATTAATAAAGCTGATCTTATTATGATTTGTAAACTTCAGTGAAGTAAAATTGATGAATGTTAATGTAAATCAAAGAAACTCTCGCAAAAATAATATGGCTCACCCACATCTAAAACAGGAAAGCACTAAAGATAGCAAACTTATAGTCAGTCATGTACAGTCGTAGAAATGGCTTGTCTTAAAAATAGACAGGCTGTTTAGAGTTGGAAAGTGGTGTTTAGTGTTCTTTCAGATGAAGATTTGTGCCACAATTTCAAACTGACCCAGGTAAAATAAAGAAACATAAAAAAAAAAATGATCCGAGAGTATGAAAGAAGTGGTTTCGAGTGGAAAAGAATCGTTAAAAATATCACGTTCTTAGGAAAAATTGTCTGAAGAAAAGAAGTGAAGGGGACAAGGAGGTATTGATCGTAGGAGAGTGACGAAGCTGAAACAAAGGAGCCGCGAGCGGAGGGACATAGTGCTTACAGCATGAACCCTAATACTTACAACCCTTAATGAAGCAATCTTTACATTTAATTTAAAGAAATTATACTTCCTGTTAAATAGGAAATTATTTTGAGTAAAGCACAATTCACAATCTGCAAATACTCATAGAGAACGATAAAAAATAAAATTTTGCTATATAACCAAATACAATAAAAATGTTTTAGTAAAAATTCATTTAAAGAAAATAGTCGAATTTTATTTGATACTTGTAAATAAGAAAAAAAACTATACCGTTTAATACAATGAAAAATTCATTGCGATAATCTAAACACACAAATTTGTTGATTGTGTTTATTTTACTTCTGTATTTACTTCGATTATATATTATATTATAATTTATTTTTAGTTTATAGTATTGGTGCATATAATAAAGTAGAGATTCAACAAATTACTTCTTTTTCATTAAGACTGATATCTCATATTAGTTCTTTATTTTAAAAGGAAATTGCAGCACCGTGAATACATCTTTTAGCTTATAAACTCCGATGGGGTGGCTGCACTCTTCTCAAGAACCTGCTATCTAGAAGTAATTCATTAAAATAACAATTTTTGAACAGTTTTTCAAACTTTCCTGCATCTAGAATGACTACATATTTGTTAAAATCCATCCCCGATATACAAATGACAGTCATAACGAATATTCGATCTACGAAATATTATTAATGACTGAAACCACACGACTACAAGATAACATCTAACCCCACTTAGATGAAAGATAGAAAAGATTTTTTTGTAAATTATAAAATTAAAAAGTACAAACGAATAATTCACAAAGATTGTTTTAAATTAATAAAGGAAGATGACGTCTTTCCTTGGATAATAATACTGTTGATTTGATTAGTCATGTGCTTTGATTTTTGGCCGTATCATGAAAATAATGCTGTGCAAAGTTTTTTAACGTGAAACACCTTCGCCGTACCATACGTCATTGCATTCTCAGTACAGGGAAGGTTGTTACCAATTATGGTTACCGTGACATGGTGTAGGCGGACCTCAGCAAAGCTAGCTTCTATGACCAATATCACAAACAGATGATCATCTCCCACTAAGCCTTCAGTTTAAAGACTCCCATCGTATCCATAAGAATTTGGATCTGAAGGGAAGGATCCATCCGCTGAAGGGAAGTGCCCAACCCAGGATCAGACCTCACCGAAGTGTTTACCAGTTTTCAAGTCCACCTGCGAAACGATGACTTTACGGAATGGTAAGGACGAAGGTCTTTCTGCCTCTTCTTGCTCTACAGGCAAAAGATACTGCTTCTCAGATAGCGGATCCTTAGAGAGTCTAAACTTCCTGGACGTGGAATCACATCCACCACAAGTCCAACACCAACGTTGAGGGCTACAAATACCAGAAGGAATCCTGCATGTGCATCCCCGTGGTATTAATAACATTTTAAGAGACTAACATCACAATAATAGAAACTACAGATTATAATCTTAACCACTTCCTACAAAAGAGTTTTGAAAAACACGGAGGTTTACTGGAAATCCCAATAGAAGGCCTGTCCGCAGACACCAGTTTGTTGAAATATTCCATCCTAAGAAATGGGATTAAACCATTCACTAAGACTGGTGCTGACCACTTCCACACCAGGTAGTTGTCTGCGTGTCACCTTGTGGTTAGGTATTCTAGACTGACTCTCATCCTCTTAAATTGTAATGTGCGCTCCACCATCTTTCATCCACCGCAGACAATAAAGAGGCAAGGTTAAGAGATGACTGATGTTTTAGTTGGTAGTTTAGCTTCAGCTGGGAGCCTAACAGAAAAAATAGAAAACTGTGTAAATTGCATTTCATAACCTACTCCTTTTGTTTTGAACAAAGAAAAAAAAACAGAACAGCTGAGAAGTGGTATCTTATGTTTAGAGTAAAAACTGTTGTTTTCAAAAAGCAGGAACTTAAAGGAACTTATATTAAAAAAATTACTAGGTAAATAAAGCTTTGAATATTTCATAATATGTGGCATCCATATCACTTCGATGGATTTTTGAGGTTTTTGAACCAGTTTTCGAAATTGTCTAATGAAACCAACAGCAAGACGGTATCACCTTTTTTTAAATTGAATTTAAAATAACCTGATGGTATAAGCAATAATAATGGATTTAATTATGGTATTAGTAAGAATATTTCTTGGATTGAACTTTCACAACAATTTCACTAACTTATTAATAATTAAAAACATATATATATATATATATATATATTGGTATAAATAGGCAGCAGAACAACTTCTTATTGGTATAAATCCTAGGAACAACTTCGCCCGTCGATGACATCTGTGATGTCGAAAGCTTGCGCACTCAATACGTTTACTTTTCTTATATTTATTATTATTATTCTTTTCGTTATAACTAACTAACTATAAACTTTTCTTTCCTTTTTCTAACTAACTATACCTTCCCTTTTAATTCTTACTCTCTTTCAACTCGTTATTTAATATATCTTTTCTAGTTTACTATTAATCTTAATTATTATTATTATTAATTATTATGAACATTATTATTATTATTATTAATTTTCTTAATCTATTTATTCTCTATTAGTCCAGTTATACCGTTGACCTTTAACCTTCTCTTTATATTAACCTGTACTATCCTTTTAATCTATTTTTAGCAATGACTAAGCATGAGTCATCGATTTTAATCTATTTATAGCAATGACTAAGCATGAGTCATCGAGTTTAACTTAACATGTCACTTGGCCTTTCTTGAATTTCTTGGACTTTCAACTCTTTTATTCTAACCGCTTGTTTCTTGTTCATTATTGACCTTTAACCTTCTCTTTACATTAACCTGTACTATCCTTTTAATCTATTTATATCAATGACTAAGCATGAGTCATCGATTTTAATTTAACATGTCACTTGGCCAACTCCTTTTCCAGTTGAACCCTGTTAGCAGGAGGTTAGTTCGTAGGATCGAATCTCTCAGTCTTAAGATCGTGAATGCCGAGACTGCGGTTAATTTTAATGATATATATATATATATATATATACTTTTTCGATGAAAATACGATCCAAAATGAACAAATACAGTTCAATGTATATAAAAAAACATAGAGAAATTGAAAACACAAAATTACAGTCTCTAATTTTCGGTTGAACCGTCTTTACGAGAGATAAGAGAGGGAAACCAAGCGCACTGGTACAGAAACGGTTGGAGACCAACAATGTTGCCACATACGCGCCCGGTCACAGAGAATAAGGTAGACAATAATCAATTTTGATTAAAATAAGAATATGAAAAATAATAGCAAACACAAAAACAAATAAAATAATAAAAAATAAAAACTGAGGGATGAGCATTTAGAACATTAGAATATTTTGAACATGAGGGATATATTTTTCATTTATTTAATTTCTTTTAAGTTTTATTCTCTATTTTTTATTAAAGATTAGTCCATAATTTTTAATTTTTATTTATTTATGTATTATTTCTTCTGTTCATCCCTCAGTTTTTATTTTTTATTATTTTATTTGTT
This sequence comes from Hermatobates lingyangjiaoensis, assembly GCA_026182355.1. Classification (NCBI taxonomy): domain Eukaryota; kingdom Metazoa; phylum Arthropoda; class Insecta; order Hemiptera; family Hermatobatidae; genus Hermatobates; species Hermatobates lingyangjiaoensis. The sequence continues at coordinate 5,275,012 of JAPFBL010000430.1, forward strand.
TTTGTGTTTACTATTATTTTTTATATTCCTATTTTAATCAAAATTGATTCTTGTCTACCTTATTCTCTGTGACCGGGCGCGTATGTGGCAACATTGTTGGTCTCCAACAGTCTCTGTACCAGTGCGCTTGGTTTCCCTCTCTTATCTTTCCTGAAGACGGTTCAACCGAAAATTAGAGACTGTAAGTTTGTGTTTTCAATTTCTCTATGTTGCTTTATGTACATTGAACTATATATATATATATATTAAAACAATAATGTTCGGCTAAGCAGCTAGGATAGTCTACTGGTGGCGTGATGGACACTAATAAGAACGTTGAAGCTTAAATCTAGGAAATGACCCTGTATTTTTCAAGCGGGAGATAGAAAAGCCTCTGCACGCTATATGCCGGTGAATGTAATCGCTGGTCCGGAGCCTTTGCCACATCAAGCTCTCATTAAAGATCGCTCCTTTATTAAATTTGAAAAATACAACACTCCTCCCAGGCGGATATAACATTGTTCACTTCCAATCCATTCACACACACACACAATCATTTTAGTCTATATAATATATCAAAGAAATTTTTATTTCTTCAAAGTTCATTCAGTAATGATTCTTCAAAAATATTAAATCTACAGTCACATAAAATACTTATCACTGACTTTTTTTTTTTTACTTTAAGACCTCAAAAGGACAAATAATCGATTTACTTCTGGCTCAATTCTGATTTATTCAGCTTTCCATCTGGTTTTACTGTTAAATTTTTCATCATTTTTAATTTCCATAAATATTTATCTTAGGAGATCTCCTCTTTGAAATATAAATCACCAGTGAATAAAATATATTTTATAAATTGAAATATATATTTGGATAAGATATATTTTATAAATTCTTCTTAATAACAATTCATATTTGTCACAAAAATAATTCAAAAATTAATTCCAATATTCTTTGAAAAATATAAAAAAGGTGTAAAATTTTTATTATATTTTCTATTGTTATTTATTATATAATTATTGACGACACATTTCACTTTCAAATGTTAGATTACTGTTACTTTTGCATAAGATCCGAAGAATTCGCAATAAACTCACGAAGTAAATAATTTATTAAATCATTAAACAAAAGGTTGTTATTGAAAAATTTAAAAATACGTATCAAATGAACCTTTATTTTAATAAAATAAATCTTAGATTTATAATTTATTTTAAAACATAATGAATTATATTTCTATTTTTTTTTACTTTTACTTTCTAATTTCAATAAGTCCATGGAAAGTGATTTTCAAAGGTCTCTACGACTGATTCATAATAATGGTCACTAAAATGGAGTGACTTGTTTTCTCTCACGGGTGGAACTCAAAGTAAGCAAAACGTATAATGAGACATAAACATGCTTTATTAAGCGTCTTTCGAATTTACTTAAATGAATTCTCTATCCTTCAGAGATTGGATAAAGGAGTTCTCCAAATGATTTATTTTCTATGTTTATTATATTTCTATATAATAAGCTGTAATGTTTACCATTATTTTAACATGATTCTGGCCATACATGTATGGAAAATACAGTAACAAACTGAGTCTTTTTGTAGAATATAAACAGCTGAGACTAACAAATAATAATGTAATTAATTAACAAAATGAAATAAACACAAACACTGGATTACTATGCAGGGGAGTTTACCTTAGGTTTCAGTCATTCCATGAATAGAGAGGTTTGGAGTTCAACTGATCTTTCCTTATAAGAAATATTTATTTTTTTGAACAAACCTATATTATTTTTGGAATTCTAAATTCAAAGAAATATTGATGGATAAATCAATGCACAGAAAGATTAAAAAAGCCGGCTAAAAAGTGACAAGGCTATTAATATAATAATATTAATATTAAAAATATAATATTACAGTAATTACATTATTTAGTAATTTTTATTGAATTTTTTTTTATTTACACTCTGAAGGATATTTGTATATTGAATAAGAATTATTTTTTTTAAAAAATCAGGATTAATTAATTATTTTGATTTTTCTTTTTCCAAAAAAATAAAGATTTATTTAGAATTGTTCTTTATTCTGATAAAAAAAAAATAATTTTTAAATAGAGGTTATATGCTTTTCAATTTATTATGCTAATTATTATTATTAATTTTTGATTTAAAATAAGCTTTTTTGGTGTATTAGTGCAATAATTTTGCAATTTATTTATGGAAATATTTTTATTTTTGTATTTCTTTTAATTATAATTTTACTTTGAGTGGCTTTTTTTACTTTATTGGAACGTAAGGTTTTAAGATATATTAAACTCATCCTTCTTGGATTCACAATTATCTGCAGACTAAATTATGTTGTTAAACGAAACAGTCATAACCCTGCTGTTTAACTCACAGTACGGTTCAACTTTCCTTATTAAAACTATCAAATCACTTAAGGTGTGCAGAGCTAACATAAAACCTACGATTTCCTAAAGCCAACTGTAAACATATCTCGACTGCACCACAAAAAAAAAGCGTTACATATCACTAACATTTATTATTTAAAATTATTTTAATTTATTCTCCTATTTTAGGATTCAAAAAACAGAAGCTGGAAAAAAGTAGTTCTGTTTTAGAATTGAAAAAAAAAAAGAAATGGGAGTACACTGTGCCAAAAGTGAAAAACATGTCAACAACTCTAGGACGGATAGTAAAAAAAATACACTAAAACTTCATTTATTAAACTATCAAGCAAACAAAGTTTGAAGTTATAATTAATCACTCTTTTTCATTCCTTTTTTAATGAATAGTTATGGCAAGCAGTACTTGCTTTTTTTAAGCGTTGGAATAAAGTTGGATATTCAGTCATTTGCCAAAGTTGAATTTAATATGACTTTAAGTATGCCGTAACTGTAAATGTACAAAGGAGTAATGTGATAACTCGTGTTAATATATTACTGATGAAATCAGATCTATTTGAAACATATTGCTTGAATACCTAGACAAATGATTAAAATGGTAATATAATTCTATATTATATATATACTATATTATATTATATATTTATTATATTATATTTAACATATCTTGTATAATTTGAAATGTAACAATAAATCTTGTGATTATTTATATTAGAGAACCATTAACTGTATAATTAGTGGATTTTAATACAATAATATAATATTGAACACTTAATGTATAAAACTCCCAGTAACTATTAAGAATATTTAATAAAAATGATATATGTATTATTTGAACCAAAATGTAGTATATACATATAAACTAGAATTATTAAAAGAACACACAGAAATGAAATCACTGAAACTCATTTCAGTGAGTTCATTTCCGTGTGTTCTTTTGACAATTTTTTGGGTAATCCGTCTTCAGGAGAAAAGAGAAAGGGAGACCAAGCACGTTGTAGACGTAACAGCAATCATGACTTGCCGTTGCTTCTACAACGTTCTTAGTCTCCCTTTCTCTTTTTTCCTGAAGACGGATTATTCGAAAATTTGAGTCTGTAAGTGTGTTTCCTTACACTGTGTGTTACTTTTCTTGAATATGAACTCGTATTGTGTCCAGTTTGGATCGTATTTACAGTTTATTATAGATGAAAATGTATATAATAAGTATACTTTGGGATGAAACCTATCTATTTAAACAATATTCCTCAAATATCTTGCTATAATTTAAATGTAATATCTTGTATGTTTCTCATATTACCTTACTATAATTAGTACTTTATCATAGAGTCTAATTTGAACACTTCTTATTGTAACTATATAATATCAAATATGTTAATATGGATTTAAATTTATTATTAACTAGTATTAAAACAAAATGAATCCTGACTGTTTCGACGTTCTACATACACCATTATCAAGACAAGTCATGAGCAACACTACTAACTTAATTCACATTAACAGTAACATTAACGAATAACCATTATTAAAACGAATTAAAACAGTCTAAAATTTACTTAAACAATAAAATTTTACTTAATTTTATTTACTTTATTTAATTTTACTTTAATTTTATAATTTATTTACTTAAAAAATAAACATAACTTTGTATCAACAGGTTTGTTATCATCAGGTTTTTCTTAAACCACTTCTAATTACACTACATCCAAACTTGCACAACATTAATTACACTATCTAGTTCTTACACATCTATTTAACGTATGTAACTTTAAAATTCTAGAAAAACAAGTGATCATTAAGGTTTGGCTTCTTCCTTTTATACTTAACGATTCAATAATATATACTTTCCTATGGTCATTTTTCTTGATATAATATTTCAAGATTGACTTCTAGTGTTTTCCTATTTAGCTTTATTTTATGGATACTCATTGTATGTTTTTTCGGTGCTCCGGCTGCGAGGTGCAGTGTAAGTCTACGTGAAAGTTTTGTAGTCTTAAAACCAATATAAGGTAGCTTGATTTAAGGAGCTCACAGTCTCTTATGATGCAGTTCTACCTGTACACTACAACTTATATACATAAGTTTACGAGGATTCGGTCAGTTCTTCAGGTTCAAATTGAACACTCAATTCCAAATTTATATTTTTATTTTAAACCTTCTTCATAGGTCGATGTATAACATTTTGAAACAAAAAAACTTAAATATTATATTAGAATTTTTTTTTAAAATTAAAACACTGCGAATATCAGCAAAAACTGTCTAGTTTAAATAACCACGCGACACTGTGCCAATATGTCAAACCGTTAGGCAAGATATCCTTAAAAATCACAATTCAATAAGTAAAAAATTTAACAAAGATGTAGTGTGGGGTGAACGAGGGAGAAATCAAAGTCCAACAGGACACATCTCCTACAGGGCAGGACGCATCTGCGTTGAAGGGACTGCACTACTGAATATTGTAATTCGTTATATATTTACAAAAAAAAACTAAACGAATCATTACATATTTAAGTCAAAATTCACAAATTTACTCTAAAGGTTAGATCCGAAAGTTTTTCCCAAATACCTAGTTTTACACAACAGGTGGACATATTTAAATACAAAATACGTAATAAGGATTAAATTTGTGATTGTTGAAAAATTAACTAGCCAGTAAATTATAGAAATATCGTGAAAGGTTGCAAGGCATATCGATTTAGAAACAGAGTGTCCCAAGTCCGTTTGTTTTAATGGAGGTTCCTAATAGAATCAATAGGAAAGTTAGTTTGAGCGGACAGTAGGAGCGAAGACTCTGGTTGGACAGTCATTAACAACAACTTCAACTAGATTTCAAACATAGAACTAAGAAGATTTAGGCTAACTTGCATTCGAAATCAAATTCCTTGTATTTGCAAATTCACTCCCTTATTCAAACCACCCTCTTATGCTAATATACCCATTCGAAAAGGGGTGGAGTCGAATTCACGAGATAGTCCTATCTTGCATATATATATATATATATGTGAGTATAGACTTGTATCTCAATCAGATAAGGAAGAGACACAGTTACTCTGATACCGATCTCTAATTAGACCAACTTGCTTCCTTGCTTTGATTAGTTCTATCGAACTTCATTTAATTGACTTCTCTGTTTATTTCGTAACAACTAATAATATGCTTCAAAGCGAACTCTGCTACAATCCAACTGCTCCGTCATATTACATTCATTTTTTAACAATCTATTATAACTTTTATTTCCATATATATGGAGTTCAAAATCAAAGAAGAGTAACATACAGAGTATGGAAACACACTTATAAACTCAAATATCCGGGGAATCCGTCTTCAATGACGTTACTTGCCGTTAGGGTACTCGCTGTTGCGTCTACAGAGTTCTTGGTATCTCTTCCTCTTTTCTCCTGAAGACGGATTGCTCGAAAATTTGAGTTTGAAACAGTTTTCATACTCTGTGTGTTACTCTTCTTCGATTTTAAACTCTTATTGTGTCCAGTATCGGACACAATAAGCCTTTCCAATTCTATAGTATATATATATATACAAACTAAATTCAAGAAAAAACATACATAAAGCTTACTTCTACATCCAAATTGTCTCATCATCAGGTAGAAAGATGTGAGTCGCTCCTCAAAAAAGTGACATCTCACCTGCATACAGAGGGACCCACATCTTTCCAACTAATGCAGTAGGAGATGAGTTTTTGTTATTTATTTCGTGTGTTAAATACATGCATATTGTTAATACCACTGAGGTTAGTATGATTTATATTAGAAATAGGTAAAACCGTCATACCCCGTAAGATGATCCTGGAGTTGGAGCGCTTTCGGACGTTTCCATCTTCGATCGAAACAAAAATACTCAGAGTAGCTTTGTTTTTGTTGCGATCGAAGATGGACAACGTCCGAAGGCGCTCCAACTCCAGGATCATCTTACGAGGTATGACGGTTTTACCTATTTCTAATATAAATTATTTCTTGTGTGTTATAGCTGTAAATTTAGTTCATCAACTAAATGAAATCATTTACACCAATAAAATAAAAATCAGTAAAGCAGATAGGTAATTCATGGGAAGTTTTTGGAAATCTCTTGAAGGACATAAAAAGAGTCCAAAACGTTTTGGGCAGTTCAAGGTAAAACATGCTTCGGTTTATGCGAAAGGGCGCAGGCATAGTCCTGATAGGATTCTTGTCTCGACACCGCGAACTGAAAGGCCACTTGAAGATATGATACTACTAATAATAATAAGATAATGATACTAATGTACAGAAAAGAGGAGGAATGACCCATATATATGCTAAGGGGCAGTGAAGCAACTTTCATTCATAGGAATAAATATTTCGGAATATATAACACAACACTGGAAACTTTGCGCTACATACCCCGAACTGGAAAAAGTGTTGGCCGAGGATATGTTATTTATGGGTGTGTTATAGTTAAAAATATCCGGAGGTTACAATAGAGCCTTGATGATGCAGTAATTACTCAAACCCTAATAATAATATCATAATAATAAAAAAATTCATAATGTGATCTTGACGAGGACCGATTACTTGTTCAAAACATCACTTATTCAAAACTTGATATTTCCATCATCCTTTGCCGTACAGCCCAAAGGTTTGTGAGACACTCAATAACGTCAAGTTAGATATACATAATCTATAATGTTATGTACTTATGAGCCTTGATAAAGTAATGAATAGTACTAAAGAAAGCATGCTAAGAGTGACCGTAAATTTATGAAATCACGTTGAAAACTATATTTTTGAATGGATCATGCTTCCAATATATAAAATGACATTTTTCAGTGTACTATATGTAGACATATTTAAAAAAAAATAAAATAGTATTCCTATATTAAACAAAAATCTATCATCACTAAAAAAAAAAATTAAGAATTCTAGAACTTTTAATTTTTTTCCTTCAATTTTGATAAACTCTTAACATAAAAAAATACAAACTTAAGACTGAATATTCCTTGAAATGGTTTTAAAATTCAGCCTAAATATTATCAAAGTCTGTTCACTGCGACTGAAGTGGAAGGGGATTAAGAGAAGATATTTAAACATTTTTAAGTGGCTGCTTTGGCGATAAAAAAGCTTTTAGGCAGAAGGGACGACTCTCGAATACGAGTCCTCCCAGCCACACTTTCAAATACATTCTCTTCAGCCATTATTATACTTTCGCTCCGACAACTTCATCACCTTTAAAATATAACAAATATTAAATTATATATAACAACAGTTACATATTTTGTTTTAATTTTTGCTTTACTATAATTTAAGGAAAGTGAACATGGAAAGAAATCGATTTTGACTGATTTACAGGTTTTGAGAAGATTTTCTCCTGCTTTAGTAGATATGTTTCAACACTTTCTTAATCAATCTACATTCACTGCTGAACACATATTATTCATAACCCAGGATTAATCATGTTGTCAGAGAAGTACATCATGAAAACACGCTTTCTATATATACAAACGGTAGCAAAAGTGAAGTTGCCGTTGCAAGTGGATTTGTTATGTACAAGAGGGAGGAAACGGTCATCAAAGAGCACAAGTACCGCTTAAATACCCACTGCTCCAATAATCAAGCAGAACAGTTAGTCTTGGTTAAAGCCTTGGAATGGATTGAGAACATGACATCAGAAAAAAGCTCGGAAGGAAGACTGAATGAATAAATGAATATGTCTTTATTCATTCATTGTGTTACTTTGAAAGAACTATGCTGCAATTTTTCCTTTCTTTGACTGTAGGAAAGAACGTCTTTTTATGCGTTCTTGTTCCAATTGCTGCAGTGCTGCATCATAACAAATCTTTTTAGCATACCCTTTAGGAGCAGCGCTGTGTGACTTTCTTCTCTAACTGTGTCATCCTCTTTTGCCAGTCTGGTCGTAACCTCGTTGCCTTTTCTATTCTGAGGACCTATGCCCAAGGTATACAGACTGGGTAGCCGTACTGACAGCACTGGGTGCTCCCCACCAGGCTTTTCACCTTTGTTCATTAACAGTGTCGATAGTAGTAACTATAAACTACTAACTACGATAATCACTACAATATATACAGACAGTCGGATTAGTCTAGTTATAATTACAAACACCAACACGCAATGGCCATTAGCGGAAAAGATACGACGGTATTTATCTAATATGATTAAAAACGATAAGGTTGACCTCACGTCGGTCGGCTAGGCAACGAGGTTACGACCGAACTGGCAAAAGAGGATGACACACTTGGAGAGTCACACAGCGCTGCTCCTAGAGGGTATGCTAACAAGATTTGTTATGATACATCACTACAGAAATGGGAACAAGAATGGTCATCCTCATTAAAAGGATCGCATAAAAAGACGTTCTTTCCTACAGTCAAAAAAAGGAAAAATTACATCAATCTTTCAAAATAACACAAGCTCTTACAGGCCATGGTGACACCAAATCCTACCTCAATAAGTCCCATATTATAGGCAATGACAGGTGTCTTTATGATGGTATATCACCATAGATTTGGCACCATATACTGTTTGGCTGCTCAAGTCTAAACCATGAGTGACAAAGATTCATAGTATTCAGATTAAAACTGGATATAAGTGGTCTCCAGCCAATAATACCACAGTGCAAAACAATGAACTATTTCAATACTTTAAACAAATTCATAGACTTTATCGACTTAAAAAAACTTTTATAATGTGTACCTTTTACAAGTTAATGTAATGTAAAGTTAATGTTAAAAAACAAAGATTCATCACATGCAAGTAATATGCTTTATGCAGAATGATAAATAAATGAATTAAAAAACATATTAATGAAATTTACGAAAAAAAAACAGAAATATCCTTTGTATGGAAATGTACCTTATTGCTTTTGGGCAAAATATCAAGATGGGGAAGATATTTTATCATACTCTGTATCAAAGCCCTACATTTCCTGCTCCTCTAATGTTTACTCAAATTTTCCATATACTATTGTCTCTATGCAAAGAGTATACAATAAAAACATCACGTGCTTGGATTACTTGAAACTACATCGTAACAGTGACCCACACTTTCATTTATCTATTCTCCCAAAATAAATTTTTAGAGTTCAACAACAAAAGACAGAGGAGACTATTTTATAAATTCCAATAGTAATTAAAAATAAATTATAAATAAAAATATTGATATTTTAATATATTAATTAAAAATGATTACATAATCACTCCACCATATTTAAAATAAAATATGGTACACAAAATATAAAATGAAATAGAATAATTCTGTACAGTGTTTGCTGTTAATTTATAGTTTTTATCATCGTACTCAATTATCAACCCAAACATATTGTTTCATTATAATCGCAGATTTGTTCCATTATAATTCGTGATTTGATTGATCATATCTTTTCTAATTGTAAGAAGAATAAATTATTAGTACGTTTGTTTGACAATTTTTATTAATTATTTTATTTGATAAAACATAGCATTAATTATTGCTAATGTTACCTGTTATATTCTACTTTTTAAGTCATTAAAAAGAAACATACGTTCTAATTGTTCTTAACCAACAAGCCAATCACATTTTTTTTATAATTTTAAAAATGTTGTTCCAACATTAAAAACACTTAATTAATTAATGCGTAATTAAACTGGTTGTTTATTATTACTGACAGACGGTGTAATTATAGTAAAGTAGAGTAGACAGTTCAGTTCTTTTTTTTATCCTCCAAAGTTATTGTATAGCCTTTCAAATATTATAAGTTCTACAGACTTGTGTATTACTAATATTTGGTTGATTATATCCAGGTTTCTAAAATGCATTACACTGTTAGAGTTAACGACTTGTAGTTGGCTAAGACGACACCTCTTGCATTTCTGATCACTATTCCATTAGCTGAAGTGGTGATATTCTAGGAAAGTTAAGAATTTGGCAATTCACCACAAAGACGGTGCAACTTAAAGGGCTATAGTCCATAATCAGCAAGTTTTAGATATAAGTTTCTCAATAGTTCTTCGAGAGGTTTCTGGAAGTTTAATCCGATGACAAAACTACCAGTCCCCCCCCCCCCCCCAAAAAAAAAAAAAACATAATATATTTTAGGTTTAGTCTCTCGGAAAAAAGGTAGGTTGATGACTGATGGTGCAGTTTTGGGTGAACGACTAGAAACCTTCCAAGAAACTAATATCCCAAACTCTCAAATTATATACTAATTAGGTCCATAATACCTTTTTTTTTAAAAAAAAATAATAGATTCTTCATTTCAGATTTCACAAAGACATTCTTATCTTACGTTTAATATCTTTTGCTTTATAATTTTTGAAACCAGTTACTTTTAGATTTAGTGTTAACAGTTGTTTTGATAAGGGGTTGCGTTCATATGTACAGAATTGGAAATATTAACGAAATAATAAGGCAATATCAGGAATATTTACAACATCTAAATGTTTACTAAACAGTTGTTAACATATTTTATTACTTTGTTACGTCTAATATTTCAGAAATAAGTGAAGAGACAGTAGCTTTTAATGTCCAAGGAATACTACTTTAAAGTATAGTTCATAGTTTTGGGACTAAACGTATCTTTGCTTGTTTCCAACATCCTTACTCTCGGGCTTTTACTTTTACTGTTGTTCTAAGCGTGAATACGGCTCCTTTGTTATTTGGAACCAATTTTAGCTATGATAAAGCCTCATCACTGAGTTGATTCTGTATTATTTCTAAATTTAACTTAAATCATGCTAATTAGAGAAGAAATCTTTATGGATAACCTGACAGCCTTTAATACTCTCTTCCAGCACTATGTAGGACCCTCTCAGAGGCATCTATAGGCCGTGTTCATTTCCTAACTGTCCTACGGAGCTGATAAATGACTTTTCGTATTGATCGGGATTTAAATCAAGACTAGTTCTGGAAGTCATATGTACTAGATCAAACACCAATTTACAAAATGTACTAAAATTTTACAATACGAGTATAGTGTAGCCAAAACTAACTGTAATAAAGAATAATAGACTAGTAAATTTATTTCAGATACCCTTCTCTGTAACGAAACGGTCATATACTCTAAATAAGTTGTTTTGTTAAAAAAGACTCAAAACTTATATGTTTATAACGTTAAAAATAAACGAAAAACATCTAGAAAAGATTCTTATAATAAATGTTTGAGGTTTCTGGAAGAAGACTAGATATGAGTCTGAACATGTACTTCAGACCTCTAGACTAGTAGAGGGCTAGTAATTTAAAATCGATATGGTTTCCACATTCTCTTATATTGCCTCGTAACAACCGTTGCCTAATCTTTACAACCAGTTATTCCTAAACTCATTCAAAAATCTGCGAAACTCCTCTGAAGAACACTAAGTGTTCGAAAAACATTGTATTTTATAAAAAGATTTCTTTTTGGAGTTTTTTTACTATAACTATTTTTTTTTCAAAATATTGCTTGAATTTTCTATTTCATAATATTATTTAACTGTATTAATTAATATTTTGCATAACCTATTGTACTATATAGCTTTTCAAATAATCCTGTAAATACGGAAAGTAGAAAGTAATCCTGCTTTCCTTATAGTGTTTACTATATATTTAACTATAATAAAGTTAGGGTGTACAGTTCAGTTCTTTTTTTTATCCTCCAAAGTTATTGTATAGCCTTTCAAATATTATGAGTTCTGCAGACTTGTGTATTACTAATAATTGGTTGATTATACCCGGGTTTCAAAAATGCATTACACTGTTAGAGTAAACTGTTAGATCATTGTAGGGTAAAAATCTAATGAAATGGTCTCCACATAAAAAAATTTAATGATATAAACAACGCGTTTCGAACACGTAGTGTTCTTCCTCAGGCATTAACTAAAAAATACAATGACACCAGAGAGTTATCTATAGTACAAAGTAAATAAGTACAAAAATTAATATAAAATAATATAAAGCGGAAAGTACGAACCTAAGGATGAGTGCCTCTGAATAAGTCTGACTAGTAATGGAATGGACATGGGTGGGGGTATAGGGTACATCTGTTTCTTATTCGAAGGCAGGTACATTTCATTGTATTTTTTTTCTTTTTCGAAGGAGGAAATGTACCTGCCTTCGAATAAGAAACAGATGTACCCTATACCCACACCCATGTCCATTCCATTACCAGTCAGTCTTATTCAGAGGCACTCATCCTTAGGTTCGTACTTTCTGCCTTATTTTATTTTATATTAATTTTTGTACTTATTTACTTTGTACTATAGATAACTCTCTGGTGTCATTGCATTTTTTAGTTAATGCCTGAGGAAGAACACTACGTGTTCGAAACGCGTTGTTTATATCATTAACAATTTTTATATGTGGAGACCATTTCATTAGATTTTTACCCTACAATGAGTAAATACCATATAATAACTGATTGCACTACATTAGAATTAAACTGTTAGAGTTTATTTATTGTATTTTATCTATTATTCTATTGTATATACAGAATATGCATATATACATATACGCATAGAATAATTGAAGTTTACTTCAATTATTCTTCAATTATCAAAACCTATCCGGCCAGTGCACTAAATTAATTAAAGTCGTAATAATGAAAGGGTATATATTTGTTCCAGACTTTCCAAGCGATTAGCTAATAGGGTTGAACTGAATGTTTTCACAGTTCTTTTATTTATTTTTTTTTTTTACAAATATCTAGGTGTAATCGAATGTATAGACAAGGCAGGTCTGCGAACATGAAGGGCTTTCCCTCCGGAGATTTAGGTCGTGTTGTTTCGCACCCTGTGGGAGCTGATCGACAGAATACCCTAGTGAAACAACCCTTTGCTAGAAATCTATTTCCCTTAGCATTGTTTCTCTCAAAACAAATGGACTTTCAGGAAAACAAAACCTTTCCTCCATAAACAAAACTCTGTCCATTCATCCGTTTTGACTCTTTAAACCAAAAAAAAAAAAAAAAAAAATGTCTGTTTTATTTGAAGCTGTAATTTATTGAAGCATACTTAGTTAAATTCTTTACGAAATTAAGTAAATGGTTTATAAAGGAAACGGGGAATTAGTCTCAGCTAAAGAGCTTAATATAACTAACGCTGAGGGAATATTTAACAGAGTTAACAGCTTTTGATAAAACATCTGTTTTAATGATAGAAAGAAAAAGCAAGTTTATTTCCAGTCTGAGTTTAATATACCATAATAATTTGAAAAATGATTTCTCTTTAAATTTAATTTCCAAAAAAAAAAAAGAAAGAAAAATGAAACATGAAATAAAAGTCGTAAACATTTCCAAACACATTTGAAATAAACTTGACTTTATCCATTTTATGAGTCATGTAAACTTAAAATTTTGCATTACATTGAACAAAGTTGTTATGAATTGGTAAAACAACAAAGTTCACGAGAATCGTGAATATTAGTCTCTTTTTTGTGTTTTATAGTAGTAACTTTAATTAAAATTTCCATTATTAATATTAGTTTTATTTTATTTATCATCTGATTCTTTTACAATTTAAATCATCATTTTTTAAGTCTGTCCAGTCAGCTTTTAATTTTATTATTGTTTTAAATTGTATATCCGATTGATTCCACCACCTATTCATTTATGAAATTATTTGTGCTTTTATGCATATATATTTTGAGTTCCTCCATTACATTCAATCTTTTTCCTCTATGTCCTTGTTTTATTAAACGTATTGGATTTTCGATTAAATTTAATAAAAACAGGACATAAAAGATATTTATTAAATATAATATAGGAATCCAAATATATAAGCATAAAAACACAGGTAATTTAATACATTAACAAAATAATCATCAATCGGTTATACAATTTAAACAAATCATAAAATTAAAAAAAAAATACTGGACGGACTTGACAATGATAAAGTAAATTTTAAAAGAATAACATCAGGTACTAAAGAAATTGATAGTAGGAAATTTCGGTGTATATTGGTACTATTCGATTAAGAAGTATTTATTCCACAGGATGCACTTTATCCACTTGAAAATGCACACCAGAAGCCGATCGGGCGGCTGTAAGACGGATTAACCAGGTACGAGAGACTTTTAAAATAATATAAAAAGTAGAGTTGTTACATATGTGACTGGGAGTCACATTTACAGTTGTTAGTTATATGTGACCCCATAAGAAATTCCGGAAAAAAATTCTAACCAAATATATGGTTCAGTGTTTAATTAAATAATTTCTCTACTGGTATACTCCGATACATAAGAATGTTATTTGCACATAATCGAGGGCAAATATAACATTTTATTTGTTTAAACAGTTTAATGAACGTATAGAGAGAGCATAGGAACAGTTGCAATAAATTTGCCTGGATTTTAATGGGCTTAATAAAGAGACAGAAGGAGCAGTAAGGAGATTACGTGAAGCGGTCAATACCAACTAGAACTGTTGCAGGCAGAAGCATCTCAAGCATTCATGCTAGGTCAGTGTTCTTATCTGCTTGTATTATATATAGAGAGAATGCGCATATAATGAAAACATAGTATCATTAGCAGTTTAATTGGCTCGTTAAACTATGGTATAGCATTCTTGATTAAAACAGAGCCAATGTATATTTGAAAGGAGCATCAGAATTCATATCATAAATCCCTGCTGAGACAAAAATAAACATGTGACTAAAGATTATATTATGAAAATAACATCTCCAATTAGCAAGTGTTCTAACAGAAAAGCGTTTTCAACGCCCACATGAATATGCATTTCAATATAGAGGCGAAAGAAGAGCTTAGTTGTTGTGTCTTTCCTACTTAATTTGTGGCTAATGGATATAACGGTCATAATCTTATTATATCAGAATATAGAAGCTGGTCAGAAATATACCACCAAACAAAAAGTGATGCTTAGAAAAGTTGGAATAAGTAATTCCAAAGTAAGGCTGCTTTAGTTGAAGAAAGGTATAGCCTAGTCTGTGGGAATGTGAAAAACGGTTCAAAGGTAGTGTCCTAGAAGCAAGGCGGGTGTTTTAGTTGGTATTTAAAGTATGGCTGCCTTACCTTAAAGAAAGGGATAGCCTAGTCTGTGGGAATGTGAAAAACGGTTCAAAGGTAGTGTCCTAGAAGCCAAGGTGGTGTTTTAGTTGGTATTTAAAGTAAGGCTGCCTTACCTTAAAGAAAGGGATAGCCTAGTCTGAGAGAATGTGAAAAACGGTTCAAAGGTAGTGTCCTAGAAGCCAAGGGGGTGTTTTAGTTGGTATTTAAAGTACGGCTGCCTTACCTTAAAGAAAGGAATAGCCTAGTCTGCGGGAATGTGAAAAACGGTTCAAGGCTAGTGCCCTAGAAGTCAAGGGGGTGTTTTAGTTGGTATTTAAAGTAAGGCTGCCTTACCTTAAAGAAAGGGATAGCCTAGTCTGTGGGAATGTGAAAAACGGTTCAAGGCTGGTGTCCTAGAAGCCAAGGGGGTGTTTTAGTTGGTATTTAAAGTAAGGCTGCCTTACCTTAAAGAAAGAGATAGCCTAGTCTGAGAGAATGTGAAAAACGGTTCAAAGGTAGTGTCCTAGAAGCCAAGGGGGTGTTTTAGTTGGTATTTGGGGTTATCTGAAAGCCCAGAACTATGGGTAAAAATGCATTTCACCTCCTTACCCCAAAAAAAAAAAATTAGAATTTAGTACAGTACTACAATTTACCTCATTCAAATTTTTCCAGCAGTCATTATTCTTGAGTATCTGAAATCATTCAGTCTCGGGATGGAAGGTTTCTATTTCTCACATAAAAAATATAGAGTCATACTCAAGATTTTGTCTAGGTTTTGTCAAGACTATAGACTAGGAAGGTTTTCCGTTGTATTCAATCATTAAGCGACTAAGAAAATAATATGACGCTATTTAACTTTAGTCTTTCCTTAGTACTTTGATTTATTCAGGGTTTGATTGGATCATTGATAAGTGCTAATGTTTTTCATAAATAAAACTCTAATTTGATATTTTAAAGGTTATATAAAATTCCACACTTATATACCATGCCTTCTAAAAGTGAAACTTGTTTAATTAGCACCTGTTTTAGTTTTGAATGAACAAAACCAGACCGGTTCTACTTAGAGAAGTACAAACCTACATTTCGTTTATACAAAGTTCATAGAAGATCATCTGTATGGAGTAGGTTAGGTTAGGTTAGGTTAGTTGCAGTGGCAACCCCACAAGGAAACACACATAGGCTGACCATTGGCCCTTTGTGATACCACACAATGAAGATTGATTATACAGTGGGAGTCCTAAATTTTGCCTAACTCAAGTCTATTTAGAGAAGGGATCTTTACCGAGTACCTGACATCGTACAGGCTCGGGACCGACGGTTTAACGTCCTTCTCCGAGGGACGAAGTGTCAGATTTATTCACCTCCCACGTGAATAAATCGAGGGCCAGGTGGGGATCGAACCCCAGTCTCATCAGTTCAGAGGTGAGCACGTAACCATTGAGCTAGCCTGGCCCTTTTATCTGTATGGAGTAACTTAAACGCCATAAAAGCTTATCATATTCTTCTAAGTGCAAGGTGTGTCATAAACTGTTTTCCTGCTATCTAAAACAAATCTAATTGCTAATATTCAAACACTATCGGCAAGAACCCTTCCACCCTTACAGACTGGGTTCTGAATAAACCCCTCAGGGGAAACAATCATCACTTCTGATACTTACGAGTATTAAAAAAAAAAAAAAAAAAAACTGAGGACAAATAACAACTTGTTAGAAAAAACTACTTTACCTAATCCATTACTAGTAAGACAACGTAAGCAGTTATTTTTATTTGTATTTTTAACAACGTAAAACAAAAGCAATGGACTGTATTACATTGTTTATTAAATTTATTAATTAATTAAAATTAAATTTAGAATATATACAAGACAGTTGCAATTGCAACAATATGCAACAATTATCAAGAAAATTAAATAATATTTCAAAGTGATACTGAATGGAATTTCGAGCTGTTTACTCAATTGGACTTATTTCTTTGAGGATCTCTATTTGTCCCTTAATGAACTTAAAAGGGTATTGAATTACTTAGAACCATCTATTTGTATAAACCACTGAAGATGTTACGGACTTTGAATAAATAACGTCTGATACACTTGCTAGTGTACAGTACATCAAATATACAGAAGTACATCAGTATATAAAAACATGATAGTTTGACCTACATGTGTTTGTTTCATGGTCCATAAGATATTAACTACTATAATTTATCAGCTAATAAAATTATTATCTGATATATGACTTCAATTATTGATTTATCATTTATTATATAATAATTAATAGTTACTCTTTTTTACACCATAATATTAAGATTAAAATCATTGGATACCTAAGATTTCATTTTTATGAGCCTCACTGAATCTCGTAGTGTCTGACATTTAAATTTAATTTAAAACCGTCTCAGAAAACTGATTTTACATTCCTTTTTTCAAAATAATTAATATGTTAATAAAAAAAAAACTCTCACCTTGATGCTGAAATAATTTTTTTCGAACCTATACATCACATACCATTAAAAAGTGACAAAAAATTATAATTATGATCATAATTGATCATAATTGATAATGACGGTAATGAAAATATCAAATAAGAATGAAGAAATAATGGCATTCCCCAAAAATTTTTATGATAACAAAAACAATATTGTACTCACAAAGATATTCAATATTTCATCTTTGATTATCATAAGAAAAAGGTTGTTTTTGATAAACCATTCATTTTGAATTGTTTTTGAATGGAGGATTCAGGATAACTGATAACGGGTTCTGATAATATCTCCTGACTATTGACAATATTCTTGATTGTGATAAACAGTTGCCCTGCATCAATCAAAACTTTTACATTATTTTATTTCTACTTATTAGGGAATTATATTCATTAGAAGACGATGTTTTGCTTAGCTTGTTGTAGTTCATCTCACCTATTTGTGTTTTTTTTTAAGATGACTTTTAGTCCGATGGGCATTTTGTCTGGATAGGTTTCCCATGTGAGGGGTAATTGTCCATACGTGTTTTAGACGTGGAAACATATCCGAGGAGTTTGAGAAGTAGGAAGATTGTCAGCTGAAGTTTTCAAAATAATGTTTTTACAAGTAAAGGTTTTAAGAGTGTTAAATTGTTTATCGCAGCTTAGATGTTGTATTTTATGCACGTGAGTTTCAGAAGTAGACGTTTTGTCCCCAGGGGTTTCAGAAGTGAGAGTTTTATTCGTGCTTGACTACGGATTAGTGGTTTTTCCCATAGAGCTTTAGCAGTAGGCGGTGTTCAGGTTATCTAATAAAGTTCTATTAGTGTACATTTTATTCTAGAAGCGAAAGTTTTAAGAGATTTGTTTTTGTCAACTGGGGTTCAGAAGTGAGGGTTATAGTGGTCTTTTCTACAAAGGTTTCAGAAGAGGAGGTTTTTGATCCTTGAAGAAGAGGCGCCTGTTGAGTTTTAGAGAAAGGGTTTTCTTTGTACGTGCTTAGATGAGGCAGTTTTGTTTTTGAGAGGTTTATAAGTGGGAAGTCCGAACATGAGGAAATTGTTAATACATCATTATAAACTTCGTACTAACTTGGTAATTTTTTATTCCGGTGTAGCAAAGAAGCAACTAGATTTTTAATAGAGGAAACAAGACTTGAAAGATTCAATAAAAAGTCATCCTACTGCTTAGAATAAATAAACCAGATAAAATCATTTAGTTTAAGTGAACAAAAATGACTATTTAAAGAAAATGCATTACCTAATAAATGAAGATTACTTAATTACTGCTTCAATAATTACCAAGGCAGCCATCAATAACCAGTGTACTGGATGTAATGGGATTAAAAAGTTAAGTCATCATAGCGCAAACATGAATTTGAAAGGGCTGCTCGCCCGCCCTACAGGGAGGAGATTCGAAAGACGATAATAATTTTGTAGACAGAAAGCCCTTGAGGGCAGCCTTCAACTAACACCATCAGACTTGTGCCCATTGAATTCAATTAAAGTTACCTTCAGTATAGCTTCAAAATAACCGCTTGCTCCTGCAAATCGTTATCTAGTTGATTGGACAAATATCACCATCAAATATAACCGATGCGTTTTAATGCATAAGTATTTATTTACTTATTTCCATAGTTACAAAATATATATAAACAATAACTTCAGGATCATCAATATAAATTTAAACAGCACATCGTTAAATGTAGTATTCACATAATACCTCATTCCTGAATTTCTTACTGCATTCTGGACATTGAGTATTATTTCATAGGTTTATTGAGAAATTTTAATATATATATCTGTAAAATTTGGGAGTAGTTCTTCATTTAAACATTTTCGTTTAATAATTGACCATATGTTGCCGTATTTTTTTGGATAAAGAAAAGAAGAAATTATTTAGAAACCTTAAACAACTTGTGACCAAGAAAGACTTCAGTAAAATATGGTCAATTATTCAACGAAATATATATTTATATATCCTTTTTGCTTTTATTTTTTCATCTTCCTTGTCTCCCTTTTCTCTGAAAGTTGGCTACAGCTGTTTGAGTGCTTCAGTTTGAACGCCAAGCCAGTCATTATCAGCCTTTGGAGTGATTTACATCCATTCCTAACGACGAGGACATCGAAATATAGTAGTGAGTTCAGTGATTTCTTTTCTGTGTGTTCTTTTAAAAATTCTAGTTTATATATATATATATATATATATATATATATATATATATAATATATATATCCACTTAAAATTCGAAAAAACGATCCAAACTGGGCGCAAATCAGTTCACAAATGAAGAAAAGCAACTCACAGAGAAAGAGACACATTTACAAACTCAAATTTTCGGATGATCCGTCTGATTCCCTTTTCTCCTGAAGACGGATCATCCGAAAATTTGAGTTTGTAAGTGTGTCTCTTTCTCTGTGAGTTGCTTTTCTTCATTTGTGAACTGATATATATATATATATATATATATATATACATTAACTCATAAGTATTATTTTTACATCTACTTACAACTACACATTAATAATAAACTATTCTTGAACAGTTCAATTTTGAAAAGTTGAAACTTGTTTAAATTTCACTGGCTTAGTTGATTTCTATTTGTAAATGCTCTTTCCAAATCCTGTACTGAATCGTTTTATAATACCCTTTTAGAAGATTATAAAATGTTTTCACAATGCACGGATTTCGAATGTAGAGGATTTACAAAACTTTTCCTATTAGAGTATTACTATAAAACTCGTCAATTTTGAAACACTGGGAAATTAGATTTAATCAAATGGAAGCAAAAGATGTTCAATTCTGTTTTCCCTCATCAACCTGAAATTGAGAATTTTCTACCTGAAGGCACTCACCCTAGTATTGCCCCTATGAGAGATATCCATTTTATAACCAAAATATAAACGCTATTATCACATTTTAATATCCAACTTATCTTGTTACTAGTAAATATATAATCATAAGAGATATTCATCATTAAAACTTTAAATAAGAATTATGAAGGTAATAATAGAGGACAGCGTAGCCCAGAAGCTCGCATACTCTCCTCTGCACTGGTAGATCCGGAGATCAATTCTCTCTCTGGCCATTGACTTTAGCAAATATTTAGCCGTAAATCAGCAGAATAATTTCCAGCTGTTCTTCCTGATTACTCCTTGGAAATTCTCCTAATATGTTTTGGTTATTCATATTAGGTTCTTTTCTACTATGCTGAGAGCATCTTTTCTTTGAAGACGACTGTAGCAATTTTCTTCAATAATTATTTTTCTATTACATGCTAACATATGTCTACTATTTTTTTTTTCTTCTATGCTCTATAGGAGCCCTTGCAACAGATATATGTAGGTTTTATTATAATTAATGTCAATTTTGAGTTTCGCACATTTTCTGCCCAATTTTTTCAACTTTCTCACATAGGTTTTTCATACATTGGAACAAATTACATAAGTTCACCAAAATCATTATTTTCATACAGTAAGATGTTTCGGTCTTTGTCGACAATGTTCAAGGATTCATTAATGTAACATACTACACTAACCATAACAGTTTCTAAAAATTAAATATTATCAATAATTAGAGTAAACAATCAGAGAGTAAACTT
Source organism: Hermatobates lingyangjiaoensis (assembly GCA_026182355.1). NCBI lineage: Eukaryota > Metazoa > Arthropoda > Insecta > Hemiptera > Hermatobatidae > Hermatobates > Hermatobates lingyangjiaoensis. Next base: position 5,296,382 of record JAPFBL010000430.1, read on the forward strand.
TATCCATATTCCGTCTTATGGGAGGTGAGGATTCACGCAGGTCCTGGTTAACAATCATCGTTTAAACACAGTAATATATATATAGCTTAAACCACAATGGAAAAGAGAAAAACAATAGAAATAAATGGTCTGATGACATATATTGAAAGGCCTCAGATCATTTATTTTTATTGTTTTTCTTTTTTCCATAGTGGTTTAAGATTCATTGATTGCATCACGTGTTTATTTATTGTGATTTTTCTGCATATATATATATATATATACCATATATACATATATATCAATGATCAAACCACAATATGAAATGGGAAAAGTAGACTAAGATCTTTCAACCGTAACAATCGGTGTTCGTCAGAGTCAAAAACCCGACTGAAAAACCCAATTATACATATAAAGAATACATTGTAAATTCAATAATACTTTAAAAATTTAATACAAACTAAGTTAACACAACTCATGTTTGACAATTATTTATTTAATGAACAAGTTAGTTAGGTTAAAATAGATTATAGCTATATTGAAGTCATTAAAGGGCTTTATAGATAAATATTAATATACCAGTAAAGTGTAGGAAGTAAAAGTATCGGAGATTATTTAAAAAATAACACTGCGATGGTATTTCTGCTTCAGTTAAATAAGATGAACCTGGTAAAATAACCATTAAGCATAATAAATGAGTAATAAAAAAAGGAGAGGGAGGGGTATTTGTTTAAAAAAAACTATTATCTGGGTCAATCATTGAACTAAATATCTTTTCCAGGAGAATTAACCTGAACGAAGCAAAACTAGAAACAGAGGCTGAAGATAAAAGCTTTCTGATGTCTCGACGACTTTCAACTCTTTCGTCTACCGCTGATTTTCACTCGAGGAGATCTTTCCTTAATACTTTCCAGTAACCAGACACTCTCAATAAAATCCCATCTCACAGCAGAAGCGTTGCCTTAGCAGTCTTATTCATCCTCCGAACAACAAAGCTTCCGTTTCAATAAGTCAATTCTTTCATTGTTGAAAAAATTAGAAAGAAAAAAAAATACTTTCTAAACAAAAAAAAAATAAAAAAATTCAATTCAATTTTTAACATTTCTATGTGTTAAGAATAAATTGAATTGAATTATTATATTTTTTTAAAATTATTTTCTTAAAAATTGTATTTTATGTAAAATCAAAGCTGTTTTCTTGAGAACCCTTTTTAGCTCTAGCATCTGTTAACTCCTTCTCGATAATTCCGACGTGTCCCTTGACCTTCTGAATTATAATTGTTTAAAACTATAATGTTCTCAGTAACTCTTTTAACGAAAATTTTCCTTTTCTTTATTTTAATAGCATTTGTTACGTTCTTAATGAATGTTGATTACGTTGTTACGTTGTTTTAAGTTTACGAGTTTTATGTTGTAATCAGGATTTTATCACAAACGTACTTATGATCCCAGCAGTACTTATTTACCAATTCAGTTGATTTTACTATCGCAACCTGTTCTGTCTTGATTGACTGAACGAAAAAATATTTAAACTATAAAAAATAAAATATTATTTTATTATTATATTTTAAAAAATTAGAAAATACTGTACAAATACGTGTAATTAATGCATGTAATACAATGTGGAAACATGCTGCAATAAAATAATACAATAAATATAAACAGAATCAATCAAGGTCAATTAAATAAAACCATATTCTTTTAACATTTGTTTTCAATTCATATTATTTCAATTTCATTTCATATTATTTCAATTTGAAATTACAGAATCTAGGTATATAAAAATTTAGTGGAATCTGCACCAAATCAAACATAACTGCTTCTTTTAGAATACACTATCAGATAGAAATTTATGCTGTGTCTATGAATCGAATTTATAACCACCTAACTAAATTTAGAAGAAGTATACTGCAATAGCAGAAATGAATACAAGAGAATTTTTGTCTCTTCTGTAGTCTTAAAGTATTTCAATTAATAAATGCAATTTTGCCACTAATACCTCGGTTCTATGGAACTCCCGTTACCGGATTTCGGATGAAACGAACAAAATCTGGAGCTTTAGACGTTGTCCGAATCAGCCAGACACGGTCCGATGTTTCAGCAGTTGTCCGCCAGATGTCATGTGGTCGCTTTGTTTACAGTTGTGCCAGAACACGTGTAGCTGTTTGGTCCATGTTTTACGACCGTTTTCATCCTGTTTTGTATGTTTTTGGTGAAATATTCAATTTTTTTTAAACAAAGCATCTTTTGAAGCGCTAGCTTCCGAATCGGGGAATCGGACAGATCTTCCACCCTTTTAGTCTGTAGATTCGAGGTTTGAGTGTACCAGCTTGAGGAACGATATTAAACTTAAAACTTATAAGACTATTAAGTAGCATTTTGATTAAACACACTGATTTAATCAACAAAAATCACATAACAGTCCCGCTTTCTTATTCCATGAGTTTCAAAAATATATCAGAAAATATTCATTTATCGTTCAAATATAATTAGCCCAATCAACAATATCATTGAAAACAGATATAAATATCCTTTTCACAGAGGCAAAAAGTGTTTCTCATTCGTTATCTAGCAAATCAGGAATTGACGGAAACATTACCAATTTGATTTGATATTAGAAGTCCTAAATAGTACTTAATTTTTAAAGTTCATTAAGGTAGAGGTCTAATAGCAGGTAACTGAAATCGCAGGGGTTGGGACTGATTGTTTTATTTCCTCTCTGACGGTCGGTGAGACAAATTTTCCATTCCACAGATGAAAAATTTGAAGTCATGACAAAGTTTCAAAAAGCTAATCTTCTTTTAGAGGCAATAATGCTATATGTTTTGACCACAAATGACTTCAGACGAGCAGAACGTATAAAGTGCTTACACTTTATACGTTCTGCTCGTCTGAAGTTGCCACAAGTAGTGGCAAGAAAGGTAGATTTCCTAATTCTCGAACTTTCGATCTCCAACATATACTATTAAGTGTAACAGTACTGGGAGCTGTCCAAACTGGACAGCACATCAATCAAGGAATATTTATAACTGGAACCATCCCATCGAAAGGGATGATTCTCCATATTTCTTAAACATGCCATGCAGACGGAAAGAATGGATCTGCCAACTGCAGGAACACAGGAAAAAACGACAATCTGAATTCCAGAGAGTGAATAATATATAATGTTAAAAGGCTTCTTAAATATATTTAAAATTGCTAAAAGCTTAGGAAATAGTACAGCAAAATAATTATTTAGTCTTAAATTCTGTTTCAAAATCTAAATGTTACTTAGATTTACCATAGATGTGGTTTATGCAATATGAGTTGAAAATGTCCTAGGAAGGTGCCAAGAGTATGTTTATCAAATACTACCTAATAGTAAGGTAGTAATTCAGTCGTTCTTGTTTATTAGGATAGAAATTAAAACCCTCTGTGAATAAGGGTGTAATATAGATGTCTCTGGCTCCCTCAACTCCCCAATAAAACCAACCCAGAGCAATATATTAACAAAACTGGAGGCGATTAGTAAAAAAAACTATTGAAGTATTGAAGGTAATGCGAATTTCAATGTATTTGGAGATATAAGCAAATCGACCTCTACAAGAGAATTAAAACGTATTCCGAAAATTTCATCAACACTGAAGGAAGATTATTTCATAATACCCCTCCCATTCTACTAACTTTATAAAATGAACATATTAGGAGGATGTCAAGTATGAAAGGTGCTTGGGCTATGAGTTCCATTTTAATTAAAGAGGAAATTTACCAGAGAGGAAAATAGTTTTCAGAGAGGATTAGAAGAGGCTTGAATTCCAGGTATAATGGAGGCCCTGCAGACTATGAGAAGGTGTTTCTCAGTCACCTTGGATACGGAAACAGGGTTTTATAAGGAAAAAGCAAACCTTTCATTTCTCATTGGTATTTCTCCTTGGAAGTCATCGCACCTTTTAACCCTATTGACACAGAAATACATTTCACCCGTTTTAATTTTAAATTTTCCATTATTTACTACACATAAATATTCAAAAAATGCTTTTAAATTATATTTCAGAAATCCAGGTTTTTGATCACTTAACTAATTATCAGTTTTGTTAATCTATTAGTACCACCATCTCATAAATAAATTCGCTAACACCAAAGAATAAATACCCTTAATTGCTAAAAAAGAAGGAAAAACATTATAATTTACTTGGAAATCATAATACCAAGAAAACAGTTGTCACCTCATTTATTAAAATCAAAAAAACAAATATTCAGAAGTTAAGAGTTGTGAATAATCTTGTATTTATTTCTTTTTTCAAACCATCAGAATCCCTTTGAGTGCAAATATGTCTCTATTTTTTTAATCAAAAACAATTTTTTTTTAAGTCATCACTGCTTCTTAGTCCTATACATATTTTATTTTTAAAATTTTGGATGAAAATCAATCTATTGAAACAATTATTTCAGAAGCCCCAAGTTGAAACAAACAAACAAACAGTTAAGAGCCAAGGATTAATCAGTTTAGGTAGCCCATCAGCTTACAAGTATTATTTTTACAAATTCACCGCTTATTTAGAAGTATAGATTCCATATATTAATTACTTTGTTTTGACAATTCAATGCCATACGACCTACATAGCGGGATAAAACATGTTACCACTTTTTATATTCTTTGTTTATATTTTTATATTACTATAAGTTGGCAGCAGATCTTCATCCAAGCATACATTGTTGAAAAGCAGAGCAGATTCTGCATTCACGACTTTTTTAAGTAGCTGTTCTTTTTTCCTAATTACACTTCTATGTTGCAGAGGCAATGCAAATAGCGATTTCCCAGCGACATTTTCAGACAAAAAACAGTCAAATAACTACTAAAATTTTATTCACTACTTTTTAAACACAAGCTTTCGACCTCGTTGGTCATCCTCAGGCAGAATAGAATTTTTATATTAGTGAAGGGAACAAGAGACAAAGTAAGAAGATTTTGTAATCAAATTTTAATTTGAGATTTTTGATGAAAATCTGTAAATAAAATTTCGAATAAATGTTCATTTTGAAATATACTTGTGTATATGATTAAAAGTGGTAACATTTTACCAGTCAAGGAAATTGAGACCTTGACGCTGTCTCAAAGACCCAGTGTTAATGGCAGTCCTTCCGGACATTGGTTTACGGCTATGTACTTTATTGGTCAGACATCCTGTTTTCCCGAACTTCTGCAGAAGATATCTCATTGTGAGTCTACTTGTCCGCCCCTAGTGGGTCATGCAGCTATATCCGCAGGCTTCATTGGCTTATATACATCCACAGGTTCTGTGAACCAGAGGCAAAAAAAGGCCACTAACCTTACCTGTAGCTAAGCGGTTCAGTAGGACGTTCGGTCCGAAGTGAAGTTTGACCCGAAATTCTTAAAATAAGTCGGTACTATGGGCGGCGGGAGCAAATGGAGGGGTTTTCTCTCCATCCCTCCAACTGAGGATGGACTCGAAGTGGCTGTTGGTTCTCACCCAAATTGGATAGACCCTTGTGGTCACCGTGCGAGAAGCAGTAACTTCTCAGGAGGATACCTGCTTAGCATTCAGGGGATTTAGAGACCCCAAAACCTTACCAGTGGGAACGGGGCTTGAACTCAGCTGATTGGAATGGACAACTGGTACTTGCCTGGTAGAGGCTCGGGCTCTTGATCTCAGAGTGTGGGCCATTGGATATTACCCCTTCGAGCCCATTTATGTCAGTACAGGTGGCAGTTATCCAACAGGTACCTTTTAGACACTCCCATAAATATCCCCATTTGAAAACTTTCTCCATGAATCGTTTCACTTGAGGTACTAACACTCCTCATAATGACGTTCTGGCAGCGTTCGATAAACTACTAGTAGCAAGCCCTGGTCTCGGGGTAACGGACATTGCCCTCTTCGGAGGGGGACGACCGAGTTCATAAGAACACTAGGGTAGACCTAAACTGTAAGGCAATGTAGGAAGCCTCTCCAATTTGTGAGTTTAATTGCTGAATTTCTTCTTGAAAAGTCATCATGAATCGTCGTTGAGGGCTTATCGAATTTAATTTACAATATGATTCCACAATCTTTACTTTTTCCCACAGTTCGTTGCTTCAGATACTTTGAGGGTGACAATTCAGTATTTTGTAGATAATATTTCTGAAAGTAACCCCAAAACTTTTTAATTTTAAAATTTGTAAGAATTTAAAAAGTGGTAAAATTTTTTTGGTCCACCTTGTACACCAATCGCTTTTAATTCCTGTAGTTATAACGTCAAGAGCGGGATAAGGACCTGACGTGAATGCTGTCAAATTCTATTTAGCTATTCAATCATAATTAACAACAAACGTAATTAAAGTTTAAAAGTAACTCTAAACAAGTTGTTTTGTTATTTCAACATATTAACCCTTCCTCACGTCACAGCTAATCTGTTTACATTTAATTACTCCTTTATTCAAATGTTGAATTAATTTTTGAAAAATAAACATCAGATAAAACAAATAATTGAATAATTATAATTAGGTTTCAAATCATATTAAACAATTCAGAGATTTAATAGAGTACAAATAAGCGGGAAAGTACCATTTTTTATTTTCAGTAAGAAATGAATCACAGAAAATCATTGTTTAACTGGTATCAATTTTTCTACTAATACATTCAAACTACCCCTTCACGTATAATCAAGCATCAGTGAACTAAATATATAACTAACTTTTGTTACTTCTTGATTTTGATCATTTATTTCTATCTAACAAGTTATATAAAAATAAATGATCAAGTAATATCATCCATCTTATTGTAATTTTGTAATAAAACATTTATTTTCTCTCATATCATCGTTTGAAGTGATCGGAATCTCATAGACTTCAATAGTGATATCACCAATACAAAATAGTTGGATATATTGAGCTGTTTTATTGGATGTCAATGGTAATATTATGAATATATGAAAATACATAGTATATATGACAATATACTTACAGTCTCTACTTAATTTATCCATGTTTCTTCATCTACTCCGAACTTTATTTGTCCCTTTCGGATCGTATTTTCATCGAAAAATATATTAATGGTAATATATATGACAATATATATTACTTAATATATATCCACTTAGTAAACGGTAAAACGATCAAATTTGTCCGAAAGGGGCAAATAAAGTTCAGTGTAGATGAAGAAACAGAGAAATTAAGTAAAGAGAGACTGTAAGTATATTATCATATACACTATATGTTTTCATATATTCATAAATATGACCATTGAACTCTTACTTAATATATATCAATACGAAATCACTAGAATACATTGTGATTCAACTGTTCTATTGTATTACAATTTTCTATCATCACTATTTCATTATCAATAAAAAATCATTTGGATACATTGTGATTTCACTGTTCTGTTGCATCATCAGTATTTTATTATCAATAAGAAATCGCTTGGTCACATTGTGATTCCACTGTTCTGTTGCATTATAGTATTTTATTATCAATAAGAAATCATTTGATATACATTGTGATTTCACTGTTCAGTTGCGTCATCAGTATTTTATTATCAATAAGAAATTACTTAAATGCATTGTGATTCAACTGTTCTATTGGATGACAATAGTAATATTATTAATACAAAATCACTTGAATACAACTTGTGATTGTACTTTTCTATTGTATGACAGTATTTTTATCATTAGGTTTTATCATCAATACAAACTCACTGGAATGCGGTCATCCATACAACTTTGTGATTCAATTGTTTAATTTGCATGGCAATAAATAAATTCTTAATCCAATATGTCCAGAATACGTAAATATACTACGGGATTGTACTTCACGTATTTTGTAAAAGGATATTATTGATATTATCAAACCCAACTCTTTTAATATGGCTACTCAATTCAACTTTGTGCGGATTCTACTCGCTTGGACGGCAATAGGAATATTATCAAGTGAAAATAATAGTACTACCAGCCAATAAATCAATGTCATTCTGAAGTAAAATGGATAAACCAACAAAAGTCTCCACACAAATGAAGTTTTATTCAACGCGTTTCGAACACTTTGTGTTCATCATCAGGAAGACACTATAATACAAATTACGAGTATATCTAATCATTTACAAAATTAGAGTGAAATAATAAAATTCAATTAAGAGAATTCAAGACATACCCAAGGATGTGGTACTGACGGGTTGGTCCAGTCTTCCTGATGATGAACACAAAGTGTTCGAAACGCGTTGAATAAAACTTCATTTGTCTGGACCAACCCGTCAGTACCACATCCTTGGGTATGTCTTGAATTCTCTTAATTGAATTTTATTATTTCATTCTAATTTTTGTAACTAATTAGATATAATTTGTATTATAGTGTCTTCCTGATGATGAACACAAAGTGTTCGAAACGCGTTGAATAAAACTTCATTTGTGTGGAGACTTTTGTTGGTTTATCCATTTTACCTCAGAATGAGTAAATACCACACAATTACGGATTGCACAGCTAATGATTTAATAAATCAATGTGTTTCACTACAATTAGAAGTAAAATTTCATCAAGGACTAAATTATTCATGTGTCATATGAATAGTACTCTAGCCTTCAATGATTATGAAAAACTGATGATCGATTACCTAGGCTTTAGAGTGTTACAATTCGTTAAATATCGCTTGTTCAATAACCAAGAGTAAGACAACATTTAGAATGAACTCAGTAATAAGGACCACCCATAAAAAGAAGTCATAAACTTAACATCATTGAACCGCACTTGCCTAACATTTTTTATTGAGGAAACCATAAAAATATAACGGGGGTCGCCCCCCCCCCCCTGCTAAATTGTAGAGCCTTATTGGAAAAGGTCTGAACATAAACAAGTTTTTATTCACAGGCATTTCGAGCCCCTAGTGTACTTTTCAGACTTATCTATAACAAATTTTATACCATGTTAACAACTTTTTAAATAAGAAAATCATATACTGAACAATTGGTTAGACTAACCTGTTTGTAGTGAGAAGGTAGAAACGGGTATGGGTTATGGGAAGTGACAGTTTCAGTGGTTCTTTTATTACATTAGTAAATATTTTATCTTGTTTAATGGAACTGTAAGTCTCTTATAGATGATGCCAGAAAGGTACTTCTTTCTTCCATCACCTCACTGACCTCTACAGACATCACTCTAACTCTTATATATCTCCAATTTCTTGTGTTATAACTAAAACTGTCCCTTAATTCTGGAATAATTTTTATATCTTCACGTCATCACTCCGCACAAGAAAAACAGTTCTCCAGGCATCAAGACATTACTGACAGGACCTCATCATGCTACCAGTCACAGCTCTTATCGCCCAAAGAGTTTCATTAACTCATGTCTAAGAAAGAGTTATTTCCTCAAAAAGTAATCACGATTCCCAAATCCCAAAAATAAGACCATTTTCCCACCATATATTTACCAACCCATGAAGCCTCCTTTCCTGCCCTGGGAATCATCCAATATTCCCAGAATACGTGAATGTGATACAGGATTATACTTCACCTATTTTGTGAAATGACATTATTGATATTATCAATATGTGTATTATGATGGATATTTCAATGTGAGAGGTTGACAGTCTTAAAGTTCAAAAATATCCTTCCCATCTAAACCAATACATTTAGATTTGTGATCTAAACAGAACCACCCTGTAAATTCAAAGGCTTCAAATGTGATTTGGCAACAGAGGGTTGCTATGCGGTCTCATTCCGCGTCGTCAAAGAACCATAGCTATGTTCTTGAATTTGGAGAGTGCCATTGATTCGGATTGGAATTGTTCAACCGGTTTCAGAGAGAGTTCATCATCAAGCTAAACTGATCACTCCGCCATGGTTTTCAATACATATGATCTATGATACTGTTTTGATATTAAAGTGTGATGTTTTATAGCATTGTAATGCTGTGCTAATAATACAAAAATATTTTACTTTCTTCTTTACTATTATCAAAACAGTAAAACGAATTATGCCTATAGCTGTACGCTAAAGTCTTATTTCATCATATTTATATAATAAATGTTTATATTTATATATTTTTTTTAAATCCATTTATTTAGCATGCTCCATATACATATATATATGCAATCGAATCTATTTAACAATAAAATACATTATATTAAGATTAAATTAAACCTTTCCTTATTTTGAATTAAACATTGAGATACACCCTATCAAAGTTTTTGAAAGTCTATAAGGTCTATGGATTTTTTAAAATTTTGAAGTAGTTAACCATTTTGCACTATCATACTATTTCCTGGAGGCCAGCCATAACCGGTTATTATTGTGAATTTCATAAATTGTTGTCGCTCTTGGTGAAGAATTGGGCAGCTGAAGAGTATATTGTTCCAAGACTGTGGTGATACACCATCACAAGAACCACCTGTCAGTGTCTATGATATGGAATCTATTGAGGTTAGATTTAGTCCCACCATGGCCTGTAAGAGCTTGTGTTATCTTGTGTGAAAGCTCTATGTCGCACTTTTTTCTCTCTTTGATTGTATGAAAGAACTTCGTATATTTATATTATATTTACCTGATTTGAATATTTTATTAATTAATTTGTCATTCTTAATTCTGTTCACAATGTATGAACCACGTTCTACTTGAAGATGTATAGCGCCTAAAACCGACCCAAAACTCCTACTCCGGTATACGAGGTAGATGATATCATTTTTTAATGTGATTTCAACAAATTTTTCTGGCACCAACAGAAAAATAGAAGTTCCTCTATTTTTAAAACTGGGAGTAATAAATATACATGGAAGTATTAAAGAAGTGAAGAAGAAAGTAAAATATTTTTGTATTATTAGCACAGCATTACAATGCTATAAAACATCACACTTTAATATCAAAACAGTGAGAAAAAATCAATAATTTTGTTTTAGAATGAATTTGAATCATAATGAAAAGAAACAGGTAGCATTAATTTAAATCCTATGATTTAGCTAATTTATAATTAAAAAAAAAATTGAAACAAGTAACCATAACAAAAAAAGTTAAATTTGCAATACCAAATGAAATATATTATTAATGAAAACATTAAACGAAATGAAACTGATAAGCAATGTAATCCAGGGAATTAATTAGGCTCGGCCGAGTTTGCCTAGTTGATTATATTGCTAATTTGTTTTTGCATTTCCTTTTGAGAGAGTTTATGAAAAGATAATAAATAAAATGAAATGTGAATAATAGAGTAACAGTAAACATCTTTTTTATATGGGCTTTTTTTTTTATTTACTTGATTGTATGAAATGAAATATTGGATTTGATAGTTTAATATCAATATTAACTTAAAAAAATATATAGTTCTAAAAATAAGATATCTGAAAATAATATCTGTAAGATACATGAGAAAGAAGTGGTTATTTTATTTGATTTTATTTTATTATTGTAAGACTATATTATTTTTTTATATTTTTAATATATTGTCAATTATTTCAATTTCAACTTTTCTAAAAATATACTGCCTATCCTAATTCTGGATTTATGAAATCTTTATTATATAATATAAATTCTAATGCAGTGCAATCAGTTATTATGTGGTATTTACTCATTGTAGGGCAAAAAGAGAATGAAATGGTCTCCACATATAAAAATTTAATAGTATAAACAACGCGTTTCGAACACGCAGTGTTCTTCCTCAGGTATTACCTAAAAAGTACAATTTCATAAGAGAGTTATCTATAGTACAAAGTAATATCTATTTCATGTTAAACAGATGTACCCCATACCCTCACCCACGTCCATCCTATTCCCAGTCAGTTGTACCACAGACCTTAGGTTCGTACTCTCTTTCTTATTGTATTTTATTTTTTTATTTTTATTTGTACTATAGATAACTCTCTGATGACATTGCATTTTTTAGTCAATGCCTGAGGAAGAACACTACGTGTCCGAAACGCCTTGTTTATACGATTAAATTTTTTTATTTGAAGACCATTTCATTAGATTTTTACCCTACAATATAATATAAATACAAAGGAAATATTGAATGCAAACTACAAGTTTCTAGTGATTATAAGAGCGGGGGAGATATGAATCCATTTTACATAGTCTACGATAAACAACCCTTCTCTTAGTGATCAAAACAATGAGGATTATTATCACACCAAAGGTTATGCACACGGACATTTTAATTAAGATTAGAACAACCTCTTAAGATAAGGTGCCTCTTATATAGTAGCAAATATCGGATACCAACTCATCCTCATCAAACCATCAAAAATGAATTCAGAGGACACCAAAACGCGTAAAATCAGTAATTATCTCCAGATTTTCATTTACCTAATTATAAATATACATATTTTCAGTAATTAAATTTTTTAGGCAAATTTTGTTAAAAATTATTATTTGGAATAGTTATGAATTATAATTAATTGCCACTCTAAGATTTATAAATTTAATTAACTTTAATTAATTGTCATGTACAGGATATCCTTATTTCTTACAGTGAACGTAGGTAAGGCATACAAAAAGGCGTTCAGCGATAAACACAGAAACGCATTCCTGGAATACGTATACGATATCGGAAGAATGAAAACACTACTAGCACTACCGGTAGAGTCTCTCGGGCATCCTGTGCCATAGAGCTCCCACCTCTCCTGCTGGTAAGGTAATAAGTCAATGTATCAGACTGTTTGATTTTTTTTTTATGCCTTATTTGAGTACGCTGACCTGATACTGATGCGTGAAGTAAGTCTTGATGCGCGACATAGAATCGTGCGGGCCCACCTCCACGTAGTTACTTTGGGCACTTTGGAGTGATTCAAAATGGCTAAAGGACAGCAAGTTAAACTAGTCAGCCTGATTTGATTTTGATGCTTATATGGCTGAGAAGCTTAGAAACACTTATAAAGTCAAAAAAGTCAAAAATTATACAAAAGAAAATTGTTCCTTGACTATAATATCCAAATTAGTGACAGCACAAGGGATGAAAGTGGGACGCTTGATTCGGAGGCAATTTAATCATCAGACACCTTCATTATCAGGATTATCAACAGGACATGATATAACTCATCCAACTTACAACAGCGACCAATATAGTTCAACTTTGGTAATCTAACAGGATCCGCTCTATTCAAAATATCTAAAGGTCATTGGTAAGTAAGGCAAGCTCAAGTGATATATTTATTTTCAAATATCAATATAGAATTGTTAATCTTAAATAATCCTAACAACAAAAAAGGTCTAAAGCATTAATAAATAAATATCTTAATCTATGTTTGAAAAAAAATATTAAAGAATATTTCTGGAAGTAAAATGATGCAGAGATGAATATTTTACTATTATGAATTTAAGATTCCTTTTGAAGGAAGATATAACCCAAATGTTAGGAGTCGGAAACAGATGAAAGGAATACAAGGTATAAAGTAGACTTTTTGAGTGCCTAAAAGCAATCAGAGCAAGGCGTTTTTGCCAAGACATCGAAACGTATTATGGATGAGCCTACTTTCAACCTTTCAACCAAAATAACAGGACGATACAAAGAGAATACTTTACTTAAAAGAAAATTGCATTAAAATAAATGTATTGGGTAAATAAAAACCAAGTTTTCAGAATTTTTTTTTATTAATCGCTTTAAAGATATCATATAAAGCGTTTTATTGGTATTAAAGAAAAAAATTACTCTTGGCTTCTTCCTTCAAAATTACAACTAAAACTATATGTAAACATCTGACTTGTATTATTGGGAAACGAACAGTCGAAAAAAAAGAAATCATTACTCAGGAAGTAATACGAGTATTTTCTACTTAATAAATATATACGTTTAAAAGTAAACTGTAGGTACACAGTAAATAGAAGAACAGAATTACTGTATTTAATTTTCGGTTTAACAGTCATTAGGAGAGAAGAGATAGGGACGCCAAGCGCACTTCTGAAGCGACGGTTGGAGACCTAACTCCAACCGAATTTGGTGTTGTACAGTGGTGTGCCCATAGTAAGGTATTCAGAAAGAGACCGTGATCTTTTGAACAAATAACCGTTCCTCGTCAAGATCATACCATGAATTGTCTACTATTATAGAGAACCAACCGTCGCTTCGCAGGTGCGCTTGGTGTCCCTATCTCTTCTCTCCTGATGATGGTTAAACCAAAAATTAGAGACTGTAACTTTGTTTTTCTATTTTCTATGTACCTGTAGTTTACTTTGAAACGTTTATTGTCCTTTGAGGATAGTTTTCTAAATGACAATATAAACATAAATATATAATCAATGTCTAAACTACAGTAAGAAAATCACAAAAAACCTAAAATCTTTCAACCAAAACAAAGTGTCTAACTGACACTGACAAATCTTTTATATATATATATATATATATATATATATATATATATATATATATATATATATTGTTAAATAACGCCCCATATTTGGCTTGTATCTGTTTCTTACACAATTTCTACAGTTTCCGGAATTCCTTCCTCGTCTCTTCACTGAAACTATAAAGCTTATCACCAATATTGCTAGTCGACAAGTTTCGAATGTACCACATTCATCATCAGGACAATAATGAAAATAATACTAGGATTGTTAGTTTATATATAGAGGTATATTACAATTGGAATGTTCACAGGACATCGCCCTGGGTCACGGGGCATTATGGGGGATTAAGGCAGGGTGGTTGAAATCACCTACTACCTGGATAATCTGGTTTGGCCTGTTGGGAAATAGTTTTAAAATTCGACAAGAATTATTAAGTTGGATATTTATGGCTGGCTGCTTTTCTTGAATTATTAATGCTTCTAATATTTGTAATTTAACATGGTTTCTTTCTTTAGCGATAATTTTCGTGGAATTCACCATCATTTCTCTTGTGAGTTTTGTCTTATGGAGTGCTGTCGTATGGGATTTTGGCGCGCCGGGAGAAAGGTGCATCGTAATTCTTCTTGATAATGAAGTCGTGGTCATTCCTATATATGAGCTTTTACGGGACGCGCAGCTCCCGATATTACATGAGTATTCATATACAAGATTTGTTTCTTTTAATTTTTTTACGCTAAGATTATTTTTCATTATTAAAATTCCTATTGAAGGGCTTTGGTAGTAGGTTATCAGAGTCAAACTATCCTCAGGCTTAATATATTTAACATGGCTTTTTATAATACTTTTCAAGACACGTTCATCTCCATGAATATAAAACTGATAAACGATTATCATAAAGAACACTAAGAGCAACACACAAGTCACTCTTCAATATTTCTGTTGAGTTCCATTCAGCTGTGTTTATAACTACGCATTGCGTTCAGCTTTATATATACATGATAAACGAAATGCGATCCAAAAGGACTGATTATACTTAAAATAAACTGTTACATATAGAAGGAAACGTAACAAAGGACTCAGTTATCAATATTTCGACCGTTATGGCTGTTATATATCGTCCTCAGGTACTTAATAAAGAATTACCTTAGGAAATATGTAAACAAGATTTTTGCATCTATCATGAGAAAAGTCATTTGCCTTTTTTGCAAGCTTAGCTAGTCGTGTTAATAAATAAAAATACATTAATCAAAAATTGCTTATTTATGGGATATTACTGGCTAAAAATTCATATAAAGGAAAACCCTTGACTGCCAAATCAAATAATAAATACCATTAGGGAATACTGCAGAGAGGGTTCATTTTAGATGTACCATTACAACAACTAATATAACTTTTAATATCAGCTTTGAGATATAACTGCACACATGAGGGATATGAATAAAACCAGTCAACATTGCAGATAATAGCAAAGTGCTTTGCAGAAAATATACTTAGAACTTATTGGGAGAGAAATGTTTGAATTAGCAGAGTTCCTTTTTGTTAGCCACAATATCCCCGGGGTAATTAGGAAACCAGCCTTCCCATGTGCTCTTCAATCATACCCCCTCTACCACCCCAATTACACCTCCCTGCTTTCAAATTAACTTACCCTTTCACAGCCAAAATAATTCTGCCCCCTACTTTGTTGTATATTTATTACTGTCAGTCTAAGAAATCATATTAATAAATTATATTTTCTGATTTCAAAATTCAGAACAAAATAATTTACTGTTCCCTATTATTAAATCCTAAGGTTCTAAACCAGACAGTAAGTTTTATTAAAATTTCCCAACATTTAACTTCTAAATATTCCTTAGATTAATAGAAAAAATATACTTAAATAAAGAGCTAATAATAAATCAATTAAAATACTTGAATAAATGATACTTCATCAACTTCAAAATACACAATAACACTATATTTCTTCTTTCTTTTGTTCATTTACTATAAAAGTATTCATAATTAAAACATTGGATCTCAAGATTTTTGGTTATTTACTTGTTTGACTGAGCTAGATAAAGGATTTTATTGACTTCATTCGATAAAATCATTGTTTATGTAGTTCTGTGTGAATCCAAAAATAGATGGATTGTTTGATGGTTAAATTCATATTTTCCCCAAAAAATTCACCCTATAATTTATATATGCCTTATTTGTTTTTGGACAATATTCAATCTTGGGAAGTCACTTTTCTGGTCAAAATATTACAGACGACATTTTTTTTCTTAAACTACTAATGAGAGTTGATATTTGGGGGTTAGCTGAAAAATTTAGTTTTTTTCAGTAACACCAAGATCAGTTTTGCGATAGATTGTAAAAATTTTGACTTATTCTAAACTTGTTCACACAATACGGCCAAACCATCTGAAGGTTCATAATGAAATTATACTAAAAGTGTTTGGTAAAAATTACAAGGACGAAAAGGGACGTTATTATACATTAGTGTTGTCGGCTCAAAGGAAATATTGAACATTTATTAATATTTCCAAGACAGTGTCAGGTGTATATCAGGGTTTAGGTTTTTATTAAAGTTCTTTTTCTTAGTTATTTGTTATAAATTGATTTTTTTTGTAATTTTGTTTTCTTTTCTAACGCCCGCACTTATAAGGTCTTCACCTTTAAGTGCTGTTCTAAGGGCGGAAATCGTAGTTTATTGTGATTTATTATTTGGCATTCATTTTAGTAATGGGTGAGCCATATTAACTGATACTACATTAGGAGTTCTCAATTTTTCCTAACTCAAGTGTATTTAGAGTGTATTTGTATTTGTAAGTGTATCTCTCTCTCTGTCTGTCTGTCTGTCTGTCTGTCTCTCTCTCTCTCTCTCTCTCTCTCTCTGTCTCTCACTTTCTGCTCTCTCACTTTCTGCACTTCTGTCTCTCTCTCTCTCTCTCTCTCTCTCTCTACTTTCTATCTCTCTCTCTCTGTCACTCTCACTTTCTGTCTCTCTCTCTCTTTCTCTCTGTCACTCTCACTTTCTCTCTCTCTCTCTCTCTCTCTCTCTCTCTCTCTCTCTGTCACTCTCACTTTCTGTCTCTCTCACTTTCTATCTCTCTCTCTCTCTCTCTCTCTCTGTCACTCTCACTTTCTGTCTCTCTCTCTCTCTCTCTCTCTCTCTCTCTCTCTCTCACTTCTCTCTCTCTCTCTCTCGCTTTCTGTCTCTCTCTCTCTCTCTCTCTCTCTCTCTCTCTCTCTCTCTCTCCCTGTCACTCTCACTTTCTGTCTCTCTCACTTTCTGCACTTCTGTCTCTCTCACTTTCTCTCTCTCTCTCTCCTCTCTCTCTCTCTCTCTCTCTCTCTCTCTCTCTCTCTTAATAAATTAACACATTTTAAAATAAATTTACACAAAAAAGAAGTTTAATAACACATTTAGTATATTAAAATTGATTGTAGAGCACTTACAAGTTTTTTATTTAGTACTAAATTATTTAAAGCATGGTTGTTTTAGTGGATTTTCATTTAGAAAAGTTTATAACCAAGTTTTATAAATTCCTATTATGTGACAAGAGAAGCGAGAAAATAAATTTAAAACAAGCCATCAGTGAGGCGGAGACAGGTCAATTTCAGCAGTTTCATTCACAGATACCAATTTTACATCATCCCCAAAGGGATGGGATTTTGAAATATAAGTAGACACCCTTAACAAATATTCGGTTTACAATCCCTCTAGGTTAGTAAACACTGAAACACCTGAAAAAAAAAACTTTTTTAAATACCTATGTCACCAAAAAAAAAAATGACCAACTTTATGTGGAAAAACTTTACCGTTTTAGAAAAAAAAAATTAAAAAAAAGTGAAACCATTTTAAATATTTTTTTCTTTAATTTGTATAAAAAGATTGTTTTGGGCAATTTAAGCGAAATATAGGAGAGTTTAAAATAACGTATTGTTAGGGGAAAAAAAATACAATGTAAAGATCAAAAGGAAAGTTGTCTCTGACAAATATTTTGTTTATTCTTGCATAAAAATGTTGAAAACAACAGTAGTTTGGACACAGAACAAAGCCATGTGACTTATTTGAAATGGCCACAATGCCAAGAGCAGAAGAAACACGGTGCAGTAGCATTTATGAGCACTTTGTCTTAATAAGAGACTATTAGTTTATGAAATGGTGTTAAATGAATTGCAGCTAAACTTGGCAAGAAATGTAGAACTAAAACGTTCAAATCAATGTGGAGGGTAGGGAAGATATAAAATAAGTGATTTAATGATCGAACTTGTCTTATGGAAGTAAAGTAATTTGTACTCAGTAACGTACAAATTTACGGAGAAAACTTTTCACTGACATTGTTTCAACCATTCTGCTAATTGTATATAAGAATCATATATTCGTATAAACCTTCAATTCAGTTAAAATATTTCAGACATTCAATATTAAGTATTATCTTTGGACTGTAAACTTAGTAAACAAATGAACAAAAAAAATATGGTTGGAAATTTTTTTATATTTTTCCAATATTTATTCTCTTCTTTCATATTTTGTTATAAATTACAGACAGCAAATAAACTTTTCACTGACGATCAGGGAAAGACGATCCAAACTAGACTCATCGGGGTAAGAATCGAAAAAAAGTAACATACAGAGTAAAAAAAACACACTTACAAACTCAGACTTATGAGCAATCCATCTGCAGAAGAAATGAGACGGTGAGGGCAAGACGCTTGTCTCTACAGCGTGCTTGGACTCCAATCTCTTTTCTCTCCTAACAACGGATTACTCGAAAATTTGGGTTTGTAAGTGTGTTTTTATAATCTGTGTGTTACTTTAATTCGATTTTGAACCCGTGATAACAAATAAATGCATTTGTGAAACATATGTTTAATATATTTAATACTGACTCTAATTAGAGGTAGAATCGAAGTTAATCACGCACAATTTATGGCAATCTCACACAAGATGTCATTTAAGTTAAAACTGTTTGTGAACAGTTGAACCTGAACTATATCTTTAATTACAAATATATCAATAGATAAACAAACAAACATTTAATTCGTCTTCACTGAACATTACTATATTATTTTTGATTTTTTGGAATATGGATATCGTTCAATCGTAATATCAAACTCTCAAGTAAACTATTGTCAAATTTATATATATTTAACTAAATCGTTTCATTTGTTTTATTCTAGTTATATCCTTTTTAACAGCCATAGCGAACTAAAAATAATTAACTTATAATAATCTCATAAGTTATTATTAATATTGTTACTATTAAACTGAGAAGCTAAGTCTCACAGACTCATAAATACTGCTAACTTATATGTCCTATAGTGCATATCATTGTTGTGCTTTGTGTTTCTTAAAGTTATAACCCTCTGGAATGATGTCTCAGGAGGTGCGGGCATTACTGGTTGGGAAACCCCTGTTCATCGAGGAAACGTCCAAAATGGTCCTTAGGGGTCTCAACATACTTAAATCCGTCAAAATCACGTCTCATTCTTATTTAATTTGGTAGTATCAGTAGATATGCATCCATGATTTTGTTTTAACTTGACAGCACTATAAACACATATAGTACAGTAAGGATGAAATTAGGAAATATTGCAGACCAATTAAATTTTTCTGCAAGTATTTGTACAGTAAATAAATATTATTTATTATTTGTACAATCTTAAGTGAAAATATTATTTCAATTAGAGCCGTCAAATTTAAAAACATTTAATAATCTATTCGAAGTTATTTATAAATGTATGCACAAACAACAGTATTTGATCATGCAGGTAAGAAATTTTCAAATAACAAATATTTCAAAATATACTATATTTTGAAATATTAGTAAAAAGATTTCACATAAACACGTGAAACAACAATCAATGATCAAACCACAATAAGAAATGGGAAAACAAGACTAAGATCTTTCAACCGTAACAAGTGGTTGGTCTTCGTCAGAGTCAAAAACCCAACAGTTGGGTTTTTGACTCTGACGAAGACCGCTTGTTACGGTTGAAAGATCTTAGTCTTGTTTTCCCATTTATTATTGTGGTTTGATCTTTGAAATATTATTATTATGTTGTTATAAAGCTATTATTATGTTGTTTATTCATCTATATATAAATAGACACTTTTTCGTTGGAAATACGATCCGAAACGGACAAACCGAAACGGTTCAAATTTCATGAAATTTGATTTATCAACATTTTTATTTTATTTATTTTTTAAATTATAAATAAAATATAAATATATATATATATAAATATATTTAATTAATTTATTTTTTATTTATTTTATTTTATTTATTTTGATTTTTAAATTTTATTTAAAGTTCCTTTGAGTGAACAGTGTTGAGGTCACTTGTAATGTTATCTTATTAGTCAAGTCAAAGGTTTTGTTCGGTTAAGATTGTTTAATCTTAGCTAGAACGGTACTTAAATTAACTGATTTCATAAGTTCGCTCTTCTAAGACTATTCACAATAATGATTTGATACATTTACTTCAGGATTATACTCTCATTGTTAATGCCTTGAGATATCAAGAAGTCATAGGATGAGTAAAAAAAAACCGTTGAAAGAATTAACGCAGGCCATTGCATCCTTTCCGTGCAATATTTAAATAATTTAAGTATACGAACAGCCATTGAGACATCTTTTTCTAGTAATAGCAATAAAGAATAATTTCTTACTTAAAAAACTTCCATTCAGTTAGATTAAATTTGTGCTCATTGATAAACTCTATGATATGTACAATCTTACTTTATTGCTTAATACTTATTTATGGATAAGAAAGCAACTTTGTGAAGTTGATTTTAACTGAAAACATAACAGTACATTAGAAGTACATGTAAATGTAATATAAAGAATACATTATTCTTGATCACTATAGCGGCATAACTTGTCTTATTGGACCTTCTTATTAGGAAAATAATTTCAATAAAGCATTAAAAAGAATGTAAGAGCCCCTGTTATTTCGGTGCTATGCTTTTTACATACCCTCTAACTCAGGCATGGGCAACCTGCGGCCCGCGGGCCACATACGGCCCATCACGTGTTTTTGTGCGGCCCACGAAGATCATCCGAAATTCTATCTTAATATTAAAATTTGCTTTTTGGTTATTTAAAAAAAGCTCACTGTGACTTTTGGAAGGAAATTACAACATTTTGGAAGAGAGAGAGAGAGAGAGAGAGAGAGAGAGAGAGAGAGAGAGAGAGAGAGAGAGAGAGAGAGAGAGAGAGAGAGATAGCGAGCTCTTTAGCAACAAATGTTTCAGTTTTTTCATATAAGACGCACTAATCTTTTGGAGATTGTTTGTGATCATTGTTTATCATAAGGAAATAATGATATATGAACAATAATTTTGTTCATATCTCATTAATATGTCATTTTGTTCATAATGACACATAATACAGCGCACAGTATGTATTTCTACATATTTATTAAATTACATTATACATATAAACTGTATATATCAAAATACTACAGAAATTACCATGCGGCCCGCGGTCACTTGGAAATTATATAATGCGGCCCTCAGGTCACAAAAGGTTGCCCATGCCTGCTCTAACTCCTTGATATCTCAAAACCACTAAATAACAATTTTATTTCACTTAACATTTTTTTAACACAATATAAGCATTGTAGAAAAAAATGCCACCAGTAAATCAGGTAATCCATTATTCCAATATGAAATTTCTCATTTTATAGGTATATTGACCCTTTTGATGGAATCAGAATTTTCTGAAATTTTTTTTATAAATTGTTATTTTTATGTTTAATATTTTGGCAAAATTTTATTGTTCTATAATCAGGAGTTCAGCATTAAAAAAAAAAGCCAGGAATGGCCGCTACTATTGGAATAAAATGAAATGGTAGGGATCCATTCTACTGATTTTTAAAATAGGATTTACTGGGGATTCCCTTTAATAAGTTAAGTCGAGGGAGGTATTATAATAACTCCACATTTTGTTTACCTCAATAATAAATTTAAATAGACTGCTTTCTGTTTCCTTCTGCTTTCAAATAAGATTTAGCTTACGGAATTCACTTCCATCTCTCACTAATATAACAGAATTATCCAAGCATTTCTTCAATTAATGAAATATTCTTTCTTCAGACGTAATGAAAATTTCACTTGAAAACCTATTCCCTATTCTCTTTTTTAGTAGCATTCTAAACAATTTTAACAAGTCAAAAAATACTTTTATCCTTTAAAAAGAGAGATTTTATACAATTAAATGTAAAATATTAATAAAAAGTGATCTCTTATATATTTCTCTAAGTTGTTCTGTGTATTCTTTTCGATAAAAACCAACGTAACAAGTTGTCATGATTACCAAACTAATTTGCTTTTAAACAATTTTAATGTGAGTATATTTCTACCATCTTTTCATATGTTTGCTTTTAAATTTTATGAATTTTATATTAACCAAAATTGTCAATCAAAGTCTACGTGTGCTAAACATCTGTGAGGAAATGGAATTAATATTTGTTTAAAAAAAATTAAGTAAAATTTGCCAGAAGTATGTCACTTTTAGTTTACAATGTGTAATTTGCGAATGTAGTTCATACAAACAAAATAAACGGTTATTTACGTATGTCTAAATATAGGCATAAACTTAGAACGTATAATTTTTAAGAAATACAGTATTATTATTACTGCAGCTATTATTATATTGTTTATTCATCTATATATAAATATACACTTTTTCGTTGGAAATACGATCCGAAACGGACAAATATAGTTAAAATTTCATGAAATTTGATTTATTTAGTACCTTTGAGTGAACAGTGTTGAAGTTACTTGTAATGCTATCTTATTAGTCTAGTTGAAGGTTTTTTCCGGTTAGCATTGTTAAATCTTAGCTACGACAGCACTTAAAAACGAAAGCCTTTTGTTTGCTGGAAAACAAACAAACAAACTTTTACGGATTTAAACGAAGATACAGTCCAAAAAGTTATCCATATAGATTGGTAATTAATAATATAATTTTGGTTCGTTAGTAGCGTACAGATTACGAGTACTGGCTGTTATATAATGCACAAATTACAACTTGTAATAGACTTCGACCTATGTCGTCATTACGAATCGCAACTTCTAAATCACATATAAATATACGTTTACATGTAGCCAGGTTCTTGTAGTTTTAGAATATAGGAGTATATTGGTACTGATAACATCACAAGATATAGTCTGCAAATTTATTATATCTACATTTTTTTGGAAATTGAATTATAACCTTCAAAAAATGGTAATAAAAATTTCACTAAAATAATTTAAAAAGTTAATAGCTCAAAATAACTTTTGCGTTATACGTAGGCTTTGAATGCAGAATAAAGTTTGCATATGTTGTCAATAGGAGCGCTAGTAAACAATCAGAAGCTCCCCTTGTATTATTTACAAAACTAATGTTATTCCCTGATTTCTCTGTCTCACAGTTTAATAAACAAGAATAAAATTTGATAAATATTATCTATGTTTCCTGTAGTAACGTAATGAAGATTCCTCTAAAACCCTATACGAGAATAGTGTTTTCAGCTTCTGAAGATGAAGGGCAGGTTCCACACGGATGCCCTGAATATATATGGTTAGGTTAGGTTGCATGACAGTCTCACAAGGAACACAGATAGGTTGTACATTTGACCCTTTTGATGCCACAAAATGAACATTCTACTATATTAGAAGACCTAAATTTTCCCTAACTCAAGTGTATTTAGAATAGATATCTTTAAAGAGGAACTGACATCTTACAGGCTCAGGATCGACGGCTTAAAGTCCTCTCCAAAGAACGAAGTGCTCAGATATATTCACCTTCCGCGTGAATGAATCGAGAGCCAAATTGGTTTTTGAACCCCATATGGTCCAGTCCATACAGATGCAAGCACTTTCCAATTGCAATAACCCTTCCGCTTCGTTTATAAATTAATTTCAAACTAAAATGCCAAAATGCAAAATTTCATTTTATCGTAAAAATGATAAATGATTAAGGAAAAGCCCAAATGAAACTTTGAGGTGTAAGCAGTCTAACAAGATGGATTATTTACAAGCAACCGGTAAGAAGATGGATGATTCAAAACTATTAGGTTTATCAGTTCTGTTTATTAAAACCACTTTAAGAGTTTGAACACGCAACCAGCAGTTTCCACCAACTGTTCACATGCTTCAATTGAAAATAACAACAAAAAAAAACCATAACATATTTGAATACAAATCAGTACTTAGAAACACACTTTGATTCTATCGCTAAGTTTTTTCTATTGTTTCTTTATTCAAACAAACCATCCATTAAATGTTTGTTTTGTTTTGAAAGCTGTTTCTTTGGAGATAATAAATCTTTGAGTTCGGACGTAAAAAGAAAAGCAATCTTTTAGTCAATAGTCGTGTACTCAGTTATTATAGCGTATTAAAGGAAAATTAAAATTGTTCGTATCACGCATGTTAGCTAAAAGGTAGCTAAACTAACAGAAAACATGTCATATCATTCTTGATGAATCGTGCAGGCCTCGCTTTGGACTGCCTCAAACCTGAAGTCATTTGTGTTTTTCATTAATTAATAATATAGTATTAAGCTATTAATTTATTAACTAATGACCTCAGTCAATTTAAAAATATCCTGCACCAAACAAAATTTTATTTTAATAAAAATAACATATATTTCTAATTTTACATTATTACCTACTAAATAAAAAACCTACACAATATAAATTATAGTTAGGAAGGGCAGGTATTTGGCAAGACATCCACTGGAAACAGGACACCGAGTTCTTGGTTCCCTCTATTTTTATATTTTTTCATCTGAATATGTATATATCATTACTTTCTGTGTTACTTTTATTCGACTTTGAACTCTTGTATGTATATATACATATTCAGGTAACTCACCATACATGATGAAAGATAATCGCTCTGAGGCCTTTCGTATATCACGTCGTCAGAGAGTAAGTGAATACAAATTGTGAGCAGGTTATGAATTTTTATTTACAGTTGAATGAAATTTGGTATAATGGACAGTATTTTTCCTCATTACATTTGAAATATGTATATATACTAATGAGGAGAATATACTAGGGTACTTGGTCGGTTACTATCCATTGCGTCGACAACGTGCGTGGTCTCCCTTTCTCTTTTCTCCTGAACACGGATTAACCGAAAATTTGAGTTTGTAAGTGTGTTTCTTTACTTTGTGTGCTACCTATCCTCAATTTTGAACTCTTTTATATATATATATATATATATATATATATTATATATATATATATATGTGTGGAATTGGAAAAAAAAAGATTTTTCAACCACAACAAGCGGTCTCTTCGTCAGAGTTAAAAACCCAATATACAGTTGGGTGGTTGAAAGATCTTTTATTTTTTTCCATTTCATTTTGCAGTTTGATCATATATAAATATATATATATATATATATATATATATATATATATATATTTATCGTTCAAACAACAATAACAAATGAGAAAAAAACACTAAGGCCTTTCAACCGAAACATGCGGTCTTCGTCTGAGTGAAATCCCAACAGAGTCAATTATATATATATATATATATATATATATACATATGTAGTTGGGTTTTTGACACTGACGACGACCGCTTGTTACGGTTGAAAGATCTAAGTCTTGTTTTCCCATTTCATATTATGTTTGATCATATTATATAAAAGATTTCACATAAACACGTGAAATAACAATCAATGATCAAACCACAATAAGAAAATGGGAAAACAAGACTAAGATCTTTCAACCGTAACAAGCGGTCTTCGTCAGAGTCAAAAACCTTTTTAAAATACCATTCTTCCCTCCCACTCTTCTCAACCCCTCACCAGATGTTCTCTGCATCTATTGTTTCAGTTGGGTTTTTGACTCTGGCGAAGACCGCTTGTTACGGTTGAAAGATCTTAGTCTTGTTTTCCCATTTTCTTATTGTGGTTTGATCATTGATATATATATATATATATATATAATTATATATATATATATATAAAGACGACAACAAAGGTCGTCTCTCTCTATCAAATAATGACGCTGTAAAATACGGTAGAAGTTTCTGTGATGTCTTTTATATGTAAGTTTGAGCCGACTAAATCTATACATATATTTGTGTTCGCGTGTTTGTGTATTTGTGAATGTTGACCGTGCGCGTATTTGTGCGTGTGTGTGTGTGTGTATGCGTATATGTGAGTTTGGGTGAATGCATGTAAAATTAAATTGTGGGAGTTGAATGTGTGTCTGTGTTTGTGTGTAATGTTCGTAATAGTGCTTTTGGGCGTTTCAATGTGAATTTAAATGATATAAGGATTAAATTATACTGATTGATTGATCTTAATTCAATTCGACGTAAAAACAAGCCTTGGATATAAAAAAATTTTAGATTATTCAAGTAATATTGAAGTACAAGAAAATAAATTTGTGACAGTGAAGGGAAAATACTTTTGCACATTGTAATTAATGCTTAAATGACAATAAGAAATGAAAAAAAAAATGACTAAGATTTTTCAACCGTAAGAAGCTGTCTTCGTCAGAGTCAAAACACAACTGACGAAAACCGCTTTTTACGATTGAAAGATCTTAGTCCTTATTTCTTATAGTAGTTTGAACATTGATTGTTACTTTACGTGTTTATTGTGAAACGTTTTTATATTGTAATTAAAATAATCATACAACAGAATTTTATCTGAAATAGACTTTGAATTCAATTAGAAGTGAGGAAGGAAGGAAACAGTGATAAAAGAGAGTGGGAGAGAGGGTAGATAGAGAGAAACAGAAATAGTGAGAGTGAGAAAGAAAACAAATGGAAAATGGAAAAATCTTGAGTAAAAAAGAATATAGGTAAGATAAGATTGGAAGAAAGGGTAATGTAAAAGGGAAAGAGAGAGGAAATGGCAATTACTTTGGGAGCGTTAGGTGGTTTTGAGAGGAGCATGCCTAGAGCAGTCCATTGCTCAGCAGACAGGTAATGGAGCTCACATGCCCTCCGCAGACTGCCTCCTGACTTCAGCCTTCCCTCCTCCAGTCTCACTCATCCAAGCAAATTATCATAGTCACTACTATTTTAATAGATAGTTGCTTTATTGACTTTTGGGTAGGTTACATTAAGCCTTTGCCAAGCTAATGGTCATAAACAGGCATAATGAGTTTTACATATTACCAATCTATTACACGTATATAATAAGAATTGCATTATTATATTATATACGTAACTATAATAACATCAGAATGTATATATATATATATGATCAAACCATCTGGTTTGATCATTGATTGTTATTTCAGGTGTTTATGTGAAATCATTATATATATATATATATATAATATATATATATATTTTCGTTGGAAATACGATCCAAAACGGAGAAAAATAGTTCAATATAGACAAAGAAACATAGAGAAATCAAAAGAACACACTTACAGTCTCTAATTTTCGGTTTGAACCGTCTTCAGGAGAGATAAGAGAGGGAAACCAAGCGCACTGGTTCAGAGACAGTTGGAGACCGTTGGGTCTCCAACCGTCTCTGAACCAGTGCGCTTGGTTTCCCTCTCTTATCTGTCCTGAAGACGGTTCAAACCGAAAATTAGAGACTGTAAGTGTGTTCTTTTGATTTCTCTATGTTTCTTTGTCTATATTGAACTATATATATATATATATATATATATATATAAAACCAATTAAATGAACCGATTCTACGAACTAAATATATATAAATTAGTATATTCTGGTAGCAGTCCTTCGGATATACATGCATTGCTGAACACGACTGAGTAGTTCCTGTTTATAATGCAAAAGCTGTTTTTAGGCTAGTCAAAGTTTTTGAGAAGAAGTTTATAGACAGGAACTATTCAGTCGTGTTCAACAAAGCATGCATATATATATATATATATATGATCAAACCACAATAAGAAATGGGAAAACAAGACTAGGATCTTTCAACTGCAACCCAACCCAACTGTTGGGTTTTTGACTCTGACGAAGACCGCTTGTTACGGTTGAAAGATCTTAGTCTTGTTTTCACATTTTCTTATTGTGGTTTGATCATTGATATATACCATGATAAACAAAAAACGGTCCGTCAGGACAGATTACACTTAAAATAAACTGTGAAACATAGAAAGAAACATAACAATGACTCACTTTCCAATATTTCGACCGCCATAATGGTCGAAATATTGAAAATTGAGTCTTTGTTATGTTTCTTTCTATGTGTCACAGTTTATTTTAAGTGGTATAGATATATATACGTAAATCTTGATGGTATTTTAAAAGGCTGAAAGTACAGGAAATGACAAATGTCCAGAGTGGGATGTTTGGGGAAACAAAGAAGTACAGTAAGGAAAAGTAAAAAATTATCCACTAGCTGTCAACCCTCTTAGAAGAGACTATTGTCCTCGTTAACACTTAGTCAAGCTGGAACAACTCGTTACTAATGTTTATAATATTTGATCTATTAAATTTAATCAACGAGGACTCAATAATATTTCTTAACAACATCGATTTTTCGTAGGTAATAAATTTATCTACGGCCCAATCAATATGATGATTTCTATTATTTCATTATTAATGTCCCTTGTCAATTATTGTGGCGCGTACTAAAATAAATAAAAAAACACAAATCAACACAGACCTTAAATTATTGAAGCTGTATGCATACAAAAAATGAATCCCCATATCAATATTTTCAGTTAGAAAACAGCCATAGGAGCCTAAAACTGTTTGGAACACAAGGCCAAATAGACCCTGCCCAGGTAATAACAGCGACCCCTTAGGTTACTCACTCCCCCAGCTTTGAACAAACAACCTTAATCCCTCTAATTGACTCTACTTTGCTTATATAAAAGGAAAAAGCAATTGGGAATCATTCTCATCCCGAAGATGGCTCTATGAAAGAGTTGAAACATGTTGACTATTAACTGTGTAGGAAGTTTGTTATCTAGTTTAGATACAACGAAATCCTATAAGAAAGGAAACTTATAAGGGATAGAGAAACCTATAAAGAAACAAGTTTCTGCAAACTATGGTTATGTTTTTAATAAATGTGCTTAAAAGAATGACTGCTACCAAAATTTACAAATATATATATATATATATATATGATCAAACCACAATAAGAAATGGGAAAACAAGACTAAGATCTTTCAACCGTAACAAGCGGTCTTTCAAAGATCGGTTGAAAGATCTTAGTCTTGTTTTCCCATTTCTTATTGTGGTTTGATCATTGATTGTTGTTTCACGTGTTTATGTGAAATCTTTATACTCGTATATATAAAAGTTTTTTTTACAAAATAAAATTCTTTAATTTATTTATACACTAACTGTAATAGCAAATACAAAGTAATATGACTAAAAATAAAAAAAAATATATTCACATGTAAATAAAGTTATTACATGGAGTCTTTGCTGTACAATTAATCAGTAATGTTTTTTGTTTTATTAAATCGAAAAAAAAGCTTTATTACAGTATGGTTGAATTCAATACATTTTAAAATACCTGGAATAAACCAATTGGAAAATAAATGAAATTTTAATAATACATCGGCGAATAGAAGAGACAAAGAGATTTCAGAACTATTACTGCTGGTTGGAACTAATAGGAAAAAAAAAGTATAAAACAATGTTCTACCAGTAATTTGTTTTTTAAAAATCAAGTATTGAGTATAAAATAAATAACAATGTTGGCAAGCTTAATTTAATATCCCCTTTGAAAGAAATATCACAAAGTGGGAGAACCTGCAACCTTAACGATGCCATCCAATGCGACCATTTTAAATAATGCCAACATTACAAAATAAAACTTTTATTTTCAGTAGTATCATTGAATTATTAATTAAGTTTTTCCAAGACTTTAAATGATGATTAAGTGTTGGTTCTTGAATTTAACTTCCATTACAATGGTCTACTTGCAGGAAATTATAAACTGAAGATGTTTCCTAAGTTTAATTCCTGTAGTTCAACGACTTTAAGAATCAGGAAGCATGTTTTTTTTTCTTATGTAGGGAATTCCTACATTCTGGATGTGTATGTAATCGAAGGCGTCCTACATAATGTAGCAGTCATTGTAAATCTCTATAATTGTTAATAATTGATGGTGTATCGCATTATATGGTGCAGGATAAACAATGCGATTCCATGATAAACGAAAAACGGCCGGCCGGACAGATTACACTTAAAATAAACTGTGACACAACAAGAGATAATTGACAAAATGTTTCTCGAAGTTCAAGATCTGTCATCTATTCAGAATAATTGACTTTGTGAGCGAGCAATTCTCACACGTACAAATGAGCAGACAGAAAAAAATTAATAAACTAGTTCCTGCACTATATAAAGCTGAGGAAAGAACGTACAAGTCAGTAAACGGTGATCAGTGATGAACGAGCACTTCCAATGTATATAAATAATAGAAACGTTTTGTTGTACATTAATAAGAACTGACTCATTTCAAGTTATCTTTACGTTTCATACATCAGAGAAACCAAATTCACCCTTAGACAAATTTCTCTCTGTCGGTTTGTCTGCAAAATTTTTCACAAGTAAACTCGGCCACTATAAGACATAGTGAGCTGAGAAGATCTGTGCATGTCAAAGCACTTAAAATGTAAGCTTTGAATGGATTGAAAATTCTACGTAGAAGCGAAGCTATGGACCTTTAAGCTGTCTTTAACTAACTTCACACACATGCTTATTTTGAAAATATACAGGTATATCAAGTAAATATTGTTAGTTTATTTCAATTTAATTTGCATTTAAGCTCCCAGCAAGACAAGGTGTTTCCCGAAGTTCAAGATCTGTCATCTATTCAGAATAACTGACTTTGTGAGCGAACAATTCTCACACGTACAAATGAGCAGGCAGGAAAAATCAATGAACAAGTTCCTGCACTATATCAAACTGAGGAAAGAACGTACAAGTCAGTAAACGGTGATCTGTGATGAACAAGCAGTTCATTATCCAACTGAATTTCTTGACTCCGTGAGTTCTCCTGGACAGCCTGCTCATGACATAGAATATAAAGTAGGGGTAAAAATCATGCTGTTAGGAAAGTTGAGTGCCCGAATAATATGCAACGGGATACAACTTCAAATTCGTGCTTTGCACAGAAGCGTCGTAGAGGCTGATATCATGACTGGATGCAGTATTGGAGAGTCAGTGTTTATACCACGCATACCATTGATGCTTAGCAACTGCATCTTTCCAAAATAAGTCGCAAGGCCAAACTCGGTCTATAACAGGAATTGAAGTGAGTGAGACCAAGTGTTTCTGACATGGTCAACTCTATGTTACTTGCTCAAGAGTCAGAGGTTCCAACTCTTTGTTCTTCCATGAACCTGAAGGACAGACAGATAATGTTCTATATAGAGAGGCACCTATTTAACACTGTTCTAAAATATATATATATATATATATTTGGGGAGCAGGCCTTCATTTATACACGTTTTATTAAAAGTAATGCCCAATTTAACTTTTACACTTTTTCTTATCCGTTTTTCAAGTGTTCTCATACTTGACTTCCATGGTTCTGGAACTAAAAACATAAGTTCACCAAAATTTTTATTACTATACACCGACATGCTTCGGTCATCGTTGACCATTTTCAAGGTTAAAGAATATATAAAATTATTAATGATCGAAAAGTGAATAACAATTAAAATAAACTAAAATAAACATAACGAGTCCATAACACATATTCACAACTAGGGAGGTTATCAAAGGTAAAGGTATGTTGAGGTTTCACCAGGCTCTTGGTTACCTTCCATCCGTCATTTGTATCTGGGAAGGTAATCGATTAACTTCTATACCTCTCCCAGACTGGTTCGCCTTCTGACTGCCTTCATATAATTTTAGAATTCTTGAAAATCCTCCTCCTTGGCTGTTAATACTAGGTTGCTTTTCGAGGATCAAGATAGCTTCCAAAATTTGCAATCTGGTGTGGTCATGTTCTTGTTGTAATATTACAGTATTGTCTGTTAACATTTCCCTGGTTAATTGCACTCCATGTGTTAACCTAACGTGCTCTTTGGGTCCTCCGGATGCCAGATGCATGGTGAGCCTTCGTGAAAGCGTGGTTGTGGTGGAACCAACGTATTTCGAGCTTAGGTTCGAGCGTATAAATATATATATATATATATATATATATATATATATATATATATATTCATCATGATTTGTTTTCTTGACCCAATATTTATATGATGTAATTTTTTTTGAGGTTTGAGGTCCAATGATTAAAACTAGTCCTTTTACTGACGTTTCGACATATATTTATGTCATCTTCAGGGCTTGGAAATCTGTTCCAACAGAACAGAGTTGGAAACAGATTTCCAAGCCCTGAAGATGACATAAATATATGTCGAAACGTCGGCAAAAGGACTAGTTTTAATCATTGGACCTCAAACCTCAAAAAAAATTACATCATATATATATATATATATATATATATATATCCTATCTATAATTTTTTTAACTATAGATTTTTTGTAAAATACCTGTCAATGAAGGGTACGCCCGCCTTCATAGCATAAAAAAGATGTAAATGAACTTTTAGAAAGTTTTGGCTGCCCAGCAACCGACATTCCATCACAACGACTAGATTTAATAAAGGATTTATTAAAAAGGTATGCCAACCAATTGCCAATTTGGTATGCCAACCAATATAAAAGTCTGACTTTTGCTTTTGGGTGTAATGAGTGTTTACTAATATTACTGCTGTTGAGATGCTTTTGCCATGTTCTTCATTTTACAAACATGGCATCCGATTCATTGCAAACATACGATGTGGACTTCAGTGATGAAATTTGGTGATAGCTTCTTGTTTTGAACTGAAATTTCATCAACAGTAATTGTTAACAATTATTTTATAAATTCATACTTATTACTAAGAAAAGATAACCTTTATTTAATAGTTTGTATTATATTTTTTTTGTACCTGATAACAAATTTCGATTCAGAGTTAAGAAATTTAGCGTTATTAAAGAAATTTCTGTATTTTATTCAGGAACAAATCCTAATTAATTATCTATTTTATAATTTAAACCGCGAGAAAGGGCTGATGGTTATTCTCATGTACAATACTGTTAGGGTAGGACCAGCGCGGTTTATTTCTGCTGGGGATTCAACTGTTATAAGTGCATGGTTGCGGTAGATTTTCCTGGTGGTTTAGTGCTAACAGTGATATATCTAGTATATAAGAGAAAGGAGGAAAGAAAGGAAAGGTGTGTTGTCACTAGATGGCAGGGGGTTGCCATGACACCATAAGGGGTGAAGGTGAAGCTTACAAACATCAACTCACTCCACTTGAGGCCTGTTTACTCTGCACCAAGGCAAAATCCCTTTTCCCTCCGTAAGCCACCCCCTCTAACCACAAGATGGCTGTTTCAGGTTCTCCATCAAGCTGCCTCATCTATTGCCTTATAATCCAAACCTGCCTGCCAACTTCCACCAAAAAGAAATATCCCGTAAACAGGAATTCCCTATACCATCCAGACATCAATTATGAGTCTTTTATCTTTCTAAATTATATTTGACATTACAATAATTTAATGTTACAGCTCTACTACTGCATTAGTAAATACACACAGTGACTGTCACTGAATAAGTTTTGATCCATAACACTAACAACAACAACAAAATTTGTCCTCACTCATGTCTATAACATTTGATCTATTAAATGTAATCAGAGAAGATTCGGTAATTTTTCTTACAACATCGATTTTTCATAGGTAATAAATTTAGATCCTGACCAATCAATATGATGATTTTCATTATTTACATGCAAGAATAAGGCATTACTTTTTTCCTGTCTACTTACGCTATATTGGTGTTGTTTGACATGTGTCTTTAAAGATTTACCAGTTTGACTAATATACTTTTTATGGCAATTTTTGCACGGAATTTTATAAATACCACCGGACTCCAGTTGCCTGAGAGGGGTTTTTTTTATTTACATATTGCCTACGTTATTACGATTAGAAAACACTATATTAAAATCAAGTTGTTTGGCTGGTCTTGGAAGGAGGTCCAATGAATCATGATATCGTAAAATTATAGAATTTAACAATGAACGGGGCTCTGTTGAAATATTAGATAAAGTTTTCTTAGCACCCTTCAAAGTTAAATTGATATAAGAGTAGGGGTATTTCAATTAGGGTAATTGACCTAATGTTGTTAATCTCATCATTAAGAAATTCATGGGAGTATTCGCTTAACTCCCTCAAAAACATATTTTTAAAAACAGAAATTTTAACATTTTTTTGATGGGAAGAATAAAAGTGAACATATGTAAGTACATTCGTAGGTTTTCTATATACACTAAAGCGTAACCCTTTAGGTAACCTATGGATCAGGACATCTAAGAAAGCCAATTACAACTTACTTCTTCTTCCATTGTGAACTGGATTATCGGCACTAATAAACTTAATTTAATTAGAAAAACATCTCTATTTATAGATTTAGGACAGATACATAATATATCGTCAACATATCTAAATCATTTAACATGACTATGCACAATATTGAGCTTAACATTTTAGTTTCAAAATATTCTATGTATAATTGTCCCTCCTCTTGAGCAATTTATATTAAAATTGCCATAAGATTTATATTAGTCAAACTGGTAAATCTTTAAAGACACGTGTAAAACAACACCAATACAACGTAAGTAGACAAAAGTAGCGTCTTATTCTTGCATATAAATAATGAATATCATCATATTGATTGGACAGGAACTAAATTTATTGCCTATGAAAAATCGATGTTGTTAAGAATATTCTTTAATTAAATTGAATAGATTAAACATTACAAACATTAGCTTTAAGCTTGATACTTCCTTGAGGAGGTCAATAGCCTCTTCTAAGAGGGTTGACAACTAGCGCATCGTTTTTTACTTTTTCTTACTATACTCCTATGTTTCCCCAAACATCCCTGTCTAGACTACTGTCCTTTCCTGCACTTTACACCATTTTAAAATACCACTCTTCTCTCCCACTCCTCTAAACCCCTAACCATAATATTTCTGCAACTAGTGTTTCAGTCCGGTTTTTGACCCTAACGAAGACGTCTTGTTACAGTTGAATGATCGGAGTCCCTTTTTCCCATTTCTGATTGTGGTTTGATGATTGATTGTTCTGTCACGTGATGATTGTGAAATGATGTTTTATATATACATACGCATTAACACAAAGAAAATAATACAGAAAATCACTGCAGAACTAACTTCGATATTTCAACATCCCTCGTCATCAGGAAGAAGTGGGAAGTAATTGGGTTGGGAAGCAAACTGAAACTGCTATATATATATATATATATAATGCAACCATAAAATATACAACTAATATAAATACATTAATCTCAATTCACAAATACAGAACAATATATTAAAACACCAAAAGGAAATTTATACTAAACACTGAAAATTTCTAAATTCAAAAATATTGGGTACCTACGTAAATAAATCAAATGTCTGGCTTTTTTATGATTTTTTTTTTTGTTCTAGTAAAGAGATAATTTAGAATTATCAATTTAGATAAACACATTTCCCATGGAATTAGTTTAGGTCACACAAAGAAATCACTTTACTCAATTTAATTTTTTCTACAGGTAAACATGTTTTAAAGTTACTCTGAGGAAAGTTGTGAAAGGACGATAAAATCTGATGATTGTGAACTTCAAGCGAAGCCTTTATCAGATTCCTAGATCAGGTGGTATAGAAAGGATCGGCTGTCTCTAAGGACTTAATTAAATTTGCTCTGGTGTCGGATATTAGCCGGAGGAAGCACCTGAGCTACTCGACTAATTAACTCCAACCGGATGTAACCCCTCGCCTGCCAACTCCTCAAACCAAACTCTCCAATTAGCTTAACGCAAGATCTATATTCTTGTCATTCAGGCACAAACAAAAACGAAAAAAGCTTATGTAATCTTCATCAAATCATGTTAAAAGTAAACTTATTATCAAGATTACAACTTTAAGAATAATTCTTTTGATTCTTATATGGCGAAAATTGAATTTCAACAATGATAAAACGCTGAATTCCTAGTCAGCTAAAGTAGAGGTTCCCCCGAATTTGGAGGAAGCGGTACAATATTCCAGTCTTCTTAGATATTAGGTTATTACTATTAATATATTATTCACAAATACATTTCAAGAAAGTTATTACTTTTTGTAAAGTATACTTTGTTATGTATGTTTGATTTTTCTAGTTATTTTACTTAAATTTTGTTGAAATTTCTTTAGGCTTTGAGGGGTGAAAAAATGGTTAGAAACCCTAATCTAAAGAGAGTCAGCTCCGCAGTAAATATCCTGCAATTTGAACAATAGACAGGGTTCGTACTGATCCTCGCGAGAGATGACACACCAACTCTTGAATCACTCCAGAAATTTTTGTTATGAATAGCTCTTAAGTTAAGTTCACTTAACACAGCTGAGAACATAATAATAATAATAATAATAATAAATAATTAACCTGGCATGTTTTTTTTCTTTTTTCTTTTGTTGAAAATACAATATCTCGTATTGCTTTAAACAATATCTCGATAAATGCCAAGTAATTGGAAATCGTAGCAATTTAAACAACGAATAAACCCAAATATGATTAATACTAATAGAGAAAAAAATATTTAATGGTATCCTTATCTCGACCAGATATATTAACACTATTTTTCTTTTTTATCGAGGTTAGGTCCAGCTTCTAAAATACAACACCTTTAAGCCTACGTTTCGTCTATATTTGTAGACATCTTCAGAGCTACATCAATACAGAATTTAAGTACAATAATATGAAAAGTAATTATATTACATTATTTAATTAACATACATAATTATCTTGTTATTTTTTTATTGTAAGGAAGCAAATATAAAAAAAATAAAATTAAATAAATAATAATGAAAATAATAAAATTTGAGGGCTATAAAAGAAATGATTCACATTGAAAAAGCCAAAAATGTTTGCAATAAAAAAACGGATACAAAAAACCTAAGTTAAATATATAGTCTATTACTTAGTAATTAAGAAATATAGTTCTAGTTTCCTGGTTATTTTTTGATATAGTTTTGAGTTTTTTTAGCGTAGTTTTGCGTTATCAAGTCTGATGTAGAAGGTTAAAAAAACGGTCACTAGAGCAGCAAACTAACTGATTTGAACACAAACCGTTATTTAGTTGCTTCCTAACAATACAAAAAATACCAAGGTAATTATGTATATTAATTAAGTGATGTAATATAATTACTTTTTATGTTATTGTAATTAAATTCTGTATTGATGTAGCCCTAAAGATGTCTACAAATATAGACGAAACGTAGGCTTAAAGGTGTTTTATTTTTAAAGCTCAACCTAACCTTAATAAAAAAGAAAAATAGTGAAAAAATTATCTGTCATTCGTCTTTTAGTACTTTTTTAGGGGAAAATCATGGCTCATTTATTATTTGGTGCTCTTTTTAGTAATGGGCAAGCCAAATTAGATGCTGATTTTACATTGGGAGTCCTAATTTTTTTCTAATCGAAATGTATTTAGGGCAGGGATCATTAACGAATACCCGCCATTGTACAGGCTCGGGAAAACGGTTTAACGTTCTCTACAAGAGAAGATTTACTGAAATCTATTCACCTCTTGCATGAATGAATCGAGGGACAGAGTGGGTATTGAACCCACGATCTACCTGCCGAGAGGTATGAACGTTTTCCATAACTGGAAATATTAGTTCTGAAGAAAAAAAAATTCTATAAAAAAAAAGTTGCCAAAAACAAATGGGAACATTTATACCATAAGGGCTAAAATCTTTATAGTATCAACTTTATTTATCGATCAAAACTGTGTGACTTATAGAGCACCGAAAAACTTTTGATTATACATAGACCCAGCTGAACACAAACAGATAACAAAGAAATATTTTAAAAAGTTTTTGTCAAGAAACCTCAACAATAAATCCATCAGAATGCAGAATTCAATTTTTCTCATGATTACTATAAATTTTTTACAGTAAAGTGAAAGAACAAATTAATGAAAGAAAATGAACTCAAGAAAATTTAAAACGTAAACATCTGACGTCATCTAAAAAAAAAAAAAAAAAAAAAGAAGTTTTTTGTTATGAACATTATACATTACCTATAGTTATTTAAAAATGAGTAGCCTCCCGAAAATTCATTTAACAAAACTAACATTTAGCAAGCAGAAAAATATTAGCGTTTATAGGATTATAAAGGCAGGAACAATTAAGCCAGTCATATAAATATTTATAACTACCGCAAACGTTATCGCTAGTAATCAATTACAAGAAACAAATGTTTTTCTGTGTCCATATTTCATCCCCCTTGCATGTCTAGTTTTGTTTTATAAGTTCATCTCCTTTCCATAACCTTATATCATACTAAAACAACTCAATTCACTACTTCTTTTAAGAAATCAATATCAACGTTGGTTACCTCAAATAGTTAGTCCTTCCCTTAACCCTATATTTTTCAATATAACACATTAAAGATTCATGATCGTTATTTCACGTGTTATGTGAATACTATATATATATATATATATTATATATATATATATATATTATAAATATATTGTAAAATTTGGAAGCAGTCCTTCTTTTAAGCATATTTCGTTGAACAGCTGACCGTATTTCGCTGATGTCATTTTCTTCACTAGTTTTTCAAGGTTTCTGAATACCTTCTTCTTTCCTTCATCCAAACGTTGGAGAATGTTAATTAAGTTATAACCGACATGTTTCGACTGCATCCAGTCATCTTCAGGGTGATTAATTAAACAAAGAGGAAAATTATTAGTCTTTGGAGTTGGTATAAAACACATTATATAGTAGAAGTTTGAAGTAGCTGCTCTTCGGCTGATTCACAAGAGCAACTGACTGAGGTGGGTGGATGGTGGGGTGGGGTACTGACAGTTAACGGTTTTTTCATCCAATCAGGCGCATATAGTTTAAGCACTCTCTCACTACTACCCGTCTGAATATTTATTGTAGGTTTATTATGTTTAATTATTATTGCTTCTGCGATTTGCAGCCGATTGAAGTTGTTTTCTTTTCTAATTATTTTAGTTCCACTCACGAGTAGGTCTCTAGTTATTTTGTATTATGCTTGTCCTCTGAATGTTTCTTGGGACCGCCTATAGAAAGGTGCATGGTAAGTCTTCTCGACAGTGATGTAGTTGTCATCCGATGTATGAATCGTTGCAGGGCTCACGGTCCCCGATTTGACAGGTGTATTCATACACGAGATTAGACTCCTTCAGTTGAGAATCTTTAACCTTATTGCTATTTCTCATCACTAGGCTGCTTATGGTGGGGCTCCGATAATAGGTTATTAAGGCGACCTTATCCTCGGGTGAGGTGCATTTTATATTCTTCTTAATTATATCCTTGAGTACGCGTTCGTCTATTTTGTGGTCTTCCGAATACTGATTTTCGTAATAAAGGTTATGTGTTATGCCTGTTATTTGGTTATCGGTTTGACTGATGTGTTTCGAATTGAGATATTGTTTTAAAATATTGTCAAAGAGAGAGTTGGAGTAGCCGTTGTTAATGAGGATTGTTTTGTAAACTCGATGTCCTTCTGAAATAGTTTCCAATTTGCTGTGTTTTATAGACTCTATGTATCAAGGCTTTTATTGTTGAGTTCTTGTATTGTTGTGGGCATTCACTGTTAGCATTAAGATAAGGTGCAGAGTTTGTGGACTTCTTGTGAATTGATGTAGTAAGTTTTCGGTTATGGTAATCTATCTTTACGTCGAGGAAGTTGAGTTTGTTATTGACAGCAGTGGGGTTATTGACCACCAATCTATCCTTCCTCGAAGTCCACAAACTCTGCACCTTATCTTAATGCTAACAGTGAATGCCCACAACAATACAAGAACTCAACAATAAAAGCCTTGATACATAGAGTCTATAAAACAACAGCAAATTGGAAACTATTTCAGAAGGACATCGAGTTTACAAAACAATCCCTCATTAACAACGGCTACTCCAACTCTCTCTTTGACAATATTTTAAAACAATATCTCAATTCGAAACACATCAGTCAAACCGATAACCAAATAACAGGCATAACACATAACCTTTATTACGAAAATCAGTATTCGGAAGACCACAAAATAGACGAACGCGTACTCAAGGATATAATTAAGAAGAATATAAAATGCACCTCACCCGAGGATAAGGTCGCCTTAATAACCTATTATCGGAGCCCCACCATAAGCAGCCTAGTGATGAGAAATAGCAATAAGGTTAAAGATTCTCAACTGAAGGAGTCTAATCTCGTGTATGAATACACCTGTCAAATCGGGGACCGTGAGCCCTGCAACGATTCATACATCGGATGACAACTACATCACTGTCGAGAAGACTTACCATGCACCTTTCTATAGGCGGTCCCAAGAAACATTCAGAGGACAAGCATAATACCAAAATAACTAGAGACCTACTCGTGAGTGGAACTAAAATAATTAGAAAAGAAAACAACTTCAATCGGCTGCAAATCGCAGAAGCAATAATAATTAAACAGAATAAACCTACAATAAATATTCAAACGGGTAGTAGTGAGAGAGTGCTTAAACTATATGCGCCTGATTGGATGAAAAAACCGTTAACTGTCAGTACCCCCACCCCACCATCCACCCACCTCAGTCAGTTGCTCTTGTGAATCAGGCCGAAGAGCAGCTACTTCAAACTTCTACTATATAATGTGTTTTATTACCAACTCCAAAGACTAATAATTTTCCTCTTTGTTTAATTAATCACCCTGAAGATGACTGGAAGCCAGTCGAAACATGTCGGTTATAACTTAATTAACATTCTCCAACGTTTGGATGAAGGAAAGAAGAAGGTATTCAGAAACCTTGAAAAACTAGTGAAGAAAATGACATCAGCGAAATACGGTCAGCTGTTCAACGAAATATATATATATATATATATATAGTATATATAAATTCAAAATTCGAAAAAACGATCCAAACTGGACGCAAATCAGTTCAAAAATAAAGAAAAGCAACATACAGAGAAAGAGACACACTTACAAACTCAAATTTTCGGATGATCCGTCTTCAGGAGAAAAGAGAATGGGCGACCAAGCACACCGGAAACACAACGGCAGGAAACCCAGCCGTTCATTTTTGAACTTATGTATATATATATATATATATATATATATATATATATATATAGTAAAATGTAGAAAAAGAAACCTTGAGAAATCAAAAGCACACACTTACAGTCCCTAATTTTCGGTTTGAACCATCTTCAGGGGAGATAAGAGAGGGAAACCAAGTGCACTGGTTCAGAGACGGTTGGAGACCCAACGGAGACGGAGACTATACACGAAAAAGTGTATATATATATATATATATATATATATATAATATATATATATATATTATAACAGGAAAACGATCC
This sequence comes from Hermatobates lingyangjiaoensis, assembly GCA_026182355.1. Lineage (NCBI taxonomy): Eukaryota > Metazoa > Arthropoda > Insecta > Hemiptera > Hermatobatidae > Hermatobates > Hermatobates lingyangjiaoensis. The sequence continues at coordinate 5,337,970 of JAPFBL010000430.1, forward strand.
AAAGGGCAACAAACGTTTCACGGTAAATCACAGACACCGAATAAAGAAACGAACACACTTACTGTCTTAAGGGGTAGTAATGGAGTGATTAAGCTCCTCTAAAAGCCTCTAACACTCAACTCCGATTTTCGGCCTTCACGAGGTTACCCTGTTAACCTGCTATAAGCAGGGACAAACAAAAGACGAGGAGAAGGTGATCAGGGGCTGGGCCTGACCACCTTCGTTTCTCATCCTTCCTAATCCCCAAATCCCCTCCTTTTATCCCAGCCCCAATCTAAGGTGTTATGCAATCCATGCCGAAGTATGGATGGTACAGGGGTTTCTGTATTATGAACGGAGCCTCAAGGGCACCAGGCGACCCCCTTGAGTAAATAGCCTTACACCGGTGTGCAGTGCTCTGCCGGAGTGGACAAAATACCACCGATAGAGCTTCAGGGATTTTCCCCTGTAAGGAGAAGGAAGTATGGAGACCATCCTCCGGAAGTGCAGAGGGTACAAAAGCGTTAACTAGTGGGAACCTCCCACAAGTGCACCTGAGGACCCGAAGAAGGAGAAAGGAAGTACTTTCTCCCGAAACATAGGGAGCCTGAATGGACATTATCAATGATGGTTTGTGCAGATTCTGCAAAGAGGAAGAAACACCGTTGCACCTGCTGATAACTTGTAAGGCAACTTTGCTGCAGAGAGGCAGGTGCTTCGGGACAACCAACAAACCATAGAAAAACTTTTACCGCTGGAACCAGCAAAAGTGCTGAGCTTCTTGGAGGCGTTGAAGCTAACTGCTGGGGTACTTTAGTACAGAAGAGGGGAAGTACAATAGTTCTTTTTAAGACGCAGTGCTACAGTCATCCTCAAATAATAAAAATAAATAAAAATAATATTGTCTCAAATTTTTGGTTGAACCGTCATCAGGAGAGTTAGATTGTGACACCAACCACACTTGCTTTTTTTCCTATTTCATATTTTATACTATTTATAGGTATTTATATTAAAACTATTCTATTCATAAAATTATAAATATGTTTAAAAACAATCGTTCTGTTCGTAAATTTAAAAAATTGAAAGAACACAAGTATTAAAATGAAAAATAATATGCATTTTCATATAATCAGCTGTGAAAAATATATTATCAAACTCGTGGACAATCATATGAGCTTTCGCTTTAATTTAAATTGGTTATTGTGAAGAAGTAATATCAAACTCCCTGGGAATGTGCGATCAAACTCAATAGATCATAAATTTAATGATCTATATTTCATTCATTGTGCCTTATAATTCTCATTTTCCTCTATTCACATGTCTTCAAGTACCAACATGCGAGTTAACTTATATTGACAGGAAGAGAAGATCATAATACCTGTTTATACCTAAAAGGTTTATTGAGGACTGAACGTGATTCTTCAGAAATAATCTTGACTTTTGAGTAAAATATCTGACAGATGAATATGGAAACTTAAAGAAGTACATGACTCATATATTTAATATTCAGTCATATTAAAATATTTTTAAATATTTTAATAAATAAACAAAACCTACACGGCAGAATCTCGCAGTGCTAGTTTAATTCGTTTAACGACCATTTTCTTTTGGCAGTTTACTCGTATTACGAAGCAATTTTTCACAATTAAATTATTATGAAAATAAATATCCGTTCCATCGCCAAAATGTTTATTTTTTAAACAGAAAAGGCGCAGTTCGAAAAAATAAACAATATACGATAAACAATAAACAATATACGATAAGCAATAAACAATATACGATAAACAATAAACAATATGTACTACTGTATGTGTAGTATGAATGTGTTACTTGAAATTTACCTTGGTAGTGCTAGAAATAATCATGCCTTATTAATATGGTTAGGTTAGGTTGCAGTGGCATCCCCACAAGGGAACACATGTAGACCAACCATTGGCCCTTTGTGATACCACACAATGAAGATTGATTCTACAGTGGGAGTCCTACATTCTGCCTATCTTAAGTGTATTTAGAGTAGGGATCTTTAACGAGTACCTGACATCGTACAGGCTCGGGACCGACGTTTTAACATCCTTCTCAGAGGGACGACGTGCTCAGATTTATTCACCTCCCGCGTGAATAAATCGAGGGCCAGGTGGGAATCGAACCCCGGTCCTATTAGTTCAGAGGCGTGTACGTTAACCACTGAGCTAACCTTACAACCCATGATTTATTAATATACTAATAAAGTAGAGAACATGTCGATGAAAGGAAGACAGTCGCTCGTACTACGAATGTTTAATTGTTATACGAGAGAAAAATTCTTACGAAGGCTGCTCGCAGCTCGTTCAAGAAGACACTCGGACTACTTCTACAGTGTTTATATTTTCATTCAATATTCATTTAGAACATTTTACATGCTGACTTTTATATGTTGTTTATTAAGTACATTATAGTTCTGTATGATTGAAACACCTGGGGTAAAGTGTTTTTTATTTAATAGCATACGAGATTATCATAATACTGAGTTGTTGATCCTAATAAAGAAACAGATCAATACAATCTTGATCTTGAAAGCATTTCTTTAATGCCCAATGGAACGTCAGATTCTAGTTGATTAAACACATGCAATCAGTTTTTAGAGCCGTAGTTTGTTCTGAACTGGCATAATAAACCAAAACACATAGCCCAGTTTACTAAATTTATTGTAAAGTTAAAAAAAACTAAGACGTTAATTCTTCAACTACCTCATTGAATTAGCGATAACTTCAGCCATCTGTAAGTTTGAAAAATTTCACATATTCTTTAAACAGGAGTAGATAAAATCAAATTATTTCACTTTCAGCTCAATTTGTCAACTTAAAAAAAAAAAAGAAATAATTCATTGTACAAAAGGGAAAGGCGCTGTAAATTTAATTCATCTCGTTATTCACATTATGCTTACATCCATCAATTTTAAAAAAAATTAAGAGCATTTACCAAATTGTTCCATTTATTCTTTTGCCTCTAACTGCCTCTCGAGGAGGATGTACCTAGTACTGGTGTCCCCGTCGCAGAGGTGGTAATTGTGTAGGCTGCACAGCGCAAGCTAACAGTACAGGGCAGGCTACTCCAAGTGCGGTCAAGAAGCCCAGATGGCTATGCCAGAAAGGTTTTCTTAAAGTGCTTCGGTACAGCTTGGACCCTTGGGCGGTACGGGATGGTTTGCCAACAGAATGTGAAAATGGTAGCCTTGTGCAGCACCACTTGTGGTGGGTCTTCCAAACTGACACTCATCCGCCCACCTCTTGCGCCCCAAGTGGGGCCATGCAGTCTTACCTATAAGGTTGCATGGCTTAAACTCCACATGGTTCTAGAACCGGGGCTACATTACTGACACTTCCCGGGACTATGCAGCTCTGCCACAGCTGCATTGCCTTCTTCACGTGACTTTACCGGGGGCGACAAGTGCCACTGACCCTACCTGCAGCTGAACAGGTTCAGTAGGATTACGGTCCGGAGTTTGATCCGAAACTCTTAAAATAAGTTGGTACTACGGGCGGCGGGGGCCCATGGAGAGTTTTCTCTCCAGCCCGCCCTTGAGGTTTTAGTCGTAGTGGCTGTGTTTTCTCACCACGGTTGGGTAGACCCTTGTGGTCACTGCGTGAGGAGCAGTATCTTCTCGAGTGTATGCCTGCTTAGCATCCAGGGGAGCTAGACACCAACCTTTACCAGTAGGAACGGACCACAATCTCAGCTTAGTTGGCTGGAATACTGGTCGTTGCTTTATTCTTTTGGCTTCGATGGAACTCATGGTGGCTATGAATGGAACCCCTCTCGAGCATTATTCTAACGAAAGAGAGAGACCTAGATCTCCTCTGGCATTTAGTCTTTTCCTGCCAGGTGGAGTTGGCCTACAAGAGATTTTTAATCTCTCTATCTCTTATCATACATGATATCAAGATTACCCACAGTAGAGCCCAGAGGGGCCAAATGGTATCATTGCAACCCCTGATCCTAGGGCAATGGGAAACTTCCCTCTTTGGAGAGGGACAATCGAATCCTCAGTGATCCTATGGTAGTCCTTAAACGGTAAACCTTGTAGGGGTTGGCCAGTCATTTATTCTTTTCTTTAAATAAAGTTTAATTGTTTTACTTTACTTTAAGTTAAGCATAGTAATCATAAAATAATTCTGATATGGTATTTTAACAGATTTATGGGTTTTAAGAACACTTGGCACCATTTTTAATGTTTTACTTTTACTATGAGAAAAAAAAATCTATATTAAAATATAGTACTAAAAAAGAAGTTCATTGTTAGAATGGATTAAAATACACAAGTAAAAAGAAGTTCAGTGTTGAGAAGGGATTCAAATATAGTACTAAAAAAGAAATTCACTATTGAGAAGGGATTCAAATATAGTACTAAAAAAGAAGTTCACTGTTAGAATGGATTAAAATACACAAGTAAAAAGAAGTTCAGTGTTGAGAAGGGATTCAAATATAGTACTAAAAAAGAAGTTCACTGTTAGAATCCAGTTGGCTAGTGGGAACGGTCGGTTAAGGTTTTATAGTTCTTTGTTGCTGCCATTCAGATATCCCGGTCCTTCGGTGGTCGTTTACACAGGGTCCACAGTAAACTTTGAGACTGTACCTGAATTGGTCCGAATCTGTTCTAAAGTGTATAGGGTCAACAGTTGAGTTGGAGTCGGTTTATGGTGGGTGGGTTTAAAGTGCTGACACAACCCCAAGGATCTTGACCTCTGTGCCTGCTCTACTACCTGCTTTTAGGCCTGCAAACCATACACTTTTGCCTACTGACCTATCAATTTATCGAACCAGACAGTAGAAATTCAACATTAAAGAAGTTAGCCGAAGGTTGCTAATTCTACCCACTGATCCCACACCAAACCACTGCGCCTACCTCTGCTTGATCACGTGTGGCATCTCCTGCACTTCATAGACCTTGGCACCCGATCGAGTATCTTCCTTCTTGGACATCTGCGGTGAGGACAACTTTGAAGTTTCATCAAGTCTGAAGAGTTCAAGTCTGAAGATATCAACCAGACCTTCGAGTGTTTTGTGAAAAAGTGAAGTTGTTGTTGTTGTTGTTGTTGTTGTTGTTGTAGTGATTACAATAGCTCACGTAAGTAATCAAGTTAGGCATACTCATTACAAGCATCTGGGTCACTGACTGACTGACTGACTTACCGACTGACTGACCTGTATTGAATCCCCTTCTTTAAAAGTTAAACATGACTGACTCAGTTGACAGCATTGTACAGTCTATTTTAACACAGCTTCTTGAGCTCAAGGCGCGTGGGCTGGACATCCTACCTGTGCTAGCAAGGGAAATGGCCAGCCTAGCCGAGAGCACCCAATCCTCTCCGTCATCCTCCAATACCAAACCCCCAACAAAACCTAAGAAACCGAAGAATGCTGCAACAGGAAACATCTCTACCCTTCCCAAAAAAGGCCCTCATCTCCCAACCTCTCACACTCCTAGACCTGTAACAAGGTCAACTAGCAAAAAATCAAGAACCCCTTCACCTCCCTCATCTCAGTCCCTATTAAACACAAATCCTTTCAGTCCCCTACAGACTAACTCTGAAAGCCACTCAGCACCCCACACCCGGACTAAAGATACTACTGGTATTTTTACTGAAACTGGAGACACTTCAAACGGCCTTGTAAAATCTCAAACTGTCATACGTTCCCCTCCACCGGTAATGATTAGGACCATGGAGGGGTTCCAAAAGCTAAGACAACATACGAACGACGACCTAATGACGGACTTGACCATTACCTCAGGAGGAAAGTCTATTAGGATCATGACAAATACACCGGACAAATACAGAGAACTGACTAAACGACTCCGGGAACTTGACATTGATTTTCATTCTTTTCGACCTCCATGGGAGAAAAAAATGGTAAGATACATGGTCAAGTATTTACCGGTCGATACAGAGGGAACAGAAATAGAACAAGACCTTCTTGCCAAGGGCATCAGAGCGAAGGCAAGACAACTCGTGTCTAGGCGACTCCGCTTCCCAGGAGACATTGTTCCCCGTCCCCTGTCACTCTTCGAAATTACGATAGAGCCTGACAAAAATCACAAAGAAATATTATCCATAACAAATATCTTGGGCATCAAAGTAACAGTTGAGGAGTCTCATAGGAGACCTGGTCCCACACAGTGTTTCAGATGCCAGCGTCTGGGGCATACCCAGACCTGGTGTAGGGAGACCCCTCGCTGTGTTCGGTGCCCAGGGGCCCACCACTATTCTTCATGCCCCAATCCAAAGGGAACGCAGCCTTCCTGTGTAAACTGCGCGGGACCTCATCCCGCCAACTACAGGGGCTGTCGGGCCTTCTCCACCACTCCCGCACTTTCAAGCAAACCTTCCTTCATTCCGGCCCCCCCCCCTCCTCCACAAACCTTATCATACAGCGAGGCTGTAAATAAACAGAGATCCAAATTTACTTTGGAAGAAGTAGTCATACAAGGACTCCAGGAAGCGGGTATCCTAAATACACTGAGCCAGTCCTTTAACAAGTCTACTTTGTGCCCCTCAGAGGCTTTTGACTTGATAGCGTCTCTTCTGCGACCTGAAAATGACTCCGACTTGACCAATGGCAGCACAACAAACTAAGACAGATCCCGACTCCTTGACATACCTCGTTTTTAACCCAGGTGGAATCAGACGAGGAAAAACAGAACTTGAAAACATGTTACAAAAAGTGAAACCCGATCTAGTTCTGTTGGCTGAAACTTTTCTGAAACCTAACATGCGCTTTTCTGTGCATGGCTACAAGGTTGAAAGAACTGACCGCCTCACACCAGGTGGAGGTACGGCCATCCTTGTACGCCACGGCATCCCTTATGCCAGGGTTGAGGACACGCCTGCACCCCTTGAACACACGACCATTAAAATCTCGTTCCCAAACTCAAACTTACCCCTCTTCATTTCAGCTGTTTACAAACCACCTCCAGTAGCCCTGAATATTGATCACCTCAGGCGGCTATTCCACTCAGGTAGACCTTCCTTAATAGGAGGTGACCTGAATGCGAAGAGTACTGCTTGGGGTTGTAACAGTGACAATAGGTCAGGGCGAATCCTACTAAACCACATAACCCAATCCAACACTCTTATCCACGCTCCCTCAACTCCCACTCATATCCCTAGTCCTGCTGTTGGGCGACCTGACATACTTGATATCTCATTGTCATCAAATGTTAACCATGTCATTACAGCTGAGGTGCTAGAGGGTCTTGATTCAACTCACCTACCAGTTTTGTTTACCGTACAGAAATTCAGAATTAGATATAGACCAAACACCCTCCAACAAAAGACAAATTGGCCCTTATTTCAAAATATAGTTTCACAAAACTGTCCATTCCCACTTAACTTGACCACCCATCAGAAAATAGATTCTTTTGTTGAAGAAATTACTGTTCATTTAAAAAACTCCCTTAACGTAGCTTCCACCCCCATAGTAACACCATCACTCTGTAACCCACTTCCTCCATTCATACTTCTTAAAATTAAAGAGAAAAACAAACTAAGGAAGCTGTATCAAGTCACGAGAAACCCCAGAGATAGAAGACAGTTTAACAGGGCACAGTGGGAGGTGCGTAGTCTTGTCAGGTCTCACAACAGCAGGCATTGGACGCAACTCCTTGACAGGGACGAAGATCCTAACCATGTTACAGCCTGGAAAATAGTTAGAGCTATGAAAAAAGGACCCAACAGTACTAGTTCCACTCACCCCTTAAGGGAGAACGGAAAGCCTCTCATAGATGATGCCAAAAAGGCACTCACCTTCTTCCATCACCTCACTGACCTCTACAAACCTCACCCTCACTCACGTATCCCTCCAATGTCTTGTGTCATAACTAAAACTGCCCCAGATAATCCAATATTTTTTACCCCTCAGGATATTAATCAAGTAATCACAACCCTTAAGAAAAAGAGTTCTCCCGGCCATCAGGGCATTACTAACAGGATGTTAATGAAGCTACCAGCCAAAGTAATTGCCACCCTAACTGCGCTCTTTAACTCCTGCCTAAGAATGAGGTACTTCCCAGCGTCCTGGAAAATGGCCAAGATAGTAATGATTTCTAAACCCCAAAAATCAGGACACTGCCCCACAGACTACAGACCCATAAGCCTCCTATCCTGTCTTGGTAAAGTCTATGAGAGGTTAATACTACTAAAGGTCAAAAATGACCTTCCCTTCCGGCCGGAGCAATTTGGTTTTCGTGCCTTACACGGAACCACTCTACAAATTCGAAGGTTTTTACAATTCGTAAACCAAGGGCTGTCACATGGTCCGGCTCCGTCCCCTCAAAGAACCCAAGCTGTGTTCTTGGACTTGCGGCGAGCCTTCGACTCGGTGTGGCATAGGGCACTCCTCTACAAACTGAGATGTTTCAGCCTACCTGACTGGTTTACTGACACTATGAAATCATTCCTCTCTAACAGACGATTTTTTGTTGCCATTAATGACCAACATTCTCCAATAGGGCAGATGCTGAGAGGTGTACCTCAGGGAAGTGTGCTAGGACCCATCCTTTATTCCCTATATACATATGACTTGCCCAATCCTCCTGCAGTTCTATTCCCAAATTCCCCTAGGAAAACTGAATCGTTTCTGGGTCTCTTTGCTGATGACATTTCGGTGGCCTTTAGATGCGCCAGTGTGGAGTTTGCGACAGGTGAGTTGCAAAACTACCTTGATCAAATTTCGTACTGGTTCAATAGCTGGAAGCTTGAAGTCAACCCAGCAAAGAGCATCCACATACAATTCAGTAAAGGAACACCAAAGCAACCCCCTCCAGTATTCATTGGTCGCCAGTTAATACCTTATAAAACCCAGGCCAAATACCTAGGTATAATAATTGACAGCCGGCTCACCTTCAAACTCCATCTAAAGAATAGATACAAACTGGGTCTGGCACTAATGTCAAATTTGTACCCTATCCTGAAGTCAAAGAATACTCCACAAGTAGTAAAGGACCTCATTTATAAGGTGGTAATTAGGTCTAGCATTACTTATGGATGCTCGACCTGGTTACAAGCCGCAAGAACAAATAAAACCCTGATACAGGTAGTTCAAAATAAATGTGCACGCCTTATGGCTGGGGCACCTTGGTATGCCAGAAATGTGGACATTCAAAGAGACCTCAGGTTAGAATCAATTGACGACTTCACAAATAGACTGGTGGGCAATGAGGACACGAAAATCCCACCCCATCCAAACCCCCTTGTTCATAGCTTATCCCTAAGAACTCCCAACCATATCCATCATAGACGCTGATGTTGAAATAGAAAGCCACACCCTAGACTGACAACATTTCACGACCCAAGAAGACCAGACGACCACGAAATAATGTATAATGAATAACAAACAAAAGACTACAGACATTTACTTACTGACTCCACAAACACAGCAGTACAGAAACTCAGCAGTAGTAGGTCCGTGACCTGGAACTGCTAATTACAACGCGCACTACAGTGCGTGGAAAGAATCGTTGGTCGTTGGTCGTTGGTCTGTTAGAATGGATTAAAATACACAAGTAAAAAGAAGTTCAGTGTTGAGAAGGGATTCAAATATAGTACTAAAAAAGAAGTTCACTGTTAGAATGGATTAAAATACACAAGTAAAAAGAAGTTCAGTGTTGAGAAGAGATTCAAATATAGAAATGAAAAAGAAATTCACTATTGAGAAGGGATTCAAATATAGTACTAAAAAAGAAGTTCACTGTTAGAGGAGATTAAAAACATAAGTAAAAAAGAAGTTCACAGTTGAGAAGGGATTAAAATATAGTACTGAAAAAGAAGTTAACTACTGAGATTATAAAGGAGGTATCCCATAGTGGAACTTACTTGTCATGAATGTACTTGTTAAGAATTCAATCGAAACTCGTACAAACCTGAAACATAGACGACATGTTAGAGTTAAACTGTTTCAATTATACATGTCAATCAGTCTAAGATAAGGTTATTTTTATGAGGTTTATAGGAAAACGACTTTTACATTAAGGAATAGCATGACCTAACCGATTATAGTTCACTATTTTTGTTCTCTTGTTTGTAATTAACATAAAGAGTGCTATTACGTTCAACTAGCATTACTGGTATTAAATGCTACTGTAATAACAGAGAGTAGAGTCGATTTTACTTGATTGTACATCTTATTAATTGTATCCATTAAAGTATGACAGCTATAATACAATGCCAAGCGATGAATACAAATTAAATGAAACGGCCAGTACAGACAAAAAACATTGAGAGGAGGGGGGGGGGGATAAAAAATCTACACACGAAAAAAAAATACCACACGACTTTTATTTCCATAGTTATAAACTAAAACCCTTCCGAGGCTTTGCAAGTGTCAACAAATAATAATAATTTAACTCACATTCTTTTTTTTTAAAATACTGGTATAGTTGTTTTGTTATTTCAAGCATTGAAGAGTTTATAGGCTAAACTACAAGTGAATCTGAATTTTTTAGAATTAGCTCATCAAATAAAAACGAATATAATTCATACAACAGATAAAAGGTTATATGTGCATTATAGATACACTCATGAAATCAGGCAAGTATAATTAATGGTAATTGCTATTATTTACTCCAGTTATTAATTTCCCCCGTGGTTAGAACTGCAAAGAGAATAAACCACAATGTGTGTGTGTGTTGAAGATACTTCAAAATCCAAAAGAGCAATAATCTCTAAATTTTATGTTTGGAAATGTTAGGAAAAGTATCAAGTCTCAACAAAAAAATGTTTCTTATAAGAAACTAAACAACGCGTTTCGAGCACTTGATGTTCTTTTTCAGGTTACATCTAGCAAAAAATACATATGCATTTAAGAGCTTTGGGAACATAGGGGCGAATTAATTAAAATTAATACATCTGACACTATTGAGTGATAACGGGAACAATATTGAAATGGCTTAAATTGATCCTTAACTTAAAACTACATACTGAGACATTTATAATTTATAAGTGGAGTTTTTATATAGAGTGCTTGTCCTATACTACAATATGGCTCAGGACCCTTATGCGGTTTCCGAGCAGCTTCCCTCGCAAGTTCGTCTGCTCGTTCATTTCCCTCTACTCTTGCATATCCTGGCACACAGTAGATAGAGATCCTGGTCCTCATACCCACCAGATTGAGTTTATTTTTGCAGTTCAGGACCATCATTGAGCTGATAAGATTTGAGCTCAATGCTTTAATTACTGCTTGACTATCAGATATCGCTATATGTAAATAAGTAATTACAATATTAATATAAGAAAATTAAAATATAAAAATTACAAAATAATTTTTAATTAAAAGGAAGAAACAATGAAAATTTAATCTAACAAAAATTGAACCTAACAACAGATTGTATCACCAATGAACTGCATAAATTAAACATTAAACGTATATGCCGAAAAAGTGATAAATACATTTTATAAAATAAATTAAAAAACAAGGCCATTTTAAATAAAATTCGGGTTAATTAAAGTATTTATTAATCTAAAATCATTATTAATAGCAGGCGACTTTGAAATTATATATTTCTTTGGAATATTTTACACATGTGCTAATGGCTTGAGTGAAACAAAGAATGAATTTATTCTTCAATCAGACTTGTAACCAAAATTCACTTTGTTTATACACTGAATCATTAGAAAGACAAAATTTATAACCTATACCTCTTAAAAATAACAAGATATTTAAATATATTTTAGAAATAAATTGCCTTAAATAGCAGAAAATGTATAGTTTTTATTCCTTTTATGAATTTCAAGTAATTTTATTTTAATGCAGTATATTACATTATTTCCCACCATAAAGCGTAGTAATAAGGTTGAATAAGGATTTTTAAGACAAATCATCTGACAATGCGAGATAGTATATTCTGAGCAAAGAGGCAGTTAAGCTATTAAGAAGGTATACGGTAGGAGTCAAGGAGTAGATAAGGGTTTTTGCAAACCCTTAATACGTTTGCATTCAGCCCTTCGGGACTGTTTCTTATGCTGAATAACACTTGATGTTATGGTTCAAACTTCTCTCAAGTAACTTTCATTACATTATTATAGCAAAAACTCATTTTAACACCTTATCAGTCTTAAATTGTTCCGCTATTATCAAGTTGTAACTTTAACCAAAGATTGAAAACTAAGTTTGAAGTTTATGGTATCTTTATTAAACAAAACAATTTTAGATACTTGTAAACTATGATTTCTAACAATTATTTTTAAAATATAAGTTTTTAATTTAATACATAATATTAAGTTAGTGGATTAAACAATTTTAATGGTCTCCACTTATAAACAATTTAATGGTATAAACAACACGTTTCAAACACGTAGTGTTCTTCCTCAGGCATTAACTAAAAAATACAATGACACCAGAGAGTTATCTATAGTACGAAATAACAATAAAGTAAAATAAGGAAGAGAGTACGAATCTAAGGGTGAGTGTCTGTGGTACAACTGACTGGGAATACGATGGACGTGGGTGAGGGTATGGGTAGATCTGTTTCATATTAGAAGGCAGGTACATTTCATTATTTTTTTTCTAACAGTTAGGCTCAGATGTACCCCATACCCTCACCCATGTATCACAGACACTCACTCGCCCTTAGGTTCGTACTCTCTTCCTTATTTTATTTTATTTTTATTTTGTACTATATTTACTTTGTACTATAGATAACTCACTGGTGTCATTTTTTAGTTAATGCCTGAGGAAGAGCACTACGTATTCAAAACGCGTTGTTTATAAACATTAAATTTTTATGATTAGAGCCCATTTCATTAGCTTTTTACACTACAATGAGTAAATACCACAGAATAACAGATTGCAATACGTTAGGATTTTCTAAGTTTATGAAATAAAGAATTAGAAACATCTTGTTTAATAATTGTTTTCTTTTCGCGTGATTGTATTAAGTTTAATACAATCAAATATTAAACTTAAGTATTAATTGTAATTGTATTGTATTAATTAATTATAATTTAAGCACAATTATTAGTCTTGTGCTTGATCCCTCAGAGAGGATATAAAATCATAAGATCGACCAGGGCGTAAGGTGTCAGGAACTAGTTAAGCACCCCTACATAATAAACAAGCTACAGTAATGTATAATGTAGTACTCCCAGTCACTCTTAGAGTTAAATCGATTGTGCGGTATTTTGATATCTGATAAAAATGTTCCTTTGTTGTACTGTTCTCTGACCCAATGATGCGAAAACTATTTGCGATACGGCCTACTTTTAAGAAGAAAATGAAAAAAAATCGCTCAGCAACCAGCGGCCTTTATTGATTGAAAAAATCATAAAACGTAGAAAAGCAAAAACAAGTCTCCTATTCATATAATATAACTAAACAGTTTTCAAAAAAACACGAGATTCAGATGTGGGATTTACATAGTATAACGAGAAAATATTTTATAACATACCAGCAGCTTGTCCCAGCAGGTTAGCAAACGATAATAACAATTGTTAATTTGATCAGGTATTTTCGTTTAACGTTTTGGTACACCTGTTTTTTTTTTAATTTTTGCTATATACTATCTGTCTCTGCCCTAAATTTCAAGTTAGTTGGAATTGTTTAAAATTAAATTATCAAACCAGTGCAAATATGATTCATATTGATAGAAAAAAATTAGATACGAGTTAAATTTATAAAACTGTAATTTTTAGCAATTCCAGTAAAATAAATGTTGTAGCAATATAATACAACATAAAACAGTAGTGCATATTAGTGAAAAGATAAAATACACGATGATTTAGATTAAAGAACACTCTTTAGGTAAATTCTAAGTAATTTAGCTTCAACAGAAATCAAAAGAGAGTAATATGAGATTTTTAACAGAGAATATAAAAAAAAATCTCCTAACAAAAGGTAAAACGAATGCATAAAAATATAAGATATAGGTAACAACAAACCATATAATGTAGAAATGAGAAGATTTAGTTCAGAACTGACAAATAAGTTCTGCCTTTGCAACTAAACATGATGTAATTCACCATGAACCCCTCAAATCTCACCTAAACCTTTTAAAAGATTTCCTCGATATGAGTAGGTATCAACTAAGAGTGGTGCAATATTCCCTTGGGGAATCAGGACTGAGAGCACCACTGACCCCTCTATTAGGAAAAATTGCTCTTTCCTATATATACAGTTTTTCATGCCATTGTACATTTTTTATAAAATAGACAAGATTTATTAGCCTTTCTATAGAAAAACTAATAAAAAAAGACGATGATTCTAATAAAATCATGGTACAGAACACAGTAATGAAAATGAGAACAGTCGTATATACAAATAGCAAAGTATTCAAGATATCATCCACCATTCAAAAGTAAACATATACATAAATAAGACTCTATATCAATAACACAGTAAGATGGTTGAATGTGTATCCATGCGAAGAAAAATCGCTTTCTATAAACTCTCATTATCCTATGAATTAACCTAAGGGTTTTATGTAAAAGGGATATGATCTATACAATTAGAAACAAAAAAGAAAAAAAAAGATGGAAATAGCTGGTATAATTTACTATTTCATATTTCGATTGCCATCGTCATCACGAATAAATGTGAGAGGTCCGTCCGTTAGACAGGTTAAACAGTGCTGTTACCAATCAAGGAGGGAAAAATGAATATTAAGATATAAAAACGGAGTTACACAATGAAATAAAGGCAAAGGAGATGTTTAATGAGGGAATAACGACAGGCCATAATTCAGTTTTTATTAATTAGATTAAATTCATATATTACGCTATAAGCATTACTAATGTAATTTATTTAAATCATAATTGGATTTTAAGGAAAACATGTCTTACATAGGAAGTTTACATCAATTGGAAAGGAATGTTTTTTCCCTTATTTGTTCCTAAAATCCTTTGTTTGCTCTGATTTGACAAAACTTTTGCTCTGTTTCATTCCTTTTAAACATAACATCTCTTAGCTCCCATTCCTTATCTTCTTACCTTCTATGAACACTGTATCACAACTTCATTCAAACAACACTCACAGACTATTTTTCTTGTAAAAAAATCTATAATGTAATACTTCGGTTTTCTATTTAAAAATTGTATACTTCTACCTATGAAAAAAGTTTTAAATAAAAACCAAAACATTGACAAGCAGAGTTTAATTTGAACCTGAAGAACTGACCGCGTCCTGATAAACTTTAATTTTGTTTTTATTTCACGGTCGATACTTTTATCAACATATATGTATGATCAAACTGAGTTGGGTTTTTGACTCTGATGAAGACCGCTTGTTACGGTTGAAGGATCTTAATCTTGTTTTCCCATTTTCTTATTGTGCTTTGATCATTGATTGTTATTTCACGTGTTTATGTGAAATCTTTATATATATATATATATATATATATATATATATATATATATGAGTAGCCACTCTACCTTCCTGGGGCACCCTTCGCCTCCTGATGATGACGACGGTCGAAATATAGAAGTGAGTTATTTCTTTGTCTATCTGTGAGCTGCCTTCTTTTTAATGGATATATATATATATATATATATATATATATATATATATATATATATATACATAGTAACTAAAAGAAAACAGAAATGAAACAGAAACTCACTACAATATTTCGATGGGCACATCATCAGGAATACATATAAATAGTTGAATATAATACATACATGGAATTACTTAAAAATTTAAAGAGAATTGTGTTGCAAAATTCATGTAATTAATATGCTGAACATATGTTTTAATAATAAGGCTGTTTCAGTAACTCAGGAGTGATATTTTAATTATAAACAGCGAAGGTAACTTACTCTTGTTAGAATGGACAATTAAAGTAAATACTGTGTTGGCGCATATACTCCTAAATGGCAAGTGCAACAGAGGCATTGTAATAAAGTCGAGGCATAAATATCCGGTGCGTGCGGGCACACGGGGACTTTATCGCTGTTGACTCCAGCGAGCGGACTTGTCATGCAAGCTCACAGTAGAAACAAGCCAGCACTGCGATTTTACCCCCTCCTGAATTAAAGTCATTCTGTCTCACACTTCACTAGTTACTACTATTTTCAAAGCTTTCCAATATGTTAAACATATCAACAGTACGTTGCTTGCTATTGATTATTTTGATATTATTGTATACAATAAAATTGTACAAATGTATTATATATAAATGAAACAAAACTTTTTTTTAAATTTAATATTTGCGTAATACAAACATTGGTAATAAACTAAAGGCATGAAGCCTGGGTAGACCACTGGCTTGCGTGCTCGCCGATCACAGTAGCACAAATATATTAAAAATAAATGTAAAAAAAAAATTTTGAATTTAAAATTTGAATAATATAAACAATGGTAATAAAGTAAATGCATGGATCCAGGGTAGCCAGTCGCTTGCGTGCTCGCCGATGACGGTAGTGAAAACGTATTATATATAAATGTAACAAACAAAAAATAATTTAAAATTTGCGAAATACAAACACTGGTAATAAAATAAAGGGATGGAGCCAGAGTAGCCCAGAGGCTTGCGTGCTCGCTGATTACAGTAGCGAAAATGAATTATAAATAAATGTAACAAATACATATATAATAAACTACTACATTAGAGGTTAAAAATGAATAATTTTAGAAACAAACTTTAACACAACTGTCAGATGAAATACGAATGTTCTAAGGTTATAAAGACACATTCTTTCATTAATGTTATTTTATGTTAGGTAAATAACTTTAATATTTCAATTTAGAAGTTTTGTTTGTTTTAAACATATTTCATTGTGTATATAACTTGAATTCATGTTTTATTCATTTATATGATAAAATAAATGATGTTTTTTTGCTTTAAAATTATGTTTTTTTTGCTTTAAAATTATGTTTTTTTTGCTTTAAAATTATGTTTTTTTTGCTTTAAAATTATGTTTTTTTTGCTAAATATACTGACTGTGTATATATTTTGAATCATGTTAAAAAAACTATAACAAAAGTTTGGGCCACATAAGAATCTGTTTCTGTGCCTTAATAACAATAAAAAAACAATTAAATGTATCTCTGTCAATCATGTTCAGTGAATTAATTTCAATACCTGACTAACACAAAGGGTCACGTGTAGTCGAGTACCCAAGAAGTTGGACTGATAACAATCAAATGATCTAGGGAAAAAATACCTATTAAACAAATTATACCAATATATGCCTAAATTTCCTATTATTATTTAATCTGGTTTATTTATTTTATTTATCTGATTTTAATCTTTTAAAATTTACATTATCACTATCAAGTCCTTCCAGTGAAGTTTTACTATGGGTTGAAATAGTGTATTCAATTGATTATGGTTAAATATTTTAAAAAGTTAAGTTATTTATTCCCAGGGTCATTAGACAGTTACCAATTCCACTTGAAGAGGCAGAACGTGCGAAACCAGTTCGGCGGTTATAACGCCGATTCACGAGGTAAGGCGGGCTTTTATAATAATATGATGTTTATCAATCCCTTTCGTACTAACAATTTATATGATTGTTTTAATATTGATACTATTATTGGGGCCAGGCTAGCTCAGTGGTTACGTGCTCACCTCTGAACTGATAGGACCTGGGTTCAATCCTCACCTGGCCCTCGATTTATTCACGCGGGAGGAGAATAAATCTGTGCACGTCGTCCCTCGGAGAAGGACGTTAAACCGTCGGTCCCGAGCCTGTACGATGTCAGTTACTCGTTAAAGATCCCTACTCTAAATACATTTGAGTTAGGCAAAATTTAGGACTCCCACTGTAGAATCAATCTTCATTGTGTGGTATCACAAAGGGCCAATGCTTGGCCAACGTGTGTTCCCTTGTGGGACTGCCACTGCAACCTAACCTAACCTAACCTAATATTGATACTAGATTTTGACAGGAATAATACAAATGTATTTGGCCTGTTTAGAAGAACTGAGGAACACTATCAAAAGGAAAGGAAATCGTTGAAAGAAAGTGATTGAATAATGAAATAAAAGAGACAGCACTAGAATTCATTACAATACTATAATTAAGAAAAAGAGGGTCACTAATAATAAAAAGAGACCAGACAACATAAATGATAATTCAGATTCTCAACACTCATTTAAAATATTATTAATCCAATGAACTGACAGAAATTTACGTTGCTATTTGATAATTATTTTACAAAGAAGTTTAGAAAGGTTACGGAAGTTAATTACATTGTTATTTTGATTAATATTTGAAAAAAGTAATAAATTAACTGGAAAATCATATTGGGTGATATTTTTTTTAAATATAATAAATTTCAAGATATAAAAACTACTCAAGTAAATTATTTGACCACAGACGGCTTCGACAACTGCTATAGTTCCAAAATTATGTTCGAATTCTGGGGTCATATATTTCTCGACACCTCTGTTCTGATCTAGGATTGGTTCGTGTTCAAAGTCGTTCGAAAACCCAGATACCACTGTACTGATTAAAAGTACTATAGTATAGTTTATTTTATAGTATAGTATAGTTTAACACTAAAGTAGTTAGTGTCTGTGTAACATATTGTATATTGTATATTACAATGTATATAAATATTGGTTATTGATCACAATTGTAATTTTAAAAATGAATTTACTTTCAATATTACTTATAATGAACAATTCAATTTTATTAATCAAATCCGATAAGTGACTACCAGTTGGACTTAATAGTTCTTTTTCTAGTATTATATTGCATCTTACAATAATCAAAAGTCGATAAACATTTTTGCATAAAATACTCGTATAGAACCAATACTTATAGGAAATCGTAATGTCTCTTGAACAGCGTTTCTCAAACCGGAATTCTATAGAAACCGGAAACCTTGAAGCTATAGAAACCTTTGTGGTCACGTAATTGAGAATGGTTTATTATGAAAGGTTATTTTGACGTACTTTGTGTATGAATATTTTTCTCCTATGGTGATTCTAAGAAACTTAAATTCCCTATTAAATACATTCAAATATGAATATTATATCAATACATATTATGAATTCTAAAAATTGGATGGACAAAAATCGTACAGTAAAATATAGTATAATGTAATACAGTATATGATTGAAGTATAGTAGGAGAACTTCGATGACAAATGTTGCTACTTGATGTCAAACTGTTGGTAGTTATTCCACTTTCCACTCGAATAGATTTATCATGTCAACTGCAACTTCACTGTGTTAATGTTAGCTTTTCTTTGCCTTTATCTATTTTTTAATACCGTCTGTTTATTTTCGTTATATTAAAACTCCCTAGAGAAAGTGTTATTTTCCAGTTTAGACTACACAAATAACTACACTAGTCATATTATACTTTAATGCTTATAGGTTTCTCTAACCTTCATTTCATGCCACAACATATTCATTATTGTTCCCTCTTTTTTGTTTTTAAAACCATTACGAGTTTGACCACCAGCTTTTAGTTTACTTTAGAGTATCATACAATAATCTAAAATCCATCAAATTTTGCTTAGACTACTCGTGTAGAGGCCAAATGACATGTGGTTTTTGATGATGTACAAAAGTTTTACAGTCACATAGGGTTAGTTTTAAACTCTTTCAACCTGTCCACTACTTTACATATTTGCATTGCCTTTCGAACAGCTATACACATGAGAGTTAACTTACTACTTTTATTATCATTACGAACAGCATGCAGGCCAAAGGCCTTTAAACTAACTTTAAACTAACCCTATTAAGAGAAAAATATACCTGCCTTCTAATAAGAAACAGATGTACCCTATACCCCCACCCATGTCCATTCCATTACCAGTCAGTCTTATTCAGAGGCACTCATCCTTAGGTTCGTACTGTCTGCCTTATTTTATTTTATATTAATTTTTGTACTTATTTACTTTGTACTATAGATAACTCTCTGGTGTCATTGTATTTTTTAGTTAATGCCTGAGAAAGAACACTACGTGTTCGAAACGCGTTGTTTATATCATTAAAATTTTTATATGTGGAGACCATTTCATTAGATTTTTACCATACAAAGGCCTTTACTTGAAATCAGGAAGCTTAACTATGAATTATGTTAATAATATTAAGGCTGTAGTCAGATTAACAAAAAGTCAGTATCATCTTGAAAAACATTTCATCGACTTGTACTTTTAGATGAGAAGAAGAGATGAACCTTTCAAAGTTTCCTTCTAAAACCCCTGACGCTTAGGATGTCAGAATAGTTACCAATCAGATAACCGAATAAGATAGAGTACGATACAGAACACAACAACATATATGATTGGATCTTATAACCAAACTTGATGCAATCTGCGGAAAAATCAAACTACTTCCTTTTTCGCATTACCTTCTGAAAGATAAAAGTTTCGCTAACAGGAGTGTGACAACTCTGGGTGGTACAGTATTTCCATGGGGAATATACACTTGGTGCTTTACATACCATCTCGTATAAAAAAAGAAGAAGGTTTTCAGTGGTGTTCTAAAGGCCAGAAAGTGCATCTTATTTATCAACTGCAGCTAAAAACACCAGTGGACGATCATATCTAAAATTAGTTAAGGTACTGCTACACCAAATTTTTAGCAATGGTTTAATAAAATGTAAAACAAATCAAGCATATGAAAAGTATGATTTCAAAAGGCTACCATTAATTAGCGTATTCAATAAATAAAACTCTCAGAAGCATGAACTAGAAACCAAATTTTCATCAAATCCAGGAAACAGGAATATATATTTCTCACACGTTTAGCCAAACCAAATAGATTTATTTAATAAAGAAAAATTAGATTTTTTTTTGCATCAAAAAAAAAAAAGGTAAGATTTGAGGATAGGATAGTGAGATGGCAGGGAGAAGCAAGAAGGTGTTAGTCCAGTGAAAGCAGCCCTGCTTGACTGGGCGGAATGTATTGACCCTTCAAACAAGTATCCTTGAATTCTTCCCTACTTGAGACTTTCTTTTGTTTCTTATTCACTTTAGGCTTGCTCATCAATGCTTGACATCTACATATATTGTGCAAAAAACAGCAGTATAGAGAAATATTATCTGATATTATCTTAGAAAACATATCTGATTCCTATTCAGTGTATTTAAATGTTAGATTACATTATTAATTAATTTTGCAGGTGTAAAAGAAAAAAATAGAAGTTATAGGGAATTCTCAAGCTATAATTAAAATTTAAAATAAAAAAAACTAAGAGTTAACTAGAAATAGCTGTCTAATACAGCGGAAAGTTCACATACTCTTGCAATACCACAATATATTATATTTTTTTAAAACCCTTTTTTGAAGACTGATTAAGGAATATCAAGTAATGACGAAACAATCTTGGACCATAAAAATCGACCAGTTTTTGGAATGATTTAAATGTCATGTGTACTACAACATGTTTAAATTAAATGTTTTAAGGTTCTCAGTGGTGTGCTAGAGGTCAGAAGGTGCATCTTATTTATCAACTGCAGCTAAGAGCACCAGTGGATGATCATATCTAAAATTAGCGAAGGTGCTGCTACACCAAATTTTTAGCCAAACAAATCAAGGATAAAAAAGAAATTTGTATACAAGAAAAAAAAACCTTAAACGGTACACAATCAAACACTTTTTACTTTTTATTTAAACCTTAGGGACCAGGACAGTCCTGGTTCTACCTGCTCACCTTTAGATTGGTAGATCCGGTTCGGTACCCACTCATGATTTATTCAAGTGGAAAGTAAAGTAAAAATCTTGGCAGAACGTAATTTGGAGTAGACGTTAAGTGGCAGTGCCGAGCTTGTATGATGTCAGGTACTCATTATAGATCCCATACTCTAAAAATTCACTTGAGTTAGACAACATTTGGAACTCTTAATGTGCGGTATAACAAAGGCCCATCTTTGACGTATGTGTGTTATCTTGTGAGACGGCCATTGCAACCTAACCTAAACCTACAGAAATCTTAAACAGTCATGCATGTTTCTTAACCACACTACACACAGAGTGAAAAGGAGAAACCTAGCTCTACTAGCAGACCACTAATGAAGTTCGCACAAAGTAAGAGATAGTTTTTACATTTCCCTGGGATACAGTTTTGCCTACCTCAGACATGGGTACAACAGTTAAACATCCCACTGTAGGAGAAGAAAGGGCCAGTTTCATGCAAAGTCATATGCATTTTTATACAAGTTAAGAGATAGCTGCTGACACTACGTCAAAGATTTTACAATCTACAAGTACAAGGGAAAGTGACTCCATTATCCTGATCCCGTTCAATGGTATATAACGGAAATAGATGCAGTTCCTTATTCGAAGTTATATGATATTGAAATAAGAACCACACTTTCTTCATGAGTCGAGCCATATTTACGAGTAATAATACAATATCACATCCTCAAGGGTTTCCTGGATTTCCCTTTACTCAACCTTACAGAGAATATACCTTTATTCAGCTAACATAGTCCCTGCGATGATCAACAGCTACATACATACATACTGGATGACATATTCAAGATTTTCTATGATCCATGTAAAAAATCTTTAAATATTGAATACTAACTACCAAACAAATCACAAAACCTCCAATAGCCACTAAAAAAAAGGTTCAGATTGCTTTAAAATTATTAAAATAAAACTAGTATATATAAAGAAAACAATTCTCTTTTCTATTTCATATTGAGGGGAATTTCAAAAATTACGTATTTCAAAATTACGTAATTTTGTAGAATTACCAAAATAAATATGTTAACTATTCAGCTGTCAGACCCAACAGACAAGGCTCTAGAGGGCGAGAGCCGGAATACTGCTCATCTCCTTCTAAATCTTGTATTCTCTTAATTGTTTACATATCTGATCTCAGTATAAAAAAAATATTACATACATTAATAGTTTCATTGTGCATGCATGAATTTTGCAAATTAAAAAATAATATCTGAAGAAAAAAAGTATAACATCCAGCAAATTTAAGCTTCTAAAATCTTTGAAACTACACAATAATTTCAAATTATTAATATTATTATAAACAGTAACTGTTTTTATGGCAGACTGTAAAAATAGCTACGAAAGTAAATAATATACAATTGTTTTTCTCATTGTTCGATACACTCGGGTTGTAAAGGCAATATTCCTGATGGACTAATGCATTGCTACCAATGCTATACGGTTAAAAAATGAAATCACTGAAAGCTATATATGCGATAAGATTTGGATTTATTTGATGCCATAAACAGTGCCCGAATGTAAGCGAACAGAAACATCCTATTCAGGGAAGATAATAGAAAGAGGTGAGATATTACGTAGCGCAATGGAAACTCTATCTCTGATTGGTTGGTTTGCGTTAGAATCGATTCTAAACAAGTAAATAAAACGTGCTAAAGGCTTTAAAAGCGAATGAGAGTTTGATGTAACGCCCTTTACCTCCAATTGATTCCCTTCATCCCCTGCTCCCCCCCATAAAGGGCGTCTAAAGACCTTTGCTGAAGGGCGGTTCGCATCTTCACAATGTCTACCACATCCTCTTCCAATATAACGAATTAAAATTCAACCCCAGTAGGGTCTGGGTTAAAAGCGGAGGCTTGGGCCATTTCGATATGGCTACTAAATTTTTAGCCCAAACGTGACTGGTATTGAGACCTATATAAAACAAACTGAGTTTTCCTCTAACGACTCTCCCAATCCTCTATATCGAAGTTGTGCGTGACTTCCAGAACTGTTCTGCTCATAGCTCCACATCGCCAGCAGCTGAGACCACTCCATCCTAACTCAATCAACCTTCTTCTGAAATATAATCACTTTCCTAACTGAAATTTAACTATCGTGGACTTACTTTTATGTTCATAACTTTAATGAATGAACAAAATGAATGTTTCACAGATTTAATCGCAATGAAAGTTTTATCCCATATAAAGTATTTCAAGTGTTCGAAATAAGGATCACATTTAAATTGTCCCAAACAATTTAATACTGATGACTACTAACAAGGTAGGCAAAGTCACATCACAGGAAAACACTGTTAAAAACTCAAATAACTCAAGCAGCTTTAGTTTTCAAAATTCAAATGGCAATTATTTCACTCATTCTCTCATTATTAATCTTAGTTATCACTCATTGTGTAGAATAACCCATGGAAAACATTTCTTTTAGCTATTCCCTGGTCAAAGGAAGCCTGTAAGAAAGGTAGTAAACATCACAAGATTATGAATGCTGAGATTACCGTTAACTAAAATAATATATATATATATCATATATCCAGGTAACTCACCACAAAAGATTGAAGATAATCAATCTGAGGCCTTTCGTTTTCACGTCGTCAGAGAGCAAGTGAATACAAGTTATGGGCAGGTTATGTATTTTGATTTAAAGTTGGATGAAGAATGGCATTATTGACAGTTTATCCATAACCTGCCTACAACTTATATTCACTCGCTCTCTCACGACGTTGGACACAATAAAAGTTCAAAATCAAAGAAAAGTAACAAACAGTAAAGAAACACACTTACAAAAAAAATTTTGATATGAGACTAAGATTTTTTAACCAAAACTACTGGCATTCGTCAGAGTCAGGAATGGAAAAAAAACTACGATCATTAACCGTTATAAGCGGTCTTTCAAAACCCATACCAAAACCAGAGTCCAAACGGATTCTTACGTTTGGAAGATCTTAGTTTTTTTCCCTTTTTTCTTATTATGGTTTGAACATACATATACATAAGTTCAAAAACAAATAAGAGTAAAACACAAAGTCAAGAAATACACCTACCAACTCACATGTTCGAAAACTCTGTGTTCAAGACAAAGAAAGAGAGGGAGATCAAGCACACAGGAGATTTTATAAAAAAAATTAGTTAATAATACGTGGTTTTTTTCTTATTTTTCTTACTCTTGCTTTACATATTTTCAACTTTTTTATGTCCAGTTTGCATCATCTTTCCAATTTTAAACTGTAAATATATTACTTTATATGTAAAAAATTCCTTACTCTAAACGATTAAGGAAAACCATAAAAGGATTTGAAAATTGGGGCCAATTTAAAACCATAAGGGTTTAATGATAACTCAAATTAAACACTACAACTGAGCAGTTCATGTGGCGTGTTTATTCCAAGTAGAATAGTTGGAATTCTCAATTTTTTTTCTTTTTAAAAAATCATTAATTTAATACTTATGTTTTTCTGTTTCAAAATTTTAATTTCTGTTTAAAAAAAAAAATGGTTTTAAATAAAAGCCTAAACGTCGGCATTGAAAGTTTAATTTAAACCTAAATAACTAACAGAGTCGTGATAATGTTTTTTGTTAATAATAAATCTATTGAGTATTAACCGTGATTAAGTTAAAACTTAATATACCACCTTCTGAAATCTAAAGAAATTTTAAAAACAATTACAATAAAAGACTTTTCAAATACATAACACTTTAATTGTTCAAAAAAAAAAAAAACAATTGAAAGAGCAATTACTAGAAACAAACTTTTTATAACAGCAAGAAACAATTTATTATGAAAAGAAAAACATCTTTTGAAATAACCATAAAAAAAATTACACCTTAAAGAAAAAGTTTTGTGCATAGTTGTTATTCAATAAGGAGAACTCTTTGAGGTTTTAAGATAGCAGTTATCTGAAGCGGTCTACACTCAATTTTACTCCGTCATTAAACCCAAGCCAAAAGTAATGAACAATTTATTTAATTAATTTATTGTTGTGTAAGAACTTCATCTAGCTAATTGCGAATAATTGTAATAAGAATAATTGATTGAAGTAATTGATTTATGATTGGTAGGTTTTGTTGCTTCATGATAACTCAGCATCAATTTCAATTTTATAATTCTACAAATAAAATAATAATCATAAAATGATCAAACTCATTGAAAGAACATGCTGCCAATAAAATCACTGAGCACAATGAAATACATTGAGGATGTCACATAATGAATTATCAGTGGTTTCATTTGAAAAAGATTGAATACTACGAATATGCGTATTAAAAAATACTTATTTCATTTGATTATAAATTATGCAAGCTATGTAATATTTGTAACTAAAATCATGTGAATGTAAATTGTTTAAATTGATATTTGATTATTATCATAATTTTCATATTTTGTTTTCACTCAATGTAGTCGAGTAGCTTGCATGCTCAGCGCAGGACTGGTAGATCCAGGGTTCAATTCTTATTCTGGCCTCTATTTCACCTCGCATAAGATGAACAAATCGGAACACACAGTCTCAATATGAAGATGTTATACCGTCTGCCCAGAACTGGTACCTTGTTAGATACTCGTTAAAGATCCCTACACTAAATATACTTGAATTAGGAAAACTTTAAGACACCTAATGTAGAATTAACCGCGTAATGCGACTCACCCATTAAAAAAATGTGTGTCAAATAAGAAATGAATCATAATTCCGGCTCCTAGAACAAGACTAAAAGGTGGAAGCCAAAAAGAAGGTAATAAGGAAAAAAAAGATAAAATTAAAATTCCTTAAAATATATTAAGTTGAATTCTGAAATTTTTAGAAGATTAAAATACATGAATCCAACAAGAGATTAGAGACAGAACTTACTAGTTATCGTAGTAAAGAACTGAAATTGTAAAAAGAACGAACACCTAAAGTACATACAGTCGAACTTGCAGCTACATATTCATATTTACTGTGGAGCATGCATATTTCTTTTTTCACGATAAATATAAAAGCAGTTTTCCTTCTATTGAGCACATTTCTTAGCTTTTAAAAAAGAATAATTATAAAAATTTAAATAAAATTCAGTAACAAATTGAAATTATCAATATTAAAATACAATCAAAATTAAATTTAGGACACTGAAAACAGCGTTTTTACAATAGTTTGTATGAACTGTATATTTCAACTGATCCGTTATTCATTGCAAAAGGCTTATTTTATCAACTGAAATAGGAAGAATTTGATTTTAACCAGAAGTGACCACGGAGTCTTTCAATTAACAGTTGTTTGGGATAACGAGTTGAATTAGTGGTGAAGTCCACTAATTCAAAGCACGGGTCCATTACTGACATCGTTTTCAAGATGCAAATAGAAGGTGTCATGCTGGGGCATCCAACATTTCAAACTAAATTATATTTTGGAGTAAACGTAATAGGACATTGCTCGCAATATCAAAATACGAACAATATCCAAACAACCCAATATATACCTTTAAAAATCAATTTCATAATCAGACAAGTTATGTATTCATAACTACATATAACAGATCTGAATGATGAATTTACAGTCTAATTGTATAGGACTAAAATAAATAAAGTTTGGTAGTCGAACACGTTCAAATAATACACCTCTATGACCTCCTGAGAGATTTATATACATTATATATATATATATATATAACAGATTCAATAATATATCGACCGTTTGATAGAATAGGTGTTATCTAACTATATTAATATAGGGAGTAACTTATGAAATAATACTAAATCAATCGAATAATTATAACAATATCCTTATGTCAATGTATAAAAAAAATCCATAGTCGAAATAACTGATTTATCAATAAATTCCTCTTTGTTACTGTACATATTAAAATGTAATAAATTATCAAATAGTAGTAATAGTAGTACTAATTGTAAAACAATCATGTTGTAGCCCTGAAGATGTCATAAATAAATGTCGAAACGTCGGCAAACGAACTAGTTTAAAATCATTGGACCTCAACCCTGAAAATCATCATATATACGAAAATCATTTTGTTATAAGTATATATATATATATATAATCAATGATCAAACCACAATAAGAAATGGGAAAACAAGACCAAGATCTTTCAACCGTAACAAGCGGTCTTCGTCAGAGTCAAAAACTCAACTCAGTTGGGTTTTTGACTCTGACAAAGACCGCTTGTTACGGTTGAAAGATCTTGGTCTTGTTTTCCCATTTCTTATTGTGGTTTGATCATTGATTGTTATTTCACGTATTTATGTGAAATCTTTTTATATATATATATATATATATATATATTAGTGTATTGCTTTGGCAATTATCACCTTCTCAAAAGAAAATTATAAGGAAAATAGAAGCTATAAGTAAGAAAGTCGTGAACGCAGAATCTGCCATCAAATTCATTAATATATATATATATATATATATACTTATAACAAGATTCATGATACACAGTATAATAATAACTGATGTCAAACTCGCAGCAAGAAAATCAGAAATAAGACTAAGATCTATCAGTGAGACTGTAAAATACTACTAGTTTTGGTTGAAAAACCTTAGTTAATTCTCTAGGAGTTTTTACTGCAGTTTAGACATTGAAATACACTAATATAATGATTTTCTTAAAAAATTATTAAGCCATCGATTATAATCGTTGAAAAATAAAAGTTTTATTCCATTTAGTGGGAAATTTTTTATATATAAACTTTTTGCAATTAAGTCACTATAAAAGTCCATAGGAAAATACAAAATAATGACTACTACATAAAAGGTAAATGAAATTAATAAAAAAACTTCAGAGCGAGGTTTAATGAGTTTTGACAAGTGGCCCATGTTATGTGTGATTTTGAAACCGGCTAACTTTAATTAGAGACACGCATGTTAATTTCATTGGTCCCCTGTGAAAGGCTCCACAGACATGAACCTGTTTTATACATGACAGCTTTACTCTCTCAACTTCATTTCTTCTATTCAATTTAATCAGTCGTGTTGGTATTAAATATATTAGTTTTCAACTTATTAGCTCAATCCTGTTTTGTAATCATGTTTAGAATTATCGGAATAATAATTAATTTTCCACTTATATTACCTTTGTTAATAATAACTAAACTGGTAAATTAATCTATATATATCCTAATTCAAAAGCTAATAATACTGTTAAATTATTATATATTTAAGCTATATTTACATAACATAATGGAAATTATTGTGTAACATTCAAGATTTTGATGCATGTGGTGCCTTCAGGTGTAGCATGCTGTTCTCTGACAATAAAAAAAAAATACTGTTAAAAAAAAGTTTAAAACAAAAAAATTGTAAACCCTTGTTCTTCATAAAAATTTAGTCAGAACGGTAATTATTTAAAAATATAACTATTAGATCACTTTTTTTTCTATTGGGGTTTATTTAATTGATGCTGTATAAGAATACAATATTCAAAATACACAGAAACAATGTATAAAGACAACATAACTCGTTTTTGTATTTAGGCTTTCATCATCATCAGAGGTAAAATTGGCTCATTCAGTCGTCAGGCAAAAAGAGCACAAAGTCAGCCGAGTTGAATCTCTGTGAAGATTGAATTATTCAGAAAACCCTGAAGTAAAAGGGAAAATTGACGAGATAAGAATGTTTATACCTTAGTAACAAACTCGTTGGTACTAAGAAAACTAAAAGTACATAAACAAAAACTAATAAAAAAAAATCGAACCTTCTAATAAGAAGATATAGATATACTAATCATTATGTGATATATATATATTAGTATCAATAGGGAGCAGACCTTCTTTTATACAAATTGTGTTGAACTGAATTGCCTTAATCAAACATACCTTTCTTTTGAGCAGTTTTTCATATTTTCTTGATAATTTCAAATCGCTTTGATTTAGTTGGTGAATTATTTGAGCAAAACTCTGGTTGGCCATCAATATTTAATGATTAACATTTGACATGTTTCGGTTGTCTCCAACCATCACAAAACTGGTTTAAAATAATTTCTGAAGATGGTTGGAGACAACCGAAACATGTCAAATGTTAATCATTAATATTGATGGCCAACCAGAGTTTTGCTCAAATAATTCACCAACTATATGAAGACGATTTGAAATTATCATGAAAATATGAAAAACTGCTCAAAAGAAAGGTATGTTTGATTAAGGCAATTCAGTTCAACACTATATATATATATATATGATCAAACCACAACATGAAATGGGAAAACAAGACTAGGATTCTTTCATCCGTAACAAGCGGTCTTCGTCAGAGTCAAAAACCCAACTGAAACACTATATGCAGGACACATCTGGTGAGACGTTGAGAATAGTGGGAGGGAAGAACAAGTTGGGTTTTTGACTCTGACGAACACCGCCTGTTACGGTTGAAAGATCTTAGTCTTGTTTTCCTATTTCATATATATATATATATTGTATATTTCGGAAGCAACATTTTTTATACATGTTTTAATAAAAAAACCTTTGAAACATATTTTACTGAGCATCTTTCTAGGTTTCTCACACTTGTTTTAAATCTCTCAGGTACTAAGAACACTAGTTTTCCAAATACTTTATTATTCAAGACTTACATGTTTCGGCTTCCTTGACTATCTTAAGAGTTATAAATTATTTAAAAAGACTATTGCAGAAATTACAATAGTAGTTGTAATGTCTAACGTATAACTACATTAAATTATACATTATTTAAATTAACACTATAGAATTATATTTTAATACTAAATAACACAAACCATACATGTTGCATACAGCAAAAGGCTACACGCAGTAAAATGTATCCTTTTTTAGTGTAAACATAAATAATGTATAATTTAATCTATTTGCAAGTAATAACAACAGTCTTCTTAAAAAATGAACAACTCTGAAGATATTTAAAGAGACCGAAACATGTCAGTCTTGAATAACAAATTATTTGGAGAACTACTGCTTTAGTACCTGAGAGACTTAAAACAAGTGTGAGAAAACTAGAAAGATGCTCAATCAAATATATTCATGCTATAGTTCAAAGGTCATTTTTGTTCGATTAAATATATTCCACTTCAAATGATTTTTGTACGCTCTGTCAATGAATTTCATTATTGTTTCTTGTTTCTATCGATGTCGGACATTCGTTTTTACTGTTTAGATATATTCCACTGTTGTGGGTTTAAAATACATGGATGTTGATAATTTGTTGCCTGTTTCACATAATTGCACAAAAATTATAAAACATATGAAAAAAAAAACACTCAAAACCATATTATGATCCTGATAAAGTGAATGATCACTGGAACACGTCGACAATTAATAATAAAGCCATTGAAAAAAAAAACCTACGGTGCACTCCTTTATTATGAATTGAAGAATCTTAAACAGAAGAAGTGTTTTTGAAGACTCGAGAAAATTAAAATAAAAAACTAGTGAAGAACAATGCAGATATATCGTTTTTAAATCTATGTAAACAAGAAGGACTGCTTTCAACTTTTACTAATATGTATATTATTTTCTTGAAAGAATAAACAAACATTGGCAAGAGCGTGACACTGCAAATCGAATAACTGCACTATTGATTTTTAAACTCATTGTTCTGAGCTTCGTGACGTTACTTATTCAAGTAGTCATTCGCATGACAGTCTAAAACTGAGTCGAGTCATTCCCAGACACCTAATGACATTTCAACAACACTGGTATTTAACAAATTGCATTTCAAACTTTTGAAAAACTAAACGCAATAAACTTTATTAACACCATTATCTTTTTTTTAGGTTATTTAAAAAGATAATTGTATTTAAAAACGAATAATTTTTTGTCTTTATAAAAAAAAACATTTTTCAGTTATTATTGTATTGCATGAATTTGTATAGCAGGGATTAAACGAACTTCAGGTTCTTTGAAATATAACATCAATATATATCAAATAAATCAATATATATATTATTAAAATAAGCAGCAGCTTCTGCATTGACCAATTTCTTGTTGATACTCTCTTGTTGACACACTTTGCGGTGAGACTCTGGTAGCTTCCAAAGAAGGTTAGCGAAAGACATTCACACACACAATAAACTTTAAGTCAAACGCAAAACACTTGAATAAACCACTTTTTTAAAAAAACCTTTTTAATCAGTAAAATAACAAACTAAATGAACAATACACACGAGCTTTCGGCTGTCATTCGCCATCTTCAGGTATAAGATAAATTAATTATGGTTGATGCCCTGAAGTTACAATGGAATAAAATATTTCAACGGTGTCTACACAAATACTGCGTGTATTTGTAAATACACCTGTGCTTTAGGAAGTAAAGCTAAGGTATGCATGGTGACAGGGTCGGCCAAAACTACCTGTGGTCCAGTCACCTCCTCGTCTCCCTTACAAGTTTGAAACTGTCATCAAAATTCTTGAAACTAGGCACAGAGTTGAAATCGTTACTTTGGACATTTAGGATAGGGTTACAATCTTTAATATATAGAGCCTCCAACTCTGTGCCAGGTGCACTGCGCGCATTGAGCAACCAAATAATTGAGCTCAATGCGCGCAGTGCACCTGGCCTTAATCTTAAGAGATAATGCTTCATTGTATTAGTTTCTTGTCTCTGCATCTAGTTTTTATGCTTTCATCTTATATATTTTTCATTTA
Source organism: Hermatobates lingyangjiaoensis (assembly GCA_026182355.1). Lineage (NCBI taxonomy): Eukaryota > Metazoa > Arthropoda > Insecta > Hemiptera > Hermatobatidae > Hermatobates > Hermatobates lingyangjiaoensis. Next base: position 5,370,155 of record JAPFBL010000430.1, read on the forward strand.
TTTAAGTTTTATTCTCTATTTTTTATTAAAGCTTAGTCCATAATTTTTAAAGTTATTTATTTATGTATCCATCAGTTTTTATTTTTTATTATTTTATTTGTTTTTGTGTTTACTATTATTTTTCATATTCTTATTTTAATTTAATCTCAAATTGATTCTTGTCTACCTTATTCTCTGTGACCGGGCGCGTATGTGGCAACAATGTTGGTCTCCAACCGTCTCTGTACCAGTGCACTTGGTTTCCCTTCTTTATCTCTCCTGAAGACGGTTCAACCGAAAATTAGAGACTGTAAGTTTGTGTTTTTAATTTCTCTATGTTTCTTTATGTACATTGAACTGTATTTGTCCATTTCGGATCGTATTTTCATCGAAAAAGTGTATATATATATATATATATATATATATATATATATATATTGTTAAAAATATGACCATATTTTGCTGAAACTTGCTTCTTAATAAGTTTCTAAAGTTTTCTGAATAGAGTTCTTGTTACTATATCAACAGTATATAATATGCTTCCGATAGTCGACATGCTACATGAGTCCATGTTTCTGCTGTCCTCAGCCATTAACAACTATAAATATAAATATCAAATTATAACTGAGTTTGAAATAGATTGTTCCTTTATATAAGAGAAGTGAAATGTGTTGAGGAGGTTGGGGGATTAAAGTTGTTTTTCTGAATCCTTTGGGTTGAGTGACCTGGTTAGGAGTTTGTTGCCTCTACCTGGAGAGGTCCCACTTGACCTGGGGTTGATCTAAATAGTTCATATTATATACTGTTGATATAGTAACAAGAACTCTATTCAGAAAACTTGAGAAGCTTATTAAGAAGCAAGTTTCAGCAAAATATGGTCATATTTTTAATAATGTGTGTTTACAGGAATTACTGCTACCAAAATTTACCAATATATCAATATATATATATATTAGTAATATATTATATATTAATATATATATACATTAGTAATATATATTATGTGAGATATGTAGTTTTTAGGGAGTTTAAGAAAACATTCGGGGTGATATTAAAGGAGGTAAAATGTAATTCTTCTTTCTTTACTTGTGCAATCTGTTGTAGTGTAGTATTCACTCATATTGAGGGGAATTTCAAAAATTGCGTATTTCAAAATTACGTAATTTTGTAGAATTACCAAAATAAATATGTTAACTATTCAGCTGTCAGACCCAACAGACAAGGCTCTAGAGGGCGAGAGCCGGAATACTGCTTCTCTCCTTCTAAATCTTGTATGCTCTTAATTGTTTACATATCTGATCTCAGTATAAAAAAAAATATTACATCAATTAATAGTTTCATTGTGCATGCATGAATTTTGCAAATTAAAAAATAATATCTGAAGAAAAAAAGTATAAGCTTCTAAAATCTTTGAAACTACACAATAATTTCAAATTTCAAAAATATTTGTTCTTTTTATTAAAATAAAAGAGTCACTCAAAAGTTGTTGTTCATAGATTATTTCAGAAAAACTGGTATATTGTATGTAGTAGAAGGCTAGGTTAAACCAGTGACAAAGTTTTCGTCTCTGGAATGATAGGTCCAGGGTTCGATAACCACTCTGCCCTTCGATTTATTCATGTGAGAGGTGAATAAATCTGAAGACGTCACGTCTCGGAGAGAATGTGAAGCCGTCAGTGTTAAGCTTGTACAATGTCAGGTACTGGTTAAAGATTCCTACTCTAAATACACTTAAGTAAGACAAAATTTGAGACTCCCATTGAAGAATAATACATTAATTGAGGTATCAGAAAGGGCCAATATTCGGCATATGTCTGTTCCCTTTGTGACAGCTACTGCAACCTAACCCAACCTAATACATCTAGTAATATCTTTGGTAGATAGGATATATAATCTTTTTTGTCCCTTGTAATCTTTTAAATTATGATATTATGCCTTTTAACGCTCACTAAGAAATATAATTCTTCAGTTTTTACAATTGATATAAAGTAAGTATATTTTGATAAATTAATTATAATTAATAAGTAATATATCAAAATACCATCCTCATGTTTTTTTCGTTATACTGCACCCATAACTCACTCATTTCGCTCCTCTGAGAATTTACATAAACTGAACGGAAACTGAAACTTTCTAAGACACTAACTGTAATATTATTTTATTTGACAGAACCCATAAAAATAAAAACACAACTTTATGGGTAACCTTAAATACTGTTCACTAGAGAGGCGGAAGCTAAGATGAGAGAAAAGATGCAGTAAATTCTGCTTTAAATGCACTCTGTTCAGCACTATATATGAAATATAATTCAAGAAATACATATAAAATAACATAGTGTCCCTGTAGAGAACAAACAAAATCGTATAAATTATATAAAATTTTACTGTCACTACAGCATTAATTTAACAAATTTACTAACTTATTCCTTTATTACGTTTTAGTTCATTAATAATAGGAATGACGTTTCCTAAAAAAAAATTAATATTTTTTTTAAAAAAAAATTGAAACAAAAATAAATTAATAAACAAATTAATATTACTTTTATAGCTAATATTATTACTTTTATTTTATTTGTTATCTGATTTTATTCTTTTACAATCTAAAACATCATTGTCAAGTCTGTTCAGTCATCTTTTCAATTTTATTATTGGAATAAATGGTACATTTGAAGATTCTCCGGTTCATTTATAAAAATCGGAGTTATGGTTGATATTTTTTTTATAATAACATGATATTTGCAAACCCATATGGTACTAGGTTAGATTAGGTTGCAGTGGCAGTTCCACAAGGGAACACACTTAGGCCGAGCATTGGCCCTTTGTGATAGCACACAATGAAGATTGATTCTACAGTGGGAGTCCTAAATTTTGCCTAACTCAAATGTATTTAGAGTAGGGATCTTTAACGAGTGCCTGACTTTGTACAGGCTCAGGACCGACAGTTTAATGTCCTTCTTCGAGGGACGACGTGTTCAGATTTATTCACCTCCCACATGAATAAATCGAGGGCCAGATGGGGATTGAACCCCAGTCCTATCAGATCAGAGGCGAGCACGTAACCACTGAGCTAGCCTGACCCCCCATATGGTACTAACAATATGCACGGATTATTGTATATATATTGCCATATTCAGTGCTCCTCATAGAATATTTTACAGGGGTGCTAAAGCAATGACAAATGGTTATCCGATTTAGAAGCTTTGGAAAGATATTTAGAAAAATAGCATTGGATATTATATTGTTAGTTCTAAAATCAACAAAACCAATAAAAATAAGTTACCTTCCTTTTGGGTACCTGGACACAAGGGAATAGAAATGAATAAGACTTTGTATTCCCTTTGGAATACATGAGCTTTAGTGCAAAAACTCAGATTTCTCAAGGAGACAATTGCAGAATTGATAGAGAAAGAATCAGATACAAATTGACTAGGAGAACTAAGTATACTTTTACCCAAAAAGCTCATTCGAACAGAACTTAAATTTGTATTGAAAATAATAAATTTTGAAAGAAAGGAATTAAAAACATATTAGGATTATACTATCTAACTGTATTTTGGGCTTATGGGATACACAGATGAGATCCTCGCAGAAAGAATCCGCAAGCAAAACAACTCGCTGTTCACATTATCACTTCTCTAAAGATCCCTGAACATTTTAATCATAAAGTCAGTTACTGTAGTTACGAATTATATTGTAAGCTCCCACATAAATAAAACTTCTTTAAGCAAACAACGCATTTTGAAGAAGCAGTGATTTGCTTCCAGTTTATCTAAAAAAAAAATAAATAAAAAAAAATAAAAACATAGTTTTAGCTTATTAAAGCTTAACATGTAAAAAATAACAAAATTAATACGTTCATCTTCTATTAAGGACCAGTAAAAGTTATACTACTCTACAACAACTAAAATTATTTGACACTTTGAAGATTGTCAGGTCATAACTAGATTTACGATTACTAATCATAAATTATATATTTTCTTGTAACCATAAAAATGAAAATGTAAATTTTCGAAACGTGGGAAGACAGAGTAAAGCTTTTGATGAGGAAAAATTCTAGTTATTGTAGTATAGAACAAGATTAATAATTTTTAAAATGGTAGAACAATCTTTATTAATGTAGCAATCTTGGAGGAAAAAGGTAGAAACATAAATGGACTGTAGAACTGTAATTTTTTCCAAAGAGGAACAAGGAAAGAGTTTGCAAGTCACAAAACAAGCTGTCAAGGTAGTTTTAGATTCCAATTAAAACTGAGAAGGTATATTTAGTACTTTTTGAAAAATATGTCTTGTTTACAACAGAGCAGAGGAAATTTCGTACAATAAAGGATTAGCCCATTGAGGAAAAAAAACGAACTTATTGTTAAGTATTATGAATATACTGATATAATAATCCTAAATACTTGAATAAATCGTTTATGACATCAGCTTACGATATCGAAAAATACTCAAAACCGAATTTCATCTTATTATTTAGATGAAAAAATCCTTGAGTGCCTATAACTTCTCTAACTGTTCCTATAAACCTAAAATAATAATTAAAAAGTTTTTCCTCCTTTTTAAAGTTATAATTTTAATATAAAACAATACCTGCTTTATGAATTGTAAACATCACTTGTTCTTTCACAAACTCATTAAAGTTTAAACCATTGTTTCCTATATCCTATTTACTTGTCTACATTTTTACTATAAGTAGTTATACATTTTTGATTGTAGGGTAAATCTAATTTCTCCAAATTTCAAATTTATGTCATAACTAAGTGTTCAGTAAGTATGTTTTCCTCAGATAAACTAAGTGAGTGCCTGAAAAAGAGCAATCAGATCTTATTAGAATAAGACTGCAATGTCATCATTATAGAGCACTCATACCTCATTAATGCCTGAGTAATTTCACACTTAAACCGCTATATAAATCATAAATTTCGTATTATTTTGATCAACTTGATTAACTTTTTACGCTAAAAGTAAATACCAAATAATACAGATTGCACTAATTACAACTGTTGAATACTATTTTCAATTTCGTAATTTTGCCATAACTAAGTTGTTCAGTAAGTATTATTTTTGTAAATAAACCTGAAACAAGCAATGCAATCTTTGAATATACTAATATTCAACATACTAATCATGGCATACCATTGATCATAATCTTCTACTGTAAACGCGAGGTAACAAAATTTCGAAGTTATCTTTGATTAACACACCAAACTATTAAGATCAACCAAAAATACAAATATTACAGTTGTAACAACTGTTCACATTTGATTCATGTTAGTCCGTTCAAATAGAAAACAAACATATATGCAACTTATATACTAATATTTAAATACAATCTGGCAACTGTCAAATCTCTGACTGTAGCGAGGTCAAAACATCTTGTAACACACCAAATATAAGATCACCAAAAATAAATTTACGATACATTCACATTGATATGTAAGTCCGTCAAACAAACAACATTATTATACTTTACTTATAGTAAATTAAAAAAGCTTCTACGGTGTTTTTCACTGAAGAGTGAAACACATTTTAAAGTATTCATTCAAAATACATAATCAAATATTTAAGTTGGAAGAAAAAGACTTTTGCCTGCTATTCGGGAAATGCTTTGAAATATTTAGCGAGTTCTTCCTTTTACATTGATATTTCTCCATCATAATTTAAAATGAAATCCTCTTTGAATTAGCATATTCCTCTTTTAAAATAAACACTCAACTTTGAATCATTATAATTACTTTCCCTTTTGGATATTTTCAAATTTAAATTTCTGGTTCTTACTCATCACTTATTCGTTTTATTAATAAAAACTAAAGTGCAAAGACTTTGTGAAAGAGTATAATCGTTTATTTAACTAAAATGCTTTTTCTTACCAAATACTTAGACGATTTGTTTAAAAATCCTTAAAGGTTTCTTTAAGTTCAACTTTAAAAGACACAACATTTTCTGTTTACTTTATAATGTAATAATATTTTTTTTAACCATGCCCAATTAAATTTAGTTCATTAGAAATTACTTTTTCGTAATATTTAAGATTCCTTGTAAATATTTTCTAATGAAAAAGTTATTAATAATTTACAAAAAAAGAAATTAATAATTATTTATTTTAATATTGTATTAAATTTTTAAAATCTATAGTTAGGATGGATAATATTACTGTTAGATTTGCCCTCCTTCAACCTTCTTAAGTTTACATTCAGCTTAAGTTACTAGTTAACTTGTACGTGACATGACATATATGTGCTTCAAACTCCTTAGAAAATAAAAAAAAAATCTTTGTCAGCAATGTTCCATTCTCAGTTTACTATTAGTAAAGTCAATCAAGAAAAAAGTCGGTCTAAGGATTTTTACAAATGAACATATTTTGAGGTCCTCAAAGTTCTTTTTTGACGTTTTTTGGATGGTATGGGTGGGTGGGATGTGTATCCAAAAGTTTGTGAGTCCGATATGAGATACACCATTTTTTAGATTAAATTCATATTTTCTACAAAACCAGGCCATTAGTATAGATATATCTTATAGTTTTTGGGCAATATCAAATCATGAAAAAGTCAATTCCTTGTTCTTAAACTATAATTTTTTTTATTCTTAAACTACAAACTACACATGGATATGAGTACTACTACATGGTTATTCAAATTTTGGGTTTACCATAAAACTGAAAAGAGAAGAAACTAAAAAAAAAACCACAGATTTCTAAAACATTCAAAAAACGTTGAATTTCTGTAATAAATATAATAAAATATAATAAACTGTAAAAATGTTGACTATGATTAGTTCTGAACGCTTTTGAATACGGTACAGTTCATACCGACTGACCCATCAAAATACAATTATACCCAAAATAGCACATTATGAAGGAAGGAGCTGAATACATTTTTGTTGAAATTGATTTACTGAAAATTTTAGGATTTCACAAAAAATTATTTTTTTAACGTTACATAGTTAACTATTGATGAACAGAATTTGTGAAAAAATCAACCTATAATTGACTAAATCCATTAATTGTTCAATTCATTTGATTTTATTGATGTCGATTAATGTAATCAAGTGTGATAAATGCTTTTATTAAATCCTTAAGTAAAACATAATATAAATGATTCAAATAAATAATTATTAATTTTTTTTTAAACGAACTTCATCAATAGTTGGAACAACTGCGTGTAAACCAAAAGAAATATATTAATAATTTAGAAATTAAATTAATTATGTTCAAATAAATAAGCTATTCTTATATAAAGCCTTTCTTAATGCATGATAAGAATTAATGTTGAGAGAAAGTATGGGTTAAATTTAATATGAAAAACTGCATTTAATATATTGATACGAAAAATTAATAAAGATTAGGTCTAGCTAAGGGGTTAACTAAAACCATTTGTTTTTATAACCCTTCAAAATATGGGAGTGAAGTAATAAGAACAAGACAGGGTGGGTTGGAAGGGTAGTTTGGGAGCAATAAAGAACACCCTAGGGGCGTTTCAACCCTCTTATGTAATTAAAAACCTTTCAGACGACCTATCCCCAGTTACTCAGAAATCGCTTCCATCATTAGGCATAATTTGTACCTTTTTGAATATTAATGCATTTTCAACTTAAGATTACTTATAAAGGAATCAAGATTGACATTATGAAAATTCATTTATCAATATCCCTTTACCAGTGGTTTCAACAAACAGATTTGAAATTTTCTTTCCAAAATAAAACTTGATTTCTGTTCACTCAATTTAAATTCAACTATTATCTAGTTTTTCAGTCTGTCTCAATGCGGTATTTACTTCTTTACAGCATTATTTAAAACCTCTCCATATACGCAAGCCTTATAAACAAAATAACGCGTTTGTCACAATCATCGTTCAACATGATTTTGAGGGTAGTCATACATTCAGTAATAACGCAATGAAATATATATATATATATTTTCTGTAAGTTTTCTTTGTATTGTCTTTTCTGTGTCGTGCTTTGTGTAATTTAAATTTATATATATATATATATATATATATATATATTACGAGTTCGAGATTAACAAAGAGCAACACACAAAGTAGGGAAACACACTTACAGACTCAAATTTTCGGGTAATCCGTCTTCAGGAGAAAAGAGAATGGGAGACCAAGCACGTTGTAGGCGCAACGGCAAGTAACCAACCGGCAACCGCCAGTGCTGTCAACCGTACCCGGTCTTAAAGTATAAAATTAGGAGAAGATATAAACAGAAGCTCAGATAAGCAGTACTGGTTGGGTAAAACTATAAGTAGGTGAAAAATTATAAACAATATAAGATAAAAACAAACTATAAGAAACAAAAATAATGATAGAGAAAAGAAGAAAAAATAAATAAATAAATAAAAATAAATACAATACAAAAAACTTGCATTGGTTGTTTTAGTAAATAAAAGATAGAGACTGAATAAAAGGGTAAGTATGGGAAACTAGTTAAGAATAAGAATTTAGAAAATAAAATAGGATAAAACAAACTAGTAGTAAGTGAAGAAGACAAAATAGATATACACAAAATATACGAAAGAGGGAAAAAGAAATAAGTACTAGAGAATAAAGAATACTGGAAAAAAAGTACAAAAAAAAAAATGTACAAAAAATTATCTTTTAAGGTTAAGTCCAGGTGCACTGCGCGCCCCGAGCAACCAGATGTGAGCCTCCTCAGAGGCTCTAAGGGTCACGGTATTATCACCAGGGGGAATCTGACGCAGAATCTGCACACTGAAGCAGTCGTTAAAAGACAGACCGTGGGATTTGGCGTGTATGGCGACAGGTAAATTGGAGTTGTTGTTAACGGACAACAACTCCATCCGACAACGGATATAACGGAGAAATATATATATATATTCTATCATACTAAATCTTTTGATTTCTCTATGTTTCTTTGTCTATATTGAACTATATATATATAGTAGGTGTGTTCTCTAATCAGGGTTCGGTCAATTTTCCAGGATAAAAAATTAAACTCTCGTTGCCAACGTTTCGGTTTTATTTAAAACCTTTAAAGGTTATTCTCCCGATTAGAGAACACACCTATTCTATCAAACGGTCGATATATTATTGAATCTGTTATATATATATATATATATATATATATATATATATATATATATAAAATTTCACATAAACACATGAAATAACAATCAATGATCAAACCACAATAAGAAATGGGTAAACAAGACTAAGATCTTTCAACCGTAACAAGCGATCTGGAAGCTTGTTACGGTTGAAAGATCTTAGTCTTGTTTTCCCATTTCTTATTGTGGTTTGATCATTGATATATATATAATATTAATAACATCTTAAACCAAAGATTCTCGAGAGTTAGAAAAAAGGAATACTTTACCTAACTCAACGTTTCATTATATTTTTATAAGATAGTGAAGTCAAAAATCAAAACATACCTCAATATAACAGTTACAAAATGAACAAGAAAATATACAATATCGCAGACGACTGGATCTAACCTTCGTTCAAAGTTATGAAGAAAAGGTTTCAGCATGGTTACAAAAGAGAGATGTGTTAGGCACCAAATACATAATCTAAGATTCTAAAAAAAAAAAAAAGAAAAAGCAAAATTTACCAATTTAATGTTGTAAAATAATTGGTCAGCGTCTATTTTATTTTTCTTTATATAGTTTGTTTTCGTTACGAAAATAATATACTAATATAGACATTATATAAAGAAATACAGACCGGAAACAGATTAGTTAGAGAACATTCTTGCTAGGAGAGCAATTTATGTTATATACCTATAAACACAGTCGGAATAATATTAGAGAGATAGTACGTCTTTAGGTGTTTTCTTTTATAGATAAAATATTCTCAAAGATATTCATAATAATCAGCTATCAGAACTACAGAAAACGCATATTTAATATAAGAAAAACCTTTCCGATTAATAGCTTTGAAAAGAAAAAACATCGAGAAGAAAAACACCGATCGAAAGATTTTGAAGTCTTTCAAAATAATAAGAGTGAAAGGAGTTTTAATGGTAATAAAATACAGGAGTATTTTTGGGCAGTTGGATAAAGGGGCAGGGGATAAAAGTGGTTTGCAAAGAAATTTGGAATATTGCAACAAAGATGGGAAAAGGTTTGTGCAAGGAAGCTTGGAACTAATGGGTTAGAACGAGGCTTTTATATCTATTCGGCTTTGAAATTGTTTTCTGACAGAATATTTGAATGATAAAACTCACTGATGATTATGTTTTACTTTGATCATTTTCCTTTCTTTTTCTCTTCAATCATTGAAATAGAAAGTTACAACACCAACAAGTCTTCTAAGTTATTATTCAACTTATATTGTTATTCTTGGAAACAACAACGACTGTAAATGCCATATCACTTTTAAATATACTCTCTCTCTCTCTCTCTCTCTCTATATATATATATATATATATAACAGATTCAATAATATATCGACCGTTTGATAGAATAGGTGTGTTCTCTAATCGGGGTTCGGTCAATTTTCCAGGATAAAAAATCAAACTCTCGAAACGTTGGCAACGAGAGTTTGATTTTTTATCCTGGAAAATTAACCGAACCCCGATTAGAGAACACACCTATATACATATATATATATATTATGAAATGTTTTATCAAGATTCGGTCGGTTTTCAGGTTTAAATTAAACCGTTTTTATTTAAAACTGAAACCTTGGCAATAAGATTTTAATTTGGTTATTAAACTATCCAAGTCCTGATAAAAAAAATTATTTTGTTTCTACTGCTCTCTCTCTCCATGGGCCTCCGTCGCCTGTAGTATCGACTTATTTTAGGAGTTTCGGATCAAACGCCGGACTAATCATCTTATTGAACCTGCTAATCTACAGGAAAGGTCAGTGGTCTTTGTAGCCCCTGGTTCAACGAACCTGTGGTTATAAAGCCAATGCAGCCTATGGTAGGGCAGCATGGCCCAACTAGAGGCGAGTTTGTATAGAAAAATGGTGTTCAATAGAAAGAGTTACTTAAAAATGTTACAGACTGATATTATGCATCCTTGAGTACAAGAATAGTGCCGGCCGTTTTGTTTCGGATCTTAATGATCTGACTTACGACCAAACAGGTCCATCGGAACCGAACCTGTCGTAAATCGGATACCACATTGAATGTACTACAGTTTGAGATTGGATTATACTCAGTAGAGGCGCTATGTGCCATTAAGCACGTCATAATAAAAGAAATTTTATCATGAATAACATTTTGGTGTAGGGTCATAAGATTCTTCCAACTAAACTTTAATATCTTGGGATATACTGACTCTTTACACTAGAATACACTAAGATATTGGCTTTTGTCATAAGATATTTTTAACTAAAATTTAATATCTTAGAATACCTTGCCCGTTTACATTGTCACTCCCATATTCTTTTTTTTAATTAATACAATGATTAGATTTTGTCAAAGAAATATGACACTACTAGTTTTTGCACTGTCGCAATATATATCAAGTGACATGTAAGAAAACTTGTTCTTCTCTTTCATTCTGTTTAACACTCTGGCTGTTTGTAATTCTCCTATTTGATTTCCTGCAATATTAAATCTTATCTATTCAAAATGCTAACGAGTAGTTATAAAGAAAATGACTGCGATAAAACAAATTAATTCTGTACTGTTTGATATTAAACATGCACATTCCCTTAGGCAAAGGGTATAATTAACGACCCTGAGTCCTTTGTATGTGTTTACTGCTTCTAGGCAAGGCTTCACAAAGTGAAGTTTATTCTGCAGTAAACCACTGTAACTAATTCTACATATTTGAAGGATATGGAATCAGTCCACTATCTGTGAAGTAATTTCAATTAATTCATACTTGTGCGATCTTTTATACTGTAGTACTTACTAATATTGGGGAATTTAAAAAAAAATTACATCTCCACACAAAAAAAAGGTTAATATGAAAATTACCAACGCGTTTCGAACACCTAGTGTTCTTCTTCAGGTTTACATCTGAAAATATACATATCTGTGAGATTTAAGAACTTCAAAGTGAATTATTTGATATTGAATACAGTATATTAATTCATGCATTTCGTCATTACCGCAGAGGTTTGAAACTGATCATTTCTTGTTGAAGATGGGTGACACCCGAAACCGGTCCGAGAGCTTCAGCAGCAGTGTACGAGGTAAGACGGTATATTATAGTTTTAATATTAACGGTATATTAATGTTGAATTGCACTATTGAGGTTTTTAACAAGCGAATTAATATGCAAATGACTTAATAAATCCAGAATCTAAATAAAATGTCAGTATGTTGTCATGTTTGATAAAGGTTCAGGATTAATTAAGTTTTTTTTTATACTAATTACTAGTTAATAGTAAAAATTCAAAATTCATATATTGTATTAAATTTTAAATAGTTCACTCTGATGTTCTAAAATCTCACAGATATGTATATTTTTTAGATGTAAACCTGAAGAAGAACACTAAGTGTTCAAAACGCATTGTTAGTTTTCATATTAAACTCTTTTTTTCTGTTGAGTCAAAATTTTTGATTTCCCCATTATTTTAATTAATTTTTAAATGTCAAATAAGACTGAAGTATCTATTTTTATAAAAGTCAAAGTCAGTTTGTATAATCGGTTCTTGTAGAAAAAAATGGTACGTTTTTATTAATGTTTTTATTTGTGAAATTTTCGAAGGAAAATTGCCACAACAGTGGCAATGGTCAAGAGATTCTACGTCTTTCCCTTAACAGCTACTATGGAGATGCCTGTATTTTAGTACTAGTACGCAACACTGCAGTGTATTTAGAACTGCTTTAACAAGTATATTCTCGGTACTGACGGGTTAACATTCTCTCCGAGGGATGGCATGGTCAGATTTATTCACCTCCAAAGTGAACAAATCGAGGGCCAGGTGGGTATCGAAACCCAGACTCACTAGTTCAGAGGCAAGTATGTTAACAACTGAGCTAAAGTTAGACGAAAATATATATTCATTCATTAATTATCGAAATAGTATTGACTTTCAAAGCAAAACTAAGGAAATTTCTCTAATAATATAAGCTAGTTAATTTTCACTTTCCTTCGATTGTTCTTTCTTTCGATATTTGTTCTTGCAGGATATAAAGCCGGAGAAGATTAAATCCAATAGATCTAATTTGAGTGAATCTTAGGATACCAACCATTGAGTTTCTGTTTTATGAAAGAAGCATACGGTTTCTTCACCTGACCCTCCATGTTCCTATTTTATCATGAATATAAAATTGATATTGTGCATTACCCTGCCAGTCTCTGCAGGTATTATTTGCTTCTACTTGTATTAAGTGTCCATGAAAATATTAACCACGCCATCCCCCGGAGAGGGCGGTTTCGAGCCTGTACAATGTCAGTTACTCGTCAAAGATTCCTTCTCTAAATATAGGGTTTTTCTATTCTATTAAGTCGGTGTTTCATTTGATGAAGTCGTTTCAAAATATAGATTTTAAATGGACTTTTCATTAACTGTAAAAAATTAAGTCAGGAAATGTTTACATAAAAAAGGAGATTATAAAAGATTGCATTTTTCTTCAGCTTTTATGATTTGCCTGTTCTAAACTTCTTGTCATTTTCTTGAGGTAATCTTTTTAGTTACTTTAATCGAGATATTACCTCAGGTCAAGTTCTTTAGTCTGCTAATCTTGAATGTAAATGAGAGATATTTTGATTTAGTAAACTATCACAGTCACTAACCAGTGCTGTGAGATTGATCCTCCACCGTCATATCAATGAATAGAATCAATACTGAAATTCATCATTAAAAGTAAAAGGTTGGAAGACTCCAAGAGAACAAAGCGAGTATGAAATATCTGACTGCCATTAAACACATTGGCTGCAGTGCCACTTTTTTTCCGGTAATATTATGCGAGGCCAGACTCGCATCAATCTTTCAACCCTTGCTCCATGCACATCATACCTTTGCTTATTGATTTATTACCTTTTCATTCATGCTTATTTTTTCGGTCAGTTTACAGCTATCAAAAATTTTAATAATTCTACGGATTTTATTTCTTAATATTTTTATTATAATTAAATGAAATTTAAGTTATATATAGTTCATTCTAATAAGGAGAATAATATTGTATCTTATCTTATTAATTATAAAGGGTTTGTTCAAAGTGACCTCAGTATAGCTGTGAAGCCCAGGATAATGTACAAGATTTCGCAGAACAGGCCCGCTTTTAGTTGTTATCTCGTCATGATGTTATCTAGGAGGTCAGTCATCGTGTTGGGCCTCTCTGTGGGCACTTGCTTTATCAGACATCAAAGCAGAGGGAAAGGGTGTGTGACATCTTCCATACATAAACGCAGACTTCTTATTTTTGGAAATCAGATCAGTATACTCTTCGCTGATGTTAAGGAAGTATTCAAAAAGAGAAGAGCTTGTAGGGAATCTTTGAAAACTCATCCAGTTAAAAAAAAAAAACTAAAACAGTACACTACAAACATAGACTGCCACATAATACCTCATTAGTTGTGCAATCCATAATGTGTGGTATTTACTCATTCTGAGGTAAAATAGGATAACAAAAAAAAGTGTCCACACAAATGAAGTTTTATTCAACAACAACAACGCGTTTCGAACACTTTGTGTTCATCATCAGGAAGATGCACCAGAGGATGAACAAAAGTCTTCGAAACGCGTTGTTCTTGTTGAATAAAACTTCATTTGTTTGGTTTATCCATTTTATCTCAGAATGCCACATAATTGTATTTGTTGATAATGTAAAATAGTAATGCAGTAGCTAAAAGAAAGTTAAGAATACAAAAAAAAAATAGAATTATTATGTAATCATTTTTAAACATTCTTTGAGGGAAGATACCATTACTTCACGAATTTTGGTGTTTGAGAATTTCGCTGGAGGAAATATTGTATTGCTGTACAAAGCAAGTTGCTAGTTAATTTTCACTCTCCTTCGATTGTTCGTTGTTTCGATATTTGTTCTTCCACGATATTAAGCCGGAGAAGATTACATCCAATAGATCTAGCTTGAGTGGATCTTAGGAAACCAACCATTGAGTTTTTGTTTTATGAAAGAAGCATGCGTTTCTAAAATCATCTAAGTAAAAAAAAAAAAATTCTTTCCACCGTAGAGCATGATATGGCAGTGATTCCAAAATGTATATTAGTGAATAAAAACAATTATTACTGCTAATTATCGAGAACATAACATTGGTTATCGATGGAGTGAATGTATATTAGTGAATAAAAACAATTATTACTGCTAATTATCGAGAACATAATGTATTTGTTGATAATCGTAAAATAGTAATGCAGTAGCTAAAAGTATAGTTAAGAATAAAAAAAAAATAGAATTATTACTGTAATAATTTTAACATTCTGAGGGAAGATACCATTACTTCACGAATTTTGGTGTTTGAGAATTCGCTGGAGTGAAATATTGTATTAGCTGTACAAAGCAAGTTCTAGTTAATTTTCGACTCTCCTAACGATTGTTCGTTGTTTCGATGCATTTGAATCTTCCACGATATTAAGCCGGAGATAGATTACATCCAATAGATCTAGCTTGAGTGGATTAGTGAGAACATAACCATTGAGTTTTTGTTTTATGGAAGAAGCATGCGTTTCTAAAATCATCTAAGTGAATAAAAACAATTATTACTGCTATCCATCGTAGAAGCATGATATTGGTTATCGAGTGAGTGCCAAAATGTATATTAGTGAATAAAAACAATTATTACTGCTAATTATCGAGAACATAAGATTGGTTATCGATGGAGTGAATGTATATTAGTGAATAAAAACAATTATTACTACTAATTATCGAGAACATAACATTTGTTATCGATGCAGTGAATGTACTCGTATATTAGTGAATAAAAACAATTATTACTGCTAATTATCGAGAACATAACATTGGTTATCGATGCAGTGAATGTATATTAGTGAATAAAAACAATTATTACTGCTAATTATTGAGAACATAACATTGGTTATCGATGGAGTGAATGTATATTAGTGAATAAAAACAATTATTACTGCTAATTATCGAGAACATAACATTGGTTATCGATGCAGTGAATGTATATTAGTGAATAAAAACAATTATTACTGCTAATTATCGAGAACCTAACATTGATAATCGATGCAATGAATCGGAGTAGACATCTAATAGATCCATCTCTGATGGTTAAATAACTCTCCTAAAAGAGAAAGCGACAGTCATTAGAGGAAAATATATATTCATTCATTAATTATCGAAATAGTATTGACTTTCAAAGCGAAACTAAGGAAATATCTCTAACAGAAATAGATATTATCAAATATTTGCCTCTCTATTATCACTCTAATTATTATTAATGAACCTTATTTAAAACGCTATAGAAACCTACAGATCATATTCAATCGATTTCAACGAGTCATTCAATATTTAATCTGGAAAATTATAACACAAATTAACTATATTGTATGCAAATGATCTCTTCGATAAAATTGTGAAAATTCGTGGCCCAATAAATTTGACAAATGAAAACAGAGTTAATGAAACATCTAAAGTAACCTGAAGATACCAAATTGCACCAATTTGGATGGTATTTTTAGCAAATTTTTATCAAATTTAGGAGTAAGAACTTGATATGATATACCATTTTATCATATAGTTTGAATGGTATCTGGGATATATTCAATACTTAATTCATTATGTGGAACTTAATTACGGGGTAAAAAAAAACGGTTTATAAGAAAGTTGTTCGATATTTATCGGGGTGGTTACTATATTTTTTATACATATATATTTTGTTGTTTACACTGTCTTACATAATCTTTTTTCAAAAGATTTAATGCAAGTATTGGTTTGAAGCTCAGTTACCATAAAACCTTATAATGTCTCTGTGAAACAGAGATTAACTAGATTAATTAGAAACAGAGATGTTCTAAAATAATAGAACAATACCATTTTAAACTGGTGGGGTTATTCATCAGTTATATTTGCTAATAGCGAAAGAGGAGAAATAGAAAAAGAACACTACGTGTTTGAAACACTTATGTAGAAACTTTTGTATACTCCCTAATATAGTGTAAATACCACATACCGACTGATAAACCTACATTCATCTCATAATGATATCAGAAATCTACTTAAAGACAGAAAATTCGCTCAATTTAAGTGACTAGCCACTAAGAAAATAAATAGGGAATATTAAATTTAGTCAATAACACAGCTAGTTACATGATAAGAGCATACAGTAACTACGCGGTAGACCAGTGGCTTCAAGCTCGTTACCTTTAATATACTGGTCGATATTCTGATTCTATCAACATTTCAATATCTATAACACTAAAGTTTATTAAATGCATACTTTCGTATAACGACCACGGAAAATTAAATTTGTCGGAGACGCATAACTGTCTCTAGCAGGCTTGATCACGGATTCTCCGATATATATATAAAGATTTCACATAAACACGTGAATCATTTGATCATTTATATATATATATTTTTGTATTTTGGGAGGAAACCTTCATTCATACATGTTTCATTAAATGCCTTGCTTATTTTAGTCTAGTCCACTTTTTGTGTATTTTGGGAGAATTGGTGTATATTTTACCTGAAAGATTGAAAAATAATGGAAGAAAATTAGACAAGCTCTGCAAAAAACGGACTAGACCAAAAATAAGCAATGAAACATGTATATATATATATATATATATATATATATATATATATATATATACAGTTCAAAATTGAAGATAGGTAGCACAGAATTTAAAGAAACACACTTACAGACTCAAAGTTTCGGGCAATCCGTCTTCAGGAGAAAAAAGAAAGGGAGACCAATCACGTTGTATGCGCAACGGCTAATAACAACGGGTTACTAGCCGTTGCGCCTACAACGTGCTTGGTCACCCGTTCTCTTTCTCTTGAAGACGGATTGCCCGAAACTTTGAGCCTGTAAGTGTGTTTCTTTAAATTCTGTGCTACCTATCCTCAATTTTGAACTTTTATTGTGTCCAGTTTGGATCGTCTTTCCGTTTATCAAGTGTATATATATATTGTTTTATACTCGTACCACAAACAGAACCATATTTCTTGGTGCACTATATTAAACATTACACTTGCTTCATTTCAAGATAGAATTAAAATGTATCATCGAGATTGCTATAAATTCTATAAACAATTATATATTGCTGAAATGATTGAAAAAGAAAGATATGACTATATTTGTTATTTGAATATAACTGTGACAATGATAGGGTAATTCTATGACATAAGCTGTCTAAAACTTATTCACATAATCTATTTTGAGGTTCATGCAAAGGGAGTTATATACAGTTAGTTTCTGTTTCCTACAATTACAGATTAAATAACGATATAGTAACTATTGATATCTTGAGTTATGGATTTCTGAAATACATTGACTGTGATTAATTAATTATTATGATCAATTAACAATTAATAACTATTAATTATTACAGCGATATGGTAATTTCGAGTATTATGTTAAAACCAATTAGCAATACCCAATTATCAATTTGTAGCATCCAATTTAGTTAGTGAGCTATTATATGATCACGGGACAATGATGGTTTTATAAGTATGTTATAGAACAACACAAGTTAAAGACACAGACCGGATCGAATAGACACATGAATATTGCCATTTATACAGAAAAACTAATTGAAAAGGAAATTATAATAATATAAAATTAAATTACATTATTATATTTCAATAGAATTTATTAATACAAAATAATTTCATTTTATGTATTGTATTTATTGTATTTAAATAAAATTATCAAACATGAAACAGTCATTAGGGTAACATATCAAACGATTATAAGAAAAAACACTGAACTCACTTCAATATTTCAACTTCCCCTGATGACGATAAAGAGGTCAAAATATTGAAGTGAGTTATGTCCCGTATATAGATTTAACATATTGTTGAAGCTTGCAGTTTGATGATTAATGTTAGGTCTTCTCAAATCTACATACACTGATTCGACTACTACAACTTTGTCCCGACGTCTTACTATGCACATGGCAGCAGGTGGTCCTAAAGACCATACACTCAATACCCATAAAATCAAACTTACACGAGAGATGCTAGTAAACAACACAGAGGTGCTATACTATGAAAAAGAAAGAAACAAGCTAATGATATTGAAAGCCCTAATCATTTTAAAATGAAGACCTAACATTAATCATCAAACTGCAAGCTTCTACAATATGTTAAAGCTATATACGGGACACAGCACAGCAGAGACATCAGTTTGAGTTGCAGAGCGATACCCTAGGAACATTACAATGAAAGGACAACATTGACAGTGTAAAACCCTGTGCAACCTGCAAATTTATGTTTACTATGTAGTTTTATCTTTTGTGTTGGTAATTTGAAGATGTTTTATAGTAAGTAGGATTAAATTTTTATTTTTCTTAGTAACTTTTTTTTAATTACTTTATCTTTCGTTACACCCTGATGATGGTCAGTGATGACTAAAACGTTGGATTTAAATTTTTAAATGTATGATAACTAAATATTACATGGAATTTACAAGAAAATCTTTTGGTGATTTATTACACTTAGTACCAAATGAATGGAAGTGTGAGATCAGAAAACTCGAGAAGCTCAATCGAAAAATTCCATAAAGAAATTGACAAGAAATTTAATATATATATATTGATAAAAGTATCGACCGTGAAATAGAAAAAAAATTAAAGTTTATAAGAACTCGGTCAGTTCTTCACGTTCAAATTACACTCTCATTGGCAAGGTTTCGGTTTTTAGTTAAGGCCATTTTCATAGGTCTACAAAACAGAGGCTCTAGGCCTATTGTGCTTTGTAGGCCATTAAAAATGGTTTTAAATAAAAACCGAAACGTTGGCAATGAGAGTTTAATTTGAACTTGAAAAACTGACGTAGTCATGATAAATATTAATTTTGTGTAATATATACATATAAATGAAAAACGCAACATATAAAAAACGAAAACACTTCCTGGATCGATATTTGGAAACGAAGTTTGTCATCAAACTTCTACACGAAGTTTGTCATGTACTCACTTCTACAGGAAGAGAGTAGAAGGGTGTGAGTGGAAGGAGACTGATATATATATATATATTGATAAAAGTATCGACCGTGGAATAGAAACAAAACTAAAGTTATCGGGACTCGGTCAGTTCTTCAGGTTCAAATTAAACTCTCATTGCCAACGTTTCGGTTTTTATTTAAAACCTTTTTGATAGGCCTACAAAAACAAAGGAAATATAAGAAATAATACAATCATTCAAAAATGAAACATACATAAAAGTGCAATTAGTTACAATTAAGAAATTACAATAAAAATTTTGACTATAGGTTAGTGAGAAAACTTAAAGAAGTATAAATTTTGAAACAGAAAAACTAAGTATTACTTTACAAAGAAAAATAATATGTGGATTTTAACAACACTTGTAGTTTGAATGAACACGTGACACTGAACTGAAATAACCAAGCAAAGTAACTTGTTACATTGGCAATGAGAGTTTAAGTTGGACCTGAAGAACTGACCGAGTCCCGATAACTTTAGTTTTGTATATATATATATATATATAGCGCGCGTTTCGCGCTCCGTTCTTCGACGTGGGGAGATCTCTTTCACTTCGTCCTCTCTTCTAGTCTACTCCTGATGACGAACAACAGTTCAAAATATTGAATTCTGTAAGTGTTCTTTTTATTCTTTTTTCTGTGTCGTGCTTTGTGTAATTTAATATATATTGTGTAATATATATATATAATAATATATATATATATATATATATATATATATAATTTTTTATATAGTGGTAGGAAAATTAAATATTAAATATATATATTTAACTTTTAATTTACTTAGATCATTAAAATTGAAGTAATAACTGCTTACTAAAAGGGTAAAGATTACTAAAAAAACAATGTATGCAAACTTTTATGATTGGTTTAGCGGAAGAGGAAGTGCGACTGTCTGAGAGAGAGGAAAAAGGTGGAGGCCGAGGGTTGATTGGCACGCTCGAACGCACCTCAGCCAACGGCTCTAACAAAACCCCACTGTTTGAGTAACGAGAAGTTTTCTCGGACAGTGGAGCAAGTTAGCAGCTCGACTGACTCCAAAGCATTTCTTCTCCATCCGACCGGACACAATGCTGGCCGTCTGGCAACCTTCCACCACATATGTTAACACGAATCGCTCTGCAAAAACCCAACAACTCTGCCTTTTCTTATTCGACTTTGTCCAAGGCTTTGTATATTAATCAATCGCAACGCTATTCTTATATACAGAGATATGTGATTGCTCATACTACAAATAAGACATTCACTATCTTATGAGACATGTGATTGCTCATACTACAAATAAGATATTCACTATCTTATGAGATATGTGATTGCTCATAATACAAATAAGACATTCACTATCTTATGAGATATGTGATTGCTCATAATACAAATAAGATATTCACTATCTTATGAGAGATGTGATTGCTCATACTATAAATAAGATATTCACTATCTTATGAGATATGTGATTGCTCATACTACAAATAAGATATTCACTATCTTAAGAGATATGTGATTGCTCATACTACAAATAAGATATTCACTATCTTATGAAATATATGATTGCTGATACTATATATAAGATATTCACTATCTTATGAGATATGTGATTGCTCATACTACAAATAAGATATTCACTATCTTAAGAGATATGTGATTGCTCATACTACAAATAAGATATTCACTATCTTATGAAATATATGATTGCTGATACTATAAATAAGATATTCACTATCTTATGAGATATGTGATTGCTCATACTACAAATAAGATATTCATTATACTACTACAGTAATCAATAAACATTTTTATCTCCAGTAGGGAAGAAGAGTAACTTTTTAGGTATAGTTTTTGTGTAATAGTGTAAGATATGTAATCCCCGTACTTAAAAACGGGGCAAAAATGAAATAACGATGGGAAATAATCCAGGCTGTCAACCTGAATTAATACCTAACAGAATTAGGATGAAATTACTTAAAATAATATGAATAAAATCATCATACAAAAGGTTTATGAAAACACAAATCACTTTGATCACGTATGATATCTTCAGGTTACAATGCCCTGGATCTCTTCTGTACTTCCTCATAAACAGAGTACCTGAAAATTAACACTATCTGTTCGTTACATAGTGTTTTTTTCATTATCATGTTCAATACCAGTGAAAAATACCAACCGTTGAAATTAACATCAATGAAGAGAGTTGTACCATGTATATTAAATAGCAATGAATTAGCATTTAGTACCACGGTCATTTGTTTAGTATCAAACAGACAATTTTTAGATAAACTTATTTCAGTCCATAACCAAGAAAAAATTTAGAATAAAGTAAAATATTTTTGTACCACTGGTTACAAGTAGATTATTTCATAGATGGAATTCCCAGTGAACATAACAGCAAAGGCTACAGGGAACTTTGAAACATTCGTTTGCAGTTTTTTTGTATCTAGAGTCAGAGTTGGTTTGACAGTTAACGAGTTCTTGATAATATTGCAAATTGAAGGTTCAAATCTTCCATGTGACTAAATTTTTTATGTGGAAGATGATCAATCATGTACAGGCTGTCCTTCAGAGAGGATATAATATTGTTGGTCACGAGCATAATGTATTGTACTGATTGCAGCCATAAACCTGAGAAAGGCAGAACTTCTGATATATGATGATTGCGGCTTCTCACAATCAATTGGGTGTCAATTGTTAAATGAGCCAAACTTTTCATCACTATATTAACATTCATGCTGAAAGCCTATAAGTGTGCACGTTAGAACCAAATAGAGGTGGTTTCTTTGCTCGATAAAAGCACTCAAATATCCGCTTACAAATGAAACAAGAGAACAGTTTATTGGAAGATGAAAATCAGTCAAAGCAAATATTCTACATATTCGTAAATTCTCGACAAAACATTGAATTTGACTCTAAACAACAAAAGACTGATACATACTACAATACTTCAACCGATTTGGCCCTAAATAGACTCGAAATCTGGGAAACAACCAAGGGTACAAATATCGAATGAATCTAAACAGCCCAATCTATAATCCTTCGCGTAATTGTACAAACTCCCTTCTACGTTTCTAACGATACCATTCATGATGATTTGAAAATTTTTTTTATCCATCGAGAAATCCGATCAGGATACTGCAAATTTCATGAATCATTACCCAGCAATCTAAACCCTTTAATTCAGCAATTATCATCCCATCAGATTACTACCAACCCTATTAGAAGGCTAAAAAGATGTTGGCCCCGAGATCTACTCAGCAATGCTAACTGTCAAGACTAATTTCAAGTGATAAGGAATTTATATCTCCAATCTTTGATTTCATTTTTTTTATACATCATTCATCACTATTACCCCACTATGGGTAGATGTAAAATAATAATAACTCAATAAAAAAATTGGTATATATTGTCCAAAAATCAAATAATAGTTTTAAAATTACAAATCAACTAACATTAATTTAAGTGTTAATTAATGTTAACCTTAAGATAATATATATTTATACTTGTAATTGGCATGATATTATGATAAGTTGTTTAGAGTTGTATGTAATGACAGAGCTAGACCACTGTTTTCGATTTATCCCTCGACGGCCACTTCAGCCGGAGAGACTTCAGAATGAACTATTGATCACTCACTTCGTTGTCAGATAGTAAAAGGAACACAAAAGCACGTGGCGTAATCAATACAGGGAAAACATCACAATGACGTAAAACAGTAGCTTATAGGCATTTAGTCAAACAATGCTCCACACCAGACCATTGTCTATTGTCTATTGTTACATTTAATACCTTAAATAATAACACCAATATAATATTTAATACAAAAACCTGTTAACACACAATGTAAATCTAAGAATTCGTTATGAATTATGAAAAGGAAATCAGAATAACAGTTTGGCAATATTAAAAATGAATGGTTTCTATTAATTTTTAAATATTTCTAAATAATTAGCGGATGCATTTGGCGTTACCAGAAAAATATAATCAAATATATATGAAGAAGCAGGCTATTAAACTTTTAATTATTGTTTTAAGTCGACAGACAAATCAGTAAAAGTACAGAAAAATACAAAATAATTTAAATTTTAAAATTGTTTTGTATATGTTCCGTAATAAGCGAAGAAAATGTTGCTCCTATATGGCAATTGAGAAATTTTTCGAAATTTATACAGCCGTTAAGCTCTCTGAATATATACAATCTTATATTGAATATTATTGTTAACTGTCTCATTATTAGTTTTTAATTAAGGCCGTAATTTTGGAGTACACACCAGCAGTGTATCTTTGTCAAAAAAAAAAAAATAATCTTAATCAAAAAATATAAAAAGAATGTATATTAATCAAAATGAATCTAGCATTCTTTAGCTTTACTGAAAAACATTGCCAATACAATCAAATATTCTCTAGGTTCATTGTAAAAATTAAAAAAAATAAAATAAATGATATAGAGTTTTACCCCAAATAACTTCGTTATTAAGTCGATTAAACCTTCGGGACAGTTAATTCGTTTTTCCTGGGATCTTTTTTACAACACTTAGAGCAGGGATTCTCAAACGATTGCTCCAGGCGCTCTGATGCGCCAAGGAAGACACTCAATTGTGCCCCAACCAAAAATAAGATTTAAATATTTGAGAAATTTGAGTGATTTTTCAGAATTTTTCGCTATCCCAGGTATGTGGTTTCCATATTAGAGGAAAGTATTCGTCAGTTGACATTTTAAACAATCACAAAGAAAGAATTGATAGTCATATAACAATCGTCTACATCTTATCTCTGTGAACAAGTTCTGTTCTTCTATGTCAAATAGCATTAAATGTAAAAGTAGATCATGAAAGGTGTTTATTAAGAGTTGAGAGGGTGTTTATCACATGTAAGACCTACTAATACAAACATTGCTAAGCCTCATCATCTCTAGTATATCATTAGGATACTAGAGAGCAAAATATAATGTCAAAAAATGAACAGTCGTTTTAGAATATGTTTGTATTATTTTGCTATTTTTGTTCTTGTCATTAAATACTAATTTCACCATTATAAATGGTATCAGTTTCCTCAGGTAGACCAAAAACACCCAAAACCTTTAGCAATCAAAGCAATCCCTAAGGCAATAAGAGAAGAAAATTTGATTACAAAAACCTAAAATGATATTTAATGAATCGGAAATTTTGGCAGTATACAAAAGTAACTACATATATCCTCTTCTCTAGAGCAATGAATCGGCACTAATTTAACATTACTTAAGCTTCATTGATATTTTTTCCCATATTCAAATGGAAGGTGGTCTGAGAATTTTCCTTAATTCATGAATACGCTCTGTGTTAAGAAATATTGAGAAGCCCTGACTTAGAGTCTTACATATATTATTTAAATTTAATCAAATCAAATATATGGAAAGCTTGTTTACTCCCAACAATCCCTATTCTTTTAATGCTGTTTTCTTTGAAAAATTTTACATTGGAATGCACATTTAATGTTCATGTCAATTTTGTACCCTTTCTAGGGATTTACATAACAGAAGACAAGAATCGTGTCAACTACTATTACTAGTACTAACACACATACACATACGCACACATACATTCAATGATCAAACGACAATATGAAATGGAAAAACAAGACTAAGACCTTTCAACCGTAACAAGTCGTCTTCATTAGAGTCAAAAACCCAACTGAAACACTAGATGCAGAAAACATTTGGTGATGGGTTGAGAAGAGTGGTATTTTAAAAGGGTGAAAGCGCAGGAATACATATATATGCTCTGAGCCCTTTCAATTTATGTCATCAAAGAGCAAACAAAGTAAAAACTGAGAAGCTAGCATAAAAGTAATGGAGAAGAAAGGTAACAAAACAGCTGGGAATTCTAGTGATACTGTTTAATAAGAAAAAAGAATACTCAATAAAATTTACATCGCAAGTTGAACAGTAAGAATATGAATAATAATAAAATATAAATAGAAAAATTATACATATTTTTTTCCAACTTCCATAAGTAACCTAAAAGATAAATGAAAAATATAATTTTTTTTATAAATTATAAAAGAAAGCAAATTGAAATTCAAAACAAAGGCCAAACTTTAGTCTTTTATTTCAGACTTTGTTATTTCTTAAAAACTTCCTTGTAATAATAACGAATTAATTAATTAATATATAACATCATTCAGAAATCAATCGAAAATAAATCCAAAAGAAATGAAGGAAGCTAAGGGTAAGAAAAGTTTTTGGGAATAATCAATAAACTACGACTGAATACTTGGGATCCTAACTTGAGAGACGATTAGCATGTGTAGCCTACAAAAAGAAAAAGAAAAAAAAAAGAAACCCAAACTAAACAGAAGCTATAAACTTTATCTGAATCTTCCAGACAACAGATCAAAACTTTTTTACGCACAAAGTTCTATTGAACTCCAGTCAAATCAATTCAGACATATTTTATTGAACTGTCATAAGGTGTTTAAATTCCTGTACAAGACAACCTTTGTTTGATAAAATGTCGTACAAAATCATTTGGGGCAATTTTTCTGTGGTAAGTAACCCTGAAAATAACATCTAAAAAGAAACTGGCAGTTTGATTTTGGCGTTTTATCTAAATTAACAAATCAATTTTTGCATAAATTCATACAGTAATAATACATGAATATTATATTTACAGGAAAAATGGAGTGGTCTACATTCAATTTTCTTAAGGATTATCAAATTAATTGACACACCTTTCATAACAATAGCTTATAATGTAGCTACTACCATTTTGACAATTCTAGGAAAGCTAGAATCATTAATACAACACTTAAAAAAAAGTCAGGCAAACTTCTTCAAGCAATATTAGAATGACTGACGTTCATTGAAAATAGTATTAGTGAAACCATTAACTAATCACCGCAAGAAGGGATGAAAACCAACGCATGGCACTTCATTCAAGTAATTATATTCAACAATTGTTTAGAAATATTTATAAATAAATATTAAATTTGTTTAAAATTGAGAAGTCTATCTCTATACATAAAGTTCGTGAGTTTGTGTGTTAACCCAAACTCACGTAGATAGAGACCTGAAATTATTACAACCTTTACTTTTGTTGTGATTGGCTTTGTTGTAGTTGTATTACATACTAACAAATCGTATTGGGGGGGGGGGGGGTGTCAGGGTAGCCCCGTCGCTTGCGTAATATTGTTCATTAGAGGATCCAGGTAGCATATATACTTATAAAACTCTTTTGATTGTGTTTAAATATTTGCACACGCTCTAAATTGATTAATATAATAGAAATTTTGTGGGAATTGAACCCACGCCATTGACATTGGAGATCCAGCGCTTACCGTCTGCGCCACGGGGACTTTTGTAAAATAACCTTCCAAAACGTGATATAAATGATTTCAAAGTAATAAAATAGTTTTCCAACCTAAATTATAATGATTTAATTTAATAATAAAGGGAGAAAGAGAACATTTAATGAATAATCGATGAGAATAACAGACTCTACAGAAAGTTGTAGTTAGTTTATGTAAAACAGCATTTAAACATGGTCAATTACATGTTACTCTCAGTAGAGTCAACCAGAAAGAAACATTAAAGTTTTTTTTTTAAAATTCAATTTTTACAAAAAAATTAAATAAAGAGAACTGTCTTAAAAATATGTTTATTATTAGAAATGAATTAATTTAGAGTTTATCTGCATTTATGTGAACATGATTGCATTAAAAAGAAAGACGTTTGATGACCCAACAGGTCACAGGTAGTCTAGTGCCTTAATAATATTTATGGTATATATTTTTTTTATTTCTAATAGGTATGCACATATATATATATATTTTCACTGAATGCGGTTTATTCTACATGAATCTTGAAAATAAAAATTTGTCTATATAATTACTCTCACATATGATTTTTTTTTTTTTTTTTTTTTTTTAAAGGCTGGAATTGAGGTCTGCTAGAAAGCTACATCTCCAATGCTGATTCCTCAAGGGAATTGAGGAACTCGGGAGCCATATTTTTGTCAAGCTGAAGTGTATTTAGAGTCTTTATTGAACACCTGACATTGTACAGAGACCAGCTGGTTAAGGGTCTCTGACGTTTATATTTTTTCATCTCCACGGGAAAAAAATCGCGAGCCTGAATGAAATTCAAACCCGGATCTAAAACTCGATAAATGAGGTCCCAGCTCTAGGCTACTCTGCCCTCCAATATTATCCTTACTTTGGAAAATAAATCTCATTCTTTAACATTTTACGATTATTATACTTTAAATCCAGTGAAGTAAAAATAAGAAATTGACTAAACAGATGGAAAAAAGTTTTATAATGCATATCATATTATAAATATTATATTATAAAAAAAGTTTTAAATATAACACAAAAAACAAAAATGTATAAACTTCAAATAAAATTATTATCAAAACTATTACCACAAAAATATTACCATCAACATCTAATTTATGTGTGTGTGCCCATTTGAATTATCGAATTGTCCAAGTAATATTCGATTTGAAAACGAGTGGTTTTTTTTTGCAAATTTCCTGGTCAAACTTTGATTCAAAACAAATTTGACAAGATAGTGTCAATACACGATTCAAGAAAATTTAATATATCGTTTAAACAATAGGCATAATATGTAAAACTTTACTTATTGAAAAGTTGTTTGTATGTCACTATATATTTTTTTTTTCTTCATCATTACTGTCATGTGCTAGAAAGACTGTCTGTTCGGCGATAACATGAAATTGAAGAATGTGATACCGTGAGAGTAGTGAGTACCCACCCAAAGCTATGGTCCTGCCCAAATAAGTAAGATTTTTGAAATATTCCTTCAAGAAATAACTAACATCAGTTTAAAAAAGTACACCAATTTGAACCAAGATCTACGAAATCTTCGATAAAGCCTACAAAATAATTGCAAAATGATTAAAAAAAAAAAAAAAAGGGACAGTTCATGCTTTTCCTACAAGTTGTGTAATTACACTTTGATATTGTATTATGTTACAAACAAAATGATATTTGCAACATTGAAGCAAATACCATTCCTAGCCAGATCTTTGATTGGAATAACTCAGTTATACAACTAGAAAGGTAATTAATCAACGAGAATGCCCCAAGTAAATCAGATTGAAGTGGTCAAATTTTATACCACAAGTTTGTTCAAACAACAGTTTGTGGGACAATGAGTTCATAACTATTGGAATAGCCATAGATCTTTTACTGAAAAGTTGATCATTATTCAATAACTAGGAATTGATTCCAATTGAAATTAAACAAATAAATTAAAATTTGTAAACCGTTTGAAGCCGTTAATTTAACTAGTTGAATTGTATAATGTCTATAGAACGATAGAAATTGACTGATCGTTCACATAAACTCACAATGAAAGTATACTCTCCCTCAACTTTGTAAATCTGTTCCTGATGAATGCCACACAGTACACTATGAGTTAGGCTTCTTTTTAGTAGTGAACGTGTTCATCTATTACATGCCCCATGAATGAGCAAAGTATATATCAGTTTTGATATCTGGTGTACGAAGCACTTATTACGTACAGACTTCATTCTTTCAGACATTCGTAAACATTTTATTCTTTCAATACTAGTAAAGGTAAATAATGTACTTTGTAAAGAATAAGGAAAATTCAACTTGAAATACTTTTCCCTACTCTAAAATTTTTTTTTTTATATTTTGTATTTTATTTAAGTATGTTCCACTGTGTATTACATGCATCATCGTCAAATTGTACGCAATACTTCTTTCATTAACACTAAAAAATACTTATTTTAACTTATTTTACATTCATTCATAATTCAACAATTAATTATCTTTTTCTTAAATATCTATGCTGTACAAACATTTTACAAATTCCTTATAAAACTTTTTTTAATTAATGAGGAAGGCCTAACGGGCCACTCCTCTCCACACACCAAGACCTTACGTTTGAGAGCCAGTCTTTGTGGTTCCCTCAAACAGCAATCGTACACCAAGTGTCTAGGAGATTGGGGTGTCTCCGCGTTACATGGGCATGATGAACTAGGAGCTATTTTAACCTGCTCAGGTATTCCTACTCTACAGTATAACTAAATGATCATAACTATGAAGAATTTATTCACAATTTTTACAGATTTACACATTTCCTGGTCTGCTCAGTCCATGTTTTAAGTTTTTTTTTTATATCTTGATGTATCCGTGTCTGCAATTTTGTGTGGGTGGGTAAGCATGGAGTGTGTCCAAATGTTTGTATACTACGACCATCATTAGCTGTTATAGTGTTCATCAATCTTCTTTAAGCTTTCGTGCTTAACACACAATTTTGTGTGGGTGGGTAAGCATGGAGTGTGTCCAAATGTTTGTATACTACGACCATCATTAGCTGTTATAGTGTTCATCAATCTTCTTTAAGCTTTCGTGCTTAACACACAATTTTGTGTGGGTGGGTAAGCATGGAGTGTGTCCAAATGTTTGTATACTACGACCATCATTAGCTGTTATAGTGCTCATCAATGTTCTTTAACCTTTCGTGCTTAACACACAATTTTGTGTGGATGGGTAAGCATGGAGTGTATCCAAATGTTTGTATACTACGACCATCATTAGCTGTTATAGTGCTCATCAATGTTCTTTAACCTTTCGTGCTTAACACACAATTTTGTGTGGGTGGGTAAGCATGGAGTGTATCCAAATGTTTGTATACCACGACCATCATTAGCTGTTATAGTGTTCATCAATCTTCTTTAACCTTTCGTGCTTAACACACAATTTTGCTATTTCCATAACAACATAATTAGTCAACCACTAGGGCAACTCTTGAGGTGGATTCCTGGTAACTAAACATTGAATATCCGCTCTATTTGGTTGTGATCAAACGAATTTTTAAAGCAGTGCCCAAACATATTTTACAGGAATATGATTTACAGCACTGAAACCAATTTTAACAAAGTATGAAGTAGGGTAAGTAACCAGTTGATATAAGCTGCATAGAGCTACTTTCATTGAAATTCATTTTTCTTCTCCCATCATACCTGATATCAAGTAGTTTTTTTCTCTTTAAAATGATGTTAATTTAAGTAAATTTTAGAATGCTACAGAAAAGGAATTTTATTAACAGAATGAAAAAATGAAAGGAATTTAAGAGAGGATATACAAGCAAAATTACGAAGCAAAACTGATTCTACTGGTAAAAAAACTGTGTTACATGACATTACTGAGGTGTTCATTATTGATTTTGGATAAAGCCTGTTTACAAGATTCAAATTAAAAAAACCCTGACAGACTCCCTACAGTCTGTTGGTGTGGGGACTCTGTTAGAAAACCGCTTTGGTCGATTTTCTTCTATCAAGAATTCAAGTCAACCTGAGTGTTTTAAAAATACTGACCAATACTTATTGGAAGAACTTGCAATACTTTAGAGTTTACAATGTGGTCAAACTGACAGACCACAGTAGCTTAAAAGGGGCTGAATAGTGAAAAAAGAAATTTAAGGACAACATTTATGGTATTTTATGCATATATGAATATATCATAACGACAAATACGTCAACAAGGTAGCCGTTAATTGATGGAACCTTATTATTAAAATACCATTTAAAGTTCTAACCAGGAACCATGTTTAATTAGTTTTAATGACTATATATTTTAAAATGATATGTCGCTTAATTCTGATGTTATATTAATTCAAGCTACATTAGATTTTTTTTTTTAATTTACATATGTCAATTGATCATAAAGAAAATATATCAACTGCACAGAGAACTGACAAGGAATTTATTGAAACAATTGCTTTAAAACATCAAGCACCATATTACTTTACTATAAGTAAAGTATAGTGATCGTGAAAAAATTCGATCTCGAGATTTTGACGGAATTACATGTTTTGAGGTCCCAGAAGTCGTTTTATGAAGTTTTTGCGATGATGTCTGTGTGTGTGTGGGTGGGTGGGTGAGTGTGTTAGCATTGCTTGTTACCACGCTACGGTCCAGAATCTTTGATGGATCAAGTTGATATTTTACACAAAAATGGGCCTCATAAAGACGAAGATCCCTATTGTTTGGGAAGAATTATGCATGATGGGAAAGTCACTTTTTTGCCAAAAACCGTTTTTTTTAAAACATTTATTTCTCCTAAACTGATAACTCTAGAGTTTTGAAATTTTGACATTATCTTTGAGGTTACAAATGGAACAAACGAAAAATATATTCAGAATTTTAAAACAACAGGAATTTTTTTTTTTTAATAGAATGTACAAATTTTGACTTATAATTCAATCTCAAACCTTGTGAGAGCGATACAAGCCATACTGTTTGACGGATCAAAATGAAACTATGCCCAAAAATAGAACATTATGTGGAGAATGAGTAGAGATTTTTTTTTCAAAATTACGTTCGCTAATGGGGCGTTACAGTACGATTTCTGTTTTCAGAAAATGTTTTTTTGACGCTAAACGGCTCATTAAAAATAATGAAAATTTGACTAAAAATGGAACAAAAAATTAGCAATTCATAAAAAAAAAAATCATGAAGTTTCAATTACGGTAAAGAGCAATAACGATATAAAAACTGTTTGTTTATCCTAGACTAAGAGAACACCTGCTATACTTGTCGAATTTTTTGTATTTTTTTACATTGTTTACATTGACTTAGAAATTTTTTGAGCGAATCCACTGAGATAAAATTGATATTTATAAAGGAACAATTTAAATTTTTATTGACTTATATGAGATGTATGAGGAATAATATTGTGCAGGAAAATGGTAACACTCACTCAGTAAAAATTCGTATATATGTTATTTGACAAAAGGGGAAGGAAAATGATCTTATTAAATACTAAGAAGCCATAAAATTCAAAGTATAATAATTCCGTAAAAAACCAAACATGTAAAAGATAATTTAAAATTGATATCTTTCGTTTAGAGATAAATAAATGTAATTTCGTACATCTTTAATTATAAATCATCTTAAAACAACATTTCTTCGCTGTTTATGATGTTTTCAGAGAAAAAAAGGGTATTTTCCTGTTTTAAATTTGAAAATTTTACTTTAATATTCAATGTAGAAGGACGTCAAGTAAACGATATAAGAAGTCCACTGGCTATTTCAACAAAAGTCATGTTCTCTTGTAGGAGAATGTTTCGTATCAAGAAATGTTCACATTGGTTTTTCAATAATGTTATTACTGTTGTAGTTATACTAATGAAATTATTTGCATCAGCTGTGTGATGTACAAAAATAAGCATATATAGTGATATGTCCTTCAATCACTATCTTTACTACCTCAGGAATGAAAGACTATTCCTGGGAAATCATATCCCATTTAGATGTTTACGTTATGCTTAAATGAGACGTTATGTGTTATATACTCAAAGAATTTGCTATTAAGTTACTTATAGTAAAGTTGAGTGTAGGCCACTCCAGATTTTTTTTTAGGTTCTCATAATAATCTAATATTTTATATCCCCGTCCACAGATATAAAACATTTCAGTTGTTAACAGCCGTAAATAGCATAATCCAGATTTACAACAAATATATTGTACTGTAATAAATGGCACATGTATATGTTAAAATTATCAAATAGTGTATTTTTGTGTTTTGCAGTCTGAATAAATTCATGCGTGCAGAGGATTGATAGGCCTTACTTAAATCTAATTTAGAAGGAGTTTTAAATGTAGGTTTCGTTTTGAATTTAATAAATAAATAGACCGGTTTCACTATAATGTTTATAAGAATGACATTGTGGTGTGGACGAAAGAAAGACAGAAATAAGTTTTGCAATTTGGCTCACAGTAGCTAGGAAAGGCAGTGTGCTATCAGCGAAGAGGTGCCTCTCTTATCAGCCCACTCTAATTGTCTCGAGGAAGTCATTTCAACAGTGTCACCTGTCACCCCCCCTACTAAAACTGCTTCCTTTGCAATTACTTTCCATCCCTGCCTAACTCCCTTATTCCTTCACGCTGTCCGAGTCCCGCAACATTACAAAACACCCCTTTCAACTCTGTTTTACATTCCCAATCTAACTTTACTATAGACTATTCTATCTAAATGGAAACAATGAAACAACTAACACGCTATACTCCGCTTCCATAAGAGTAAATATTTACTAAAAGAGACTGTTTTAACTTTTACACATGAGTAAATTAATCCATCAAAGGGTTATCCTCTAAACCAAATTAGGGAGTTTCTACACCACATGAATCAATTCAGTGGTTCCTTTTGTCTAATAAAACATTAAATAAATAAGGAATTTTCGGAAAAAATTTAATAATAAAAGTCTTCATAATTAATAAAAACATTTGTATATGCGAACTTTTATTACCAATATTTTTCCCAAAATGAGTAAATACCATACAAAATATGTTATTGCACAAGTTTTAACTAGCTAAGGTTGTGGGTTTCTACAATGATGACAAATATCCAAAGACAAAGAAAAAAGGTTAGTTACGATTGAAGATGGACAACGTCCGAAAGCGCTCCAACGTCTCCAAGATCATCTTACGAAGTATGACGGTTTATTATATTTAAAATATAAATAATACTAATCTCAGTGGTAATAATAATATGCATGTACAAAAAAAAATAAAAAATTATGTAAAATTTAAAATTAATAATTACATATAATTCTCTTACTACATATGTTTGTTAAGCAAAATTTGCGTAGTTGTATATTTGTAAGTAAAGATGTAAAACGAAAATGGTTAAATTAATTTATTATAATTAAAATAATTAAATATATTTTTCAGCAGTTAATTCAGTTAGAACAAGAAATAGATGTCAATATTCTCTTCTAAATTTGTCAAAGAGCGTTTATTGGCTTTGTCCTTTTGACTACTATTCACTCGTGTGATGCAGACACTTAGAATGCAGCCGATGGCAAATGTGATCCCTCATCAATAAATACTTTTCCAATGTACTAGGAATTGCACAGTGCTTTATAAATTAATCGAGTTTTTCGTTAAATCTCCCGATTGTCGAGGGCTGAAGGGGAGTTGTGCGTTGCGTGATGAAAAAGCTGATTTTTTTTGCGATAGATGTCGTCCCTCAGACATTTCAGAACTTCAATAAAGGTGATTTGGTTCAATGTGGAGTCTTTAGGGAGGTAACCATAATGAATAACACCCTTAGGATAGGTTGCAATGACAGTCTTAAAAAGGAACACACAAATGCCGAACATTGGCCTTTATGATAACACATAATAATGATTGATTCTACATTGAGGGTGTCTACATTAAATTTTGTCAAACTCAAGTGTATTTAGAGACGGTATCTTTAACGAGTATCTCACATCGTACAGATTCTCCATACTAACATCTTCTCCAAGGGACAAAGTACTCAGATTCATAGACCTTCCGCGTGAATAAATCGAGAGCCATAGTGGCTATTGAACCCCAGAGTTACTAATCGAGTGCACGTACCACAACACCCTTATCATTGAAAAAAAATACCAGCGTTACCTTCACCTTGGATCGAACTTTATGACTTTATTTATGTCATTCTGTTAGGGTGAGTCCAAATCGAATTCCTTTCGAACCGACTAGACACTCTCATGTCAAACAGTCCCTGCATTATATAAACGAACTTCATATTATACCTCATTCCTTTTATTTCATTTATACAGTTTTCTAATTCAATTCAGTTTTTACCACCCAAATCCTCATAATACATCTATGAAGTCATCTTCTCATTTCATGAACGGAGATGCAGCGGTAATATTAATCTTTAATTGTTAAAATTAAATTTTAACTTTTTTTTCAAAAGTTTCCATTTGAGTCTTTGGGGACTAACTCTGACGCACTAAAAGAAAATTAGTAGCAAAGTTCCGTAAGGTGGTTAATTTATTAACTTATTATGAAACTATGCGTTTTTTTTACTTCATAAAATTCTAGTTGTTCTATTATAAATAATATTAGTATAGACATAATTAAAATTATGTAAATATAAATAATATAAATATTTATTATAATAATAATAAATATATTATTATTAATATAAATAATAATATAAATAATATTAGACTAGGATAGGCATTTCCTAGATATTATTTAGGATACAGTATCTGTCATTTTTCGCAAAATATCTAAATAAACTCATAGAAATGCTTTCAGTTTTGTCGATATGAAAAAAATGTAATAAATGCTAAATCAACAAATAAGAGGGATATAAAGATGCAAATTTAAATAAAAGAAAAAAAATAGGTCATATTTCCATTGTGGAATATTATTAAAACATATGCATTACGGGTCTGCTTGATCGAGTCATAGAGAATATATTACCAGTCTAGCGTTAATGTATTCATTCCACTGGTTTTGATTTTGGTAGTTTTCTAAATGAAATATAAATCCGGCCCTATTCCATTTGAGGTGAGGTTTTATTTTATTTTATTATTTTTTTTTTTTGGTTTTGGAGCAATAGGCGATTAAGATGTGAAAACAAAGCTCTTCCAAGGAAAGCGTTAACGATAATATATGAACAGTACTTCTGGATTGAAAACAAGAAGAACCGGTTGTTCAATGAAGAAACAGATATAAACTAAATTAACCAAACCATTAAATTAAACAGTTTTAGGGAAAAGGTTGAAAAGTTTCCATTTGAGTCTTTGGGGACTAACTCTGACGCACTAAAAGAAAATTAGTAGCACAGGTATAAAAAGTGGCAGACAATAGGCGGACTGAAATAAATTGAAGTAAGTTATTGCTAAGGAAGGGAGAGTTGTGTTTCAAACTGGAACCTCCCCAGCTTGTAATTTTGAGAATCTTTTCCTCTTTGTTTGGGAAAGCTAAAACCGTTCCTTTCCTATTTTCAGAGATCTTCCAGTTTAAATACCGTTAGTTAAATAAACCTCTATCTCTTCAACAGAAATCTGCTTCTTCTTCTTCTTTTTTTATTTTTCTTCCACTTGCAACAAAACTACCACCACCCCCTTCTTAGATCAGTAAAATTATCTTACCTTACCTTTCTTCAGCATCAATTCCAAGTTTTTTTTTCCCCCCTTTAACCTTTAGACAGTTATGATTACCTATATCCTAAAATAAAGATTGGCTTTATTTCTTTCCTTAAAAAAATCTTTTGATTTTCATTAATTCTAAATTGTAGTTAAAAAGAAAAATAAGCATCCAACAGTAACAAAGTACTATAATATATTCATGCATTTCGTCATTACCACAGAGGTTAGTATTGTTTGTTTAATATTAACTATAATATATGCACAAAATTAATATATTCACAATAATCACATTTCCTTGTAAATTACAAGGAAGTAATACATCACATAGGTAAGATTTTATTGTAAAAACAACGCATTTCTAACAGATGGTTCATGCTGTTTCATCAACTCCTTTGTTTTTATTTCTGTCATTCATTATTTTGTTTTTTATGATCCAATTCTCTATTTTTATACAAGTTATACTTAACCCTCCTTCCGCTGAAAATTTATATTTATTTCTAAATCTTATTAACCTCTTCACATGATCTACTGTATCTTTGTAAAGGATGCGCTTATGGCAATATTGTTGGTCTCCAGCCGTCACCGAACAGGTGTGCTTGGTCTCCCTCTCTCACCCCTCCTGATAATGGTCAAAACTGAAAATATTTCATCATATAATGAAATTTCATCATCATATTTGAAAAACATTTCAAATGAAAACATTTCATGCCCACTACAGCATACATTAGCCTTTTATTATCAGTTTCACATTGTTTTCTCATCGTTGAAGTATTTAAAATATTTTAAAATTCCCTTTTTATTTATTACTTGTAGTTATTTTGTCACGCAATAAACATATTTAACTATATTATGAGCATATTTAATTATGCAAACTTCATCTTCAGTGACAAATTTAAAGTAATTTTTCTTTGAATTTAACAATAAAAGAAGTAACGCTCAGTAGACCAACTTTTCTTATATTTTTATTTATTGTTTTCAAGTTATATAAAACACAAAATATCGAACAAAGTCGCAAACAGTAAAAAGGAAACAATCACTTTTGTTGATCTTGACTGATAATAAGTTCAGGTTAGAACGTTTCAAGTCATTCTCTTTATTCTGAGTTAATTTATTTAATCTACTACAAATTTATTTCAATCAAAACAGCTGAATTGAAAAACACTAAAATATGTAAATAAGCGCATTCTGATTCTTAACTAGACAAATGTTACAATTCTCTTGCATGTCACACACTTTACGGGCTAAGATAAAATCTGGAGTTACCTACACACAACAGTAAACATAATATCAAACTTCTTGACTAGTTGAAAAATGAGCTTAAAATTAGTATCTGTTTTGTAATATAGAACAAAAGAGTCAATTCCTCATATTCCAATATTATCCAAAGATAATATGGTTTATAAACACAAGAAAATCTACATCTTATGACAATAAACAATGAAGAAACATCTTATAACAATAAATAATGAAGAAACATCTTATAACAATAAACAATGAAGAAACATCTTATGACAATAAACAATGAAGAAACATCTTATAACAATAAACAGTACAAGATATTGAGTAATAAGCGGAGAGACTAAAGTGATTTTGTTATTTCAAGAAGAAGTAACCCTAATGGCAATTTGGTACAAAAGAAATCCGTTGCAGTGTAGAATATAGGAAATGTGATAAAGATAATGTTTTGAAGAATTTATAATGTTTAAGCGACCACACCCAAAAGCAGTCAACTATGAATAGACAAGGTAAATTAAACAGGAGCCCGCCAAAGCAGGATCAATACATGTAGACAGGTGAATTAGCATACGAGGATTGGAAAGCAAACAGACTGATTTATCTAGAACAAGTGATTGGAAGGCAAGCATTAAAATGCAAATAGGATGGATAGTGGTGCGATGTAATTCAAGGGCAGTAAATCCAGCAAGCGATGCAGAGTGACTGGGGGCAGCTCAAGGGAGTGGAGGCGGTGTTATTGCTGTCGTCGTGATGCACAGGTCTTGGCCCAGTACCTTCCACCATATTCATAACCTGTCTGTCATGAGACGAGCATTTCGAAGAATAAACCATTCAAGTGACAAATTGACATGCATAGTTAAACAATGTCTTTGGTAATTTTACAATAAAAACATTTTTAATATAATCAAAAACCGTTCTAGACACAGCTTATTGCCTATCAAAACCCAATGCTTCTACAACTTTTAAAGGAAAATATACTTCAGAATTACATTATAAATTAAAATATGGACTGTTATATGCCCAAACATATATAATACCTGCAACGGGCCCAATGCAGTCTATGAATTCAGCTCTAGCTTGTCACAAAATACCCGTCAATCCTGATTCAGAAGTGAAGAAACATTAGTAACAGTTTTCTGAAACTGATCAATAACTACTGGTGGAGGTAACTGTTTTTTTAGATCGTCACTTGTTTCTCACTGGGGCAACCGCACCTTCTGTTTCTATAACAGGAGCGACAGAATTACGATTAAAGCTAGTTTACCCAATCTTGGGTTTGAAACCAAAACCATTAAGATGTCAGTACTTTAAGATGGGCTTACGAAAGAATGCATTGAACCACAGTTTGCATGGAACCGAATCATGCTTAATAAACCACAAAACTCTTAAGGTCTCTACTAAAGGTCAATGTAAGCCTCTACCTTTAGGAGGGAGATTCGAGTTATTTTCCATTTTACAACCCTATATCCTTAGCAGGAGCGGGTTGCATTGGTATGAGGCATTTTTATGCTAAAAACCTTTTTTTATGGAAGGCGATGATGTAATTGATACTGATTTGGGAATCAGTGTGTATTCCCCGCATCTGCAGCAAACCCTGAACTATTAGTAACCTATAATAGTTTTATGACATATTATATAAAAAAGCACCATACCACTTCTACTTTTTCATCATGAGTATTTTTTATTAATTGTACATACAAGGAACTAATTTGTACTAACGAATTACAAGTAACCTTTATTTAAGGTCAATAATGAATAAAAATGTGATTAATACAAAAATAAATCTAACTGATATCATGGTATAAATTCTCCCGGTCAGGTGTTATCCGGGTGTCAACATTTATTATAAAGGGAAACCTTTGAGTATCTCATAAACAGTAATCACGCTATAATGTCCCCTTTTCTCGGAGCTATAAAATAAATTAATACAATTAATACTTTCTGCTCCTCTAACAAGAAAAACATCCGTAACCAGGCTTGTATTTAGGTAGGCTAGTTGGGGAAATTTATATTATTAATATGGCAAACCGTCATACCCCGTACGATGATGTTGGAGTCGTTGGAACGCATTCGGACGTTGTCTATCTTCGTTAGTATCGTACGAGGTAAGACGGTTTGCCATATTAATAATATAAATCATACTAACCTCAGTGGTAATAATAATATGCATGTAGTTAGGGAAACCCCAAATAAGAAGTAAGACGTAGGGGTTTACGCCTTACATTGCCACATTGGCAAGGCGAATTAGATTTTATTAAAAAATTGAATAAATAATTTCAAATGCACCAACAGTAGTCATAAACCACCATAATTTGAATTTCGTTTTAAATTTCGATTTCAGGTCGAATTTATTATATCTTATTAAAAGTTTGATATTGCAATATTTCTTAACTGAAATTAACATATGTTGACATATGAGAGATAATGTAACGTCCTCTGGTAGTTACAAGAAGACTGGTATTAAAAAAGTTACTACAGAATTGATTAAAGTTAAATTTAAAAAAATAAAAAAAAAACTTTTTACTGATCATATTAATATTTCAAGGAAGTTATTTAAAAAGTTAATCACAATTTTAAATTTTGTCAGAATTATAAAACAGCTCCATAAATATTATGAAAAAATATTCTATTAATCTGTTCATCCACGAAGTTAAAAGAGAAAACAGCTGACTCTGAAACTCGAAAAAAAAAAACGTTGGACATATTGGGTTCCACCCAAAAGTGCTCGGGAGTTCATTATGAAAGCCAAAGTAATTTAGGTTTCTCTATCACGGGTGACTGACTTTCAAGCAGCTCTACTTTATGACCGTATTTTGGTGAAATTGCATTTTACACTTCTTTTGAGTTCGTTAACTAATTTGAAAAAAACTTACCTCTTGCTTATAAATATTAATTATAAAGAGGACGCTTCAAAAACATGTAAGAAGAAAATCACAGGATAAGTGAATTCAATAATATCTTCAATTCAATAAGTAAAATAATACATTACCAGAGTGAAAATAATGCTTAAATAACAATAAAATAATCACTGCTAAAGTTTAAATAATTAATAGAGCTTAATTAAAAAACATAAAATACAACCAATACAAATGTGAGTATAGAAATATAAAAAATATTATTTAAACGAAACAGTGCATGAAGTCTATGTTGAAACACATAAAAGACACAATATTTGATTCATTCACAGTGAGAACAGAAGTGAGTTAAATAACAGCAGATTGTAGGAGAAATGAGAAGAAACTAACTTGATAACAAAGCCCGTCGGATTATCAAATATTCAGTGCTTTTATTAGGATTAGAATTTGTTCAGAGTAGAATAGGTTGTCTAGAAAAAAGATGAGGGTTTTTACTAGTGGGAATTTTGGGTGCGATATTAGAAGTAGCACACTCCACACTTATGACTGGACTCTTACCTCAGCTGCCCTGTCTCCCTTTACCTTTTCCCTCTCTATCACCCCAACCCTCTTCCTCACTACCTAAACCTCTCACTGCCATCATATCACTCTCTCTCACTTCTTTTCATTTTCTATCTTACTATTGTTGAACTCCATTACTCTCTGTCACCTCTCTCTCTCTCTCTCCCTCTCACTCTCTCTCTCCATCTTTCACTCTCTAACTTACTTTCATTGAGCTCCCTGATTATCATTCTCTCTGCTATTATGTCCCTTCTACTTCCCTCCCTTCCTGTCCTTTTCACTTTTTCTCTATTCTCTATCACCTCTTTTCTCACTAACCCCCCCCCCCCCTTACTCTATACCTCTTCACTCCCTTATCTCTCTCTCTCTCTCTCGTCCCTATTCTTCTTTTATCACTCAGACATTACAACTAACTCCTCTCTCCCTCTCTCACTCGTCCTCACTCACTCTCTCTCTCTCTCACTCGTCCCTATTCTTCTTTTATCACGCAGACATTACAACTAACTCCCCTCTCCCTCTCTCACTCGTCCTCACTCACTCTCTCTCTCTCACTCGTCCCTATTCTTCCTTTATCACTCAGACATTACAACTAATTCCTCTCTCTCTCTCTCTCTCTCTCTCTCTCTCTCTCTCTCTCTCTCTCTCTCTCTCTCTCAATGTCTTTTACTTTTGGTTCTCTTTACTCACTCTTTTAGTCACGATCTATATCTATATCTCTTTTATCATTGTAACTCTATATTTCACTTTTCCCATCTTCTATCCCTCTATCACCTTTTTTCTCACTAAACCCCTCTCACTCTATACCTCTTCACCCCTTATCATCTCATCCTCTATTTACCTTTTCTTCGTTTAAAACCTCTCTGCCACTGCAAAATCATCCTCTTCTCTCCCTCTCTATAGTCCCTATTCTTCTTTTATCACTCAGACATTACAACTAACTCCTCTCTCTCTCTCTCTCTCACTCACTCACTCTCTCTCTTACTCACTCACTCTCTCTCTCACTCGTCCCTATTCTTCCTTTATCACTCAGACATTACAACTAACTCCTCTCTCTCTCTCTCTCTTCTCTCAATGTCTTTTACTTTTTGTTTCTCTTTACTCACTCTTTTAGTCACGATCTATATCTATATCTCTTTTATCATTGTAACTCTATATTTCACTTTTCCCATCTTCTATCCCTCTATCACCTCTTTTCTCACTAAACCCCTCTCACTATATATATACCTCTTCACCCCTTATCATCTCATCCCCTATTTACCTTTCCTTCGTTTAAAACCTCTCTGCCACTGTAAAATCATCGTCTTCTCTCCCTCTCTATAGCCCCTATTCTTCTTTTGTCTCTCAGACATTATAACTCACTCCTCTCTACCTCTCTGTCTCTAATCCTTTCTCTCACTGTCTTTCACTCTCTGTTTCTTTTTACTCCCTTCTACAGTAAATATCTATTTCTCCTGATATAAGAATGTATGAAGTAAAAGTTCATTTATAGCTCACTTATATGAGTAACTAAAATGTATGACATTACTGAATAAACCATACCGAAATATGTATTAGAAAGCCTAGTAGCATAGCTGTTGACAACGGACTAGCTAGGAAACATTAATAAAATTAAGGCAAAGAAATCCAAAAGTGACTAAAGATTGATCTTAATGGTTGTCCTTATTGTAATACTGCATCTTGCAATCATCAAAAATTTATGAAAAAATTGTATGCAACAATACACAATTAATGATCATTTTGATTTGCCAGCTGAAAGCAGTACTCATTGCGATTTATATTACGATAACACTTATTTAAAGCCCTTAATAGTGTTAAAAAAAATGGGGCACAATTCATGCTAAGAACTACAAAAAATTCAAAAACATCTGTCAAAGTTATAGGGTCATTATACACTAATCAACACACAAATATATAAAACGGCATCCAAAAAAATATCAAAAAAAAAAAAAGAGTTCAGAAACCTCAAGATGTATAACGAAGTCAATTTAATTTATTTACTGTATGCGAAAATATATGACAATATAATGAAGCCTGTATGGGATACATTGACGTCAGACTAGGTTGAAGAGTGAGGGGAAAAAAAGGGGTAAGGATAGTGGTGAAAGGAAATATTTAGAGGTTAAGACCTCTCTTGACTGAGGCAGGAGATCAAAGCAGCCAGCGACAGAGCTAACTTTGTAACACCTTTAAGAAAGCCTCAAGGACCAATAGCACGGCTCATTGACTCCACACTTGACTGCCAATTCAGTAAATAATGCAGGCTTCTTGAGGCAAATATATTATGGACTGAGTTTGAACTATTCTTTTGTTTACAAATATTTAGGAAACAAATACAATATATTATCAAATGTAAGAATGTGTTCAACTAAAACTGTTATATTTAAATTAGGGAAATTCAAAATAAGGATTAAAAGTCACAATATACTAACTAGCAGAGGGAATGCTCTTAATGAAGATACTGTTGACGAAATCAAAATCTACTTATCAGATAAAATCCTTTGCTAAAAGTTACTTGAGTCATTGCTCAAATTTGGCTTTTCTCAGATACAATGAATTGCAACGATGGATCAATCACGCATTACATGTTGAATAATTTGTAAGTTATTATTCAATTACAATGTCGATACTAAATTATGGACTAGAGGAGTCGGTTAATTCCCACCCACTCCGTATCCCTGAAACAATTAATGTGAAACATAAGCATACGAGGTCTCTCTCAATCAGCTGGTTTAGGATTAAATTTGCTAAAACAACTTGACACTGCATAACTTGCCATTGTATTATGGTGCTTTAGTTACAGAGATATGATTTAAACAAATCTTTTTTTAAAAAAAGAACCAGGGGATGCATAACACAAAATTCGAAAAACCTTGATGTCGCATACCGTAGCTGCACTCTAAATTAGAGCAATATATCTGCTTTGGTTACATAGTCATGGTGAAAAAAAGGTTTGTTCAC
The DNA here is from genome assembly GCA_026182355.1 of Hermatobates lingyangjiaoensis. Taxonomy (NCBI): domain Eukaryota; kingdom Metazoa; phylum Arthropoda; class Insecta; order Hemiptera; family Hermatobatidae; genus Hermatobates; species Hermatobates lingyangjiaoensis. Next base: position 5,414,659 of record JAPFBL010000430.1, read on the forward strand.
ACCTAACAGACGGACGGGCTGATGCTAAACATAAAATAAGAAAATGCTACCTGCATAAATACCCATAGTAGGAGTCGGATAATCAGAGTCCCGACTCCACCAACCTTGATTTTAAGTATAATAGCTAATTGTATCAGTTTTTGACGTGGAACTGTTACTTCTTAGTTGAAGCACTCTAAATCGAAAAGTTAGATAAGCTATTTTGCTTATGTCTTCAAGGTACTAACGGATAATCTTTACTTATGAATTCCCCTCATCTACCTGGTAGAAGTTTTAGATCATGTCTATATCTAAACATCTTTATTATTAAATATACAACTACGCATCTTCTGCGTAACAGGCATATGTTGTAATAGATTACTCAAAAACATTGATACTCATGAACAAAAAGAATAGAACCCACTGGTTCAACTTTTCACATTGTTTTTTTTTTTATTAGTATATTATTGTAATAATAGATCTCTGGGCCATTTTCTCTTGAGTCTTCTTTGGGGATTCTGGGAAGGTGAGGAGGAAGTAAGGATTCGTACTAATGGATTTGGGTGAGAGGAAAGGTTGTTGTGAAAGGACTTGTAACGATAAGAGGCTAGGTTTTGAATAAATGGAATTTTTAGGTCTTTATGAAGGGTGTAGTTTTTTACGTAATAAGGAGCATTGTCTATATCTAAATCAAAAAATTCATTCGTATTAAGAGAGAAAACAATAGGGTGGCAGGTTAGCCTAGTGACAACATGCTCAACTCTGGACTGGTTGATCCGGGTTCAATACCCACTCAGGCCTTCAATTTATTTTCGTGGGGGGGGGGGGGGGTATAAATCTAAACACATCATCCCTCAGAGAGAACGTTAAGTCCGACTCTAGGGTTAAAGATCTCTACTTTCAATACACTTAAGTTAGGCAAAATTTAGGACAACCAATGAAAATGTTCATTGTGTGATATCACAGAGGCAATGTTTCAGCCAATATATCTTCCCTTGTTGTACTATTGCAACCTAAAATAATCTATTCATATAAAAAATTTTGAAAACAAATGACATTAGAGAAAACCTGAAATAAAACAACCTATTAAAAATTTCATTTTGTACAACCTATATTCCAATTAGTTTTCTTTTTTAATGAAGATTAAAAAGCAATTAAACAGTCTCCACATATATATTTTCAATGAGCTAAAAAACGCATTCAAACATTTAATGTTTTTTTCAGGTTTACATATAAAATATATGAAAATAATGAATTATAAATTAATTCATTATGAATACAAATTATGAATTATAAATGAAAATAATTAGTGACATTAGCCTTTTCAATAACAATAATCAATTTAGGAATAACAGACCTGCACTTATGAAAAAGCAACAAGGACTGGAAGTTAATGGTTCAAATTTTGAACGGTTTCCGTTTGAAATATGATTTGACAGATAAATCCTATTGACAGATCTATTTTTTAATGATTTGAAAGGTTGCATTTATATTTTAGATTTAACTGAAGAAGAACACTACGTGTTTGAAACGCATTGTTTAAATCTTTCAAAATCTTCTAATGATCTTTGCTAGTTAGAATATAATGAACAAATAGCACAGAAATGATAAAAGTGTTTAAAATTAGCCTTTGCACATACTCGTACCTTTTCAGTTTGACATTCAACTATCAGTAAAGCATACATTTTTTTACAAAGCAGATTTATGTTAATTTTTGTTCACTATAAAATCGAATAATATCTCAGTTGTTTGAACTTCTTTTCCTTGGTGAAATTAAGAATCAAATATGTCAATTAATAGTAATTTTAATAATTAATAACAACTATTCAATTTAATTATTAAAGAATATCATATATTCATAGATAAGTTTTCATTTCTTACTGTAAATTATCTTGGTTTTTCTTTTATCGTTTAGTTATAACGGATACTGAATAACTGGAAATCTGTCACAGATACTTACACTGCATTTAAACAAATCAAAACACGTTTTTTATTTTAGAAACTTTTCAGATTAATTATTAATATATCTACTCGTCCGAAGTCGGAGAGGATAGATGGTATTATAAAAGAGTAAGATGTTATTCTTTCTAAATGTATAAAAATATCATCCCGAGGCTTCACAGAAAATACATATTTCAATATGCAAATTGGAGGACATTTTTATTCTGCAATGGATAAAAAAGAAGGGTTTGCAAAAGACTGCTTTAGTTCTGGTATACAGAGGAGCATTATTTCTATAAAGTTATATTTCGTGCTAACGTTTAGTTTTTTTTTTATAAAGATAACCTTCATCTCTTACCTGACAATTTATATGTACATATTTACACTTTATTTTCTCTTTGGTGACTTGCTATTTATGCAACTCAATTACTTACTTGTGACATGTGTAATTTCTAAATAAACTTTTGCAAATTTTACAAATAAAAAATCACATTCTAAATTTCTTCAAGTGTTTTTCATAAAATCCATAAAAACGCCAATAATATATCTTTACAAGTTTAAATGTAATCTTCTGACCTGTATAAACTCTGTGAAAGATTTAAAAGTGATTTTTTTTACTCTAAATTAACTTTTAAAAATCATATGGTTGATTAAAAATGGTGCATAAAAATGCTAAAAGTTCATTAAAAGAAATTCAATATGTCATTCAAATCCTTAGATTTTTCCTCAATCAATTTGTTCCCTTCCTGCAACAATCAATCCATCTTAACTATAGTAGTATTGATTAAAAATTAATTCATTCTGAACATTTTTGTAATTTGGGCCCCCCCCCCCCCCCCCCCCCCCCCAAATATGAATCGCTGCAGCATTCAAGATGTGATTCTCCGAACAAGTTTACTTTCCTTTATTGATTTTTTGCTTTATAGCTCTATATTTCACAGACAAGAAGCACTATCATGTCATTTGTTTCTAACTCTCCTTTATTTCTTTCCATCATTGGTTATTAAAAATGGTGCATAAAAATGCTAAAGTTCATTAAAATAATAGTCATTCAAATCCTTAGATTTTTCCTCAATCATTATTCCCTTCCTGCAACAATCAATCCATCTTAACTATAGTAATTGATTAAAAATTAATTCATTCTGAACATTTTTGTCTCCCCCCCCCCCCCCCCCCAGATAGAATCGTGCAGCATTCAAGATGTGATTCTCCGAACAAGTTTACTTTCCTTTATTGATTTTTTGCTTTATAGCTCTATATTTCACAGACAAGAAGCACTATCATGTCATTTGTTTCTAACTTCTCCTTTATTTCGTTCTCCTCATTGAGTATATGAGTTATACAACACCTATTAGTTCCACATTATTATCTGTAATTTAGTAGTTTTCCGATGCTTGATAACTTGAAAATCCATAACTATAACTCTTCCATACCGTTTGATTCCATTCCGTAACATAATACTTAAAAGCATAATTATATTCATTAATACATTATTCTGCCCATAATATACACGTACCGTAATTTTCCAATTAACATAAATTTTAAAGGTCATATTACTTCAGTCTTCACTTCATGGAGCAGAAACTTCAAACAATGCAAACTTTATAATTTCTCCAGAATTCAGAATGGAAAATGAAAGTTGCCGAATGGTTGATGTTCCATTTAAATACATCTACATTTAAAAAAAAAATAAAACATTAAATATTTGTATATATTGCTAGTTCTTGCTCTAACAAATAATGATTGTTACCTAATCCAGACTTATATAGGTACAAAGTTATACATTTTTTTTTTATTGTTAGAGAACAGCATGCTCTACCCGAAGGCACCACACGCATCAAAATCTTCAATGCTACACAACAATCTCCATCATGCTATGCAAATACAGCTTAAATATATAATGACTAACAACAACAAAATAACCACAATGACAACAGAGCAATTGCCATCAGAGCACACAGATAATACAGGCTATCATAATCAACTCAGTAAATTAAAATATTTGTTAACCACTTCCCCGAAGGCACCGACTAGGCACTAACAGGGCATGGGAGATTTGGCCACTATCTTCACCGCCTGAAACTTGTCAACTCTCCAGGGTGTAGCTGTGACGGTAGGTCACCTCAAAAGTTATACATAGGCAAACGCTTAACATTATTGACAAAATTCGGTATAATTATCACAGCTCAAAACATATATGTAATTAAACCTTATCCCGAACATTCCAAATTCTCAACATATGCAAATTCAATAAATCAGCATAACTTTAAATAGAGTAATTACAATTTCCTAGAATAATATAAGTTTACCAGGACAACACTATGACACATACTGTACGTAACTTGCCTGTAATTTTATACTGAACAGTAGTACTTAGGAAAGTACATACATAAATATTTTTAAAATAATTATATATAAATAATTACATTAATTTCTTTTATAATTTTTAAATTTAAACTTTACTTCCATATTCTTTACATTTTTGCTATTTCTTTAAACTAGTATTTTCACACAATTTTACTATAAAAGTATTACATTTTTTTTTCATAATTTGTTCCATTAAATTAAAAAAATACTAATTTTTACTATCGTAGTAAATGAATTAGCATTCATTTTTTATGTATTTCAATTATTTTTGCAACTTTTTACATGTAAGTATAGTCATGGTTTAGTAACCTTGTGAGTTTTTACTTGTTTAGACTGTTTTAGTGTGATTAAAAGAAGTTGATTTTGGTCATCAATCACACCGGTTGAGTTATTTTTGAATATCCAACATCCTGGAAATGTTTGCAAATAATAGCCACCCAAAAGGACAATATTATTGAAAAAAAATAACAAAAGGAATGAGAGGAGCAGAATAACAAACTGGCCAGTTCGAGAAGAATGTTATGTTTTTTATAAATCATTTGTATATACATATATTCTTCTATATGAGCAGAAGAGGGAGGAGACAAAACAAAAATAATCAGAAAGTTAAAGCAGAATAAGAAATCAGGAATAAAGAATTAAAAAAATAACTCGATTTCACCCTAATAGACAAAGAATTACGTCGACCCGACACAATCATGGACAAGAAGAAGCACAGGTCTTCATATTGATAGAGTGTGTAAAACACGTCCATATCATGTAAAAAAAATAAGTTATGTTTATTTATTATATTATCGGAAACTATAATGTCTCATTATATAAAATAGTTTTCAGTGTTGACAAAAACTCGATTGGTATAGTGACTGGAAGTGGGTTAGCCCAAATGTTCAAATGTATTTCTTTCTGAGAGAGAGATAGAGCGACAAAAACAAAGTGGCAGTAGAAATAAGACAAAGAAAGAAAGGGAGAATGAGAGAGGGAGGAAGAGAGAGCGAGAGAGAGAGAGGGAGAGGGAGGGCGGAAAGTGGGGAGAGAGAGGGAGAAGCGAGATGGGGATAGAATGGGAGAAAGGGGAGGGAGGGAGAGAGATAAGGAAGGGGGAGAGAGAGAGGGATAGAGAGCGAGAGAATGATAGAAGGAGAGGGATGGAGAGAGAAGAAGAGGAATAGAAAGGGAAGGGGAGAGAGGAGGAGTGGGAGGGAGGGAGGAAGTGCGAGAGAAGAAGAGGGAGAGAGAGGGAGGTTAGATGGGGGAGAGAGTGGGAGAAAGGGGAGGGAGGGAGAGAGATAAGGAATGGGTGAGAGAGAGTGATAAAGAGAGCGAGAGAATGAGAGAAGGAGAGGGAGAGGAGAGAGAAATGAGAGAAGGAGAGGGAGGGAGAGAGAAGAAAGGAATAGAAAGGGAAAAGGAGGGAGGGAAGAATGAGAGAAGGAGAGGGAGAGAGAAGAATAGAAAGAAAAGAGAGGAGAATGAGAGAAGAGGAGAGAGAAAAGAGAATAGAAGGAGGAGAGAGAGAGAGAGAGAGAGAGAGAGAGAGAGAGAGAGAGAGAGAGAGAGAGAGAATATTTTAGGAGTTGGAAACCGTAGATTAAAGAGGCTTATCCCTCTACACCATTATATTATAAAATTTAAATTGATATTCCAATATGTAACTTGTTTTTAAAAACATTATTACAATATTTTTGTCGATGAACACCGATATACCAAATGATTAATTAATAAAATAAAGAAGATTAGACTAGTTCATGTTATACATATTATATTTCATATTGAACTGAACAGTAAAGTAAGTCAGTTATCGTTTTTAAACAATCGGGGGAGGAACAAATATAACTACAATTATGAAGAGGAGTACAGAATGAATGGTGCTGTTTAAACAGAGGCCAACTGCATTCGTCGTATACAAGCACATCAATATCAAGTGTCTCCATTAACAGTAAGGCTGAGCCACTGACACTGTACAAACCTTCAACACAAATCTGATAATGGATTTAGAATAAATTAATGTAAGTATTCTATTAGAACTGAAGTCACAATGCCTTCTATATAGATACGCCAAAAAAACAAAAATAAAATTACGAGTGGACTCTATTCTTATACATCAAGGAACTTATAACCAATTAATAAGCTAAGAAGGGATATAAAAGAACTATATGTTTTCAAAGCTTGCAAAAAGGGTGTGATCCAAACAACTTTGTTCGGCGAGACTACACGTATTATGGATAAAGTTTTAGAGACAATAATAGCTAATGCTGTTATTTGTTGTACAGAAAATTTATAAGTAGCGTTATGGAGATAATATACAATACTAGACTACCCGTGACCCTTTGTGTCACTCAGAAATTATAACAATAGGTATTGAAATTAATTCACTAAACATGATTGACATGGATAATTTTAACTGTTTTTTTTTTTTTATTAAAACAAGGAAACAGATTCTTATATGACCCAAGCTTTCGATATAGTATTCTTAACATGATATATACACAGTATATATATTTAGCAAAATAAAAATCATTTCAAAGGAAAAAAATATTTATTTTATCATATAAATAACTAAAACATCCATTCAAGTTATCTACACAATGAAATATATTTAAAATAAACAAAACTTGTAAATTGAAATATTCAATTTATTTACCTAACATAAAATAACATTAATGACAGGAATGTATCTTTAATATTACCTTAGATAATTCGTATTTCATCTCACAGTTGTCTTAAAGTTTTTTTGTAAAATTATTCATTTTTAACCTCTAATGTAATAGTTTATTATATATTTGTTACATTTATTTATACTGTTATCAGCGAACACGCAATTCTCTGGGCTACTCTTGACACAAGCCTTTACTTTATTACCAGTGTTTATAATTCGTACATTTTAATTTTTTTTTTTTACACATTTATATATAATACTACTGTCATCGGCGAGCACGCTAGCGACTGACTACCCATTCCTTTACTTCATTCAATTTTTAAATTAAAATATTATTTGTTACATTTATTTTTAATATATTTGTGCTACTGTCATCGGCGAGCACGCAAGCCATAGGCTACCCTGGCTCCATGCCTTCAGATTATTACCAATGTTTATACTCGCAAATATAAAATCATGAAAAATTTGTGTTACATTTATATATAATATTTTTGCACTACTGTCATCAGCGAAAACAGAAGACACTTGCTACCCTGGCTCTAATTTGGGAAATATAGTGATAATTTTCTTTCATTTAACATTATTCAGGCAATAAATAACATTTATTTAATTACAGGTCTCTATCTCCACAAGAAATGGATGAAAAAACAAACAAACTCAGTAACTTTATATATAATGATAACTTCGTTAATTATATAGCTCCCTGGAACGATTTCAAAATTCTTCACTTTTCTAAACAATGTGAATAAATGAAGATCGACTTGTCCAAAATTTGTTATGACAGATGAGTAAAATGTGAAGTATGAAGTTTATTCCTATAACAATGATGAAACAAGAATAGTAACATATTATCTTTACCTCTCTAATCCTTGTTAGCAGCGCTGTCAACGTATCTAAAAGATAAGGAACTTACACAGTTTGGAGAGAGACTACTTTAAAAGTTTTTTGAAAGTCAAAAGAATTCGGCTGAACTACAAAGAAATTTAATAACAAGATCATAATTTTAATAATAATTGAAAAATATACAATCTAACCTCGTTAATTATTTAGCTCCCTGAACTACTCCAAAATTCTTCATTTTTTTAAACAATGTCAATCAATAAAGATGGACTTGTCCGAAACAGGACTTATTATGCCAGAGGAGTAAAAAAATAAAGTATAAAATTTATTCCTACAATTCAAATAAGACAACAATAGTAAAATGTTCTTTACAACTCTATTGGTTGTTAACAGCATTATGAGAGGAACATGTCACCTTAACTCATAGGTTCGGAACTTACACAGTTTGACAAGCGCTTAAAAGCTTTTGAAAGACAAAAAAATCGGACAGACAAACAAAATAATATTACTAATAATAAAGTTACTTTAAATGATAGATGTTAATAAACTTTGGTTTGATTAATTAATAATTATTTGGTATAACAAAATCTGATTAAAGATAAGCTGGAATTACAATGAAGTTATGCAATGTGGAATTATGAATATATAATAGAGAATAGAGTATGCGATGTGCATATTTTATTTGTAAGGGAAGGGTGAGGCGCCATTAGAAGATAGTTATTGCCAGGTGAAGTGATTTAGGGGAGTACGGGACAGCAGACTTGATGCACACAATGGAGCCCCCCTCACATGTCCTATTCCATTCAAGCTCTTCATACCTCGCCTTATCATCGTTATTATAGTACCCCACCTATTACCAACACTAGTGAAACAATGTATTTAATTAAACTAATCTCAACAATGAATGCCTTAAGTTTAGCAAACAGCACAATTAAACTCAGAATAAACCCATTTTCAAGTTAAACTATAATTATTTTTTTTAACAATTATTGCAAAGAATAAGATTACAGACTCTTATAAATGGTGTAGGACTACTCTTAACTTATTGAGATTGTTTGTATTCCGATGGAGAAACCTGTTGCTCCCGGATCGATTTCGGGCGTCAACACTCTACGAATTGTAGTCCCACGTGGTGTCCTCGTATCAACTACTATCAAACTTTCTATCCAGGATAAGAGCTAAAGAGGGATAGCCCAAGTACGCTCTAGGTACTCCAACCTCTGGACTAGAACTGTATCCTATGAGTCGTATATATATATATATAATATATATATAGTTGACCTCAACAGAAGTGTATATCATATTGCTTCAGGAAAAGGACTTTACACAAAGGACATTACCAATAGTAGCTACTTGGCAGAGACTAGTGCTCCAGAACAGATGAGGTAGAATGAGAATAACTAAACGGCTTGAGGTGGAGGACTCCAGCAGACCACAGATTCACATAAAAGTCTACACTACTTTCAGTTTAGAATACAGATACTTCAAGGTAACATGACATGTGCAGTCAGAGACCAGAGTGCCCTACAAACCTGACTCTCGTGGTCAATGGTAAATGATAGTTTTCATTAGACATTGAACATAACACAGTGAAAATTCCTGAACTCTTAGCAGGTAAACACAATCACGACTAACTTATAGACAAGGAAATCTAGTTTATTTTCAATCAGTTCAATATTACTTCTACTAAGGAATTACGTGCATATCGGTAGTTAGGAAGAAAAATGACTCACTTCTCAACGCCAGAGGGACCCCTGGTTCGATACCCCTAACACCTGGTTATTTGACATATCCAATTACCGTACTACTGCCTTCAAGTGGGTATAATAACACTGGCCGTTGACACGCCTGAACACTCTGGTACAGAAGTGCCAGTATTCAATATAATAGACTAAATTGGTATATTTCTACATTATATTATTATAATAACTGGTTCATAGTAAGTATTGTTTTTATCTTATACTATTTTACATTTAATAACTAAATTTACTAAAATTCATCCTCTTTTGAATAAAAAAATAACTCATAACGGAAAATATTTAAATTTTTATGAAAGAAAATTGGTGATAAAAAAATGATAATACAGTTAAAAAAATTTGTTAACTAATAAGACTGTTAGAATTAATTAATGCTATTATTTCAGTAATATATTAATTAAATAAAAAAAAACGAACTCTAGAATTAGTAGTTTGAGAGAAAAAAAATTCTGTTTAAAAAGATATTTTTGGCAAAAAAAGTGACTTTCTCATGATGCATATTTGCGCCCAAATAATAGGGGTCAGGTTCACTATGAGGCCCATTTGTTGTGTAAAATATCAACTTGATACTTTAACGATTTTGGACCGTAGCGTGGTAACAAACATTAGGTGCATACTCACCCACCCACAACCACATAACATCATCGAAAAAATTTCATAAAACGACTTCTGGGACATCAAAACATGTAATTCCGTCAAAATTTCTAGATCGAAATTTTTCACGATCACGATACAAAACTTATAGCAAAGTAAAAACTGAATTGTTTAAAGGTATATAATAGGCAGGGCCAGTTGTGAGCTTTCTTAAAGAGGCACAACATTTCTTATGTAGGAAATGTTGCAGTCGGTCCCCCTAGCCTGTTCAATGAAAAGTATTTGTTCAAATGTCCCACAATAATAAACTTGAGAAAAAGAAAATTCAGATTTCCCGAAATGGAATCAGATTGGTAATGTGGTCCATTCATAACTAAAATGGGAGCCGAATAATAAATGAGCCATATTTCTACCTCCGAAAATAACACTAACAGTGAGAGCCTATAACGAAAACAATACACCAGAAGTAAAGTCGGTGGCAATATTTTCTCAACCCAATGCGTACCCTGTTCAACCAGATGTGAATGTTTATTTCATGCATGCGTTATGTGATAAATATGACATGTAACCAAATGAGAACACTCAAAAATATACAGTACATCAGTAATGTGTTTATTTAAAAGAAGCGTCAGATTATTAGAAGGGAGTTTCAATAGAGGTCTATTACCACCCCAAGCTCTAAAACCAACATATATATTGTGCTAACTCTATTAATAGTAGCCAAACAAACACTCCCTTTGACTAAGTTTAACATCCCTTTGTCCTCCACTGACCTCAAACTAATCTGAATTGCTTTAATATCCTTTAAGGATGAAACGTGAATGTTCAAATTAACTCATACGATAAATACAAAGTTTCCTATTACCGTTTACTAATTATCTCTTGTGTAATTTAATGATTTCAGATAATTATTTGAGTAAATGTTTACTCGCTGGTGCTTTGATACTGAATACATTTCATTACATTGTGTAGCCATAGAGTTATAAATTATACCAGGGGTTCTCAACGTGATCCTCATGGGCCCTCAGGGGTCCACAGAAGGTCAAAGGGGGTCCAAGAGCAAAAAAAAAATAGTTATATTCACATATTGTAATTGGTGATCCATGCTAAATTTACATAATATAATATGGTCTCACTGTAGATTATAGTATATATATTGCTAGAATTGACTCATTTCAAGTTTTTTTTTCTTTTTTGTAAAAACTGATCCCCTCCAGGTTTAAAACGTCAGCCCTTATAGTCTTTTTGTTGATCGGACGCTTGGGTACAATCACTCATATCAGTGTCTAGAACTTATACTCGAGTTCCATCCCCCTTCACCAATTCATTAGGTATGCAGCGGGGTCAACGTCAACCCGACTGTTTGGGTTCGGGATCAACTGTCTACGGCAGGGGTTCTCAGCCTTGTTTAGCCCACACCCCTCTCACCATTTCCCAAAATCCATTCCCCCACCCCCTATTCTTCCAAAGGTAGTATAATACCTACAACTTTACAGTGATTAGATTATAAGAGAATTTTAAAAATAAAAGCAATTATAATTATTATGGTATATGAAATATTAATTCATAATTTTTTTTTAAATTATAATAAGAGGTCAAAACCAAATAGCTTTCCCACTCTTAAACCTACTGTGGTCACAATTCACCCCCTGAAGATCCAAAATTTACCCCTGGGGGTGAATTTCACCCCCTTTGAGAACCCCTGGTCTACGGCTTTCTAGCGCAGCGCAGTCTCTAACTATGTGGATTGCAGTTTCTTCTGCCTCCCCACATAGTCTACACTTTGTCGATCCTCTTAGAAAACCAAACTTTTCTAAGTGACTTCTGAAGCAACCGTGTCCTGTCTTCAGTAACCTACAGACCTTTCGACTTCTATGGGGGCCCAGGCGCTCGTGGGTCTTTGGGAACTTTTTTTAAAATTCTACTGCTACTCTCTTGTAGCAGTAGCAACCACTTACAATGGGAGCCACGACTGTAAACTCTTTTTATAAAATTCTAATAAAGATAAATTCTTGTTGTTTTAGAATATTATTGGATATTTCTATTCGAAATCCATGTTACTAATATAACGGAACTGTTTCATTATTACATTTCTATTTACATCAAATCAACATTTTTTCGAAAATATACGTATGTATAATTAGATGTTTAAAGCTATATGGGGTCCACAAGCAAAGTAATTTTGAGAAGCCCTGCATCATATGATAGTTGAAAATGAACTATCAAAACTTCACTTCATACCATTAACACAGACAAAGAAAACAAACCCTAATCGTAAAACCTCAAAGATATAAAAAAAAGTGTGTTTCAAAGAGCGATAAAATGCAAAAAAATGAACTATTAAACTTCACTTGATACCATTAACAGAGACCAACAAAACTAACCCTAATCACAAAACCTCAAAGATATCAACAACAAAAAAATTGTGTGTTTCAAAGAGCGATAAAATGCCAAAAAAATTGAACTATTAAACTTCACTTGATACCATTAACAGAGACCAACAAAACTAACCCTAATCACAAAACCTCAAAGATATCAACAACAAAAATTGTGTGTTTCAAAGAGCGATAAAATGCAAAAAAATGAACTATTACAACTGTAATCACCTGGATTTGTTCATATTATTTTTGTTAAATCAAAGAAATGAAAAAAAAAATATAAAAAAATGAAGAATAAAACTTGTGATTTCAGCATGTGATTTCAGAAGCGTTTTTAAGTAATGTATTTTTAAAATATTTAGTAAATATTTTGCAATAAATATTGTATATCTTTTACCTTTTTTTTTTTACAAATATTTGTAAAAACATTTGATAGAACTAGCTATATAAAACTCTACAAGAAGTAATTACACCCAATAAAGTGATGGAGAAACATTAGTATCTTTTTAAATTATATATAATCAAAATATTGCTTTTTTTTTATATTGAAACTTGACTGGGAAAAATTTGCATCAAAATGAGCCTACTTCCAACCTGATTATTATTTGGGATTCGTGGAGATAGGCAGACAGGTATCTGATTTATAGTACTTTTGGTTTAGCTTAGGAGAAATGGGTCGATAATACTGGAAGCTTATTAAAATCAGGTGTGAAATATTGATACCTTGTATAGTAGTTTATGGTATAAGCAGATGTATTGTCCGCGCTCGTTGGAGAACACTCAAAGGAGATTGTCAGAAGGGAATGAAAATAAGATCATTGATTGGAATAAATAGTGGATCGGTAATGACAGGTAGAGGGAGGACTAATATGATTGAAGGTAGGCATTGATCAGGTGCTATAGCAAGGAGTGATGAGACAGTATCGTACTTGCCAGAGATCGATCTCCAGCCCGACATCATAATACCGCTGCATAATTGATTACCACTTAACGCTTCCGTTCTCTCTTCAATGTAATCCTCCTTTAAGCCCAATAGAGCGGTTATAAATCACTCTTCTAAAAAAAAAAAAGGAGATCAACTAGAAAGTTATTTCTTTGAAAAAATTAAAAAAGCATTTATAATGAAAGAAATAAGTGGTTGAGAATGTGTCATTATAATTTTTTTCTAGTAAGGAAAAGAAAAAGAAAAGAAGTATAGCCCTGTTGATTACACGCAAACCCTAAGGTGGCAGCGCCTCGCTACTTCAGAAGGGCTGATGCAGAGGACGAAAATAAATGAACAACATTATACTAAATTACAATTACTCAAGCCTGAATAAAAGCCCTATAGTGCTTCACGCCAGGGCTCTTCCACCAGGAGAACCTTCACCAGATCTACAATAATAATTTGTTATCGAAAGTGCAAACAACTAGCAGGCAAAACAACCAAGTGTTGATATTCCTTTTAAAAAAAAAAAAAAAATGAAAATTTGCAACTAAATGATTATAATATTGACATTACAAGTAAGAAGAACTATTATATTGTGTAAACCGGTAAACACCAGAAATAGAAGGTTTATGAGTCAAACAAATTTGGATTTAGTTTTCCTTTGGTTTGATTTCAATACAGTTGCTCCTAAGTTGAAGACTATAGACTGAAACGTTTTTCTAACAATAAAAAAAGGTCCTAGTATACATAAAAGTGTCTCAGAAAAGGTGTTAAGCCATCGGTCTTGAGCCTGTACGATGTCATGTAGTCGTTAAAGTTCCTTGGTTTAAATAAACTTGAGTTGAGAAGAATATAGAACTCGTAATGCCGAATGTTCATTGTATCTTATCATAAAGGGCTAATTTTTGGTCTATGTGTTTTCTTTCGTAAGATAGCTACTGAATTCTAATCTATTATGTATGTAGAAAACAGTTTTAATTCAATTGTATTTCTTATTCATAATAAAATCCCACCCAGTGATACTAACCAGGGGAAGGTTAGAGAACAAAGAGACCCTAAACAGTTGAAGTTAACAGTTTTGGGTTACGAATCTAACATGGAAAGACGCTATATGTGCGTAATAGTCCGGAACATTATCTAGAATATCCCACCAGTTAGGTTTATCCTCCCTACTAATACAGCAATTATGTCTCTTTTATTCGGTCTGGTAAAATGAACTGTTGCATGAATTAAGATGTTTTGGTTTGCCCGTGAGGTTGTGGTATAGAGGTCACTAAGTCTATCCTCTTCGGATAAAACTTTTAGTTGTAATTAATAACGGACATTCTGTGACTGGACAAATGCTCTTCTGGGTGGTGTCCTTATTATTTATACTTGTTGCTAAAACAAGTACTCCCAATTAACCTAATCACACAGATATATTCCTGAAATTCTTCTGAAACTACACCACATTAGACTTGAGTGTTTTAATATGATATATCGCCGAAAATAAAACATTTACTTGATGGGGCTTTTTCCAATGGTTATCTTATAGAAATTAGCGTTGAATCCAATGAAGAGTTCCTACATTTCTTTTGGCCTGATGACATGTTTATTGACCAGACCATCTAGAAAAAAACTTTAGTTAAACATCTGGGTTTTACTTTAGAGTCTCAATCACAGTACAAACAGCAACACAACAGTAAATCAAACTAAAATTTACCTCTGTGTGACCTGCATGTTATTTTAAAATTAAGATGACCAAAAGATTTTTGGACTGATTCAGTGCAATAAAGAACAAGACCTGCATCTATATTGGCCAGAATAAATGCGTCCCGCATTTAGATAGGACTGGATGTTCAACAGGATTTGAGTTGGAAGTCAACCTAACGACTTACACCAACGAAGACAAAAACCTACTTGCCCATCCAACCTCCTCGTCAAACCTTTAATCCAATGTGTCAACCTTCCCAACCCTCTTAAACCCTCAATGAACACATTTGCATTTGACCTATCCCACGACTTCTGACCACAATTAGAACGGATCACTTCATAACTTTTACCCTATAGCATCACGAAAGCATGGTCCTAATGACTTCCAGACATATTACTGTAGTATCTGACAATTCTTATTGACCTCTCTACACATGTAGTAGCACAGTAATTCCATAGTAGTATGGTAAGCCTCTGTTCTGGAAACGTTAATTACTAATTAAACTCCAGATTCGGATTGCAAGTTATTCCTGAAATTTGAACTCTCCTCCGCTGCGTTACATTCGAGACAACAATTCATTGAGGCAAGAATAATTTTACTTCTTCGTATTTTTATGGTTTGATCAAATATACTCAAAACTTAAAACATTTCCACTAAAAAAAGAAATCACAGACAATTATGTGTTTTGTACTTTTTTAAAAAAAAGAGCAACGATGTTTTAGTAATGTTTCCGAAATGTTAAAGAAACTGTTGCCTCCAGAGCTTCTTCAGCGTCGAGTAAACAAGAAATAAATGAAATATCAACAGAATGGTGCCACATCTCCACTGCAACAGCCTCAATGGCTGTTCCCAACGAACGTGTCAAGCCTATATTAGGACCCAATCCAAATCACCCATTGGAATCGTCTCTTAACCCACACACTATCTAGATATCAAGAGTAAGCGATTTTGTTTGCAGGAATGTCCTCATTCAAGACAGTACTTGGACAATCAATATACGATCGAAAAGGTTAACTATCTAATCATCATGACATTTACGTTTTTTGGCACGCTATGTTCCAGAGTAAAATGCACATTTGAGAAATGGCAACAAATTTCAATCTAGAAATTAGAAAATCATATAACGGACTATTTCCCAAATATAATTAACATACATAACACTCCAAAGATACATAAAACTAATTTATTTTATGTAATTAAATTTGTTGATCATAAAAATCAAGGATGTTACCTGCTTTTGAAAATCAAGAGTCCCCCCCCCCCCCCAATATAATTTCAGAATTATTTCTTCCCTCCTGTGTCCATATCATTCAAACCATTATTTCAAATAACACTATTGTTTATATTACTTTTTAGTGACTATCAAATATTAAATTTAATACAAATAATCAACAATGAACATGTATTATTACTAATTTATCATTTAAGAGCATGGGGACTAGAAGGGTGCAACATTATTTGAAATGGCGACTTTGCAATATAAGAAGAGGTGAAATCCAATGTAAGAGAATAAATGAAACATTTATTCATGAGGTACTCACTATAAAAGTGTAGATAATTTCTGTAAGAAAGAATTCCCACTTTGATGCCATGAAAGGATTTGACCGCCAACTTCAGAATGGCTATTTCAATCATAACTACCTGAAGTCTCACTCTCACCTAAATATAATGGATGTGAAAACAGATCCTACATTTCTCTATATGGAAGGTAAAATATGACAGCGTAACATATCAGAGATCTCATAAGTTACTTAAACATAATTAAAATTTGAATCAAAATTGGGGAATTTAAAAAAAAAACATTCCAATTGGGGAATTGCAAAAGAGTCATGTTCCAATGTACAGTTAGGTAAACATACCTGCTAAGATTTTTACATTCCTCCGAATCCCATCCCATCAATACGAACACCCCTTGGACCTTCAGTCCTTCCTAGGTCAGTCCCGTAGATCAACATCTCAAGAGTGCAAGTACTAAAAAACATTGTTGCTTAAAAATTGGTTTATGTTTCAGCATGTTGTCATATTTTATTAAAGTTCAGGATTATTCAAGTCATTTTTCATATTAATGTCCTTGTTAAAAACCTGAATAGTGCAATTCAACATTCATATATTGTATTCAAGTTCAAATAATTCACTCTAATTCACTCAAATAAGCTCACACACATATATATAATTTTTAGAAGTAAACCCGAAGATGACACTAAGTGTTCGAAACGCGTTGTTAGTTCTTATATTAAACTATTTTTTGTGTGGAGACGTAATTTTTTTGTAATTTTCCAATATGAGTAAGTACCACACTATAATAGATTGCACAATTCATGAATGAATCAAAATTTTTGAAAAATTTCGAACATAGTCAGATGTTCTACGTTACATAGACTTACTTCATTTACCTTTTTCAATAATGGTCACACCTATAGGCTTTAAATCTTTTCGGATACACAACGTTTTGATTCGGTACCATTGAACATGGTTGAGCCAAGTTCGGGGAATGGAAAGAGTATGGTGTCACCCGCCTAAGTATGAACTGGTGTTCATATCTATCGTCATTGAATATATACTGAAAAGAGAAAAATGAGATTGTGTTAAAATTTATGGTATATCCCCTGGCGTTCAAAAAAAAAAAAATTAAGAGCTATTGTCACATAAAAAAAAGTTACAAATATCCCAACTTTCTCATTAGAAAGCAACATAAAACTCCTTAATTGTTCAACCATTGTAAACGCCCTCTTAATGATCTCTCTTTGTCACTATTTAATTCCGATAAATTTCCAACCTCAAGAAAGAGGTTAAAGAACTGCCTTATTTTTATTCTCAAGGCAACCCTTGCCTCAGAAGGTAATAAAATAAAGCTGAGAGGTTATTTTAAATAATTGTAGTTTATGGAGGCAGATGAAGTGATTAGTGGCCGAGGTTGGAGCTTGGTAATTGAGAGGGTGGGTGGCCAACTGGGTCACTTCTCTCCAGACGTTTAAGTCCTCTCTACATGGCTGATTCTATCACTCCTTCAAAAGAATACAGAGTAAATATCATTGCTTGCTACTTATCACGAAAAACCAACACTAACATCCGGTAGTTTTTGAACCTATATATATATAATATATATAATATATATATATAATATTATTTGTCTTTAATTAACATATTTTATTGAATGGTGTGGCAGTTAACTTGAAAAAGAACAAAAATGAAAATTCGCATATTATACTATATATAAATATATATATATATATATATTATACAATTAAAAGAAACGGTCCAGCGGACTTTTTTACAATAAAATAAAAACGAAGGAAACACACAGAACACACAGACATAACTCACATCGATATTTCGCAATCGTCGTCATCAGGAGGTGCGAAGAGCGAAGAGCGAAGAGTACCCGCAGGAAGACAGGGCGGTACTAGTACCGCCCTTCTTCCTGCGGGACTCTTCGCTCTTCGCTCTCGCACCTCCTGATGACGACGATTGTCGAATAACGATGTGTGTTATGTCTGTGTCTTTCTGTGTGTTTCCTTCGTTTTTTATTTTATTGTATATATATATATATATATAGTTCAATGTACATAAATAATAATAGAGAAATAAAAACTTACTTACTCTATACCTTATCTTACAAACTTACAGTCTCTAATTTTCGGTTGAATCGTCTTCAGGAGAGATAAGAAAGGGCAACCAAGCGCGTGACTGTAAGTGTGTGTTGTTAATTTTTCTATGTTTCTTTATGTACATTGAACTGTATTTCCCCATTTCAGATCGTATTTTCATCGAAAAAGTTTTGTTTGGGTTTTTTATTTGTGCTAATAGTTTTTGTTCTGATTTCCTATAATTTATTTTGCTTTTATTCCTTTATCTATCCTTGTCTCCCATCCCTCCGTAAGTTGGCTACACTGTTTGAGTGTTTCTTCAAAACGATGAAACATTCCCGACACCTCACCCTTCACCTCGCAAAGAGTAAATTGATTATTTCTATTATTGAAAGAAGCCAAAAAAAAAAAAAAAAAAATATTTCAACACAATCTGACCACCCCAGCAAAAGTTACTAATAATGGTAATAATAATAAAAACAGCATTCCCAGAAAGTAAATATAAAGGATGAATTTGAAAAAAATATTATTTAACATTTCAATATTAATTAACTTACTTAAGTAATATCAGCAATGAAGTGAAATGTAAAAGAATTAAATAATATGAGATCTAAGTTAAGAAGAATCAATGTAAAACTTCTCCGTACGAAGACGTGCATAACTGACAGCTGAATGCGAAATGGTAGAGAAACACCAAGTTTTGACTTTCCATTTATTTATTCATTTTTTTTTCATCTTCTTATCCACCATTATTACAAAACTTATAAGAAATATGTTTTCATCTGTTTGACTAATATAAATTATTTCTTCCAAAAGGCTTTCAAAAAAAAAGAGAGAATAAAGTGGAAACTAAAACTTCAAAAAACTGTTGATATATTGAAAGTTTAAAAATGGTATTTAAAAAAACAAAAGTTTTCTATACAATGTAGATAATAATTATAATCGATTCCTGTAAAGTATATTTAAGATATTTTATTCAAATGAATTATTTTAATTTTTTTAAATTCACGAGGTTGCAACAAATTTACACTGTTAGAGATTGAATTTCTAAAAAATCACAGATCAGTGATTTTTAGTCCCCTCGCCTAGATTTCATGCCACGCCATCAGTAATTTTCGCTTCGTAGTACAAATCCAGACAAATCACTCAGCATAACTAATATTATAACTAATCAATAATATTAGTAATACCTAAATAATTGATGGTCTATATATTTAGATCTCTATTATGTGTTTTTTTTTTTCAGTTTTCTTTCACATATTTTGTGTTTGCCCTAATACAGGTCTCTACAATAAAATTAATGGTTCCTGATATCTCTATATCCGCTTGTATGTTTTATCTCGCGAACAGATAATGGCTTAGAATTTTGCCATAAAAGCCAATGGGCGAATAATTGGTAAATTGGTGGAAAGAAGAACCCAAAAATGAAGATCCTACAAGCTAATTATTCAAAGAATGAATAAAAACCTGTTTGTTTTCCAACGCCCGCACTTATAAGGCTTTTATCTTTTAATGCTGTTCTAGGGTGGATATTGTGGCTCGTTTATTATTTGGCACCTATTTTTTACTAATGGGCGAGCCACATTACATGTTGACTCTACATTGACAGTCTTAAATTTTGCCTAAATCAAGATTATTTGGAGTAGGGATGATTCACAAGTATCTGGCATTGTACAGGCTTAGGAACGACGGTATAACGTCCTCTCCGAGGGACAACGAGACCAGATTTATTCACCTCTAACATAAATAATTTCAAGGCTTGGAGGGTATAGAACCTCGGACCTACCAGCTCAGAGAGGAGTACGTTTCAAATGAAAAGCATCACTCAATATGTGCAGGTTGGTCACAACGAAAACGAAAATGGTACTAAAAATAGCTGAAAAAAATAGCAAAAAATTCAAGAATAAAGAAACACTCTTACAAACAACTCAGATATTTTTAGTACCATTTTCGTTTTCGTTGTGACCAACCTGCCCAACATTGAGTGGATATATATATATATATATATATGAACTCCCAGTACCAACAAGACGAAATGGCCCTCCAAAAATTAATAGTTAATAATGTAAAAACCGTCAACCAGATGATCAATTAAAACTCACTATTTTCTATAAAAACCAGACTACAAAGAACCTACTAATATACAATAGACCTAAACAAGAAACCGCCGAGCTGCAGCGTAGCCACCTCATATATGAATATAAATGTACCACAGGGGACTGTGCAACCCTGCCTTCCAAGTATATAGGGCTGACTACGACGAAGCTTTCGCGGCGATTGACTCTACACCTTGCAGGAGGAGCACCGAAGAGCCATGCTGAAGAGGTTCATAAACAGAAATTAACAAGAGAGAACCTGACTGAGGGGACAACTATTTTGCAAAGCTTACAAGACGACGTCAGACTACATATACTTGAAACCCTCTACATTAAGAAATACGACCCTTCATTAAACATACAAAACAGTGACCTCAAAGCTATACCCAGCTTTTCAAAAAAAATTTTGATACCACCTATACGAGCTTACAAGCTCGTAAGCTTGTAAGAGAGGTGTAGGTGAAGGGACACGACACAGGTAGATGGGTTCAGTGCCCTGCCCTGTCGACCCTCCCACCTACACCTCCCTCCCTTCTCCATACTTTATTTCCGTAGTTAGTTGTTAACTATACCATAGTTAAGTTGTCTCTATACCATAGCCTTAGTTTTGATTATAATTTTAGTTTATAGATTTTTACCTGAAGATGGCTAATGTAAGCCGAAAGCTTGTGTTTTAGATTAAGTCGTAAATTATAGTGTTAGAATAAAGTTTTGAAAGTGTTTAGTGTTTACCTTCACGTCGTTACCAGAACTCCTCTGGAAAATACCCGAGAGTTACCGTAAACTAGTGAGGAAACTAGAAAAAATCAGCCATAAATTGGTCAACGCAGAAGCTGCTGCCAACTTTAATAGTACATGTTTGAAGGAAGATCTGCTGCCATCATACACAAATATATATATATATACAGGATTTGCTTTCTTGACCCAATATTTATATGAAAAAGAAAATAATTTCTTTAATGAAAAGAAAAAAAATCCATAGTCAAAATAACTGATTATAGTTGTAATAGTAGTGCTAATTGTAAAACAATCATGTTGTAGCCCTGAAGATGACATAAATATATGTCGAAACGTTGGCAAAAGGACTAGTTTAAAATCATTAGATCTCAACCCTCAAAAAATTACGTCATATATATATATATATATAACACGAATGAAAGACAGAAACTAGGACTCACGTTCCATGTTTCGGCCCCTTTTAACGGTCGTCTTCAGGAAAGGAAGTTGAGTGGCGAGAAGGCAAAAGCCAACTGGACAGCTTCACATAATATGTACAGGTTGGCCACAACGAAAACGAAAAAAAGTAGTAGAATGCTGAAGAAGAATAGCAACGAGGAAAAATATAATAATAAAAACAATAATAATTAAAAGAAATCTTTATAAATATAAAATTCAAAAAAAAAACAGAAAATTAAGAATATATATATAAAAAGATTTCACAATAAAAACGTGAAATAACAAACACACATTTACAGTCATTAATTTTCGGTATAATCTGTCTTCAGGACAGATGAGAGAGGGAAACCAAGCGCACTGGTAGAGTACTGGCACAGAAACTTTAATTTCAATATGTTTCCTTAGCCATACTGAACTTTTTTCCCTTTCGGACCGTATTTTAATGAAAAAGTGTGTATATATATTTATAATATAAATAATATTAATGTATTATCTATTAAAATTGTATAAATTTAAATTTCATATTAGATATAATAAGTAAGATATAATTATTTTGGACTTACGTTGAAAGGTTAAGGGTACGTTGGAGAAAGACACATACCTGAAACAAAATAAAATTGATTAAAATAATTTAGTAATTACAATAATTGGCGATGTATTTTACGCAGGGGTGTACGTTAAACACACACAATACATTAGTGTCTCTTAAATATCATCATCAAATCCCCGTTATTTGCATCCAGTCGGAATTTAGATTCCTTAAATGTATTAGTTTAAATATAATTTTTTTAAAAAAAATAATGGTATTTACTAGGCAAAATTTTATATTAAAATTTTATTCAGACTCATAAAAGTGAGAAAGTTCTATTAATAAATAAACCTTCGTTTTGCAATAAATTATGTTAATTAATTTAAACTAATTCTTATCATAAACCAAATAAATTAAATTTCTTTCGAGAAAAAAATAAATATTCTATGTTTTAAATATAATGAATGACTATGAAGTAAATTAATATCCCTGTCTTGCATTTACTACAGCTAAGCAAATTCGTTTTACTATTATACTGTTACAATATAATTGATCACGTAACGTTATAATTATCACGGTTTCGCTGCAGAAAATGTTTCCAGTTGCATGAAAGTTTTAGACAGGACTGAATTATAGCTGTATAAGGTAAGGTTTAATATTTATCTGAAGAAACTCGCTAGACTATGACTGAATAGTAAACGTGAGAGTTCCTATGATTATTCTCATATTTAAAATGTTGGTAAACTACAAACTCTTCTAACTAATATATGCTAAGGGATGTTCTTTAGATTTAAACTTTTTCATACGACTTGAAATCCCTCTAAAGAGATTAGATTACAGTGGCCGCTCCAAGAGAAAACACATAGGGGCCAAAAACTAGCATTTTTTGATATAAAATATGAACACTCTACATTGGGAGTAATAAATTTGCCTAACTGAAGAGTAGGGACCTTTAACGAGAGACGACGTGCTCAGATTTTTTTGTCACTTCCTGCCTGAATAAATTGAGTGAACCCCAGATGTACCAGTCCAGCGGCAAGCAAATAAGCCACCGGGTTACCCTAGTATTCCTACGGGACCCTTCTCTCTTAATTACGACGGTCGTGAAATACAGAAGTAAGTTTACCTTCGTTTTAACTCTTATATATATATATATATATATATATATATATATAAGATAATATATTTATATAATATATTAGTAAAAATTGGAATCAGTCCTTCAGTTCAATAACATGCTATATTAAAGAAACAAAGAGATGTTCTAACGTTATCCAACTAGTTTAATTTTGTCTTATTTTTTCCAAATACGAATTTTTTCTTTATCAGAACTCATTTAATAAAACAAGTAATTATGGTGAATTAATTTTTAAATTGAGTTCTGAGTTTAAAGAAAAAATTTCGTATTTTGGAAAAATATAAGACAAAATTAAATCAAGTGGAAACAGACATCCAGTTTTTAAAAGCATATATATATTATATATATATATATAATCGTAGTAGTTTGCTTCTCAACGCGAGTACTTCGCACTTCTTCCGATGACGACGGATGTCGAAATATCGAAGTGAGTTCTGTAGTGTCTTTCTGTGTTCTTTTCTATGTGTTAAAGTGTATATATAATATATATATATATATATATTTACTTTTTCGATGAAAATACGATCCGAAACGGACAAATATATTTCAATGTAGATAAAGAAACTTAGAGAAATTAAAATCACACACTTACAGTCTCTAATTTTTGGTTTGAACCATCTTCAGGAGAGATAAGAGAGGGAAACAAAGAGCACTGGTTCATAGACGGTTGGAGACCAACAATAGTTATATCTGTGTTGTGTGTGTGTGTGTGTGTGTGTGTGTGTGTGTGTGTGTGTTTCTAAAAGTTTTATGCCAATTTCATGCTTGGTTACCTTTTTAGAGAGTTTCTCTAATGTCCAGCTTGCTCTTCTGAGTTGCTCAGGGAATAAGAAAATCAACTGGCTCAAACTTTTTCTTTCACATATACACATTCTGACACTATTTATATCGGATAGGTACATCTAACTTAGCATGAAATTGGCATACCATTTTTTGGAGCCAATTGGGTGCCAATACAATTTTTAGTATCCTCTACTTTTTAGGAGCCTGTCTCTTCGTTTCTTCAGTCCTATATTTAGGTATATAACAAGCTCAGGAACTACGGTCCGATAGGCTGCTTAAAGGAGATAACCAACGCAGCGAACTGCTCCACCCAGGGGAGTTCAGATCAATATAAATTCAAACATTCCCTCAGTGTGAGTCTAGCATCTTGTGATCCCAAACCCCTCCAGAAAACCTCAAATTCCCCCTTGAGACTTGAGACGGGGAACTCTCCCCTTGTTAAGCACCCTTCTATAAGTTTTTGGTAAGTATATCATCATTATTTTTTTCTCCATAACTTTTTAACAATTTAAAGCTCTCTCACAAAAAAAATATTAAACTGTGTTTTGGCTTTCATATATCTTGCAACCGGAAATTACCCTATACGAGGTAATTATTAAAAAATTGATGTAATCATCCTAGGCCACAAGGGCTATGATAGGGAATCAGAGTTACCTTTCTGAAATTCCCTCAATGTGTTTTTTCTTAGCTTTTACAGCATTATAAAACAAGTCACATACTCTTGTAGGTAGATAAACTGTTATAAAATTTTAATATAACTTGTAATATAAATACCCGAATTTATATGTAATTCATATATTACATCTAAAATAGAAATAATTTATCAAATATTTTTTTACAAAACAATGAAACAATCTTGTGGTTGCATTGAAGGAGATTTGGTATTGGATCTCTTTTCAAGGTAAATACGTCTGCAAAGAAAGCAGCCGGTAGATTCAATGATACCGGGTGGTCACTGACCTATCCAGTCTTCGGGGTTTCGACTTCACCAAAGATTACAGACGTCCACTAAAGTTCGTACTCAGGCGGGTCACACTAACATAAGAGAACTCCAGACAACTGACCATTCTCACTGGATAAGTAACAATGGCCTTTAACTAGGGCGAACCGTACGGACTAATTGTTTGTCACACACCGATGAGGTCATCTCAAGCAAACTTAAGGAACAGCTAAGTCTACCCTACCTTGTGTCTGCGATTATAAACACTACGAAAGTAATATCAATAGACGGACTGACACAAGAAAGCCTGGGGTCATTTACTTCATGTCGAGTATTTATTAATGTAAATTTGGGAGATACAAGAAACCCTCAAAGACTATAATATGCAATAGCACATGTAAAAGCTTAGTTGACTGTTTCAATCCTACAGTTTTTAGAAGGAGGAATTCCTAATGCATGGCTTCTATCCGTTATCCAGAGACACATTATGCACCTAGAACAGAGTGGTAGACATAGTATTAAGTCTACATTTAGCATCTTCTCCGAAAGAGTATATCTTGTTAATCCGGTATTAACAATTCACCTGAAGTGAATACTGGTATTCTACGCCATTCCCTACTAGAAGTGTACTATACCTTCTTAGTAGACGCTGTAATCTCAGCAGCTGTAACAATTCAGAAACATGCGAGCATAGTGGCTTAGTTGACCCCTTGCCTATTCCTTTAGCCACAAAAGGCTACCACATTCTTCAACGGTACGACGATCATAGAGCTGGTAACATACAATAACAAAGACCAACCTCTAAAGGCATCTGATCCCTTTACTCTCCTTGGCCACCGAAAAGCAAAAGGTTTCATCAAGAGCTGATGCTTATAACCTTTGATATATTATATGCGTTACAGGGATAAAAGGTAGATGGTTTCCCTTGGGTCACCATTTTAATATACCTGAAGGCTCGCCTTAGCCTGACCAGTGCAGTCACGGCACCAAATCACCAAAAACACCGAGAAGGATTTAGTTTATTACAATGATGTCACCTGCAAAAACTTTGTGATTAACCGGACTTCAAGTACTGTTTTTGTTTTAGTGTGATCCTTAGAGTTTCTCATATGGATACACCAGTGGATCAAATTAAATAAACCCAAACCTATATTATAAATACACCCATTATTAGTTAAATTACTTTAAAATATAAAAATAAATTAAATCATTAGTTGTGGAATCCGTAATTGTGTGGTATTTACACATTCTGAGGTGAAATGGATAAACAAATAAAAGTCTCCACACAAATGAAGTTTTATTTAACAACAACAACGCGTTTCGAACACTTTTTGTTCATCATCAGGAAGACACCAACCCTTCAGTACCACATCCTTGGTGCTGATAGCACCACATCCTCAGAAAAATAAATTAAAATTAGTTATAAAAATATAAATATTTCATAAATTCTTAATGAATAGAATAAAGAATCTGTATCTCTACTAATAAAGTTTTAAAAAGTCAAACTTAAGAAAAACATGGAAACCACTGATATGTGAAATATGTGAAAATACATACTCAAAAGAAAGAATGTCTAAAACAGTATATCAAATCGAAATAAACTATTACTTAGTAGATTAGGGGAAAATGTACTTTGTAGGAATGATAAAAAAAGAATGGAACAGTAAAATTAAATGGCAGCGAGAAGAGAAGAGCAGCGGGGAATATATGATGGGCAAACTTTCTTTATTCTCACCCGGATTATCTGTTTCTTCGCGTCTCTGCTCGGATTAAAATACACGCCTCCAAACATATTCCTATCTTTCATTTTCTCTTGCTCTATGCAGAGTTGAAGGGGATCATTGTATTTAATAGCATATAATTAGTTTTATGAACTATATTTACATGAATAATATTTC
Source organism: Hermatobates lingyangjiaoensis (assembly GCA_026182355.1). NCBI lineage: Eukaryota > Metazoa > Arthropoda > Insecta > Hemiptera > Hermatobatidae > Hermatobates > Hermatobates lingyangjiaoensis. The sequence goes on from JAPFBL010000430.1 coordinate 5,441,939, forward strand.
TTATCTAGTTAAACATTTCACATTTAATACATATTCGTTAAAATTTACTAAATAATTGGATAGACAAGTTTTAAGGTTAATTACTTGTCTTATTGGACGATAGATTGTTGAAATATTTTTTTCGTAATTATCAGAATCTTGCTCGGAGGATATACAGGAAATCATTTCAATGAGATAAATCATTGCGATAACATCACAGCATCACGGTAGTAAACAGGAGGGCCAATGAGGACTACAGAAGAGCCCTTATCAATTGGCATGATAATGAAAGAGTTGTCTCGTTTTAGGTTACTAATAGCTTTTCTCTTTGGAATGGTAGATTATCAGGGGAAGATAGGCTACTGAGGAAGGCAGGAATAGAGATTAGAGATTTGGGGCAACAGAGGAGATAAAGAGTTCGACAGAATGTCAAGCAGAACTAGGAGGCGGTTCATGGGAAGATAGAGGTTTAAAACGCTTGAGGGAAGTGTGAAGTTTAGGAGTGTGTCACCAGAGCTTTTATCAAAGGATCTCCAAAAATACTGCCACCGAAGAGATCGAAAAAATATCTGGAGATCCTCCAAGATGCCGATGTGATTAATTTTAGTGACTGGACTGAAGCAAAGACCCTTAGAAAGAATACTGGCATCAGACATACACAAATTGCGGGACGAAAGGTTTATAATATTCTTATTGCGGCTGTTAGGGATAACGTGATTGCTTTTATGCCTATTATTATAATTATTATTATTATTATCATTGTTATTATTAGAAAGTACTGATTAGAGGGATTATGCTCGGTGACAAATGGTGATGACTGGTAGCGTGAGAAGGATGTAGGATGAGGCAAAGGAATTTGGGTATAAGGGAAAGAGGAAGTATTCTGCGACTGTAGGAAGGGCACTTGGGAAGGAAAAGATAGGCCTTGAGAGAGTTAAGACAGAAAAGATTAGACAAACTATTAATACAGGATTTCTGGAGTCTTTTATTGGCTGATCCAGAGATTTATTGATCGAAATTAAATAGGTAGAGGATACGTTCAAAAGTATTTTAATAACAGAATGAAGTCTAGAAGTGTAAGAATCCCTCAGGCTGATGTAATTAGTTCAGGTGATGTGAGACAATTGAAGAGAAACATGAAACCTGTAGACAGCGATAAAATGACGGAACTTGGGAGGGAAGGCAGATAGAGGCATTTTAATAGCTAGACAATTAGGAATTATATTTAAATTGAGAGAACTAGAAATGAAATCAATATGGACATCGTAGCTCACAATTTTTTAGGAAAAGTAATTAGCCTCATTCAACCAATAAATATCAACTAATCATTCAACCAAGGAATATCAACAAGAAATAAAGGTTTTGAGAACTTTTTCCTCGTAAATAAGAGGCAAAAGAATTCCAGGAAACAATTAGAAAGGAAGTGGACACAGGAAACTACCATGTGACGGCACAAAGCAACTGACAACAGAACGGCTCGCTTCACGTGCATAAAGTAATTGAATGAAACGGTCCAGTGGATTTTAAAATAAAAACCAATTAAAAAAAAGGTAGCACACAGATAGATAAAGGAATAACTCACTTTTATATTTCGACCAAAAGGAGGCAAAGAGTCCCGCTTTTAGTGGAGAGGTGACTGAAGACGATCGGCAACAGTACAACCGTTAGTCGGTGCCCCCAGTACAACCACCAAGCGATAAGGAAGGGGAACGAAATGAAGAGCCAAATTAAGGAGTTAAAAACGAATAAAAAATAAGAATGATTCAGATATAATAATATAATAATAATAATAACATATGAATAACATAACAATAAAGAAGAGATATATAAATTACGAAAAAAACACATAAAAAATATATACATATAAACGTTAAATAAATATAATATATTTATGCTCAAATTTATAAGTAAACTAAAAATAAAAGAGCGTTCATTTTGATATATTTGAACCAGTAAATCTTTGTTTATGATTTTGTATAAATGTAATAGTCAACCTAAATGAAATATAAATATTCATTCGCATTGTTGGCAATCAATTTAACTTATGCGTAAACAATAGGTTTTTAATCGTTTTTGTCAAAGAATGAAGGGGTGATTAGTAATGTTTTTTTGCATTATCCTTTCCTATCCTTGAAAACATGCAGTGTTATATGCAGTTTTATATTAGACTTTAAGTTCTAACAAGGTAATCAGCTCCAAGTCCTTTGAATGTTTTAAAAAAAAGCTTCAATATCCACAAAACCAAATTAACTAATGTTATCAACTTCAAGACTCCAGCAGTTGACTGAGTATCAGTATTTATTTATAAAACCTTCCAAATCCTTATTATATGCAATTATAATGTCTTAGTTCAAAGTATTTCTTCTCTTAATATCCGGAAAATCTTCTTCCAAATCCAAGGGCCTTGTATAAGCGGACTATTCCATTCTTTCCTTTATAATTACATTGTAATTATTATTAATACGCCTTATAGATTATTTCTTGTTTTCCATGTTATTTCTTTTTATATTAAATTTTATGTTAATTATATTTTTTGTTTTACCTTTCTTTCATTTATATTTTTGTTACACTATTTTTCCTCCAAAATAAGACATGTCCTGAAAATAAGTCCTAGCGTGGTTTTCGGGACATTTTGTACTATAAACTCGCCTTTGAAAATAGGTCCTAGTTAACATAATGTGAAAAAATCAATTCCTTAAAAAATTGCTATTGAATATAGTAGGTATCTCTCTAGATGTCGTAATATTTCAGAGAATTTTTAAAAAAAAAAATATTCAAAGAAATTCCTTGTTTATCTCTAAAGTCCGTTTCGAGGAGGCTACTTAGACCAGAAGTATTAATTTAACCTCAGCAATATTGCAAGATATGAGAGATTCAGACCAATGATTCTACAGGAAATAGATTTGGAGTAAAATCAGAACGGAATTCAAAATTTTGATAATTTATGACGATGTTCTAGAAGATAACATGACTCTAATAGAATAAATTTGAATTTCTATATAAAAATAAATATTAAACAAAAATTGGTAATTCTACTTAATGTACTTGAAGCCCTCCACGGAGAGAGAATAAGCCTTACCACGGATTTTGACCTATAAATGAAGTAAGACAGTGTCTTATTTTCGAAAAAAGACGGTACCAAACACTTATCAATAAAACAGAAATTACATAATATCTCTACAAAAAGTAATTACATGTTAATAAAAACAGAATTAATAACAATTAACATGAAAGAATTATTATTGTAATTATATTATCAAAATTCGGTATTTGTACAGAATTATTGTGATAAATTCTGTATTATCTAACCCTAGAGATCTTTACGATTATGGATGAAACGTTTACTTAAAGGTGTTTTTTTGAGGGTTGTTTGACCCTGGACCAAACTTCGATACAGATGAATAGTGTGAAGTCATGATAAGAAAACATTGATATATAATTTTTCATTGATAACAAGTAAATTTCGATTTATTTTTTTTTTCATATTTCCTTATAAATAACTTTGCTTACATAATTGCTAATAATATAATTTTTTTGATGTTTTTTTCTTACCATTTAAAAATCAGAGGCCACAATAGCCCAGTCGCTCATTTGCTCGTCTCTAGAATGCTAGATCCTATGATCGGTTCTCACTCTGGCATTGATTTTTTTTCATTCAGTAGGTAAAAAAAATCTGAGCATGTCGTCCGTCAGAAAGAATATTAAGTGGCCAATCCCAAGCCCACAAGATGTCAAAAACCCCTAATCTAAATACAGTTGAGTCAAGAACAAATTGGGTTGATATGGAATCAACCGGCTAATGTCTCATTTTCATTGTGAAATGGATGCCAAATTATGAATGAGACCCACTCATCACCCCCCCCCCCTTTTTTTTGGTGTGTGTGGTAAAAACCAATCCCCTCGCCGGTCAAAACGTCAGCCCTTACAGTCTTTTTGTTGATCGGACGCTTGGGTACAATCACTCATATCAGTGTCTAGAACTTATACTCGAGTTCCATCTCCTTCACCAATTCATTAGGTATGCAGCGGGGTCAACGTCAACCCGACTGTTCGGGTTCGGGATTAACTGTCTACGGCTTTCTAGCGCAGTACAGTATCCTACTATGGATGGCAGTTTCTTCTGCCTCCCCACATAGTCTACATTCTCTCGATCCTCTTAGAAGGCCGACCTTTTTTTAAGTGACTTCTAAAGCACCCGTGTCCTGTAAATAGACCTATTGCTAACCTCATCTGACTCCTTGGGAGTCTCAGTTGTGTATGTCCGACACTTTCCACCCCTAGAACATCGCTAAACAGAGAAAACCTAAAAGTGTAGGCACAACAAAACAAACACTTTAATTGATAAATTCACAAAAAGAGAAGGTGGATGAGTTTGAAATCACTTTAAACGATAACATTATATTATAAATCCGCCTTTTCTAGGACAGAGTTGCTGTAGTCACCCAACCAGTTATAATTGTAGTGCATCTTCAAGCGGGACTACATATTATCAACAGTAACTTCGACTACACAACAGGGAAGACGTACTCCTATAATAATATGATGTTTACTAACCTCTGTAGTCCTAGCAGCATTCATTTTCACTCATTTACACATTTTCAACTCAGTTGTGCAATCCGTAAGTGTGCGATTCTTACTCATACTGGGATTAAATTGATATTAGTTTGAATAAAAAAACTCATTTTGTATGGAGACTTCCTAATATCCATTTACCCTAGTATCATTTACTTTAATCAATGTTAGCTGTACTTTTATATGTCTACTAGCTGTTGTGTACCTGGAAAATATCAGAATAATAAAATGCAATGGTATCCTATCAGGCCTAATACTGAATATTTGGATGGATTTTAAATACATACATTGCCAGAATGTTTCAGTTTTCGATGTGCGATTAACTCTTCTCGTTGTTGCCTTGCAGTCTTTTTATTGAGTCAGTTGAATCCACTTTAAGTTTCTGAACCTCTTTTCTTTAATATGATCAAGATATTAATAAAAACTATTAATTAATAATAATTCAATTAACTTCACATTTTCATTGAAAACGTCTTTTCTTCTTCTAAGCAGACTCAGGTGATAGTTTGGCCAATAATTTTCTCCCTTTAAAATTAATAACATAAACTGTTGGAAATTTAAAAAAAAACAAATGAGAAATACAAATGCATTTTTAGATGAAATCTATTTGTAATTACTTTATTGAAAAAAATCTGGAGTGGGCAACACTAAAATCTAGTATAAGTAAACATAACGTCAAATTTGTTCCAATCAACTGATGTTTTTCTATTACCAAACTCAGGAAAAATAAATTTCGAACAAATCGACAATCAATTTCATTTTATTTATTTTAAGGCTGTCAATTAAAATTACTTGTTAGTTATAAAAAAAGCTGATTCATTGTCTCAAAACAATCTGACAAGATACTCCAAATTGAACTTAATGGTTGTCATTTTTAGTGTCTCATCCATAATACATCACCTAATATTACCCCTTCCAATATAAGTTCATGGAAATTTGTCATCAAGTAATCTTAATGCTGAAGCAATATGAAAATGAAATGAAGTACTCATTAAACAAAAATTCAATTAGTAAAAAAATTGAAGCAAGTGGAATGATAAGAAAAGAAATTATTTGGAGTTTTGGATTAAATAATGGTATTGTAATTTTTTTTCCAATATTTAAAAACGCCATGAATAAACACGGTTATTTTTTTTAGGTAAAGAACTGTAACATAATCATTTTCTAAACCGTAGAACTTAAGGAGTGTTTCGAATATTTCCGATTAATATCCACCAGGTGTATGTAAGATGATCATTAAATCTAATTCAGGAGATCTCAAGGCCTGTAAATCAGTAAAGGTATTTTTTTTGCGATTACTTTTTTTTATATTAATGAACGAAATAATCCGGTTTATGGTAAGAACCCTTTAGATGTATTCATGCAGAAATACAATATACTCTGTGATTATATATTAGATGCTAGTTCGCTAATGGATCTGCGCGTCATAAAATACTTTCATATCTGATCTCTTTTGCTAACTCTGATTTAGTCTCAGCGTAATACGATTCCTATCCCAATATATCTTTCAATTTATCTAAGATCTGCTAACATGTTTTTAATAACTGTCATAAACTATTTTTTTAAATAGCTATTTAAACTGAAAAACATAGCAAGAAAATTAGTTTAAAAAACAAAACATTTGTGAAAACCTAAATTTTCATAATGTAGTTAAAAAAATTTACTAAACAATTACAGATGGAAAAAATGTAGTTGGCTTTTTTCGACTAGACATACTCTATTGGATGAGGAAGGACGTTGACAAAGGAGACTCTGTAATTGAAGAATAAATAGCAAACAGGAATGCACTAGCTCTACGTTGCAAGAATAGAAGATGCAAACTTTTCGTTATATTCGCTCATGAACCACATTTTTCCATTTCATTAATTTAAATAGTAAATTCAACTTAAACCATTGACAATTTTTTAATTTGACATTTGGTGGTGTTATAAGATACCAGAGTAGACATACTGATAGCACAAAAAACGAAGTTACATATGATTGGTTTAATTTTCAGCATGAAGTATGGAGACAAAAAAAGTTTTAAGTCATATGACAAAGTTTATACTTAATTCATATGTTCACACCACTCCTGAGCCAGTGTAGATCTTAAATGAATTTAAAAATACTTTAAGCATAATAAATCCCAATGTGACAGAAAAAAAAATTTATAAAACTAATCTTAACCTAACAAAAAAGTAGAATAACCAGGGATAGTTAGAAATTATTTGTTCTTGATTCTTCCAAATAGTCTAAAATTGTTTTATATTTTTCATAACTTATTAATTTCAGTTCGATAAAATATTAATACGTTAAAATATGTTAATTTTATACTTTCTGACTTAAAAAAATGTACTATAATGTTCTATTACCTTAAAAGGAAATTATCAGTGAGTATTTAGAGCACACATACATGCACTTGCAAACACGCACATACACACACACACACGCGCGCGCACACGCATAATTATACACAGCCTCAGACCCTAAGAAGATGGTTGTAACCAAACTGTTCATCAACAAATATTTTTAAAATAATCATATAATTATAATTATCATAAAATTATATCATCTGTAGTAGCACTAGGCAAAGACTTGTGTGAGGAAATTTTCTCCGGTATGGGGAAAAGTTTAGTGTTTAGGAATGAACAATTCGAAAGGTTTAGGTAAAAACCGTCCATCCAATCAACTTGTCATCAATCTGGGTAAAGGATTTGAAAAAAAAATCAATCAGATTAAGCACCAATTGAATGATCATGATCTGCTCAGATGGATGGATTCACTACCTAGAGAAGGAATGTAGATGCGTTAAAGTATGTGTACGCAAAAAAGTGTTATATATACGAGGGGTAGCAACCTGCAGTTGCCGAGCCACAGTAAAAAGGTAAGGTAAACAATAAGTATCAGTCAAATTGTTTTTTCTCGATTTCAGTACTCTGACCTGATACTGGTGCGTGAAGTAGGTCTTGATGCGCGACGTAGTATCGTGTGGGACCACCTCCGCGTGGTCACCTCGGGCACTTTGGAGTAATCTAAATTGAATAAAGGGCAGCACGTTAAACTAGTCGTCCTCACTTGATTTTTGTTGGTTAAATGGCCGAAAGGCTTAGGAACACATATAAAATCAAAACAGGTTGCCAAGCCACAAGCTTCTCTATGAAGAATTATTTGTGGCTCTCAATAAATGTACCTGAGTTCCCTTTTCATGTTTGTGCTATAATATTTTAAAAGAAATATTATCGTTTCGTAGGTTTTCATATGTTTTTTGGCATACTTTTTAAATATGTATTTATTTGCGGCTGGAGAAACATTTCAAATTTTGAAAAATGACTCCGACTATCAAGGAACTTGGCCACCCCTGATATACACATGTTTAACTTTAAGAGTCAACCTGAATGAATATGTAAAATTTAATCAAAATTAATGCATGCTTTTAAGAATGCACAACAAACATACTAATAGAAAATTCTTTATATATAGATTAAATACATGTAATTAAATTTGTTCGTTGATAGACAATTTTCAAAGATGAAAGAAGGTTGGATGTGTTATATGAATTAAGTCCTCACTTTGTTATGACGAGAAAGAATATCTGGGAAAAACCAAGGGAATACGAGGAGAATAGTACTGAAAGAAGAATTCTGACAATAAAGACGTCATTACAGCGCTGGCTTCTCGAGGAAATAAATAATAAGGATTCCACATTTTGTGGATTGCTACTATTTCTAAAGAAAAGAGAGCAATTCCTTTAGTGAAACAAGATTTAGTATATTCAAACAGTTATTATTTATAAGATTCACCCACTAACACGGAGTCTGTTTCTTTCTGGTTTAACCATCGTCTGTTCAAAGATAATCTTATACCTTTCTGTTTCAGTAATTGCCATCTTACCACTTGAGAAGAAAATAGTTATTCTATGCAATGGAATTTCTAGCCACTGGCATAAATGCGGCAATTTATTATTGTGTATCTCACCGCTGTAAAATCCTTCGCGGGAAATATATTATCACTATTTTAGAGCGGTTTTAAGCATTTACTTTGAAATACTACCTAAACCTTTAGCAACTACTGCTAGTGACACAACAAACCTAGCAAATACAACAGCATAGTGGTGTACCAATTGTTCCAGTTAGCTGTACTACTAAATATAAATTAGAATAATATACTGACAGTAAAGGAAAAAAATATATCAGTTATTGGGAGTTCCCTAGGTTGAAATGAAACATTTAAGACAATGCTTCAGTTTCATTTGATTTTTTTCCCAGGACGAATGTGGAAAATTTTTAAATAAGACCGAAACGTCTACTTTAGAAGTTTGATGCGTGCATGGAAAACCACACTAATGTTATTACTATAGTTCAAATATGTGGTCAATGCTTTAAAAATCAGTGGTCGAGAAGCTATATCAATGTTTTATTATATATTAGTATTATGTTATGCTAATATATAAAGAGTGTCCACCATTGAGTCACTGACCTATCAGGTCAGAGCCTGACTGCTTATGTCAGACAGATGAAATTGACAGAATAAATCCATTCTATGATATAGGAGAGAATATTTTAGAGAAATCAGTCCGAAAAAGTGTAAAACTTGAAATAATCTCCTCCTTTTAGCAATATTTTGAATTCAAAATATCTTAAACATGAAAAACTCTGATAAAAACCAGAAAACATAGTAGATTCAAAGTTTCTTTCCCACAATTACTATTTTCGAAGTCTTAAAATATCAAAAAACTATCAAATGTAAAATTTAGTTTGCAATTGGTTTACATTTTTATATTTATGTGTCATTAAAATAGGTCTTCTTGTCACTTAGTTTTATATTAATCTTTTTCAAATTAAGATTTTATATTTCTTCATACGTTTTCACATCATTTTATTGCTAAAATTAAGTAGTATAAAGTAATTATTAGTATAATAATTCTTAAGAAATCTTTTCTAAATTCAGCATTTATATTTCTTTTCGAAAGTAATGACAATCATTTATCTATTTATTATGATATGAATTAAGGTATTGTGGTATTAATATCAATAATATACCAACCTGTCTACAGCTTATGTAATACCAATAAATTGCGAAATGATAATTATTGTTTATTCACAAGTTAATCATCGCGCTTGATAGACGTCATGTGTTTAATCAATTATACATTGAATATATTTTAATGCTTTCAAAGGGCAGTCAATATGACTGGAAATGAATTATGGTTGCCATAATGCTAGGTTGTCACAGTCACAGATTAGAATGATTTTAATTCTAAAATCTGGAACTATAGAATGGATTAGAACAATCTAACGCAAGAATACGTAAAATAAGTATAATATCTAGCAATACTTAAATTGTCGCTATCAGACACTAACCTTGCCCAGTTATGCAATCGCCTCCATTGGGGTGATAATTGATAGGTAACATTCTGGGTTAAGTAAATAATCTATGTTACTATAAACTCTAGGATATTAATATGAAGTTAAACTTGAAGTTAAACTGAAGTTAACTCTTTGAGTTAAACTCAGAGAGGAGTAGGATGGAGAGAAAAGTGGTGACTGCCGGAGGTGCGTGGCCCCCGCAGCTTGCAGCTTTGTTGGAGGAGGGCCTAGTCGGTGCCTTCGGGGAAGTAGTTAACAAATATTTTAATTTACTGAGTTGATTATGATAGCCTTTATTATCTGTGTGCTCTGATGGCAATTGCTCTGTTGTCATTGTGGTTATTTTGTTGTTGTTAGTCATTATATATTTAAGCTGTATTTGCATAGCATGATGGAGATTGTTGTGTAGCATTGAAGATTTTGATGCGTGTGGTGCCTTCGGGTGGAGCATGCTTTTCTCTACAATAAAAAAAAAAATAAAAAAAAAATATGAAGTTACATGCGGTGAGGTTCATGGGAGGTCAGGCCTCACCTGACTGAACGTCCCTGGTGGATTTATGTCATATCAATAACATGTAAATATTATATACATTCGTATAAGACATTACCAAAAACCATGAAAAACAAGACGTAGACTCTATTATATGAAAGTGCCCTCCACCATCATATTGCAAGCATACACAGACATGAGACACTTGCACGTCCTCAATCCAGTTTGTGAGTGATTGCGCAATCTGGAGGAAGGCTCCAGCTGTCCATGCCTCACCTCTAGACTCCGAAGGAAACTCCGTTTATTTATGCAGGAAATATTTTACTTTATTTCTGCAATTTTTACTGTAAATATGATCAAAATACATTAATAACTACACCAAAATGATAATCCAGAGAGAAATATTAATACTTGTGATATTTTATTATTTCCTTTCTTTTTCCTCTCATGATAGCACGGAAGGCAGAGCACGGTACGTCACTAAATATGAATTCCTTAACTAAAAAAAATAAACTACTGATCGTACTACCTTTGAGCATATTATGCCACATAATCACCAAATTTTTAAAAAAATGGGTAAATCACTAGATTCGGATATTTACCCAGCTAAAACAGTCCTTATACTTTTCTCATAGAAAATAATAGTAGGCGAATAATAACATTAAATTAAAACTACCAGTGGTACACGAATACATCGAAGTTTTTTTTTCTTTTATAAAAGACTGAACTATAAAAGTTATGCACCAAATATACCAGCTGGACGGCCTCTGTTAAATAAACACGATTATAAATCAGATCTTCTTGATCAATGATACCAAGTTTGCTATAACTGTTAAAATGCATAGAACTACAATAAAACAAAGGACATAATCAAATATGACATCTATGATTTGAAAATAATTTTCCAGAGGGTTTCATATTACTTCTACACGATATTCACATCAAAATAAGACCAAATTCTAACTGATTGTAACTAGAGTGAAATTATGTTTACTTATCGTAAAACTGAGTGTAAGCCAATCAAAATTTTTTTCACTCTACATTCATTCTCATATGTGTTATGCGTACATATGGTGAAAAGATAAAGAACAATTATCATATACAACATTTTTTAAGATGATAGATGTTTTTGATCATGCTATATTCTTCTTCAGGTTAAAATTAAATAAAAATTAAAAGCATTGGATAAAAAATGAAAAAAAATACTCAGTGAAATAATGGATATCTTTGTGACTGTCCGAAAATTTTCAACTTTGAGGGAATACGATGTTATAACTGACGGTTAAATTGAAAATATGTAACAGTGTAAAAAGGAAGTAACGGAATGGGCTTTTGAGAATTCTTGATAATGTACATATTACTAAACTACACCAACAATAGTTTTAGCATTGCTAAAGTTAAATGCCAGTTTGAATCCAAAAGAAGGTGCACTTTCAATAAAATATTACACATATACAAAATATTACACTTACAAATATTATTACCTTACATAAAAAGAATTAGCGGAATTTCGACAATAATGCACGGTGCATCGTAACCAACTTTTGGTTTTTGTGTATTTGTCCTGTAAGACAAAAATAACCCAATATAGTTATTAATTTTTATAAATAAAATATTCTAGTATGTTTCTTTAGATCTTTTTGCAACAAAATCAACCGTATAAAAGCTATCCATCTTTTTTAATACAATTATTTATTTTACTTGCTAAAAAGAAGAAATTATGGGGGTGCAAGTTCAGTAAAAATCCTGAATTTAGGTGTAACATTAAATTTATGTGTAAAGCAGAAATCAGATAAACAAAGCTTAAAGCAGATCATACAATTTTTTTTACATCATTTGAACCGATCCCCTAGTGGTTGACAATGCCTGCCGTTAACCAGCTTTTTGTTTCATCGGTGATTCTACATTGGGAGTCCTCAAGTTTGCCTTCCTCAAACACATTTCGAATAGGGATTTTTAATGAGTACTTGACATCGTACAGACTTGGGGACAGACAGCTTAACGTCCTCTCCGCGGGACGACGTACTCAGATTTATTCACCTCCAGCGTGAATAAATCGGGGACCAGGTGGAGATCGAACCCCGGACTACCAGCCCAGAGACGAGTACCCTAACCACTGAGCAAACCTGGCCCTCATATCTTACAATACTCCTTATGAAAAAAGGTCCAGTTATGTTAGGTGGTGGTAAGGACAAGGCCTAAGTCAAATTATTCATCTACCCTCAGACTTCGTGTTTAATTACCGAAAAAAATAAACAAACAAAAAAATACATTACAGCATAAATTAATTTCACACAGAACTAAAATAGCTAAAATTAAACAAAAGAAAGAAATAGAAATGAAAAAGGTTGTTACTTAGTCCACATCTTGCATATTTATTATAGTGCAATTTTAACTACTTTCAGAATAACTTCAGGTTAATATCTGTCTGTGTTTGCTATGCATTCTCAAATAGCTTCATTAATCTTGATGGAATTTTACATGTTAATTGAGTTTGACCCTGGAAAGGTTTTAGGCAGGTCAAAAGGTTAACGCCACAGTGAATATATAACACATTGAATTTACTTGCTGCCTTATATACATTTTGTTGCTCACCTGAGCAAAGGAAGATTAGCTAAAATAATTATAAAGGAATTTAATGCATGTATTTGACACACATGTTTAACATGTGTTTTAAATAAGCAAAAACAACATACATCAAATAGTTTTCTATGCTGATTTAATTTTCTAAAAGTTTGTAATTTTCTAGGAGATTTGAGGTTTTTGACTCAGACAAAGACTGCTTGTTACGGTTGACAGATCTTAATCTTTTTTTCTCATTTCATATTGAGTTTTGATCATTGATTGTTTTTTCACGTGTTTATGTGAAATCTTGATATATATATGATCAAACCACAAACAAGATCTAATCGGGATTATATATATATATAAAGATTTCACATAAACACGTGAAACAACAATCAATGATCAAACCACAATAAGAAATGGGAAAACAAGACTAAGATCTTTCAACTGTAACAAGCGGTCTTCGTCAGTTGGGTTTTTGACTCTGACGAAGACCGCTTGTTACGGTTGAAAGATCTTAGTCTTGTTTTCCCATTTCTTATTGTGGTTTGATCATTGATATATATATATAAATCTATATATATTATATAAATATATATATATCAGTTAGCTTCAGCTACTCAAAGGGACTACTTCTGCCCGATGACGACGACTGTCGAAATATCGTTGTGAGTCTTTTGTGTGTGTCTTTATTTGTTTTTTCTCTTTCCTGTGTGAACTATATATATATATATATTGAATTGAAATGTGAAGCAGCCTCTGCTACATTTATTTTTGTAATAAATTTGTAATAAAATAAAGAAATAAGAAAAATAAGAAGACTAGTGACCTTGTGATTTCGAACAAACCTAAATTCCACACCCCAGAGCTTCAACGCAGTCACCTAATATACCAGTACTCATGTTCAACAGGGGACTGTGCAACCCTGAATTCCAGGTATATTGGGATGACTGCAACGAAGCTCTCAAGGCGCTTGACAATGCATCTTTCAGCAGGAGCCCCCAAGAAACACACCGAGGAAGCACATGGTATCAATCTCACAAGAGGCATGTTAGTTGAAGGGACTGTAGTACTTCAATATAACACTGACAATGATCGATTAGCCATTTTGGAAGCCCTACACATCAAAGATAACAATCCGAGCCTGAACATCCAAAATCATGAACTCAATGTTATACCAAGCAGCGCCACTTTTGATAACAGTTACAAATTTGTTAGAGATCTCGAATCTAGTAGGGTTGGCAACAATTGAGGGTCCGACCTGAATGTTGTTACAACCCTACTATAACCTTCTTCCTTTTTGTTTGTCTTACTTTCATGTACTTTATTCTCTCCCGTTATATTTTTGTTACACCTGTTTTGTTTAGTGTTAAAGATTCATTTATTATTTGTTATTGATATTATACATAGTTTTAACATGTTTTAAACCTGAAGATGACCAATGTATGGTCCAAAGCTTGTGATTTTTTAGTGTATCGTGTTTTCAATATAGTCATTTAGTTTTATCAGTTGTTTACCTTGTTTGTCTACATGTCGCTGGCCAACTACTTATGGAAATTACCTCTAGAGCAAAGGACGATTGTACGAAAAATAGAGGCTATCAGTAAAAAGGTTGTCAATGCAGAGGCTGCTGCACATTTCAATTCAATCTGTATCCAAGAAGACCTGCTGCACACTTATACTAATATACAAGTAATGCCGGCCCGCGAGAGACGCCGGCCCGCGAGAGACTAGAGGGTTGAAGTCCGTATCAACATTGCCTCTCCTATAAACAGAAGGAGCTGACTAATAAAACTCGATTCTTGTCTTCAATCACGTGCGAGCTAGTTTATTTAAATTCCTTTTTTTTAAAAACCTATTCATTACCCGGACACGCGTAACTGGTGCCGAAACCCGGGATCATTCGCCAACTGTTTAATAGTGTAGTGTTGTGTCCAGTGTAGAAACCAACATGACGAGTAAACAGACAACAGGAGCCGATGTTAGGCTCGCAGTGAAAATAGAACAAGCGATAGTAGCAAAAGCAGGGTACCTGATGAACCTATTAGATTCGATAAAGAGGTTCGAGGGTGATGCTCGAGAGTTGGACTTGTTCATAGAGAGAATGGACTCCATCAACGAGCAGTTAGTCACAACTCAACTAGACCCAGCTACAGACAAGAACATCAAGACCTACTTCCTCGCCAGGGTCAGCCTTACGGTGATGCTGGAGTTAGGACTTACGTTTTGTGCGGAGTGGAGTGCGGTGCGAGCAGCCCTTAAGGACAGATATGCTGGAGCCGCAAAGCCTGTAGCTAGAAGTGCGCTAAAAATTTTTGAAATGCGGAAGGAGAATGGTGAGACCTGCGCTGAGTTCGGGCGCAGATTGGGGGATGCGACAAGGAAATTAACTATGAAGATAAATGAAAAGTGCACAGACAGTCAAGAAGCGAAATGGAGAACGACGATATATGAAGAGATAGCCAGTGAAATTCTCCTCAAGGCAGCTCCAGAACGAGTGAGAATGGCCCTCCGTATCATGAAGCCCACTAGTCTCGAGGAGACAATTAATGCCATCCGGGAGGAAGAAATGGACCGAGAAGATAACGGTGTTATATACAGAGGGAAGTCAGAAGGAGGATGGGCAGTTGTGACCAGGAGGAGAGTACCTCAGGATAGGCAATTCAGAGCAAGAGCCTATGAGGATCGAGGACAAGGGAGGTATTCACAGGAGAGGAAGCCACGGGGACGTTTTGAAGAGAGAAGATCTCAAGCCAGGAGGAACAGCTATGAGGCAGTGGGAGGCTACACGCGAAGAGAGAAGCCAGTAAGAAGAGGATGTTGGGAGTGTGGTGAACTCGGTCACTTCGCGCGAGAGTGTCCGTATTTATATCGCAAGGAGAGACCACGAACGAAACAGTATAGACCAACACCAAGAGATGAGCCCATGGAAGTTAACACAACCCGGCGGGAGAAGATGTGGGGCAGGAGAAGACAAAAAGGGGAAGGCTCTTCAGAGGACGGGAGCTCATCAGAGTCAACAGGGTCGGAGCAAGAGACATCGATAGAACGACACGAGCGCTGGTACGAGCGAGGGAAGTGGCCTTCACTGGAAGAGACTCGTGGTGGGAGGATCGCTATTCGAGAGAAGAGGAAGAAGGATTGAAGGTTAGGCGAGAGGTATATAGGCGAGCAACAGAGGAATAGCATAAGAGGTAAGCTCCCTATATTTTTTTTCCCAAATGGAAGACTAAGTGTTTGGTAGATACAGGGTCAGATAGCACAATTATGGACAATGAAGTGGCAAAAAGGATGGACAATTATTCAGGGCTGACACCGTGCAACTGCACCTTGGTCACCATGGCAGGAAGGAAGAGCCTGGTAGGCGAATTACAGGTAGAGATGGGAGAATTAATAGGAGAGACCTTGGAGATGAAAGTGCATGTGACCCACTTAGAGACCCAGAAATATGGAGTTATTCTAGGGTGCGACTTTTTGGAGAGAATCAATGCAAAACCTGAGTGTAAAAGAGGGAAGTGGGACATTAAACTAGGAAAAAGGAAATACTTCGTGGAAGGGAGAGTTAAACCAGGGAAGAGAATAACGGTAAACTGTGGAAAAGTGATACCAGGAGAACATCAGGTGAGTGAATTAATGAAAGAATTTGAAAAAGTATTCTATAGTGAAGGACAGAGGTTATCAGCTACAGGTAGGGTCAAACACCAAATAGAACTCCCTGAAGGTACAGTTGTTTACGTGAAACCTAGAAGGTACCCACACCAATTGAAAAAGATAATGCAGGAGCAAATAAAGGAAATGCTGGACCAGGGCATAATACAGAGGTCTAAGTCGCAATTTTCGAGCCCTATTTGGCTGGTCCCGAAAAAGGTCGAGGAGGGTAAACCCCCTAAATACCGGTTGGTAGTAGATTTTAGAGAGTTAAATAAGTACACTAAGCTTGAAAGATACCCTCTGCCAAGGATAGAAGACATACTCGACCATATGGCAGGAGCAACTGTATTCAGTACCTTCGACCTCAAGGCCGGGTATCACCAGATTAGGATGCACCCGAGAGATGTCGAGAAGACGGCCTTTACGTTCGATAGAGGCCACTTCGAATTTTTGAGGATGCCCTTTGGCCTAAAGAATGCGCCTTCCACGTTCCAACGCCTCATGGATGAACTGCTTGAAGGACTGGGAGAAGACTTTACGCAAATCTACATGGATGACATCATAGTGTTCAGTAAGTCAATAGAAGAGCATAAGGAACATGTTACAAGGGTGCTGAAAAGAATAAGGGACTTTGGCTTAAAGGTAGCGATGGATAAAACCCGCTTATATCAAAAAGAGGTTAGATTTATGGGGCACCTTATCTCAGGTGAAGGAGTAAGACCCGACCCTAAGAAGGTTGAAGCAATAGATCGATTACCCTATCCAAAGGGACCCAAAGACATCAGGGCTTTTCTAGGTATGATAGGTTTCTATAGAAGGTACGTAAAGGACTTTGCAGCAATCACGAACCCCTTGACGGACAGTTTAAAGAAAGGAAAGAAGTTTATACAAACAGAAGATCTAAGAGAAGCAGTGGAGCAGTGTAAGAAGGCGTTGCGGGGCCCGCTGTTGCTCCAATTTCCTGACCTAAACAAACCATTCATTGTAATGACAGATGCCAGTCAAGAAGCTATCGGGGGAGTCTTGATGCAGGAAACTATCCAGGGAGAGCGACCAATAGCCTACGCCAGCAGAAAATTATCACCAGCAGAAAAAAGGTATAGCACAATAGAAAGGGAAATGTTAGGCATAGTGTGGACTGTAGAACATTTCCGACCCTACCTTTTTGCGGCTGAGTTCACTATTAGAACAGATCATAGGCCCCTAATGTGGATCGGGAATTTAAAGGAGACGTCAGCCCGGATAGCAAAGTGGAAAGAAAGGATAGCTGCATACAACTTCAGGGTCCAGCACGTAAAGGGCGTTGATAATCAAGTAGCCGACTGTTTGTCCAGAAACGTCAACGTCATTACGAGAAGTAGTACGAGAGAGCCAAGTACCTCCAGGGACGTGCGAGAGTTCTTCGCCAACTGGACACCAGACGCAGATGAAGACCAAGAACAACGAAATGGACCGGAAGCTGAGATTAGTCAGGATATAATAAACAACAAGAGAAATCAAATAATTATAAAAGACGACACAGAAGAAATAATAAACACCCAATTGCACAAATATGGCCACTTAAAAATAAATATTATTACAGGAGGAACGAAAGCGAACAACAAACAATTAAGTACAGTCATAAACCAACTAACAGTGCCAGGAAAGGTATACCATTTCTTTATAGAATCACAAGAACTTGAAAATAGACTACTCCGACTAATTCAGGAAAGAGAGCTGAGACAAGGAGCTCATTTCATAATCTGTAAGAACCAGGTAGAAACGGTAGAAGACGAAGAGCAGCAGAAAGAGGTCATCCTAAATTATCACAGGGGAAAAACCAACCATCGTGGTGTCACAGAGACCCTTAAACATCTACAGAGGTCGCATTACTGGCTCCAAATGGGCAAGAGGATAGCCCAAGTGATAAAGGACTGTGAAATATGCAAAAGGAGGAAGTATGAAAGAGTACCACTTGTACCTCCATTATTACAAAGTCAGACGCCCGAGGGACCCTTTGAGGAGCTAGAAATTGATATATTTACATACGACGGAAACAAATATTTAACAACAATAGATAGACTAACGAAGTTAGCCTCAGCATGGCCACTAACAAGTAAATCAAGTGAAAGTACAGAAGAGGCATTGCTGTCGTATTTGGCCACGTTTGACTGCCCGAGAACGATCTATATGGACAGAGGGCGAGAGTTCAACAACGTTAAAATAAAAACCCTGTTAAAAGAATTCAATATAAACCCCCATTGGTGTACACCGGGTCATCCAAGGTCCCACGGAGCAATAGAGAGACTACATAACACTCTAACGGAACACTTGCAGTTATTGGCTGATGCAAAAAACATAAAGGGTCATGTGGCAATGGCCAGAGCGGTCCTAGCATACAACAGTAGTATTCACTCGACCACAGAGGCAACACCATTTGAATTGCGGAAAAAGGAAGCGGATCCACAAAGGTTACATAATAGAGTCAAAGCAGCAAAAGAAAGATGGACCAAGCAATATAATCAAAGGAAAGCAGAAGAAACAGTAGGGTTGATACAAGAAGGGGACTTCGTATATAAACTGAATAGGCAGAAGCGAAGGAAATCGGACGCGAGATACGTAGGGCCATACGAAGTACTCGCAACGTTACCACGGTACAGAGCACAGATATGGAGGATAGGAACGGACACCCTGAAACAAGAAATAGTTCATTTTCAGGAACTGCGACGGGTGAGAAGGAAAATCCCACCAATGGTGCGAACGATATAGTGTAGTTATGTGTGTTTACCTTTGTTAATTTTGTTATTTTTGTTTTGTACAAATAATCATAGAAGTTCATCTTTTGTTATTTCTGTAATTTCTATAAACAATGTTAATTCAGTTACTTGTGTGGACGTCATTTTATTTTTGAATGTTAAAACATTATATTCATTTCTTATGTTTAGAGTCAAGTTTTGTTTTGTTATTTTATGATATAACTCAGACACTTGTACGGAGAGCATTGTTGATAAGGACTGGGAGGGGGCAGTAATGCCGGCCCGCGAGAGACGCCGGCCCGCGAGAGACTAGAGGGTTGAAGTCCGTATCAACATTGCCTCTCCTATAAACAGAAGGAGCTGACTAATAAAACTCGATTCTTGTCTTCAATCACGTGCGAGCTAGTTTATTTAAATTCCTTTTTTTTAAAAACCTATTCATTACCCGGACACGCGTAACTTACATATATATATATATAAAATGGAACTATTCCACTAACTAAATAACCTAGATTAACAAAAACGACTAATAAAAGAAATCACATAACCTGACTACTATATTTCGATCGCTGCGGGCATCTGGAAGATAGATGTGAGTCACTCCTGAAGACAGGTAACAAATCCTGAGTTGATATTATTAATGATTTCATTAAGAAGATAGTTTTAATGAAGAACAAAGGATGGTGCATCTCAACTTTTGCTTCTCCAAATACTTGAGGTATAGTATTACCATGACTAAAACGGGAAAGTAACAACCTCTAATTCATGAACAAGTGATCTGTTACTGAACTTTACACTAAATAATTCGACTATTCAAACAAACAACGAAGTAGGCTTTCTATATTTAGGGCTTTTATGAAGGAGTATGTGTAACCTAATTTTAGTTGGTACTAAAATTTATTAAAGTTGGAGCTATGATAAAGGGTTGCTTCACCATCGGAGGCCCTAAATTATGCCAACCCTGGTTAATTAAGTTAGTTATTTCTTTCTAACTCTTTTATTATACTGGAAGCTCCACAATAATATTTCACGTTTTGTAGAGAGTTCAGCATTCACAACACATGACTTCATCCAGCGCACTGCCATTTTATAACACATTTTATGTTCATCAGTAACAGTAGGATTACCTGGCCCTCGATTTATTCATGCGGGAGGTAAATAAATCTGAGCGCGTCGTCTCTCGGAGAAAGGCGTTAAACTGTCGGTCCCGAGCCTGTACGATATCAGGTACTCGTTAAAGATCCCTACTCGAAATGCACTTGAGTTAGGCAAAATTTAGGACTCCCACTGTAGAATCAATCTTCATTGTGTGGTATCACAAAGGGCCAATGCTCGGTCTAAGTGTGTTCCCTTGTGGAACTGCCACTGCAACCTAACCTAACAGTAGGATTACTGACACATATAATAAATCTGGGGTTCAGGTCGTGCATAAGACCTTCAACTGCCTAATTATAAATAGTATTGGGTTTATTCAAGTAGTTGTATCAAGGTATTGCTGATGATGTTTCTGGTGTTTAACAATTTCCAAACTAACTTTCTCTAATTTCTCTCTCTCTCTCTCTCTCTCTCTCTCTCTCTCTCTCACACACACACACACACACACACACACTATCTCCCAGTTTAACTCATTCAAATCCAATTTTAATATAAGACTCTAACGATCTGGTCAGTACCTACAGGCAGCGGAGCTCTGACTCACTACTTGTTGCCTACCACACAACCGCAGGAAAAGGATTGGGTAAGAAACCTCAGCAACCAGGAGCCTAAACCTATGAAAAGCACACGCACAAATGCGTGGCCCATATCTGTGCTCGCGGTACCCAATAATATTTCATCTACATTTCGATAGCATGTTTTCAGCTGTTTTGTTATTTCGGTGCATGAGTCATTTATACAGTAAGAAATAACAAAATTGATGAATTTTATGTGTGTTAAATGAATAGAGTTATAAGAATAGCATGTGTTCACTTTCAACACATGTTCAATATTAGCGAATTCAAGCTATCTCACTTCAATATTTTGACAATAGTCGTCAAACTGCGATAATAAATAAAAAAAAAGTGTAGTATATATACTCATTACTTGTGCAATCTTTCATAGTCTGGTAATTACTCATAATGGGGAATCTCAAAAATTCCCCACAAAGTTTTGGTGAAAAACGGTTTTTTTCCACGCAAAAAAAAAGAGTTGAATATCAAAGCAAACAACGCATTTCAAACAATTGGTGTTCATCTTCAGGTTTACATCTAAAAAAAAAATATACATATCAGAGAGCATTAAGAACAGCAAAGTGAATAATGTAACAATCAATACAATGTATGAATGTTAAATTGAACTATTGAGGTTTTTAACAAGAGAATTAGCATAAAATATAATTAATTAATCCTGACCTTAATTAATTAATTAGTGAACCTTAATGAAACATGACAACATACTGACATTTTATAAACGTTCAGGATTACTTAAGTCTAATGTAGTGCAATTAGTTATTATGTGATATTTACTCATTGTAGGGTAAAAATCTAATAAAATGGTCTCCACATATAAAAATTTTATATGTGGAGGAAATATAAAAATTTCCTCTACGGAGGAAGAACACTACGTGTTCGAAACGGGTTGTTTATATCATTAAAATTTTTATATGTGGAGACCATTTCATTAGATTTTTACCCTACAATTACTTAAGTCATTATTGATACTAATTCGGTTGTTTAAATCCCCAATAGTGCAATTCAACATATTGTACTCAATTTTAAATAATTCACTCTGATGTTCTTAAAACTCAAAGATATGTATATTTCTTAGATAGAAACTAAAAGAAGAGCACAATGTGTTTGAAACGCGTTGGTAGTTTTGATATTAAATCTTTTTTTTTTGTGTGGAGTAATTTTTGAAATTCTCCAATATGTTATATATATTATAATTTTTTTGTACACGGGGTATTTGAAATATGTAACTTATTTTAATGTATGCAGAAATGTAACAAGGTTGAGAAATACTAATTTAAGTTGTATGTATGGTCTACAGATGACATGTAAGTATGAACATAGTTTAGTTTAAATTGAAAAAAAAAGACTTGGAAAATTGACGTAATTGCTTAATGATGAACTGAAAGACGAAGGACAGTCAAAGTTTCAAGTAGATTGGCAAAATGTCTTGAGTTTTAAACTATAATTGATTATAAGTGGAGGGGAGCTGAAGGTGCGAAGAGGCGCTTGCAGATGGCTGCGGTGGATTTTGAAAGGCTAATATAATATCAATTTATGAAGATAGTTGAGGGAAGGGAAGGGAGTGAGAGAGATAAGAGCGAAGTTGATGGATGTCGCACACGCGTTGGAGAAAGATAAATACGTGTGCGTTAGGACGGAGGAGAGAGGAGCAGGCAAGCAGAGGAGAAATAGGCGACGGCA
This sequence comes from Hermatobates lingyangjiaoensis, assembly GCA_026182355.1. Classification (NCBI taxonomy): domain Eukaryota; kingdom Metazoa; phylum Arthropoda; class Insecta; order Hemiptera; family Hermatobatidae; genus Hermatobates; species Hermatobates lingyangjiaoensis. The sequence continues at coordinate 5,464,686 of JAPFBL010000430.1, forward strand.
CGTGCTTAGAATCTGGCAGAGACAGCCTCTGTAGTCTAGTTGCAGTTGGGAAACAACCCCGCAACCCAGGCATACCCCCTTCCAACAAACTGCCTTATCGTTATGTCTTAAACAGCTATCAAATATACCCCCTAAGTAAAGAGAATTTCAATTTTATTTACTCTGATCTCCAGCATCCCCAATTAACCTAAAACTCACATACATACAACTTGACAAATGCATTTCTACAGTCTGATTTCATTTAGGGAGGTTAATTAATAAAACTAATACTTCTCTAAACAAAATTTCCTAAGCAAATTGAAAATAAATATCAAGGATTTTATATAATATATAAAACAGTATAAGATAAACCAAACAATAATCCACACTTAATAAGAAATATAATGAGTAAAATTCTCATTCGGATTGAAAAAAGAAAATTTGGAATAGAGTTATAATTTATAATATATAAATTATAGAATTATAAGAGTTAGAGTTATAGGATACAACAACAGTATATATTTATTTTTCATCCAACAAATGTGTCTGTTCTATCAGATGCTCTTCAGGATAAATGCATTCAACACTTTTGGTATTAATGTGTCTGTTTTATCAGAAGCTCATCAGGATAAATTCATTCAACACTTTTGGTTTTAATGTGTCTGTTCTATCAGATGCTCTTCAGGATAAATTCATTCATCACTTTTGGTGTTAATGTGTCTGTTTTATCAGAAGCTCTTCAGGATAAATTCATTCATCACTTTTGGTGTTAATGTGTCTGTTTTATCAGAAGCTCTTCAGGATAAATTCATTCATCACTTTTGGTGTTAATGTGTCTGTTCTATCAGATGCTCTTCAGGATAAATTCATTCAACACTTTTTGTGTTAATGTGTCTGTTCTATCAGATGCTCTTCAGGATAAATTTATTCAACACTTTTGGTGTTAATGTGTCTGTTCTACTATCAGAAGCTCTTAAGGATAAATTAATTAAACTAGTTGATAATAATAATGAATAAACTCAGTGTACTGAACTCCAAATGCAAAATGCCCAATGATATACATCAATACTAGACTACCCGTGACCCTTTATGTCACTCAGAAATTATAACAATAGGTATTGAAATTAATTCGCTTAACATTATTTTTGACAGGGATAATTTTAATTGTTGTTTCCTGTTATTAAGGCACGGAAACAGGTTCCTATATGGCCGAAGCTTTTGCTATAGTGTTCTTAACATGATTCAAGATATATACACAGTAAAATACAATAAGATATGGGAAAACAAGACTAAGATCTTTCAACCGTAACAAGCAGTCTTCGTCAGAGTCAAAAACCCAACTGAAACACTAGATGCAGAAAACATCTGGTGAGGGGTTGAGAAGAGTGGAAGGGAAGAGTGGTATTTTAAAAGGGTGAAAGCGTAGGAAAGGACTAATGTCCAGAAAGGGTATTTTCCTGCGCTTTCACCCTTTTAAAATACCACTCTTCCCTCCCACCAGATGTTTTCTGCATCTAGTGTTTCAGTTGGGTTTTTGACTCTGACGAAGACCGCTTGTTACAGTTCAAAGATCTTAGTGTTGTTTTCCCATTTCTTCTTGTGGTTTGATCATTGATTGTTATTTCACGTGTTTATGTGAAATCTTTTTATACACAGTAAGTATATTTAGCAAAATAAAAATCATTTCAACGTAAAAAAAATAATTTATTCCATCACATAAATAAATAAAACATCAATTCAAGTTATATTCACAATGAAACATATTTAAAACAAACAAAACTTGTAAATTGAAATATTCAATTTATTTACCTAATATAAAATAAAATTAATGAAAGGAACGTGTAATTCATTTATAATATTACCTCAGAAAATTCGTATTTTATCTGAGAGTAGTTTCTAAAATTATTCATTTTTAACCTCTAATTTAACAAACAAACAAACTCACGAACTTTATATATAGAGATAAGCAAACTAGTCATTCTTAAATTGATGATTTATAAAACAATAAATATTATAAGAACCTATTTTTTTCTTTTTTGAGCTTCTTTTTTCAATAGGATTTACGAAGTACCCTCTATTAATAACCAAAAGGGTCTATGTCAGTGGCAATTTCGGGTTTAATTACTATATCGCCTAAAAGACTGTTTAGGGAGAAAATCACTGTGCAAATTATTGGAATCTAAACTAGGATGAACCTTGTTATGATATACACAAAACACGGCCAGTTGACAAATTGCCTAATGCAATCAATCTATCTGAACCTATGATCTATCGATTAAACACACTTAGTTTTTGTTGCTTAGTCTCGAGATTTTTGTACTTGTCTGTGTTTTATAATTTTTCTATATAAATAAAGGTAAGGTTAGGTTAGGTTGCAGTGGCAGTTCCACAAGGTAACACACTTAGGCCGAGCATTGGCCCTTTGTGATACCACACAATGAAGATTGATTCTACATTGGGAGTCCTAAATTTTGCCTAACTGAAGTGAATTTCGAGTAGGGATCTTTAACGAGTACCTGACATCGTACAGGCTCGGGACCGACAGTTTAACGTCCTTCTCCGAGGGACGATGTGCTCAGATTTATTCACCTCCAGCATGAATAAATCGAGGGCCAGGTGGGGATCGAACCCCGGTCCTATCAGATCAGAGGCGAGCACGTAACCACTGAGCTAGCCTGACCCTATATATAAATAAAAGAAAAGATTTATCTGTACATTGCCTAGAACTGATTCATTTCAAGTTTCTTGACAATACGGACGACATGCTTAAATCTTTTTCATTTTCAATGGGAAAAAAAATCGAGACCAAAGTGAGAATCGAACCAGGGATCTATTAGTCGCATTAGATGAAAGCACGCAAGCCACTGTGCTACAATAGCTCTGTGAAGAATAAATGGTCCATCAAAAATTGTATTTCCTATAATTATTCGAAACATTTTTCACTCTTCAACTCCTAATTATGCTTCACGTGTTTTTTTTTTAATCCTACAACTACATTATTTAAGTTTGATGTTAACTTTCTGTTTCGTTTTCTAAATTCATTTATAAATATAGAAATCAAGTGTCTATCTGTCCTTACATATATTTGTGTTATAGAAATGGCCAAATGACATCCCATTTGAATGGGAGGATTTTAAGAATCAAAAAGTCGTAAAAGGTTAAAAAAAAAATTGTTATTTGCAATTTGTTTACTTTTAACATTAACCTGTTAATACAAATGTTCTTAACGAATACATCATAAGCTTAGAGTTCCCATAGAATATTATAAGGAATATAAAAAGGGAAGACTGCTATGAACTATTTTTTGACCAATTCTTGCATCCCTCCGAACAACAAAACACTAGAAGTGTCGTGTCACAATCTAACTTTCTGTTCGCTCCTAGCAATTTGTATAATCTGTAGGATATTAAGTCACGAAACAATTCTGAATTATTACTTTCGTCAAAAATATGCACCCAACAATACTACTGTTATAGTGAAATTATTGTAATGGAGACGGTATCAGTAGAAACTTTAGTGGATTGAGCCACTAGAGATCAAAGAAGGGAGATACAGTAAGTCTGTGATTAGGCAGGGATTAACGAGGGATTACCAGGGTAGGCAAGGTTACGGGATTACAGTCTTCAGATTACAGGGTAATCTCTCAAGTCATGCGCTAACTTACTAGCATTTAATAAACTATCTTCGCAACTGTCAACTTACTAATGTATTCCAATATAAATTCAAATATTCGCCAAGCTTCATTAGACTGCAATCCAGTAATAACAACATAAATGAATTCCAGCGTTTTAAATTTTATAAAATACTAGACTACCCGTGACCTGTTGGGTAATTCATCATCTTTCTTTTTAATGCAATCATGTTCATGTAAATGCAGATAAACTCTAAATGACCCTATTGAGAGCAACATGTATTTGGCCATGTTGAAATATTGCTTTATCTAAATGAACTAAAACTTTCTGTAGAATCTCTCCTTGAGACTTATGAACAGTCATGGCAAATTTTCGAAAAATAAATGTTTCCCTCTTTAGATAAAACAAATCTTAATCATGGAATTAAAACTATTCCCCCTTGAAACTGTGATTCGATAATTTTACAAACATTAACTTTACCGTAAAGTTCCTTAGTTATTAGTCTTGTTCCATTATATAAGCGTGTTGGATCAACATTTCTCGTACGCATGACAGGTGTTCCTTTTCTCAATTTATTTTTATCTTTTGGAAATGAAGTGGAAAAGGGGTTTTTTACACGATGTTACAAAATGTTACGTTTACACGATGTTACAAAAAACATCGTGTAACAGCAATAAGATTCCAAAAATTGGACTAAGATATTTCCTAGAAAAAACTTGTTAGCTTTATAACAGATTTTGCATTTGAAGTCAGTAATTTTACCTGACTTATGTTGAGAGAATTTATATTCATTCTTCTTTCTTTTTAATGCCGCTATTTGTAAAATCATATATTACTTACTGTTTTCTTTAATATTTATTTGAAAGATCCAGCATAAACTGAAATTAACAGCTATTTTAAGTTTTACCTGTGCGCAATACCCAAGGCTTCATCATTAGTTGACTTATACACAGAAAACATCATTTATATGATGTTTTGGAAGTGTATTGTAAGAAAGCCTCCATAACATCATTTATATGATGTTTTGGAAGTGTATTGTAAGAAAGCCTCCATAACATCATTTATATGATGTTTTGGAAGTGTATTGTAAGAAAGCCTCCATAGCCCAGAGCGTAGCGCATTGAACTTCCATTGCAAAGGTCGTTAGTTGGAATACCACAAAATGACGTACATTTAATTATTTATTCAGACAATGCACGGTGGCAAGAAAACAAATAAACAGGATCGATCTTGAGAATTTTATAAGTATACAAATATTCAGATGTACACTAAAAATAACAATTCTTTTTTTTTAGGGGGTCAGGCTAGCTCAGTGGTTACGTGCTCACCTCTGAATTGATAGGACCGGGGTTCAATCCTCACCTGGCCCTCGATTTATTCACGCGGGAAGTGAATAAATCTGAGCACGTCGTCCCTCGGAGAGGACGTTAAACCGTCGGTCCCGAGCCTGTACGATGTCAGGTACTCGTTAAAGATCCCTACTCTAAATACATTTGAGTTAGGCAAAATTTAGGACTCCCACTGTTGAATCAATCTTCATTGTGTGGTATCACAAAGGGCCAATGCTTGGCCTACGTGTGTTCCCTTATGGGACTGCCATTGCAACCTAACATCATTTTTAGTTTTAACGTCTTGGTTTACGATATTTGAACTAGTTCAACACTTGTAATAAGACAAACATTCTAGTAGGTTTGTTTATTTTTAACATCCTACCTATAGAGGGGAAAGTGAAGCTGATTTATTATTTAAGACTTATTTTAGTTTTTGGAAAGTGACATTACCGGCTGATTGCACACACGGAGTTATTTATTTACTCTACCTCACGTATGCTTTGTTATATCAGAGCTTTTTAAGAAGTGCAAGGTCCGATTCCCACAGTTACAGAATAATGCCATCAGTACTTTCCTAGGAACGGAAGAGGTAGTCTTTTTGATATTTTCTTTCAATTTTAGCTGTAGGCGACCCTCATCAGTGTTGATTCTGCATGACGAGTCGTAAATTTTTGCTAAGCGTAAGTTAAAGAATTCCCGACATTGACTTGACTCAGGAGCTCCTCTCCTTCACATCCCCTATGGCAGAGAGGCACTAAATATTCTATTGGATTCCTAAGGTGATGATCAATATCCCAACCTCAAACCTGCACTAGAAAGGACAAGAATCCACCTATTAGACCAATCTGCCCCAAATACTGAAATTTAATTATGTGTTGATATCTATATTTCATTTAGATATTTTTCACCATCGACGTTTATATAGCTTTCATGATTGTTTCTGTTCAGTTAACATCTTGGTGTTATATTATTAGCCATGTACAGTTTAAGTTTTGTTGAAAACAATAATTCTAAAATCAGTACTAATATCAAGAACGCTATTACTACATCAGACCTCACCCTTTATTTACAAATTAATAATGCACAGCAAAAATTGTAGTTTTAAATTTCAATCAAAGGTGAATTGAACTCAATTAAACATTTCAAACCATTGAAAATGCAATTAAGTTGAAACATAAAGAAACATACATTAATGATGTCAGTCATGTAAGTTGAGCAAACACAATATTTTGGAGTGCCAGCAAACCAGTAAACAATATGGTGTAGTCAAGAAATGTGGTTCAGTTTGATACAGTATACCAAGATTTCAATAAACACGTGAAATAGACCGCTTGTTACAGTTGAAAGATCTTAGTCTTGTTTTTTCATTTCTTATTGTGGTTTGATCATTGATTGTTATTTCAAGTGTTTATGTGAAATCTTTTTATACACAGTAAGTATATTTAGCAAAATAAAAATCATTTGAACGTAAAAAAAAAATATTTCATCACATAAATAAAACATCAATTCAAGTTATATTCACAATGGAACATATTTAAAACAAACAAAACTTGTAAATTGAAATATTCAATTTATTTACCTAATATAAAATAAAATCAACGTCCAAACGTAAGTAAGAAATCCGAAAAAAGAACAAGCTCTTTCAACCGTTACAAGCTATTTTTGTCAGAGCCAAATCTCAAATAAGAAATGAGAAAAAGACCAAGATCTTTTAACTGTAACAAGCAGTCTTCGTCAGAGTCAATCTCAAGTGAGAAATGAGAAAAAAAAACAAGATCGTTCAACCGTAACAAGCGGTTTTCATCAGAGTCTATCTCAAATTAGAAATGAGAAAAAAAACAAGATCGTTCAACCGTAACAAGTGATATTTGTCAAAGCCAAATCTCAAATAAGAAATGAGAAAAAGACCAAGATCTTTCAACCGTAACAAGCGGTCTTCGTCAGAGTAAAATCTTATTTGAGATTTTACATTGATGATGGACTGCTTTTTACGGTTGAAGATCTTTTTTCTGATTTCTTACTGCGATTTGGACGTCGATAATACAGTATGTATTAGCAAGCACACACCCATCTAATTACTTGTTAATGTCTATTCCTTTGTTTTATAATTCGTTAATACTTATTTATTATACTTTTTCAGACAAAACAGCTAGGTATTGGTACCCTTACGTAAAGTAAACACTAAACACCTTATCAGTTTATGGTTAAAATTGATAGCCATAACTAATTCTACAATACATATCTATCACATGTTACCATCCAATTTGCATTGCTTGCTAGACTTGGAATTGAAAATAACCTGGTGTTGAACACGCGATATCAGTTATTATTCAATAAGCAAACAGAAGTTCTAAAATCAATGATATCAAAGTTCAAACTAATAATTTAGAGTATAACTATAAATAATTACAGGAATCGAATAGGAATAAGGTTTTATTTAGCATGTAGTATTCCTAAGGGAGAGGGTAGAAGGTTTGACTTGGTGTTGGGAAATGTGAAATAAAAATGAGGTACTGTAAACAAGGTAGAGGTTAAGGGTTGGCAGTGGAAATAAAGAATCAGAAAGGAAATAGGACTGGTGGGCGGGCCATAAATATTCATTGTCTTGCAGTGGGTGGTTGTTTCCACAGGCAACGTGTGACAACTCAGCCTATTGACTAACCAACAGATTGTGTCTGTTCGCCTGACCAGAGTCAGGACAGAGCCTCACAAAAACCAAGTAATCCCTGCATCCTGCTCCAATATCAACGCAAAATCAATTTATTCGCCGTGTACCAGCAGCCATTAAACTCGTTTAACGAAAAACCCGGAGTGACCTATACTAGAAACCAGTGTTTCTCAACAAGATTCATCCAAACTATAAGTGAACAAAGCAACCCTAAAAGTTATTCCAGAAGTTGTAGAGTTTATATATGATTTCATATATTTATTATTACTATAACTTTTATAAATAAAAGATCGATTCAACATGTACAGAAAAAACTTATTGCAAAAGACAACAAAAGCATAAACTAAAGAAACACACACATAATAGTTAAGTATTCAGTCTCAAATTTTCGGTTGAACCATCGTCAGGATGAAGAAAACAGGGAAGAAATAGTGTGTCGGCAGAAAGTCGATTGGCCTAGTGGATTCATAAATTGTGTGAGCATCTTTCGCTAGTATACCCTTTTCACTATAGTTTTTTTTTGTTTTGAGAACATAAAGTATTATAAAATAATTAATTATATTATAGTTATATTTCCACACAAAAGACTGCATATCTAACAAATTTCTGGAGTTTGTCAGACGTTCCTTCAGAGTCAAAACCAGAGACAGCTTATTCTCGTAATACTAGTTTGGAAGAGGGGCTCCCTCCCGAGGGTTCTTGCCTGGGTCATATCCTTTTAATATTTACTTACAGAGTTTTCCCAAATAGAATAAAAATTCCAAAACCATACTAGAGGGTATATATGCAGGCGACATTTTTGTATTGTGCTTGTTGTATTATATAGATATCTATTTAAAAAAATTTAAAGAACACGTTGACAGATGTCTCCCGAATATACCCGAATACGTTTAAAGGCCATACGCAGAGGAGTTTAAACAGTACCTACATGACTTAGGGAGGAAAAAGACCTTCGCTCTTCCTAAAATAAATAAAAAAAAATTGGTCCAAATGTTATTTGTTCAACCGAAGAAATTATGTTAATAACTGAGGTAAGAGCCACTTATATACTGTAACCGTTTTGACATTCGAAACCTGGTAGAATTGCGCGAGTAAATTGATTGGTCAAATGCACGACGTAGCATCGTGGTACCCGCCTCCGCGAGGTCTACCTTGGACACCCTCAAGTTTTTTGTGGCAAACCTGGGGGTGACGAAAGGGCAACACGCAAAAAATCGTCGGGCGTGATTTGATTTATTGGTGTTATGGCTGGAAAGCTAAGGTACACAGCGATCAAAACAGGTGTCTCCCTGAAAAAAGGTCTGAAGGATGGAAATTAACACATCCAAATGCACCTTCACTGTTAACCTGTAATACAGGCTCGGATATACACCTGCGTATACACGATGATAATGTATCAAATACAAATATATTCCAGGTAACTCAGTGTCGTCATCGACTTCGATGATATATTCAGACCACATCAAATATATACATCCCACTACTTCACTCTATGACAGGGGTTCTCAGCCTTCCTTAGTCCATTCACCCCTATCGCCATTTCCACAATGTCATTCCCCACACATCTTCCTCTTTCCAAGGTAGTATATACACTTTACATTGATTATCTTTATAATAGAATTTTACAAATTAAATTCTAATTATAATTATTGATGAATATATAAAATATTAATAGTATGTATTAATTTATAATTAAAAATTATAACAGCTTTCCTCACTCTGTAAACTTACCGTGGTCACAATTCACCCCCTGAATAACCAAAATTCACCCCTGGGGGTGAAATTCACCCCCATTGAGAACCCTGCTCTATAATATTTAAGCAGGTCATCAACAATCCGGTTCCACTCCACTCTTTTTGTTTATGTTGTTTGTTTTCTGTTAGATGGTGTCCGGTGATGTATTTATCTTGCTTTACTTATGTCGTTAATAAATTGTTTTTTAGCCTTGAAAATGCCAAACAACTTTTGGTAAAACGTCAGCTTATAATCAGGAGTTGTATATTTTATGACTAAAATCCTCAATATCATTAAACGTTCATTATTTGCACAATTTTTTTAAACAGTATTTACTCGTATATAAAAAACTAAGTAATAAGTAACATCAACTTAATTTATTATTTATTAGGGGGAATAAAGATAAATTATATTATATGTATGTTAGAAAGAAAATTTAACTGTCAGAAAGCCTGATGAGAGGTGACGTCATTTGATATATTCTCATCAGGATGAAGGATGGTAAGAAGAATAAAGATTAATCAAAGTAGAAAGAGCATGTTATAGCGAGTTTATTTACAATATGCAAGTTAGACAGAACAAAAGGATAACTTTTCCCATTCTGATAAACTTCAAAACTCTACTTAACTGCGCCAAAATAAACAAGGTAATATTATAAAATATGAGCTTTAATTTGTCTTCTTTCTTTTTTTATTTCTCACTTTAACAAAAAAAAAAAGAAAAAAAAAACAAAAAAACCTTGAGATTTAAATAGCATACAAAAGAATAGGACTATAAACGAAATTAGATTCAGATGTTTGACGAAAACTTGAAAGAAAAATAAAGAAACTTTTTTTAGTTTTTTTTTTTTTTTTTTGTTGAACCACACAATGGATTGAAAGTGTCATCAGATGATATACGAGATTAAGTTTTGGGCTCAAGCCTTGCAAGAACAATAAATAAAGCCCACAGCCTGCGCCTGGTTTGTTCTAAACGTTTCCGTGTCCTTTGCCACTTTCGTATTCTCTTCCCAATCGCTCAATTTATTTCTCCACGCACTCTATATTTAGATTTAAAAAAAAAAATATACCATTACAAAGAACCATTTAGTTTAGATATATTTTAAGAAGGTAATATTTCCAAATAATATTTCCTACCTAAAGTGCTACAGTTCAAAGATTTCGCAACATTGATAACATTCTTTATTTTTTAAACGTAAAAAAACAATTGAGGGAAATTAATTAACCAGCCTTGATTCAGCTTTGATAGCAGTAGTATATGAATATTTTTTTTTTGCTTTATTCTTGTGATTCTTCACAAACAGTACCGTTGCCCTTTTCAAATAACTATAAAACCTATACTTAAATTAATTTTCATCATTTCTTACTTATAACAAACACCGTTCTAATCTTATTACTTGTTGTATATATATATATATATTGCATTTACCGTTTGGACTGCACCCAGTGTGATGCATTCTACGTTGGTATGGCCTCTACGCAGCTCAATTTTCGTATGAATGGTCACAGGGCTTCCGTTGGTCAACGCAAAAACCTCCCTATTGCTATCCACTCTAATTCCCATGGACTGGATTTTAATCACTGCTTCCGGGTCCAAGTCCTTAATCATATCCCTGTTCCGTCTTCTCAGGTTACTTTAAGAGCTTCAGAGGAGGCAATTATCTGTCTTCTCAAAGCTCGCTCTCCTCCTGGCCTCAACTTGTACCGTTAATTATTTTTTTTTATTATTATTTATTTATTTATTTATTATTATTATTTTTTTTATTATTTTTTTATTTTTTTTTAAATTGTTTATTGCTTCATTTACTATTCTTCTCCTTCTGTTATTTTTATTTGATTTTATTTGTCCTTTTTAGTTATTTTTCTCTCTGTAGTTAGTAGCTTACCTAGGGCAGCCGGCAGAGTGCGTGCGTGTTCGTTTGCATTCGGCCTACCACTCAGTTAGCTTCAGCTACTCAAAGGGACTACTTCTACCCGATGACGACGACTGTCGAAATATCGTTGTGAGTCTTTTGTGTGTGTCATTATTTGTTTTTTCTCTTTCATGTACAAATATAAAATATACATAAAATATACAAATATATATATATTTGTGTATTTTGGGAGCAGACCTTCAATCAAACATGTTTTATTAAAAATTATTCCAATTTTAACTTTTGTTCTTTTCCGAGTTAATTTTTCAAGTTTTCTCACTATGGATTTCCACCTTTCTGGTAAAATATAAAGTAATTCACCAAAAGATTTATTCTTGACTTCCATTTTATTCACTAACAAGTTTTAACCATAACAAACAAATTAACATTACATACAAATTATATACGACGTTTCGGTCAGCTCTGACTATCTTCAGGCACTAATAACAAAATCATAACAGAACTCAAATGCATGCAGTTTTAATATTCTTGAGAAGCTCGTGGTCTGGTTGTTCAGGTTCAGGTAAAGAACATACGCAGAGAACCCATAGCCTCAAGCTAACCAGGGAAGAATTGAATAAAAATATCACATTACTTTATCAAGAAAATGACCTGAGAAGGCTACACATTCTGGAAGCGCTGTGCATAAGAGAAAAGAAGCCGAACCTGAACAACCAGACCACGAGCTTCTCAAGAATATTAAAACTGCATGCAGGAACGTAGGATATTAAGTTCAATCCCTGATTATTTTCAAATTCGTTAGAACTTTTAATTAATAGCAACCCTGAGGACCGTTTAACCTGTATAACCTCCCACTCAATTCATGTAAATATTTCTTATTCTTTTAGAATGTTAATAATTGCGTTAATAATTTAGATAGTTCTTATTTTTGTATTTGAGTTCTGTTATGATTTTGTTATTAGTGCCTGAAGATGGTCAGAGCTGACCGAAACGTCGTATATAATTTGTATGTAATGTTAATTTGTTTGTTATGGTTAAAACTTGTTAGTGAATAAAATGGAAGTCAAGAATAAATCTTTTGGTGAATTACTTTATATTTTACCAGAAAGGTGGAAATCCATAGTGAGAAAACTTGAAAAATTAACTCGGAAAAGAACAAAAGTTAAAATTGGCATAATTTTTAATAATATATATATATATATATATATATATATATATAATATGTGTGTGTGTGGTTCTCTTGTTACAAAATTTTTGTTTGTATTGCTTGTTGTCTGTTGGGTGGTGTCCGGTGATGTATTTATCGTGCTTTACTTATGTCGTTAATAAATTGTTTCTTAGCCTTGAAAATGCCAAACAACTTTTTGCGAAACGTCGGCTTATAATCAGGAGTTGTATGTTTTATGACCAAAATCCTCAAGAACCCCTTGTGTGAATTTGAAATATCAGTGGTAGAGAAGCTATATAAATATAATAATGTCTTCCTTATCTCGACCTATTTTTCTTCTTTACCGAGGTTTGGTCTAGCTTAAATAATACACCTTTAAGCCAACGTTTATTAATTATGTATATTAATTAAATAATATAATATAATCATGTTTCATGTTGTTGTAATTAAATTCTGTTTTTATGTGGCCCTGAAGATGTCTGCAAATATAAACGAAACGTTGGCTTAAAGGTGTTGTATTATTCAAGCTAGACCAAACCTCGATAAAAAAGAAAAACAGTGTTATATATATATATATATATATATATATATATATATAAAGATTTCACATAAACACGTGAAACAACAATCAATGATCAAACCACAATAAGAAATGGGAAAACAAGACTAAGATCTTTCAACCGTAACAAGCGGTCTTCGTCAGAGTCAAAAACAGGGTTATAGACTCTGACGAAGACCGCTTGTTACGGTTGAAAGATCTTAGTCTTGTTTTCCCATTTCTTATTGTGGTTTGATCATTGATATATATATATATATATATATATATATATAATATATGATAAAGACAACTCATAAAAGAAACTAAGACACTTACTGGATCAATATTTCGAACTGAAGTTCGTCATCAGGAAGAGAGTAGAAGGAAAGAAGAAGAGGTACGTGCATTTACCTGTACCAGTGGAATGCGACTCCACCAGTTTATGATCTTAATGATAAACTATCACAGTTATAGTGCAGCTTCAGAATATTATCGGTTTTGTTACAAAATATTTGTTACTTTAACTAATTTGATTTGAGTATTTTACTATAGAAAACTAAGTTACTCTGAAAATTTTTTGTTTTTCAGATTCAGTTAGGTATTTTTTTTTATGAAAGGGTCAGATGGAAAAATCATATTATTCAATATTCGCAAAAAAGCGATGATAATGGTAAAAATAAGATGGGACTCGATTGTGTGGAATGATATTAGAGCAAGAGATTGGCTCATCCATCATAAGTTAATAGGTATTGATGGTACCTACTTTATCCGCATTGATTCCCCCGTAATGATGAATGTATCAGTTTTCTAATCATGTTCAATATATCAAAGCCAGATCTGCCAACTCCATCGTCTAGCCTTACATTTCCAAAGAAAATGGACCAGAAAACTTCCCAATTTTACTTTTCTTGTAACTTAAATCTCTTTCAAATCGTCTCTAATCATATTCAATTTTACCTCCTAACTATAGAAATTTATTATTAATACTTATTCTGTTATTTATATTTTACTTTGGGATTTTTGGTTAAATTTGTATCCTTGGAACAGTTAGTGAATTGTCTTTTATTGAAATAAGTTCAAATATTTGACATACGTAAGATAAAACCTCATTTTATCGATCAAGGTAAAGAACTACAACTTTGAACTGATATCCATTGAACTCTACTTCCATACCTATGACTTATACTTATATTAATTACTTGTTACAATCTGTTACACTGTGGTATTTACTCATGATGGGGAGTGTCGAAAAAGTTAGTCTCCACACAAATAAGCTTTCACGTTAAAACTGACACCGTTTTTCGAACATCAATGTTCTTCTTGAAGTTTACATCTGCACTGATGAGAGTGACATGCCATAACACATTAGGTTCAGATTTAAACCTGAAGAAGAACGCTAAGCATAAACGAATTGTTTTAGCATAAAGTTCTTATATGTGAAAATAAGATTAATTTATCAAATAAAATAAAATTTTTGAAATGCCCTATTTATATTCCATCTTATATTTTCATAAACAAGACAAAGGTGATATTCCAGATACATAATATTTAACTGTTAATAAATGTATCCATCGTTTAATATCATATCGTCAAAATTGACCAGAGATCGTAAGCAAAACATGTGGGTAACATACCTATGACAGATATTATAGAGCAAAGTGGAAAGTCTCCGTTTGAAACCTTGATTTTAATATGAGAAATTATTATATTATAGTTAGATATATTCCCTAAGCATTGCACAGTGATCTTTTTACACTGATGATATGAAACAATCGAATTTAAAAACTTTCTCAATAGCCTTGATATTAGTGCAAAAACGAAACGAATTCACTATTCATCAATAATGAATGATCTTGTCGAGCCTACAATATGAGTTGTGAAATATCAACGCTTTTTTATTTCATATTATTATCAACACGTGTCCAGTATTAAGCTTTTAATAATAACTTATAAGGGAAGGTAATATTTTGGGTCACACAGGCATTGAAAGAAGGAATTCAGTCATTTTGATATTTTGAATGTCATTTGATATTTTACCTTGAATAAAATTGAAATGTCGTTAATATTAAATCTACAAATAAATTTACTAATACACTACATGATACTGATACTGATCTACTACACTAACACATTTAAGAACAAGTCGATTGTGAAAAATAAATTTCAAATTCAAATCTGTATTCAATTGGCATCGAATTGTATTTTGTGGTTTCGCAAGTACTTTTGACACATGGAGCCCTACTTTGAACACTACTGACTTGGGTATTTGATTTAAAAAAAAAAAGTTGAATAAATAATTATAGTTTACTAAGTTATAGAAGAATTAAAGCAGTACTTCAATTTAACAGTTAAAAAAAAATCGTAAAGATTAATTAGTTAGCAGGACTTATTCAATAGGGGTTTAATAAGTTCATGAAGAGTAGGAGTTAAGTCCAAGGGGATAGACTGAACACCCAGGGGGGGCGAATCTTTTGTCAGAAACGCCTTAAGGGGTACAATTGAAAGGGAGAAAGACCTTCCTCTCCTGCGAGGGAGTGAGAGAGTTCACCAAATCAGCCGGCACTCGATTGCCACGCCATTCATCCCCTTATCTCTCCCTGCCTCCATTTTCTAACACTTCGTAATTACTTCCATTTAACACCAAGTAACTTTTCAACCAAAACAAAACATACATACTTGATTAATTATTTTTTTCTTCATATATATATATATATATATATATTTGTAAATTTAGGGAGCAATCCTTCTTTTATGCATTAAGGTGAGAAAACTTGAAAGATCTACTATGAAATTGATTCATGCCACAGTACAAAGGTCGTTCAACAAAACATACATATATATGAAATATATATATAACATTGTGAAAAAAAATATATAAATAAATGTATGAACAGAAATACACATTTTTAAGTCCATTAAGTCTAGGTTTGCAAACATATTTTTGAGTGCATATGTGTGAATGAGTGTTGTGTGTGTGTGTGTTTGTGTGTGTGTGTATGTGTGAGAGAGAGAGTGTTGTGTGTGTGTGTGTGTGTGTGTGTGTGTGTGTGTGTGTGTGTGTGTTGTGTGAGTGTTGTGTGTGTGTGTGTGTGTGTGTGTGTGAGGTAGAGAGAGAGAGAGAGAGAGAGAGAAAAGAGAGACTGTTTGTGAGAAAGAGAGAGAAATAGAGAATGTGTGTAAGTGTTGTGTGTGTGTGTGTTTGTGTGATAGAAAGATGAGTGAATATTTAAGACATTTATTCTGAATACTTCACAAACATATTACAGCACTTACATTTCAAATAACTTTTTGGTTAATATCTAGATTTTAATTACCTGTATACTTCCATAAGTAGTAGCTAAGTAAACAACAAATTTGGACTCACACCTAAATGTCGTACAACGGATATGCCCCTATGAAATAGACTAGTAACAGGCACAATGATACATGTATGATTTCTAGAAATCCAAGGCGAATTAAATGCTGTTATAAAATAAACGACTTTTAGTTCTTCAAAAACCTTTACTTAAAACTATACATATTACACCCATCTGTGATGATATCCTCATGTTATGAAATTAAGAATATAAAATTATGAAATCCTATAACTTTATTGTGTTTAATTCATTTTTTCTCTCTTTCACTCATGGAAACTGATTCAAATATCCAAATTACAACTTTCGAAGCTGCCTGAAGTTCCAGGGTTTACATAGCATAGTGTTTGTGTTTGTTGGTATACTGTATATTAACATTTCTTTTTAGTTCAATTTCCAATTTTCTTCCTTCTCCATAGTGAATTTTACTCTTTTCCAATTCCATTTAAATAATTTAAGAAATTTTCAAGTTGTCTGAATCTTGGATGTAATCCCTTTCATGTATCTGTTGTGTTATCCACATACCTTCTGTAGGAAACAATAGCTACATGGGGGCGATAAAAATCAGTTTCAATGAGTGAAAAACAGGAAAATATCAGCTAAACACAAGAAAATCTATTTCCTTTAAGAATGGATACAATAAAAAAACTGGAGAAAATATTAGAAAAAAATACACAAAGCTAAAGAGAGAAAGTGTTAAATGTTAATAACATGAAGTAGAAAACTGCATATAAGAAAATCATATTCAAATGACAATCGTTATTACTAAATTTACACTCCATAATAAAGTCGTGAAATATAATACTTTACTGAGACCGATTTGGATTTACGGACTTGAACTGTGGGGTTGTTTAAAACTCTCAAACATTTACAAAATACAATCATTGTAATCCAACATCCTCCATACTAAGTAACGCCACATATTTTGTTTCAAATGACATACTTCGTAGTGACCTGTGAATTCAATTTATAGAAAATTTAGCCTCTGATCACTATAATGAGTTCTCCATCAAACTTCCTGCCACCCAAATCCCTTTGTAGAAATGCTCACTTCTCCCTTACCTTACTCAAACCCCCCAAGATGGTCGAGAGATTTACTAGAAGGATAAAATGTGACCAAACGAGAAACAAGTGAAAGTGAAACAAGAGGGTTTCATCCCTAACTCATGTGTATCAAAGCGATCAGTTTAATCACATTTACATATGATTGCTGGTCAAGGACCTTGTCTACAAGGGGGCCGTTCGTTCAGCGATGACTTATGGATGCACTCTGTCTGGTTTAGAGCTGCACCAACGAACAAGACGTGTATCCAGATTGTTCAAAATAAGTGAGTCCGCCTTATAGCTAGGGCTCCTTGGTACGCCCGTAATGATGATATTCACCATGATTTTTTGAAGAACTAGAGTCATTTATTCACCTTCATCGTAAATCCAAATGGCATTAAACCAAGGAAATTTGTCGAAATTATCAAAAAAAAAACTTATGAAAAATATTAAAAACTTAAACAAAATTGGAAAAATATTTTAGAAAATTAAAGGAGCACGTAGGAATATCGGGAATGATTTGGCGGATACGATAACTAAAAACTAGGCTGCCGAATACGTCGATTTGAATAAGACCCCACGACTCACAATAAAGAAATCTAAGAAGCCAGAAAGTTGATTAATGGGAAAAAGTTTGGCCGGAAATTAGTAAAGGGTTTCTGACAAAAGAATAATTCCTATTATCCAAAATAGATTATGAATAAATCATTTCAAATATAGAATCACAATATAAGACAGTCATGGACTATATAAAGAATATCTATTCAAGTTAAAAACACATCTGATGTTGTATGTTCAATGCGGATGTATAACATATATATATTTATATGTATATAAATATATAAATGATCAAACCACAATAAGGAATGGGAAAACAACACTAAGATCTTTCAACCCTAACAAGCGGTCTTCGTCAGTTGGGTTTTTGACTCTGACGAAGACCGCTTGTTACGGTTGAAAGATCTTAGTCTTGTTTTCCTATATATATATATATATATATATATAATATATATAATATATTATATATATTATATATATATATATTTTCTATGGGTTGTCCGGGGAAAGGAATATGATTCGATGCGATGTTGACCAATGGGAGTAGAGTTACAGGTCCAAGCGTAAAGGTCCCAGTTGCCCGCTGCTCAGCAAAAAGCCTTTGCGTTCTGCCAATAGGTATAGAGGTTGCACAGTCCCTCTGTGTTAAATGATGTTTGGCAGAAAACATTAGCCTCACTTTACAGTGAACTCCTGTTTCCCTTTCTATTTTTGATTTTTGTGGTGGTTGGGTGTTGTTGTTGTTTACTATTTTCTGTTACGGATATTGCTGGATATTTAAATGATACTCTCGGTTGTTTACTGCGAAAAGCCGCCTTCATCTTCATGCCAACAGGGGTAGAGGTTGCACAGTCCCTCTTGATTATTAAGAGATGTTGACACTGGAATCCAACTTCTTCTCGTAGAAACATCTTCAAGTTGTAGGTTTTGTATATTGTTCTCTTCGGTTTCTTATGTTCATGTTTTTTCTTCAGTTGAATGTTATTGCTGCTATTGATGGGTGGCTGGTAGGTGATGAAAAGTTCTGCACTGTTGACCTGGTGGTGGTATTTGCGACATGTTTCAACCATTCTCTGGTTATCTTCAGGCAAGGAAATGGCCCAGACGTTGGTCCTTATATACAGTTTTCTATGGGTTGTCCGGGGAAAGGAATATGATTCGATGCGATGTTGACCAATGGGAGTAGAGTTACAGGTCCAAGCGTAAGGTCCCAGTTCGAAGATAACCAGATAACCAGTTATAACGTCCCAGCCTGAAGATAACCAGAGAATGGTTGAAACATATCCAGTGTCAACATCTCTTAATAATCAAGAGGGACTGTGCAACCTCTACCCCTGTTGGCATGAAGATGAAGGCGGCTTTTCGCAGTAAACAACCGAGAGTATCATTTAAATATCCAGCAATATCCGTAACAGAAAATAGTAAACAACAACAACACCCAACCACCACAAAAATCAAAAATAGAAAGGGAACAGGAGTTCACTGTAAAGTGAGGCTAATGTTTTCTGCCAAACATCATTTAACACAGAGGGACTGTGCAACCTCTATACCTATTGGCAGAACGCAAAGGCTTTTTGCTGAGCAGCGGGCAACTGGGACCTTACGCTTGGACCTGTAACTCTACTCCCATTGGTCAACATCGCATCGAATCATATATATATATATATATACATAAAGATTTCACTTAAACACGTGAAATGGTTTTTGACGTTGACGAAATTGTGGTTTCGTCATTCATTTATATATATATATATATATAGTTCAATATAGACAAAGAAACATAGAGAAATCAAAAGAAAACACTTACAGTCTCTAATTTTCGGTTTGAACCGTCTTCAGGAGAGATAAGAGAGAGAAACCAAGCGCACTGGTTCAGAGACGTTTGGAGACCCTCCAACGGTTCAAACCGAAAATTAGAGACTGTAAGTGTGTTCTTTTGATTTCTCTATGTTTCTTTGTCTATATTGAACTATATTTGTCCGTTTGGATCGTATTTCCAATATGTACCTCATTAAATATCTTGCAACATTAAGTTTAGTATGTTTCCTACATACCTTTTCAAGGTTTCGAATGCTACTTTTCCATCTTTGTGGTATCATATAAATTAACTCACCGATTTTTTTAATGATATTTAATGAGGTATGTTTAAAAGAAGGTCTGTTCCCAAAGTATACCAATATATATATATTTTCTCTATGTTTCTTTATGTACATTGTACTATATATATATATATATATATATATATATATATATATATTAGTATATGTTTGCAGGTCTTCCTTTAAACATATGTTGGTATTTGCAGCAGCTTCTGCAGTCATTAGTTTCGTGCTGGTGGCCTGAATGATTCGGGCAATTCTCCTTTCTTCTGGCTGCAGTTGCCATAGCATCTGTCATAGAGACATCCTTGAGATTCAACTTATACGAGCTTTCGACCATGAGGATTAGTCATCACCAGGTAGAGAATGTCTCGCAGTCAAGAACCTAAATAGCTATCCCAATGAATCTTTCCCCTTGTCCTGGTCCCCTGGTCCCCAAAGGGTTAACCTTTTCAGACCAATCAAAATAGATGGTTTGAGTTGTTATTCTTGGCAACTTTAAATTGTCTATAGCCATATGTTTTATAATGATGCTTTTAATTTATTTAAATATGATGAGAAAGACTGCGTTATGGGAATTTAAAGAGTCTAAATATAAAAATCTAACTTACTACAAATTTGAAAAAAAAAAACACTTTTGTTGACTTTATTAGGGCTTATAATATTAGTAGCATTTATTAATACTTGATTACTGATTTCTAAAAAACAAGTGTTAGAATTTTCAAAAAATTGTCGGTAGCACAGGAGGCAGCGAATTGACACGCAGTGCCACTTCGGGTTTCGGCATGCTTCGTCGCCTGTGCTAGACTTGACGTTTGGTGTCGTTAACCCAGGAAGAGTAGACTCTATAGATGGTCGCTGAGTGAGAGTAGTAACTTCTCGGGAGGTTCTCTACACGCTAATAAGAGGTAGCTAAACTCTCAAACCTTACCACTGAGTACAGGTGTACTTAAAAACAGGTACTCACTTAGGTGAGGCCTGGTGTCGGGTAAATGAGCACTTCCTCTGCAAAGGGGACGACCCTCATCTTTGATCAGTAAGATAGTCCTTAAACTGATGGCTTTGTAGGAGTATTCTACCAGCGTATTCAAAGGAAATTAGTCTAGTGGAACTATTGAAATGATGAAGAGGCAGGAGTGGTGAAGAGGAGAGGTAATGTAGTATTCATGTTTGATGTCATTGCAATCAAAGCAATAAAACAAGTTCACCACAAGTCGCTTAGCCGCAGGCATTAATGAATGCTAAACTGCGGCAAATTAATGAGACTAGAGTGTTTGGTGATACCACAAAGCAATGGCTAAATTCATGTTTATCTCTTACACAGCTTGCATCATAATCATAAATAACAATTCGATAGAAATTTGAAGCAATAAAACTCTCTAGTCCAGAAATAATATAAGTTTAGTACTACTATGTCCCCAAATGGAGGCACCTATCAAATGGCTTCCTTTGATTGTTAGGTATTATGGAACAGTATAACAATATGTATACCGTAAAATTTGTGACTCAACAGAAACGTAACCTAAGGGAATGAATGCCATAAACGTTAAAAGTTATTCATTATTAACATATACTAGGAGTACCTTTTCTTATAGCAAAAATATTTATATAGTGTGCTGAAGAAAAGATACAACAACCCTTCCTACTTCCCTAGCTCAGCATTTTGTTTTCATCTTCTGTAACAGCTGTTACTTTATAACAACTTCGATAGTAGTACAATTCAAAAGTAAATCATGTCACTATATTACAATGATGACCTTATGAAAATTACTAATATAGTTCGAATTATTTATAATTTACAACCAAGCGTTGCTTCAATGGACTGCCTGCTTCTGGATTCCTTCAATATTAAATTATACAAGATTGTTTAATTTAAAAAAAAAAAATGCATTCATGTGCTGGATAGTGGATTGCGGATCCACCTACTCACAAAAGTAGAAGAAACCAGTAGGTGATGGTGTTCATTCAAACTACGAGGGCGGTTTCGAAAAGTCCGTACCTTTTTGAATAAAACAAAATTTTTTCGCCAACGAAACATTTTATTTTTCTACATAGTCACCTTTTAGCTCCATACATTTTGTCCCTAGTCACCTTGTACATTGTACATAGTCACCATTTAGCTCCATACATTTTGTCCAACGTTTTTCTAATTTTTTTATTCCCTCCAAATAATACACTTTCTCAAAGCTCTCAAAATATGCGTTTGTTTCGGTAATGACTTGTTCGTTCGACTCAAATCTGTTACCGACCCAGCCATTTCTTTAGGTTTGGAAACAGAAAATAGTCGCAGGGGGCTAAATCAGGAGAATATGCTGGATGGGGTAGCAGGTCGTATCCCAATTCGTGGATTTTGGCCATCGTGACTTGACAAGTGTGCACACGTTCATTGTCTTGATGGAACAGCACTTTCTTCTTTGCCAAATGCGGCCATTTTTGCTTCAAATCAACGTCGAATCTGTTCAAAAGTTTTGAATAATATTCCCCGGTGACCGTTTTACCATTCTCGAGGTAATCGATGTGAATGACACCACGTGCATCCCAAAAAACCGTGGCCATGACCTTGTTGGCTGACAGACTCTGTTTGACTTTCTTTGGTCCACGTTCGACCAAAGCAACCCACTGTTTCGATTGTTTCTTGGTCTCTGGCGTGTTGTGATGGATCCATGTTTCGTCCACAGTAACAAAACGGCGCAAAAGTTCGTCCGGATTACGGCTGAACATCGCTAAACACTCTTTTGAAGTGGTCACACGATTGCGCTTACGGTCAAGTGTGAGCAATCGCGGCACCCATCTCGCGAAGAGTTTTTTCATGTCCAAATATTCGTGCAAAATATGATGTACCCGTTCAGTTCAGATGCCTACAGCATGAGCTAACTCTCGCACTTTCATTCTCCGATCATCCAATATCATTTCATAGGATTTAATCGATGATTTCCGGCGTGATCATTCTTTTGGTCGACCTGAACGTTCGGCGTCACTAGTGCTGATACGACCACAACGGAACTCTGTAAACCACTTCTTAACCATTGAAATTGATGGTGACCAGTCCCCGTAGTATTTATCAAGTCTTTCCTTAGTTTCAGTGATGGATTTTTTACGCAAAAAGTAATGCTTAATAGCACACGGAATTCACTTTTTTCCATTTTCTTAAAAATACACGAGGTTGTCTGGTTTGAATGACTATAAAACACTGACTGCACGTGACAGCTGGCTCATAATTAGATAGTTGTCCACTAATAGATTACAGATGACGGCAGCACTGTTGCAGTTGGAGTAACTGCACGGGAAATTCAAACAGTCACTGACTTATCAATCCGCCCTCATATTAATACTATAAAGGATGATGCAAAAAAAAAAACGGTCCCCAACTCAAATTAGGCCCCGTTTCTTAGTGTTTTATCGGAATGAAATGAAACTTTCGTCATAACTAGTTTATTATATTCAAAACATCACATCAAAACATTAGGATCTATGGCTTTTTTTTAAAAAAAAAAGTATACTTAAAAGTTTAAAAAGACATAGATCTGACTCTAAATTAGTAAAATTTCCAGGAAACATGAAAAAATTGAGTAAACTTCATCTCATGATCATTGAGTTAATTATGGGGGAAAGATTAAGCGTATGTACAAAGTATTCCTCACCACCTTGATTTATAAAGGGTGATAACTTTTGAAATCATGGTATTAACAGGAATTAGAGGTTTCTATCACTGGAAATATTTTTGACAACAAAGGGCTAAAGCAATGCAGGATATCTCCCATATGAACATGATTAAAGGGAATACTTAACCATTTTAATTTCTTTGATCACTTTTTTTTTACCATTTGGATAGCCAATGGAGTTCAAAATGCTGATTCACAAATGAATATTACATTGCATATAGTTGGAGTTGATTTCAAAAGGGAGTTCCTCATTTTCCTTACTAAAGTTTACTCAGAAGCGAAATTTCAAAAAAAGAAATATATATCTCCACAAAAAAGATCATATCAGTGAAAACGTAATTTATTTTTAAATTCCTATCATGAATAAATACCACACTACAGTAATCTCTCACTTTTCGCAGATAATGGGGACCGAAGACATCCGCGAAAAGTGAAAATCCGCGAATAATGGACGCGCCTTTTTAAAAGCCTGTAAAGCTCAAACAACGACCTTTCCAACAGAGAGAAAATCCTAACCTTACTGAATACTGTCCTGTGTTGTAAATAAAAATGAAAAACAAAAAGGAAAAATTAATAAAAAAAAATTACATCTTTACTGACTATAATAGAGAAAGAGATAGAGAATTATACCCGTAATGTATTTTACAGTAAATAATAATGCAAGTAAATAAAATAAAAAAAATCGTAACTATCCTTTATTTTAATTTATAGATGAAAAGGCCTATTTTTTGATATTTTTATTATTCTCTTCTTATAATTGGGTATGTTTTAATATTTTTCGTTAATTTTTAGTCTTTATTGAATTTTTTTAATAGCTTTTATTAATCTTTAATTTAATGCTGTAGAATATATTTTGACCCAGCAAGTCACTGGTTACGATACCTTTCTTGATCGTGCAAGAAGACTCCTGTATATTTTCTTCTCTAATAACTGTACTTTTTCATTTCGAGTAGTATTTTTTCTTATTTTTTTACTGCAATTACAGTTGAATATTTCATTAATACTTTTTAATTTTTAATTGAACAGTTCAGGACCCCGCGAAACACTGAACCCGCGAAAACTGAACCGCGAACCAGCGAGGGATTACTGTATAGCAAATCGTACAAGTAATGAATTAACCAGAATAGTTGGTACTACAATCTCAAGTCTCTCCAATGTTCTACAAAACATTTCTAATATATAAAAACGATTGCAGTTCAATATATATTACTATAACTTGTACCCATCTTCTGCATCATTCGGGTGAACGTTTATCTCCATTACATTTATGATTATTTTTAAAAGCTGATGGACATTGTTACAATATGTAAATAACCGTATACTCTTAGAATATATTAGAACTACGAATATTACATTATATATATTCTAACCACATTTTTTCAAATTCACGCTTATAACCATATACTCTTAGATTATATTCTAACTAAGAATATTACATTATATATATTCTAACTATATTCTTCTAAATTCACGCATATAACCGTATACTCTTAGAATATATGGTATTTTAACTAGGAATATTACGTTATACATATTCTAACTACATTCTTTTAAATTGACGCTTATAACCATATACTCTTAGAATATTCTAACTAGGAATGTTACATTATATATATTCTAACGACATTGTTTTAAATTCACGCTTACAACCGTATACTCTTAGATTATATTCTAACTAGGAATGTTACATTATGTATATATTCTAACTATATTCCTTTAAATTCACTCTTATAACCATATACTCTTAGATTATATACTAACTAGGAATATTACATCATATATATTCTAATTATATTCTTTTAAATTCACTCTTATAACCGCAAACTCTAGATATATTCTAACTAGGAATATTACATTATATATATCTAACTATATTCTTTTAAATTCACGCTTATAACCATATGCTCTTAGAATATATTCTAACTAGGAATATTACATTATATATATTACTAACTATATTCTTTTAAATTCACGCTTATAACCATATGCTCTTAGAATATATTCTAACTAGGAATATTACATTATATATATTCTAACTATATTCTTTTAAATTCACTCTTATAACCGCAAACTCCTAGATTATATTCTAACTAGGAATATTACATTATATATATTCTAACTATATTCTTTTAAATTCACTCTTATAACCATATGCTCTTAGAATATATTCTAACTAGGAATATTACATTATATATATTTTAACTATATTCTTTTAAATTCACGCTTATAACCATATGCTCTTAGAATATATTCTAACTAGGAATATTACATTATATATATTCTAACTATATTCTTTTAAATTCACGCATATAACCGTGTACTCTTAGAATATATTCTAACTAGGAATATTACATTATATATATATATTCTAACTATATTCTGAGTGGGGATTATAATCATTTCAATTCCATAGTTCAATCCCAACTAATTATAAATTACTATAAAATAAGGGCATTTACGTTATAATAAAGAACTGATGAAACAGGTTTACGAATATTTCAAACAAAAAAACAGTCAAATTAATATTTATTATTATTATTTTATGCTAACCATTGCAAAGGCATCTCGAGTTACTGATGTTCAATATAAAAGTTCAATTTAAACAAAAGAGAAAAGACAATTACAGGGATGGTGGAAGGTAGGGGGCGTAATGATTCCATTACAAGGGAATGATGATATAGGAAGGTAATGGGAAGGAGGGCAGGATTGCTGAGCGACTGCAGGCAGCTTATCGCATATCAAGCGGAGAAGAGAATCAATAATAGCCCCACTACGACATTGCCAGCAACATAGTTCATATCAATAATAATGACCATGTTGAAAAAAAAAATCATTAGAGGTCATATCAACATGGACAAATTACTGCCCGCATTAAAAAAAAAAAACAATATAAATACAACAAAGTTGAATAATATTCAAATTATAGTTTCTTTAAAATGTTTTTACTAAATATGAAAAATGAAATGTTTCAATCAGACAATAAATAAAAAAATCAGTGAGGAACAAAAATTACGACTTGACTATTTGAACATTCATCGTCATTACGAGAAGAAAATCAAATCAAATCAAATCCAATTTACTGCTTACTTCCTCAGCAGAGAACTTCATGTCCTAAAGATGACTTCCAAAATAATGGTCAAGAAATTTTCCTTCTTGATGAGGCTAGGAGCCAATGTGATAGTGAAGACACACATACGCACACACACACACACATATATATATATATATATATATATAAGTGTTGTTAAAAAGCACAGCGGCTTCAGCATTAATAATCTTTTTAGAAAGATGTTCTATTTGCCTTATTATTTTCTTATAATTCACTGGTAGCTCAAAAATTAATCTACCTAATTCCATGACAAGAATTCGTATACACGAATATATATATATAATTAAAGTTACAGCTAGAGAACACAAGAAAAAGGACGAACACTCACGAATCTCGATAATTTCGGCGCCTTGCCGTCTTCAGGAGAGTAGAAAGAAAGAAAATAAAAGGAGAAAGAATGAAGGAACGGAGACGTAAATGCGTCCACTGGCCGATGCAAACGTATATATATATATATATATATATATATATATATATATATATATATATATCAAGCCACAATAAGAAATGGGATAGAAAGACCCATTATATCAACCGTAACAAGTAGTCTTCGTCAGAGTGAAATCCCAACTGATTTGGGAGAGTCAGTGGTTTCTTATTGTGGTTTAAACATTGTTTGTTATTTCACATGTTAATTCTGATGAGATTTTGTTATATAATAATTTATAAATCAATGATCAAACCACAATAAGAAATGGGAAAACAAGACTAAGATCTTTCAACCGTAACAAGCGGTCTTCGTCAGAGTCAAAAACCCAACTGAAACACTAGGTGCAGAAAACATCTGGTGAGGGTTTGATCATTGATTGTTGTTTCATGTGTTTATGTGAAATCTTTTTATTTATAATTTATAAATGTATTTGTGTGGGTGTTCGCAGTTGCACAAGGTTATGGAGAATATTGGTAGGTTAGTGAACCTGTCTAGATTTATATGCTAGGAGTGGTATAAGACAAGATATAAAAGCCATTTAGATAAATACGTCGGTTTCGTGCGCAGATGCTGTCATTAATATCCTTGAGTTTTCCCTTCTATTTCTGTGAACGTATTCCCATTACTCTAATCGAGAGCTCTTCTAAATCTCTGGATACGAGCCATTAGCACATAGTGTGTTTTCTTTTTTGTTTCCATGGCCTCAACTCATCATAATAGAAAACAATTTTCGTGATTAGAAACTTGAACTAGTGCTAGTCCAATAGTGCAACCCTCCATGCCATAAGACTCCAGGTATCCTTTTGTTAACCTCAGATATACATTGTTGTTTTTTTTTCTGATACCCACACTTATTAAGCTTCCACCTTTTAGTGATGTTCTAGGTTCTAGTGAAAATTGCGGTTCATTTATTATTTGGCACCCAGTTTAGTAATGGGATAGCTACAGTACCTCTTTATTTTGCAATAGGAGTCCTAAATTTTACCTAACTCAAATGTATTTAGAGTAGATATCTTGAAAGTATCTGTCATCGTACAGGCTCAAGACGGATGGTTAACGTCCTTTCCGAAGGACGACGCGTCAGATTTATTCATCTCCCGCGTGAATAAATCGGGGGCCAGGTAGGATGGAGCTACCAGTTCAGAGGCGAGTACGCTAACCATTGAGCTAACTTGACCCCTCCCTCCACCCAATTAGATAAATGAAAAACAAACTTTTGTATGTGATGGATCTTTTTTCCAATCCCCATGCTTTTATGCTTTCTTCTTTATTACTATTCTAGATAACAAAAGTGTAGCTCATTTGTTATCTGTTACCCTATTTACTAATGAGTAGGTCATAATTACCTACCTTGATAGAAATGCCCAGGATAGGTAATTCTACATTGAATCCACTAAATTTTTGCCAAATTTGAGTTTATTAGTGAACAGATGTATAAAGAAAACCAGGTATCGTACAGAGCCATGACTGACAACTTTACGCATTGCTCAGGAACTATGTCCAAAAATATTTTCCATTAAAGCTACGTCCACAGAAGATCAAATTGGCTTTTAGAGGAAAAAATAGTTTGGCGGTTCATAGTATGTAATTAGCAGTCATGGCCAATTTTATGTTTCACATCGATACACCATAACGAAAAACAAAAGATTGAATCAGCAAGTTGGACGTTAGACTATACCTACATTAGCAATAAAACATCAGGTCTCGTCTGCTCACTAGTTCATCAAGTGTTCCAGAATTTTAAAATTGTCTGTATTATTTTTTAGGATGTATCAAAATTAACATATCCCTCATGAGGTCCATTGGCAAACAACGTTGATAAACTATGATCCTACAACATAAAAAAATCTAAGATCATGGTCATACTTAGAACATCCATTCTTCAGTACAAAGAACAATTATGGAATTTACTGGACCAAATCTGAACTCTATCCGACAAGCATAAAGGTCATATTAAATAAAATACATAAATAATCAATAATGAACAAAATAATATAAACAAATGTAAAATGATTACAATAAAATAATTGTATGTAAAAAGGTAACGAGTCTTAATATACATAAATAAATTGTTTGTAATAAACAATGAATATTAATTGCCAAGAGAACCGTCGAAATTTCATGGCAGTAAATAGAAACGTCATTCCTCATAGGATCAATTCAACTGCTACGGCTCAACAATTAAATCTGCACTGACGTCATGAACAATCGTTCTCCGGTCGCGTTTCATCCAATTAAACATAAACGCCACTAGCAAAATTAATTACGTACTTCATTTATCATACAAATGTGTTATCCTAGGTTTTGTTGCAATTGGTAATCCTATAATATCAGTATTTTTAAATCGTTGACGTTTATAATAACTGCAGAGGAAAAGGTGTTCTTTTATTAAGAGTTTATGCTGTAAATGAAACCTTTAAATAAATATACTGTAATATTAAAGTAAACCATTAGTTCTTTGATAAGCTAAATTAATTGGTGGTTCTGACAGATATCTGAGTAACGATCTCGTGGCTATAAACTTTCACAATTTACATAAAATTTAAATATTGCTTGTTAAATGCTACTACAGTTACCACTCCCCTCTCAATATATCAAGACAGAGGGATACTGCCGATTTTGATTTTAACAATGGTTATATTATATTAACAAGGTGGTTACTAACTATATCTACCTTTAAGTTACATTTATTTTTCAACTTATTTACATGGTGAATAGAAGCTACAGTTCTGGATCTGAGGGAAATTTCTGCATTATGCGATGGTAAGGTAGGAAAATCGCCATATTTGGGGCCTCCCGGGCTGCAATCAGTCAATTGCTAGTTATGATACCGCTGAGGATATGGAAATTCCACACACTGCAACGGCTTTATTTCCTTAGGCTACTGACCTTACCTGCAACTGAGCAGGTTCAGTGGGACCATTTGTCCGGAGTTTGACACGAAAGTCTAAAAACAAGTCACTACGGGTCCTACGGGCAGCGGAGGCCGGCCTGCCTTAGAGGTCGGACTCGTAGTGGCTGTTGGTTCTCACCCAAGTTGGGTAGACCCTTGTGGTCGCTGTATGAGAAGCAGTAACTTCAAAAAGAAGCAGAACTAACAAAAACCTTACTGCACACTGTGTGCCACTAGTAAGGATATAGACAGAAAGCACCTCAGGAAGTGCCCTGCTCTAGTCGGCAGCAGAGGTTCACTAGATCATGTTCTTTTATTGGACTGGAACTAGAACACTAATGAAAGTGAAATGCGATGGCGTAAATTATAAAAAAAATCTCAACTTCTTGAGATTCTACTGTTTTGACGAAAATTATATGCTTTATTTGAGAATGAAAACAACAAATATTCAAATAACAGAGACAAAACTTGTTAGAAAAACACTACAAGAACTCGCTTATATGACAATATTTGACAAATAATCCTCATCAAGAGAAAAATATGACCAGCCAGAGATGTGAATACACAAAAGAAAGCCAGCTTCACAGTATCAGGGCTACTGGACTGGCACCAGACCAAATTTTACATATATTACTTACTTCTTTCCAAACTTGTTCTTGTATTATTATTATTATTACATACTTTTTATTAATCTATTCTTATTTATAATTATTCAGATTTTATTTAAACATTATTTTATCAATTCTTTATAAAATTTAAAAAATAAATGAATAAACACAATTGTCTAAAAACTAAATAAATATATTTCTTTATGAAAAAATCACATGAAAATAAATAATGGTATTTAAAAAATTAATTAAATTTAATTTTCCGGTATACTTTTTGTTTCATCTTTATTCGTTTCCTTTTAAAAGTTTATATGTTAAATTATGGTATATTTTATAAAAAAAAAAATGGGATTTTTATGTTAAAAAAATCCTAATCAATTTTTAAGATACACGTGAAATGCAATTGATATTCCTATTATTAATATTATTATCTCTTTTGTTTTTCGGTGTAAACCAGGACGGGATTCTAGTTATAAAAAAAAAATAATAAAATTGAGAGAATTTTTATTAATTTAAGCATGGGACGATACTGTTTCATTATTAATTTTTCACATAGAAAAGATGTTTCCAATTTAAAATCCCCCGTTCAGGAGAATAATGATGGTTTTTTGTAAAGGCTTGTATTGGATGTTTAGGTAGTTGTATAAACACAATTATTGAGCCAGGCAGAGTAAGAATATTAATTGCGGGCTGCATTAAATAAAATTTTATATAATACAATAAAAAATAACTCTTATAGAGTTTGTAATGAAAGTAGTAATTAATGGCATAAAATTAAGTACTGACCCTCAAAAAAAAAAAAACAACACCACAATTAGTTGTTTTATTTCCGTTAATATTGTTTTCGTGGAATAAATGCTTTTCTTGGTTATATCGATGGCATATAGTTTAGAGAAAAAGTCAAGATTAAATACATGTTAAGCAAGAAAGAGAATGGAAAGAAAGTCATAGTTGCTTGTTGTATGGAAGAACTGCTGAACGCAGTCCATGGGGAATTGCCTAAGTTTTAAAGTTATAGGAAAAGCTCGCCTCACCGGATACTCTCTCAATCGGTGGAGCTCTATTTCAGCAAGAGTTGTTGCAACTTTTTCGATTATGTTAAGAACAAGCGGATTCAGTTTTAGATGAACAAATACAATTCGCCAATCTGACAGCATTAGAGTGGATATGGAACAAGGTCGCATTGTCAAAGGCATTTAAATAAATAAATCTAAACCATTTGCTGATATTATCAAATCATTGCTTTTAACAAGAAATAATACATCTGCAATGTTTACAATGTCTACACATATAAATATTGTTAATATTTTCTATTGTTAAGGAACTCAAAGTACGACACATGTGTTATTTTGCACGTAGGCGATTATAGGCTATTATTTCTAATTACTCACGTTCAACAGGATCTCATAATGAGCAAACATCATCATAACTCTGCAGTCTCGATACATGTGACAGGATTTTCTAAGCAATATATATACGAGTATATATATATAACAGTTCAAAATTGAAGATAGGTAGCACACAAAGTAAAGAAACACACTTACAAATTCAAATTTTCGGGCAATCCGTCTTCAGGAGAAATGAGAAAGGGAGACCAAGCACGTTGCAGACGCTTGGTCTTCTGGGTTACTAGCCGTTGCGTCTACACGTGCTTGGTCACCCTTTCTCTTTTCTCCTGATGACGGATTGCCCGAAAATTTGAGTGTTTTGTAAGTGTGTTTCCTTACTTTGTGTGTTACCTATCTTCTATTTTGAACTCTTATTGTGTCCAGTTTGGATCGCCTTTCCGTTTATCAAGTGAATATATAGATATATATATATATATATATATATATAATAAATCAAAAAAACTGATCAAGACAAAAGTTGGCAGAAAATTTAATCTCATATATATATATATATATATATATATATATATATATATATAAGATTTCACATAAACACGTGAAATAACAATCAATGATCAAGCCACAATAAGAAATGGGAAAACAAGACTAAGATCTTTCAACCGTAACAAGCGGTCTTCGTCAGAGTCAAAAACCCAACTGAACCAGTTGGGTTTTTGACTCTGACGAAGACCGCTAGTTACGGTTGAAAGATCTTAGTCTTGTTTTCACATTTCTTATTGTGGTTTGAACATTTATATATATATATATATATATATATATATATATATATATATATATATATATATATATACAATTAAAAGAAACGGTCCAGAGGACTTTTTTAAAATAAAATAATTTCAAAACGAAGGAAACACACAGAAAGACAAGGAGGAGGTATACATATGCTTACTTGATGCTCGCTCTTCCCCTGGACTCAACCTCAACCGATAATTTATTTATTTGTTTATTTATTTTTTTATTTTTTTCTTTATTAATTTTAATTTGATTTATCTACTTTTTTATAATTTTTTATAGTTATAATTTTCACTCGTTCCTTTTACGTCTTAATTTGGCTCTTCATTTCCTTCCCTCCCTTCCCGCTTGGTGGTAAGTGGTGGGGTACTGGCTGCGGTTTCCGAGCTCAGTACCGCCCTGTCTTCCTGCGGGACTCTTCGCTCTTCGCACCTCCTGATGACGACGATGGTCGACATATCGATGTGAGTTATGTCTGTGTCTTTCTGTGTGTTTCCTTCGTTTTGAATTTATATATATATATATATATATATATATATATATATATATATGAGGGCAGCAATACTTCACGAAAGCATATTTCATTAAAATAAACAGCAGCTTCTGCGTTCACGACTTTTAAGCTGGTCTGCTCTAGTTTTCTAACAACTTTCCGGTGGGCTGGTGTTAATTCACAAATCATTTCTTCAAGGGACATATTTATTTATGCATGAGCAGATAAGTAAAAACAACTTTTCTAAACAAAAATCTTTATAACAACGACAAAAATACTATATAACAAAACAATTAGACGTACAAACAAGCTTTCGGCCTCTAACATAGGTCGTCTTCCTTCATCTTCCTTTTATTAAACTGAAGATGACCTATGTTAGAAACCGAAAGCTTTTTTATACGTCTAATTGTTTTGTTATACAGTATTTTTATTGTTTTCCTTTTTATAAAGAGTTTTGTTTCAAAAAGTTGTTTTTATTTATCGGCTCATGCATAAATACGTCCCTAGGACAAATGATTTGGGAATTAACACCAGCCCACCGAAAAGTTGTTAGAAAACTAGAGCAGACCAGCTTAAAAGAAGTAAACGCAGAAGCTGCTGTTTATTTTAATGAAGTATATATAGAATTATATATATATTCACGATGCGTCCTTCGAAGTGGGGAGATCTTTCTTACTTCGTCCTCTCTTCTAGTCTACTCTTGATAACGTACAACAGTTCGAAATGTTGAGACTTCAGTAACTGTGCTTTTTATTTCTTTTTCTCTGTCGTGCTTTGTGTAATTTAAAGTTTTATATATTATAACAGTTGTTGAGCCATACACATAGTTGTAGAATATTTTAAAAAAAAAATTATTCAACTGAATGTGTCCCCATTAAAAAAATATAGAGCAGGGAAATAGGTGACAACAGTTAGTAGAAGAGGGAAACAAAGAATTTTGTTGGGTGATTTTTACCTCATCGGCCGAATAGTTCTGTAACTGTTATGGTGCAAGAGGCTACATTCGGCTGAGCCATTTGAGAGGAAAGTAGTTGTTTCTACGGAGTAGAATTCGTTCATCGGTTTAAGCCTGAGGAGTTAAGGAAAGAACTATCGACTGATTCTGAACGAGTAGACTCTTTGTTCAAGTGAACATTAATGTGTATTTACCCTTAAGTATTACTTGTGAAGTTTTCTTTTGTATTCAAGTTAGTTCTTTTCCCTAGGACATTTATTTGTGTAGATTAATTGAAATTACTGTTTATTCAATTATAGTTTTTTGAACTCTCTTGTAAAGCTATATCAGTTTTAGTACTATTACTTCTTTATTTCCAAAAAAAAAATAGTAATCAATTTTAGACAATTCTAAAAAGTTAAATAAAATTTTAGAAAAATGAAAGAACTTCGGGGTGAAACAAGCGCGCATTGTGCAAACGTAGCGTGGCACATAAAAATATTTATGTCAACAAGAGTTTTATCCCCGGTATAAAAATCTACGGTCGTTGCCAAAATTCGAACACCAAACCGGGAAGCTTCACATCGTATTTGGGAGAGGTGTACGCGAGTTTTATCTTATGTACGATTATAAATAAATCTACGGTTGTTACCAATATATCAACATCAAACTTTTCATATACTGTACTAACCTACAATCTCATACCTATATATAGGTATGTAATTTGATTGCCGTTATGAGCTGAAGAGGAACACTAATTATTGAAAACTTATTGTGTCACCATGAAACTTATTTTTTGTGGTGACTGTTTTCTCAAATTTACCTTTTGTGAGGATTACTTTTAGTTTAAAAACAATATATTGATGTTTGGGTAATATAATATTACTAGGCTACCCGTGACCCTTTGTGTCACTCAGAAATTATAACAATAGGTATTGAAAATAATTCACTAAACATGATTGACAGGGATAATTTTAATTCTTGTTTCTTGTTATTAAGGCATGGAAACAGATTCTTATATAGCCCAAGATTCTGATATAGTATCCTTAACATGATTCAAGATATATGCAGAGTCAATATATTTAGCAAATTAAAAATCATTTAACAGTAAAAAAAATCACTTATATTATCATATAAATAATTAAAACATCAATTCAAGTCATATACAACATGCAATATATTTAGAACAAACAAAACTCGTAAATTGAAATATTCAATTTATTTACCTAACATAAAATAACATTAATGAAAGGAATGTGTCTTTATAATATTACTTTAGAACAATATATTTTATCTGACAGTTGTGTTCAAATTTGTTTCTAAAATATTCATTTTTAACCTCTAATGTAGTAGTTTATTTGTTACATTTATTTATAATACAGTTGCACTACTGTCATCAGCGAGCACGCAAGACTCCTGGCTACTCTGGCTCCATGACTTTATTTTATTACCACTGTTTATATTTCGCAAATTTCAAATTAAAAATTTTTTTTACCTTTATATACAATACATTTTCACTACTGTCATCAGCGAGCACGCAAGACACTTTCTACCCTGGCTCCAATTTTGGGACTGATGTAGGTAATAAATAACATACATTTAATTTCAGGTCTCTATCTCCACGGAAAATGGGTGAACAAACAAACAAACAAACAAACTCACGAACTTTATACATAGAGATAAAAAGCTGTAGCCTTTTAAAATACGAAACCAATCGCATCCCAGAGAACTTTTCCAAACGATTGAGTGTTACATAGTTTACATATTACTTCTGCATATTACTTGAAGAACCTCTGCCCAGCCATGAGCCAAGTATAGTCCAATGTTGTATCGTGTGTTGCAGAGGTGGATATTGAATTAGACCAATCAGGTAGATACCTAGAACCAATGTTGCCTCTAAATTTTCATGCATCTGCGCACACACACAAGCTCTCTAAGGAGACTAGGGACCACAGTATGTGATATTCATATATTACTCACAGCAAAATTGTAATTTCTTTTAAACTTGAAATATGTTCAATGAAATTAAAAAAATGTCTTGTCTAAAAAACAAAAGTGACTATAAAGAAGTTTTTTAAAAATATATGATTTGAATTTTTTTTGCTTTTGATTTTATTTTGTATCTTATAAAATTTAAAAAAATAATGAACTAGAAAAAAAGAGCATTTCACGATTGTACTAAGACATTTCTTTTTGGCGACTGTATGTTTACTTTTTTTGTGAGCTGGATTAGTTTTGTTGTGCACAGAGAATGTGCGAGGAGTACGCGATTTCGCATGCACGCAGCTTACAGGGAACATTGCCTATAACTCCCTAAAAGACTGAAGAGTTATATTAAAAGACGACCCGTGCAAATCTATATCATTCAGTATATATATATATATATATATATATATATATATATACACATATATATATATACGTTTCACGATGAATCACAAACACAGAACGAAGGAACAAACACACTTACTGTCTCTAATTTTCGGTTGAACTGTCATCAGGAGAGTTGAGAAAGGGACACCAAGCGCACATGTGAAGCGACGGTTGGAGACCAATCAGAGACAGTAAGTGTGTTTGTTCCTTAGTTCTGTGTTTGTGATTTATCGTGAAACGTTTGTTGTCCTTTTGGATCGTTTTCCTGTTTACAATATATATATATATATATATTAGTATAAATAGGAAGCAGACCTTCTTTTATACAAATTGTGTTAAACGGAATTGTTTTACAGGGAACGTTGCCTATAACTCCCTAAAAGACAGAAGAGTTATATTAAAAGACGACTCGTGCAAATATATATCATTCAATATATATATATATATGTTTCACGATGAATCACAAACAATAAATCAAGTTGATTTGAAATTATCAAGAAAATATGAAAAACTGCTCAACAGAAAGGTATGTTTGATTAAGGCAATTCAGTTTAACACAATATATATATTTGCAAATATATATCGTGCAAATAAACAAGCCAACTTTCCATTGGCATGTAAAATATCGGATGGCTGTAATCGCTATAAACCGAGAGGCAAAAAAAAAAAAATATTATTTCTTAGTTTCATGTACACAAAACAAATGTATTGGGAGTATAAGGAAAAACCTAACTTACAGGTAGGTTAAAGAACAGGAGAGAGGAAATAAATTAAGCACTTCTAATGAATCTTCATTTGGGCCAATGTCCTTAGAATGAAAGAGAAACATTAAATATAACATAAACAGACAAGTCACTATCAAAGGAATAGACGCTTTTAGCTAATTGCGTTTACGTTTCATACGAAACATCACAAAGTAATCACAGTATTTTATTTATCGCTTTAACTTGATTGAAATCATTAAATACCTCGGCATTAACTTAACTTGGTACATGATGGTACAGCGGATGAACCAAGTTTGTAAAACAGTTACTTTAAACGCAAACATAAGTTGTTTACTCTTCTGATTTGTTTCTGTGCGTGTTTAACTTACTTTTTTGAGCAACTGAATTTCGCCTTGACTTTATTATCTTTGCCTATCAAACTTATTATACGATGTATTCAATCTACAGATTTTAGGTTCACAATCTTTCCGTACTAATTTAGTCGACTAGTTAGAATCTTGTTTAGATATCAAGTCTAAATTAACCAGAACCAATTTTTAGAAGCAGTCCAAGTATATGATAGAGCTAATCAGATAATCAAATCAGAAAAAAATCTATTATTCAGCAGCATACAACACGAACATCTGTAAATAATTATAACATTTATCTTTTGAATCGAAAAAGTTTTAAAGTTCCTTTTCCTTTTAATCTGTTAGTTCTACTATACACACAACCCTCGAATTCCCATACTAATAGAGACCAGGTCAGGTAAACAGAAAACTCCGGCAATTGGTAACACTGGTAAGTGGTAACTTCATGCAGGGTAGGCTAAATGGTTGACAGTATGCCCAGACGTAGCATATACATAACCTCACAAAAAATTTTCTAGAACATCCGTGCTACTTCAATTCATTTACCATAGAAAAAACAGTATTAACAGTCTTATTAATACATAATAAACTTTATATTCAACAAAAAAAGAAGCCTAGCCGAAATGTTGACGATTGCCCAAGCCATACTATTGGATATATAGCCAAACCTCAACACAGTTTAGTAGGGGTAGGTTACCTCAATTTAATTTTCTTCAATACTCTATACATTTATAATTATTACGAGAAGGGAGGATAGCTGAACTACTCTCTGCCTCATTTTGCTTTAAATCACAATCATCAAATACAGGTAGATACAACTATATTATGTTTATTATATAATAAAATATTTAATAGTAATACTGCTTATGCATAATAAACAATGTAAAAATTTTCAATTACAACCGTAAGGAATTTATAGAGAAACTAATTCAAGAAGGCGGCCTATTGAAACGACAGGATTGAAACATCAAATATCAAAATATTATCGAAATTTGTGAAATTGCTAATTTAAAAAGATAGCAATTAACGTAATTCCAACAATACTGAGTAAAACTGGGAGACAAAAAGAGTTGTCATTTGTAGTTCTAAGTATTTGTGAAATCTAATTATATATATTTATATAAATATTGATAAAAGTATCGACCGTGGAATAGAAACAAAACTAAAGTTTATCGGGACTCGGTCAGTTCTTCAGGTTCAAATTAAATTACCAACGTTTCGGTCTTTATTTAAAACATTTTTCATAGATGAAAAATTGTTTTAGTGACTTTTTGGTTGTCTGGTGAAATTTGATTACCTTGCTTGGTTATTTCAGTTCAGTGTCATGTGTTCATTCAGGCTACAGTTGTTAAAATCTACATATTATTTTTCTTTGTAAAATAATTTGTAATGTAATACATAGTTTTTCTGTTTCAAAATTTATACTTCTGTAAGTTTTCTCACTAACCTATAGTAACAATTTCTATTGTAATTTCTTAATTGTAACTAATTGCACATTTATGAATGTTTGATTTTTGAATGATTGTATAATTTCTTATATTTCCTCTGTTTTGTAGGCCTATGAAAAAGGTTTTAAATAAAGACCGAAACGTTGGCTATGAGAGTTTAATTTGAACCTGAAGAACTGACCAAATCCCGATAAACTTTAGTTTTGTATATTTATGTATACATATAGTTCAGAAAGGAAAGAGAAAAACAGATAAAAACACACAAAAAAAGACTCACAACGACATTTCGACATTCGTCGTCATCGGAAGAAGTAGTCCCTTTGAGTAGCTGAAGCTAACTGGATATATATATATATATATATATATATATATAATAAATTCAAAACGAAGGAAACACACAGAAAGACATAGACATAACTCACCGCCCTGCCTTCCTGCAGGACTCTTCGCTCTTCACACCTCCTGATGACGACGATGGTCGAAATATCGATGTGAGTTATGTCTGTGTCTTTCTGTGTGTTTCCTTCATTTTGAATTTATTTTATTTAAAAAAGTCCGCAGGACCGTTTTATTTAATTGTATTATATATATATCTATGTTTTCCTTATCTCGACTACATATATATAACACTATTTTTTCTTTTTTATCGAGGTTTGGTCTAGCTTCAATAATTCAACACCTTTAAGCCAACATTTCGGGTTAATTTAATCATATTAAATAATTAATATAATTATGTTTCATGTTGTAATTAAATTCTGTATTGATGTAGCTCTGAAGACGTCAACAAATATAGACGAAACGTCGGCTTAAACGTATTGAATTATTGAAGCTAAACCATACCTTGATAAAAAAGAAAAAATAGTGTTATATATTTATATATACAC
The DNA here is from genome assembly GCA_026182355.1 of Hermatobates lingyangjiaoensis. Lineage (NCBI taxonomy): Eukaryota > Metazoa > Arthropoda > Insecta > Hemiptera > Hermatobatidae > Hermatobates > Hermatobates lingyangjiaoensis. Next base: position 5,504,713 of record JAPFBL010000430.1, read on the forward strand.
CAATGGCTTTTATTTAAAAGTGCACCGGACCGTTTCTTTTAATTAACATATATCTATAAAGCATTTTGCTGTGGGACAAAGTCCGCTATTCAAACAAAAAAAAAAGTAAAAATTATAATAAAAATATAATTATTTTTATAATTACAAAATAAATTTTGTAATTAATTTGGAATTTATATGTAATATTACCTTAGATTAATATATCTTTGAGTCATTAATTCTCATATTTTTTAGACGAGTGCATTTGAATTGAAAAATGTGAACTGATTTGAAAAAAAGAGTTATTTTAACTTCTGAAAATCAGTGCAAATCCAATAATACAGAAAAAATCGCACAAATCCATATCTATTTGATAAAAGCTATAAAATTGAATAATTTTTAATTTTGATCAGTTGATGATGGATGGTAACTTGTTGTGGAACTTTCTATAAATTACAAATTCACTTGAATACAGCAAAACTCATGCCTTCAGTGGAACATTTTGAAGACTCCGGAACATAACTCCTCAGTTAAGCAACACAACTTGAAACGGAAAACTAAAGTTTCTTGACAAGTCACCAAGAAGGATGCAGATTTAGGGAATTAATAGGCTCATTTAGCAACCCTTTTAGAGTAATGAACTGCTTCAACTCAATGAGAGTGTAATAACAGCTTTTACAAATTCACTCTAATGTTTGCTTTTCTTTTGTTGTTTAAACAATTCTGACCAATTCAAAGCATATTTATGATCCATGTTTATTTATGAGAGTATAAATAATAAACAAAACCAGACTATGGGGTAGCAATGGACTGATTAAGCGCCTCTAATAGCCTCTAACACTCAACTCCGACGTTCGGCCGTCACGAGACTAACCTGTTAACCTGCCACATGCAGTGACAAACGAAAGAGGAGTAGAGGGTGATCAGGGGCTGGGCCTGACCACTTTCGTTTCACATCCTTCCTAATCCCCAAATCCCCTTTTATCCCAGCCCCAATCTAAGGTGTTATGTAATCCGTGCCGAAGGATGGATGATACAGGGGTTACTGTACTATGAACGGAGCTTCAAGGGTACCAGGCGACCTCCTTGAGTAAATAACCTTATTCTGTTGCGGTGTTCTGCCGGAGCGGACAAAATACCACCGATAGAGATACAGGGATTTTCCCCTGTATGATGCTAAGGAGAAGGAAGTTTGGAGACCATCCAGCAATTTTGGAAGCGCAGAGGGTCCAAAATCACTAACTGGTGGGACCCAACCTTCCACAAGTGTACCTGAGGACCTGAAGAAGACCGTCCCGAAGAAGAAAACAGGAAGATACTTTCTCCCAAAACGTATTGAGCCTGAATGGACATTATCAATGATGGTTCATGCAGATTGTGTGAAAAAGAGTAGAAACACCGTTGCACCTGCTAACTGTAAGGTAACTTTGCTGCACAGAGGTAGGTGCTTCGGGACACTCAACAAAACCATAGAAAAACTTTTACCGCTGGAACCAGCAAAAGTGATGAGCTTCTTGGAGGCGTTGAATAATGTATAAAATAACAATTAGAATAATATATTATTAATAATTAATAATTTAATTATTTAAGGACCTGGAATCTAGTCAAAATTATGACGCTACTATAAAAATGAGAAGAACATAGGACAATTTTAAGAGGCGGATATAATCATGAAAAACGATGCTCAACTTGGAATAAGGTCAAGCGGTTCTATTATTGGATTTGTGAATATTAGTAAAAAAATTTTATCAGTGTTTATATTTTTATTTTTAAGAAATATAGCGCTCTATATTAGCTATTTGAAACATAAACACTTAGCAAAACATAAAACTATTAATGAGTATCAATATTAAAAGGATAATTTTAGGAAAAAGATGATTTTGCTAGAGGTAAGAAGACTTTGTAAAGAATTTATGACTCGTCGATAAGCAGTTTTATATAACACTTATATTTATATATATGTCACAAAATATCATAAGTAATATATATATATATATATATATATATATATATATTAGTTTACATCGGCCAGTGGACGCATTTACGTCTCCGTTCCTTCATTCTTTCTCCTTTTATTTTATTTTCTTTCTTTCTACTCTCCTGAAGACGGCAAGACGCCGAAATAATCGAGATTCGTGAGTGTTCGTCCTTTTTCTTGTGTTCTCTAGCTGTAACTTTAATTATATATATATATATATATATATTACATGTGATATTTAGAGTAGGCATGTTTGACGAGTATCTGATATAGCAGAGGCTCAGGTCGCTCTCGGCTTTAACGTCATCTCCCAAGGACGATTCACTCGGATTTTTTCGCCACCTGCGTGAATAAGCCTTCTGACATCAAGTGTGAGTGATAAGTATATCCATGGATATATTGTCAAAGTGATATAGCAGATTTTATTAATTCACACTTTTCGAAAGACAATGGTAATAGTACTATTTACAATAATAAACAGAGTCTCATTAAATAGCATAAACTTTGCAGGTCATCGAGTAACTACTACATTAGACAATATCCAAAATCAGCAAATACAAAAGGATGATTTCTGTTAAAAAGCATTAAGTAGTTTTTTTTTTAACTGGGAATCTCAAGAAATATCTTCAAAACGGCTTAGAATGTTCAATAGAATTCAAAACAATAAATACCATAAATTGGACTTTCCTATTCTCAAGAATATTACTAAAGCTCCAAACATCATCTAGTCTGACCACAGCATATATGATCAAACGAAAGGAATAAATTTCTAAAAGCTTTACACAGTAAGTAATCCGTTAATGGACAACATAACACAACCCTTAAGAGAAATTATTCTCCATTAAAACCTATTTTATTAAAACAAAAAAAAAAAAGGACGATATAACATTATTTATAACCTACGAAAAGTTTTAAATTATTTTAATAAATGAATAAAAAGTTTCAATTCCATCGTATTTTAAAAACCTTCTAAGAAGTAATGATGAAAAGTTAGCGACTTACAGGAAAGTTTTAAATTCACCCACTCAACTGATCAATACATTGAGCTGACTAAATTATTAACTTAAACTCATTGGAAAACTAAAAATGTTTGCTTTCGTCTGACTTTAATGGATTAAAGTATTAGGGCAATTATAATTCTCCCCTTGCTGAAATTTATTCATGTCTAAATACATTTTATACAGATTAATTAAAATTGAAACGACTGTATTGACAATTATTTATCCCTTTAATTTTAGTAATGTTAAATATGGTTCAGTATCTAATGAATTTAAATTGTTTTTTTAATTAAAATGCGTCCATTGTTTCTAATATATATTACATATTATAAATTAGTGATGATATTTGCAAAATATATGTACTATTTTTTTACGTATATTTTACAAATGAATACTTTCACAAATAAATACTTTATATTGGTATTTTATACACAAAAAGGATCTTTTATAAATAATTGTTATATAAAAGTATGTATATACTTTTAAAATATATAAAATATATAACGCTTAAACTAAAAACCTTCACATCAGGGATAACACGATGCTTTTGGTAGAGGTATCAAGACTTAGTAATAGAAATTATGACTCAGTGCCGTCGAAAAGCAGTTTTAACTTTTCTGGGGATGAAAGAGGGCCCGCTAGAACAAGCTACACATTTGACACTGACTCCTCAAGGAAATATTGTGTCTCCCTAATTATCCTATGAATCCTTAGATAAATTGTGACTAACTGAAGTTGTATTTAGGGTATTGTCAAGTATCTGACATCCCACAGGCTCAGTTCTCTCTCGCTTTTAACGTCCTCTCCGAAGGACGATTTGCTAGGATTTGTTCACCACCTGCGTGAATAAATCTAAGACAAGAGTGATAATTGAACCTTGAATCTACCAGTCCAGAACCAAGCAAGCAAGCCACCTGACTCCTTCTTTTTCACCTTAAGAAGGTTACTCAATTTGTATTTTAATCATATTTGACTCTATAGTTAAGTTGAGCAAGTTTATAATATAGTGGTATATAATCATCCCACCTTTCTATAAGAGGTGGTAACTTTACGGCTATTGGTATATTAAAACAACAGTAAGTACTCAATGTATTTGAATAAATATTTCTTTTTGTTTCATATTTTATGTTTCATATTAATTGCGAACGACTACAACAATGCTCAATATAGTCCTCTGTAACTATAACAATGTTCTAGTCTGCCACTTGTTTACACAAGTTAAGAAACATTTTGAATGATAAGCATTTGGATAGATGACCGACGACAGCAAGTGATTTAGTGCCCTTTGTATCTGTCAGGCAAATAGTTAATGTAAATAAACCGTACTCCCCCCCCCCCCCCCACAGCCTCTTTGTCATCCTACGGAACTCCACAAAAGCCATCAAGATATAAGTATAAGCATTAAGAATTTCATTTTCAAAACTAACTTCCCACAATTTACGACAAAAAATGTGTCTGCAAAAAGGTTTGAAGCTCTTTACCCTCGGCCTTTTTTCTAACAATTTACTACCTGTTTTCATTATTACCATGTACTCCAGTCTTTTAATGATACAATGATATCAAGCGATCAGGTAGATGCTTTTTCACGAGGAACCCTTTAGCCGCATTACTTTGCACAACTACTCCTAATCAAAATGCAGGTAAACCACACACGCAATGTGCCCAAAGTGGAACTCGCGGAGGAAGGCACCCACGACTTACATCGTTAAACTAAAAATAACTTGCTTGTTGTCATCGTACTTATGCTAAAGTCTCTGGAAATCTTTTAGCATATTAGTTTCTTGGTATTCTCTATTGAATAGTCAAATTTAACAATTTCTTGTTCCCAACAACAAAACAATAGATTTGCTAACATATTTTCCAGTAGATATCTCCAGGCCGTATCTTGTGTCAACATATCTATCAAAACATTCAAGGATGTGCTGAACCGGTTCTTGCTCCTAACATACCTGACATGTAGAGTCCTTTGCAACAATTCACTACCTCTCGATAACTGTTAAGATGTTGAGAAGGTGGTTACTTGTTCCTTTTTTTGTTTATATTAGTTTCTCTCTGTATCACACCTGACCTCTGGACAACTCCCGTTATTGTGGAACTACCATGTCATAAAAGTGAATTTTGCACTCAAATTTACCTCTAGAATTACCATCTTATTTCTTTCTATTTGGATACATCCCTCCCTCTATAGTACGTGAGACCACCACCATCTTGAACTCTAAATGCTAATTGGTGCTTAAACGCGACAAATCATAAAATTCGGTTTCCTAAACAATGTTAAAGGATAAATTCAGAATACATTCTGCATAATACATTAAGAGGATGAAAAATTCCATGTTATGAATTTTACAGCCACATAATTTATGTGGCACAGGATTGCTATATTTATGTGGTTTGCGATAGTATAGGTATGTAGTCAGTTAAATCATTTTGGAACTTATCATTTATTTATGATATGTATGCTAATAAACAGTGCCACCTAACCTAATAGATAAGGAAAAAATATTACATAGAGGCAAAAAAATCAGGACTGAAAAAACAAATTGAATTGTCTAATCTCAACTTTGGTATAAGTAAACATATTATCAAACGTTTACTAAGAATCATTACAAGACGGCTTACGAATTTCTATGGCTAGATTTTGACTAAATTTTAATACTCTAGTTTTCGTAGTGCAGGATAAAAATGACTATTTTATGTTTAATTTTATTAAAATACTTCAAACGGTATGGCCGATATGGTGTTCACAAGTGTTCAGATTTAATCATAAAGAGAAATTTTTATCCAAAACTTACGTTTATTTTTATCAAATAAAGTTGAAACTTTTTCCAGTTGATACTAATATCAATTCCATAATAACTGGTAAATTTCAAATATCTAGAATCAGTAGTTAAGGAGAAGGTTTAAAACACTTAATGAGCATAAAAATTGATCTGCCAACACGCAATATTGCCCAATAACTATAGAGATGACGCACGTTAGAAGAGTCATTTTTTTTTTTGGTATAATATCAATCTGATGCATCAAACAGTGTAACTTGTTGCGTGTTCACAAACTATTACACACCAACAGTTCATAAAATAGGTTCTGCAAATTTGTTTGTAGGTGTGTGGCTATCACAACCAGGATATATTACAAAAAACAAACCAGTTGTAATAACAAAATTTTATACTTAAGTCGCTATTATCCATTACAAATACCGTGACACTTATTGGTTACTATCATCAACTAACAGTAATATTATCAAATTACTCCTTTTTGCAATATAAATGTAATTAACCATTACATATATAAATGGGTATATAAGCTAAAACACCCCCATATAAGACTCCATAGGATTTATTAACGACATCTGTTTAATACATTAGTACAGTAAACACAAGGTTGAAGCATGCTAATGTGTCAAAAAACAAAAATAAAACACGACTTCTGTTCATTAAGAGTTTTTTGAATTAGGATAGAAATGGATCATTTTTTGTTCAGACCCCCACTGAAGAAACAGAATTGCGTATTTTGGCATTGGAGTACAGTCATACCTCTTCATACGAAATTAAGATAAAGATATGAAATTCATAATCAACTGTGTTTTATTAGATTCTTACTGACTTGTAAATATTCAGATCCAAATATCCCATTATCAATTTTTTAGATCTTTCATCGCTTATAACCATTATAGATATAAACAGACACCCAAGCTAGACGTCCTCTATATAAGGCTACACAGGATATTATGTACGATATCTGTTATATATATTAGTGCTGTAAACATAAGGCGCAAGGACGGTAAAATGTCAAAACACGACTTCTATTCATTAATACTTTCTTTTTTTAATTATAAATTAACTCTACTAGGATGAATGGATAATACAAAGTCTCTAAACAAAAGAAGTATTTCTTTTTAATTCAAACTAAGCGTTTCGAAAACTGTGTGTTTATCGTCAGATAAGCATCTACAAAACAAATAACAACTTGAAAGTTACAAAAATAAACGTGAATTACATATATTAAAATGAAAATTAAATGACATATCCAATGGAAGGACGCACAAGTGTCCAACCTTCATTGAAAGGAATTCAGGTCACGTGAGATAGAGTGCATAGAGGTAGTTAAAACATAAAAAAGTTGAATTAGAAAAATTTGAGTAAATACCACACAACTAATGAGCTATTCCACAAAATTCTTTTTTCATGTGAGAATTTTTTTTACACCAAAACTTGACATTAAAAATTTTCAAGAAACTGCAATTCCACCTATCCAATCGGATATTATTTTGACATTTTTTGTTTAAAATTTAAATGATATATAGACATAAAGTCATATACCTTTCTATATTTATACATTATGTACAATGATTTGGCAAGATATTTTGCAAACAAACATTTCTTTAATCATGGTATTATTTTGAAAGCAGACAAACATCTATTAATAACCCTTTTCACATAATACCCTCTTCTCCAAACTGCTCTTGAAACACATTGTTATCGACTTGAAGCACCACCACTTATTGAAGACTCCTAAGATCAAAACACGCTCATTTAACGTCATTACATAAAGTCAAACAACAACAAACCCCGACAGAAAATATTATTTTCTCGACAAAATTTCACGACACACATATCCATTAATCTTAGAAATACTTAAATAATACATTAAGAGTTTAATATGATAAACTTAAGTTAAAGTTATATAATAGAACATCAATCAAACTCACCAATCGGAAAGTTTTAAAATACGATTATGAACAAACTATTTTTAACTAACATTGATAGGAGTGTGTTTTCAGTTAATTATCTAGCTTACAAGGGTAGGTAAACAAATTATTTATAGCTTAATAATGAAGCGAAATTTTAAAAGAATTCAATTAAGCACCTTTAAGCCATACCATTAAAATACTTTATTTGAAAATCAGTTTAGACATTAGCAATATCTTGGCAACATGAAGAATGAGTTAAAAATTAGTATATATTTCATAATATAAAACGAAAGAGTCCATTCCTCATATTTCAAAATTACCCAAAGACAATATGATTCATAAACACAAGTAAATCTACAACTGATATTAAAATATGTTCAAGGGAAGCAAATATAAATTGATTAGACTATATAGCTAGACACATCCATCATACCATTGAAAACAAGAAGAAATTATATGACTGATTGGCGATGAATTTTTACATATATATTTTTAATTCTTCTTACAACTCATATTAAATTATTAAATCATTTAAACTTTTTTTCATTTAAACCTCTAAACATCTAATCATCAATTTTATTTCAGTCGATTTGCTGAAACGATTTCCAAGTCAATATAAACACTCTAAATATAAATAAATCCCACAAGTATAACAGGTGAACCATTAGTCCAGGATGAATATTTAATTTGTATAGATTTATTGCTCTTCGGAGTAATGATTTTTCTTTTATAAATTGCTAATTTCAGTTCAATTAATTAGTAAAAGATCATTTTCAATATTAATTAATTTTGTCGAAAAAAAATTTTTAATTAAACATACAAAATCGAAAAAACATCATAAAAGGACTTTGGGGACCTCATAACATAACAAATCGTAAAAATATCATAACATTTCGTAAAAATCTCGAAATCGATTTTTTTCATGATCATGATATTAAGGAAGTTGTGAAAGATGGTAAAAAATTGATAAAAACAGGGATAGGGGTAGAAATAAGGGGTTGAGAGCGTAGGAGAGAGGAATTTAAAAGTACAGGTAAATAGAGAGAGTGAAAGATAGAGATGTTTAAAGATATAACCTGAGCAAGGAGAGAGAAAGAGATAGACTTCAAAAAATATCGACAGATTGTGAAATGAAGAAGAGAGATTGTTAATGTGAGAGAAAGTGAAAGAAAGTTAAATAGATATTCAGAAGAATACAGGAAGAACTGAGAGAGTATGAAAGAACAAGAGAGGAGACAGTAAAGGCTAAGCTTCGAAAGGGGATAGTATTAGAGGGGGAAAATAAAAAGGAAGGTATATAAACAGAAAGGCGGGAGGAAAAGAGATAGAAAGGAAATTATAATGACAAAGAGTTAGATAGAGGGATGGGAAGTAAGGTATGACAATGTGAAAGCAAGAAATATCGAGAATAACAGCTTAAGAAAGACAGAAGATATAGAGGGAGTGAGAGTTCACTCTATGGGGAATCGAAAGAGAGGAGAGAGAGAATATCATTATTTCAGAGAGAAAAAGAGAGAGAGAGAAAATGAGATAGTCAGTGAGAGTGTGAAAGATACGGGCTTGAATAAAAAAAATATATCAAATTTGATGGGTCCAAATGCATATATCATCCCTTGAATACAATAATTGATGATAAAAAAATGTAACACCAGCACAAGTTGAACTTAGATAATATTTCGCACCTAAACGGAGCTAAATAAATCAATGACAATGCTGCATTTATTAATAAAAATAAAAATAAAATTCTCAAAATCTGTAGTGCTCTATATTCAATTTCACTATAAGAAATATTTTTCCCAGAAAATAAAAAATATTAATTACTTAAGTATATTCTATGTTATACAAGTGATTTTGGTTATATATAAGTGATTGTGTTATATAAGCTATATTAGTGAAGTAATAACCGTTTTGGTGATATAATGATGGTTATATAGTAAATAACATTATAACATGCTTGTGGATATTATAAATTATTATAAATCAGGCCCAGGACTCGAAAGAAAATTAAATAATTGTTAGTTTACAGAACTGAGATACCTTTATTGAAGCTGGAGGTTACAGGAGCAAAAGTAGCATCAAAATGACTTACCTGAAAAAAAATATATGTAAAGCAACTTATATAATACTAGATTACATAATAATATACTACATACAAATATTAAGAGCATATATAATGAATAACCAACTAAATAAGTTTATATATATAGGTGTGTTCTCTAATCGGGATTCGGTCAATTTTCTAGGATAAAAAATCAAACTCTCGTTACCGACGTTTCGGTTTTATTTAAAACCTTTTTCATAGGCAGAAGTAAGAATTTTTTAACTAAAAAAATAAAATTTACATTATTTAAAGGAACAACAATGTTAACTGGACAAAACCTTTGACTAGACTAATGACATTATAAAACAGATATAATTACGTAAAGATATATCAAATATAATTATGCTTTGATAAAAATAGTTCAGTTATTATTTTTGAATGGTATTTAATAAAAGGCCAAATGAATCTCAGATACAAGGGAGTTGACAGTTGATGGTTACGTTTGACAAAGGAATGTTCTACAATCAATGTAGAACAATCTGAAACAACATATAACGAAAACTAGCCTCATTATCATAAAACCTTAGCGAAAAGTCTTTATCAAGATTAGCCTTGTAAAGATGGTATCAGGGCGGTTTGTTTAGCCTCATTCCCTGTGCCAGTCCGCTCCTAGACACTCCTTTCCCAAACATAATGTATTATCTTTCCTTTCCTTTACTAGGTACAACAGCCATCAACATTTGCTGTCCTTACGATATGTTTGCAGACTTACAGGTCGCTCGAGTTCATGTTTATCTTAATATAAGTAAAATATATGGACATTTTTACTGATTTACACGTTTAGTGATACTGAGGAAAATATCTTAAGTCTTCACCACAACGAGTTTATTTTACGACGCGTTTCGAACATTCAGTGTTCATCATCAGGCACATCTACAATATAAAAACAAGATACAAAAAAAATTCGTTATTTTGTAGATATGTCTGATGATAAACACTAAGTATTCAAAACTTCTTCAAACCTTGTTTGTGTCTATGATCAAAACAAAAATGGCAAAAAGGCCAGTTGATGTCCTTCGACCTCCCTACCTGCTCTTACACATTCGACATCGCTAAATTGAACTAGAATAACATAAGTAAGTTCAGCAGTGATATATGAAAATGAGATTTTGAGTTATTTTCATTGGGAAGCGTTGCTTTGATTAAAAACAGACTACCGAATAAGAAATGTCTGTACTTCCCTTTCACTTTCTCACCCTTGAGAAATACTCAAGTTTGTATACTTCCCTCTCATACATGAGATATTCATCACATATAGATCTCCTCCCTGTCCTCAACTTGATATTTTTTTACTTCCACCGAACACTGAAACACTGCTTCCGTTTCAGAAATATATTAGTAATAAAGTTACTGGACTTATATATATATATATATATATATATATATATATATACTTTAACACGTAGAAAAGAACACAGAAAGACACTACAGAACTCACTTCGATATTTCGACATCCGTCGTCATCGGGAAGACGTGCGAAGTACTCGCGTTGAGAAGCAAACTGCTACTGGCCTCCAGAGTAACTCGTGGAACCACCGCAATGCTGCCCCCCAGCGGAGGAGAGGAAAAATAGAAATCCCTCCAATATTCATTTAGAAAACAAGATAAAAAATATATAAAATACGAAATAATAATAATAAAAAAAAATAATAATCATAAAAAAATAATAATAATAATAAAATAAAAAATAATTTACAGGTTAAGGTACAGGTTAAGACCAGGAGGAGAACGAGCCCCAAGGAGGCATATGAATGCTTCTTCGGAAGTTCTAAGGGTGACATGGGAATTAGACTCGGGGATTTGTTTGAGGATTTGTACCCTGAAACAATCATATATATATATATATATATATATATATATATATATATATATATATATTATTTAAAACATGCTGGATAATAATATTAACTTTTTTTTTAAAATTAGTGACAAAAATAATATTAGTGACATTTATGATCCAAAAAAATATTTTTTGCTATAAATAATACATAAAAATTGAACAGTATATAAACCGTTTGCTGGAATAGATGTATTATGTAATAAGGATTCGGTCAATTTGCTAGGTTCAAAAATCAAACTTTTGTTCCCGTCGTTTCAGTTTTACAATAAAATCAAAACATCGGAAACGAGAGTTTGATTTTTTAATCTAGAAAAGTTTACGAAATCCCGAATAAATAATACAAATATAAAGAATATATCTCTATATAGGGTTTTTTGCTCTTATCAAGTCGGTGTTGCAATCGATAAAATCATAGTTGGAACACTGTTTTAAAAGATCAAAAAATCCTACATTAATAAAACATAAATGAATATATGTGTGTGCATATAACAAATAGTTCTCAAAAAACAAACTCAACAATCTACTTATAAAAAATTAAAATGACCTTTCGATCAGTAACTGAACTAACCAGTGTGACAAGCGTAATATTCTGCTGCATATATTATGTTTAAAGGTCTGTTTTTTTCACGAATCGCTCTAACAATACTAGCTTATATAAAACTTTCTAATTAGCAATAGCATTAAAAATTATAGGCAAGTTTACAAAGAACAGCGTTTACTATGTAAAATAAAAAGTTGACCATGACAGTTAATATTTTTGAAAAAAATATGATTATGTGCAGGCTTCACCATAACTTTGAATAATGAGCAAATACAACATAATATAATCTGTGTAACTAGATAGTTTTTTTTGAAATTTGGATTAGTTTAGGAGATGTAAGAATTAAGGGGATGTGGTGATATTCTTATAGGTCAGGGGTGTCAAACTAATTTTGGTCTGGGGGCCGAATACAGCTTAGTTTGATCTCAAGCAGGCCGAGCCAGTAAGCTAATTGCAAAATTACATAGAACTAATAATAAGTCCACCTTTTTCTTTGTTTTAGTCACTAATACTAATAATTAGTGCAAAGAAGATAAGTCAATTATAAAAATCTTTACTAAAATCTCGACACCCAGTATCCACTTATATCCTTTTTGACTGAGTTATTTACTGGTGAAGGTGCAAGGACAAAGGAAAAGTGGATACTATGCCAACAAACTCTGAACAGACGTTCAATGCTACCACCTCCTTCTCTTAGTTTCACCGAAGTGTTCCTTTCATGTTCTCTGTGGGTAGTATAATATAAGAACCACAAGTTCTTAAGGAAATTACAGTAAACTGATTTTTTTTTTTATAATAATGCAAATTTATCCCACGGGCCAGATCAAACCTCCAGGTGAGTCAGATCCGGCCCGTATGTTTGACACCCCTGTGTCAGCCTATAATATAAGCTGTCCAGCAGTATGCAATGGTTGTATCAGTTATAAAGAATGTGCTTATGTACCTACAAACTTGGGACAAGAGAAAGAACAGTGCTCACTAGAACTCAAATGATGTGCTCTTGATGTTATCATCCACCCGATCTCATCGTATCAATTCCTGCTATCTGCTTTTGGGTTTTGTTTTTCTGTAGAAGTCTTCCTCAGTTATTTATTCCCTCAGTTATTCAACAATTATTAATCTTAATAAATTGTTGTTAACTCATAATAATAATAATGCTATTATAAATACTTTTTTATATTTATTTTTATAAAGCAATATTCCTTGTAGGTACTGTCACGTTCATTATTACTAATTCTAAATTAATTGTTATCAACCCTGATAATGCCAAACAATTTTCGGTGAAATGGCAGCTAGCAATTTTTTATCATTTTTTGTACCTATTTCCTTAAGAACTAATTTATATACAACTTAATATTGTAGGAATTAAAATAAACTAAATAAATACACTTTAAATAAGTTTATTTAAAATTCAAATGAACCAATTTAATTTTAAAATACTCATATATGAAAGTCTTCTCACCGCTCAACTTCCTTTCCTGAGGACGACCGTTAAAAGGGTCGAAATATTGAATATGAGTTCAAGTATGTGTTTTTCATTTGTGTTTCTAAAAGTTTTCAAAGTATATTAAAGTATTTATATAATTAAGACAAACATATAAAAAGTCCTACCTCAAAATACAGGAAGCCCTCTTTTCCTGTTTACTTCCTTATCTTAAAACAGCTTTTTAAAATAAAGGAAAATAAATACGCTCCGTTACAGTCAACACTTTTGATGAAGGCAAAAACTTGTTATCTGAATAATCAGTACGGCAAAAAATATTCCACGTATTATGATTCGGAGGGCATAAACCAAAAAAAAAAAATATTAAATTCATTTGCCAAACGGCTCATAAATGGTTTGTAAAAATACATGTAAAAAGAACAAAAGTGTGCAAATACATGAATAAAATATGAATACATTTTTAGAGTATTTGATAAGGAATTTGTTTAAATATTCAAAAATATGGTTGATTAATTTATATAAAAACTGTTTTTCAGATAGTTCAGAAAATTAATTAGAAAAAATAGGAATGAATATACCATATTAGGTCAAAAAAGTCACACATAATCAAAACTTACAAGGCATTCTTCAAAAATCTGTTAATTGAAGAAATGGTTTTGATTGACAACATGACGATATAATATTGAATTAAAACAAAAAATTAATAAAATACGAACCATTTTAGTGAGAACAAAATTAGATTAAGCATTCAAAGACAGGGATGTCGCTGGAGTACATTGCTGGTGGCAATTCTCCAGGGTAATGGAAAATTCGTTCCCTATTGTTCTAAAGATTAAATCTTAAATTAGCAAACCACTGCTATTTCTGCTAAAGTCCCCTCCAAAAGGCTTTTATTTTTGTTTTAAAAACCCGTTATTTGCTTTAACTTCTAAAAGACAACCAAGCTGTGAAATTTCATATCTTAATATTGAAATCAACATAAAAGCTTCAATTTGATTTATTAATTAAAACAATTAGTCCGCAAAAAACAGGCAAAAAAAACCATTTAATTTAATACATTCAGTAAGTGTTAGTAGCTACCTGGCTAACACAGAGTTTAGTGCACTGCTAGTACTACTTCTCAAAGTTCATTCACACCCACTTCCTTTCTATCAATACATGCGGCCCGGTCTTATACCGTCCATACGTTTAATTAAAACGACATTTTGTTTTCCTCTATTTCAATGATTGATTAATTCATCATTATAATCAATATTTCGAACTGAATGTCGTCATCAATCAACATTTTTCAAAATGTTTAAATCATTTTCAAATTTCAATTTTTACCGATACAAATGTTTTTGCAGTTCCTTTAAGTCGTAATGCTATCATTCTTGACACTATTTTCACATAGTTTGATATTTATTGACTTGTTTATTGCGCAATTTTATTATCTATATAACAAAAAATATTTTTTTTTAAAATTATTATGGTTTGAATTAACAGTAATAATATCCGTCATATCACATATATTATGATCAAACCACAATAAGAAATGGGAAAACAAGACTAAGAAACTAAGGACTAAGGACCCAAGACTAAGGCTGGGTTTTTGACTCTGACGAAGACCGCTACTCATTACATATTAAAACATCTATTTTATATTTTGTTTACTGTGGTTTAGATTTTGATATTTATTGACTTCTTTATTGCGCAATCTTATTATTTATATAATAAAAAACATTTTTTTTTAAATTATTATGGTTTGAATTAACAGTAATATTATACGTCATATCTCATATAATATCTGGACAGCTCGACCGGTTTTGGGTTCTATTAGTTACATCCTTCAGAAGCAATTGACTGTGGATTTCACGTTTCTGATAACTTAAACCTACTATCTAGATCAGTTTTTCTTAAACTTTTGTACACCAGGGTGCACCTATGAAACCAAACCAAAACTTTGGGGCGCATCGCTGATTTTAATATAGAAAATTTAGTCCTGAGATTTGATAACAGGAAAATGATTGGAAATTAAAATGTATAGTTTTTTTTTAAGAAAAAGACAGATAGATTGATAGGGAGGGAGGGACGGGTAGTAAAAATGATTTAAATCCCCGAGTAAAGGCAAAGAGGAAATATTATCCATTGATGCTTAAAGATTAAAGAAATTTACCTTTAATTTAGTTCAAAATATCAAGCGGCAGTGACTTGACTCAGACTTGAAAACCACATGCTTGGTGTTTTCTGAAATAAATTAAAATGATGCAAAAAATAAAATATAAATCTGTTATATAAACTTAATCTTCCATTACATTGGGGCGCACCTGGCTACCTTCCAGGGCGCACCAATACACCCGGGCGCACCATTTGAGAAGCACTGATCTAGATCATTAAAAAACTATGCTAAAGTCATTATTTTATTTCATTCTTTTATTCCTCATCTCATCGTCTATTTCATATTCTTTGGGTAGTATTTTTAATTTCGTCTTCTTGAAATAGAGGATAAGATGAGGAAAAAGGAATAAAATTAAATAACTAAATAAACAATTAAACCAACATAATACCATTAACATACATACATCATAGCTTTTTAATGATCTAGATAGTAGGTGTAAGTTATCAGAAGCATGAAACAACTATCAATTTCTCTTGAAGAATGGAGCCAAAAGGGCTCAAAAACGGTCCAGCGGTCGAGCTCACCAGATATTGTATGAGGTATGACGGATAATATTACTATAAATTTTAATATTACTAAATGAAATGTTAACTACATTATGGTTTAAGTTAACCTGCTTCTAAACAATTTCTTTCCTTCTATAAGATGCATTTTTAGTTGAAATTTATAAAACAATAGAAATGATGGAATTTAAGGACGAATAAAATTTTTTCTAACAACAAGCCTAGGATTTAATGACATCTCCACTTATCTGAGAATATCATCACAAAGTCAATATAGGGAGAAATTCGAGGAGGCCTACTGTATTGGTTCAACTATTCGAATATTAAACGAGTAAGGAGATGTTATTTAATGAGGTTGTTCGAACATACCGGAAAAAGACGATAGTGATGGAAGAATTTAAACCTATATGGCTTTCAAAGCATGGCAATTTCTTTGTAGTTAAATATATTCATCTCATTGCCGAGTTCAGTGATGCGTATATTCTAACAAATCAAAACCGTAATATCTTCAGCATTTCTGATCAACAACAATTCACCTTATATCACTTTCAATATTTAAAGAATTATAACGACTAATATTTTTTTTGCAAAAATATAAAAAAAAATTTGGTTTAATCAAATTCATCTAGCTTTCAATATCTCAATAAAAAAATATGTATTATACAGACCCAGTAATTATTCTAATTGTTCATACTTCCCTTTACTTAAAAGCATATAAATTATAAATAGTCATAAAGGAATTAGATTGAGTATCTACATGGCTATTACTGTTATTTTCAAAATGGTAGGAGAAGACAGACCGAAGTACGAACTACCGAAGACAAAAATGTGTTGAATATCAAGCACATAAAAATTACGTTCTGTAATTTCATTATTCGTTAATTTTTTTTTTAATTTACAGTTAGTTTTTTTTATTTTTAAATTTTTTTCATCGAATTTCTTTCTTTATTTATTTTCGCTTTTATTTATCCTCATCTCTGTTTCTCATCAGCTATACTGATTAAAAGCTTTTTCAATTAGACTTCAGTTCAGTCATAACTTATCTTCGCAACGATTCACACTTACATATTTCTACCTCATAAGGGGACAGTCAAAACATGGTATCAAATTTTGTGACGTTGTCATGTGTTTTCTTCCTGTAAATTTAATTTATATATATATATATATTATATATATATATATAAACTAAACGCACCCATTTATACGACAAATAATAAAATATAGAAAAAAATTATACAGACCATATATATAAAAAGACTTCACAATAAATATATGAAATAACAATCAATGATCAAACCACAATAAGAAATGGGAAAAAAAAAAGATTAAGACCATTCAAAAGTCTTTTCAAATCCAAGACCAGTTGGATTTTTGGCTCTGACGAAAACCGCTTATTTCGGGTGAAAATTAATAGTAGTTTTTTACTATTTCTTATTGTGGTTTTTGAACATTTATTGTTGTTTCACGTGTTTATTGTGAAATTTGGTTATATATATTTCATGTTATTATAATCAAATTCTGTATTAATGTAGCCCTGAAGATATCTACAAATATAGTCGAAACGTCGGCTTATAGGTGCTGTATTCTTGAAGATAGATCAAACCTCAATAAAAAGAAAAATATTATATACACATATATATATATATATATATATATATATATATATATATATATATATATATATATAATCTAGGAGGTGTCAGAGCTTATTTTTCTTCATTCTGATTCTTCCTACGACATTTAATCCAGATGCAGTCATCCCGGAGATACAAAAGGCCAATGTCATATACGAATATAACTGCAATATCGGAGATTGTGAGCTCCTAGACAATTCAAAATATATCGGTATGACATCGACCACACTCTCACGACGACTGACAATGCACTTGCAAGCAGGAGCCATCGCTAGACACACCTCCGAGGAACATGGAAGAAAACTCACCGCCAGGACCTTGTTCAAAACACCATCATTTTAAAGAAAATTAATGATCCAGCCAGACTGCAAATATATGAAGCCATGAAAATCATGAAGCACAACCCATTAATTAATCGTCAACACACGGGGGTTTCACGCACACTGCAGCTACTAGGTGACCAACCACCAGCTACTCGCCAAGCCGACACTCAGTCACCGCCCAGTATTCAGACCAGCAACACCTAAGATATGTATATGAGACAAAATGTCGTAGGAAGAATCAGAATGAAGAAAAATAAGCTCTGACACCTCCTAGATTATATAAAGAAGAGTAAATAAATAAATATATATATATAACTGAAAAAAACACACATAAAGAACGAGAACATTTATTGGATCAATATTCGAACCGAAATTAGTCATCAGGAAGAGAGTAGAAGGGAAGAGTCGCCTTCCACCTACAATCTTGAACACACGTACCTCTTCTTGTTCCCTACTACTCTCTTCCTGATGACGAACTTCGGTTCGAAATATTGATCCAGTAACTGTTCTCGTTCTTTATATGTTGTTTATTTCAGTTATTTATCTGACCGGTTCGGACGATCTATTAATTAATTTCATTTATATATATATATATATCACTTAACTTGAGTGAGTAGGAACTCGAATTGTAAATGACACAGGAATGAAAGGTAATGTTTATTATACAAGCGCGACACACTGACTGGCTGACCCCCTCCTCGAGGCCAGCCTTCATAATCTGCCTCTGTGCGAAAACGAAGATTTGAGCCGCGACGCAGGCGGTACTGCCACCGCCAACTCCGCTAACTTATATATATATTACATGTTCATCATTACTTATAGCTTATAACATATATTTTGTAGTATACTTTTTTGTTCTATGGATTCATAGAGGAGCTACATGACTTTTTTTTTCTTGAAAGAATACAGTACGGCATTATGCAATAGCAGAAGGAAATATTATCAATAAATCATACAACGTATACATTGAACAAATTAATGTGGAGAAAAGCATTTGGTGAAAAGAATTATTATACTGTAGTTGATGATGGGCCGATGATCATCATAAGCATTGCTTACTGGGAGATCGATGGCTTAAGATTCCAACAGGCCAGGTATGCAGTGAATGCAGCGCCATCTAGGTAAATAATTACCTGCCAAATAATAGCCTTACATCTAATTAATTCATCTTGCATTATTATAAATTCTTGTAAAGACCCGTTGAATCAGATTTCCTAAATTTCCAATAACTGTAAATTTTACGTAAGATAAAATTTAATTAGTATAACACACTTTATTTTCTGTAAATTGTAACACTACATAGGGATTTAATTTTTTTTTTTATTATCGCTGGCATCCCTGCCTAGTTATACCAACAAAATGAATTATATAGAAAAAGAAGAAAAGTCACCTAATTTTAATGTATTTTTATATCTGAGCCAGTATCTCCGTGTAGTGCAAGCTTAAATGTCAATTATATGTACGTTAGCAACACTACAAAGAAAAAAAAACTTCAGATTTCACTCTACAAGAAAGAGAGAAATAGCTCATTTCGGAGTATTTTCATATAGCTTCACCATTCTTTAGTGCAACTTTGTTCAAATGTATAACTATTTTTTTTTTGGTAAGATTATTACCTTTTAATAAATTACTTTATTTATTTAATTTGGTATATTTAGAATTCTATGTTGGCTATACTGTAATATGTACGAAAGTATATTATTTAACCAATACACACTGTGCAAGTAGGAGTGCCTGTAAAGATGCATCAAAGATAAAAAGAGAATTTGTTTGATTTTATTTCTTTTTATACTAGCAAACCTACCCGTCTTTGACGCATTTCAAAAATTTGATTCTACTTGGTATTCCAAAATATCATTAGAAACTATAGAATAGTAAAAAATGCCATTATTAGTGTAGTGTTAAACAAATGCTTATGTATACACTACATTACATGTCTGTCCTTGCGGTTCATGGAAGAACAAAGAGTTGGAACCACTAACTCTTGAGCAAGCAAACTACAGTTAACCATTTGAGAAAATGGTCCTGTCCCTTTTCACATTTCCCGAGGCACTCATGTTTCGTAACATGAAATTTGTTACTGATACTAAACGCAGCAAGATGGTGCTCCTACTTTAAGTTTTAACTCATGAGCAGGCTGTCCAGAAGCAGTCACGGAGTCAAGAAATTCAGTTGGATAATGAACTGCTTCCTCATTACTAATCACTCTCTTTACTGAGTTTGAAGTTCTATCTTCGGCTTGATATAGCGTAAGAACTTGTTTGTTGGTTTTTCCTGCATGTTCATATTAAGGTCTGAGAATTGCTCGTTTACAAAGCCATTTATTCTGAATAGACAGTACATCTTGAACTCTGGGAAACACCTTTTCAATGATGTCAAATACGCAATATATTCATATGCTCAAATGAAATTAAAATCAGCAACAATACCTACTTGCCACACCTGTGTATTTTCAAAATAAACCTGTCTGCGAAGTGAGCAAAATACAGCTTAAAGCCCCATAATTTCGCTTCTGCACTGAATTATCAATCTATTTAGAGCCCATATTTTAAGTTAGGCATACACAAATTTACTGTAAAAATTTCAGCTTGATATGTGTTATGGTGGCTGAGTTTACTTGTGACAAAATTTTGCGGACAAACCGACAAACTGACAAACAGACAAACCGACAAACCGACAGAAATTTTTCTAAGGGTGGATTCGGTTTCTCCAATGTATGAAACGTAAAGAAAACTTGAAATGAGTCAGTTCTAAGCAATGTACAGACACAATCATTATTTTATTTATATAGATTTAGGTTAACATGTGTGAAACAAGGTTAATTACAATCAAGTAAGTTACACTGAAAAAAATACCATGTAATCAAGATAATAGTTGTCATAGTTTGTATCTATCGTAGGGGCCAGATTAGCCTGGTGGCATCGTGCTTGAATGTGGCCTACAGATCTGGGGTTTAATACTCACAATAACCTTCGATTTAATTACGCACAAGGTAATAAATCTAAACATGTTGCTCCTCAGAGATGACATTGAACCATCAGCCCCGAACCTGTTCGAAACCTTTCTCAGAAATTCACTGAGAACGGACTCAAGTTTCAATGACTGCCTCTTTATAGTTACAATTTCTGATCTAAACTCTAATATTGCTATTTTTTTTTTATAAGATTATTACCTTTTAGTAAATTACTTTATTTATTTAATTTGTTATATTTGAATTCCACGTTGGCTATACTGTAATATGTACGAAGGTACTCTTATTATTTAAACCAGTATACAATGTGCAAGTAGGAGTGCCTAATTTATTTAATTTTATTTATTTTTATATTTATTTTGAGGGCTTCAGATGACAAGTGGCAAAAGAATCTCTAGTGACTTCTACAATACCGCGGTACAACAAATTTGTTTCCTCAGATGTCAATTCAATTAATCATAAAGAAATTAAAATTTTAGGGTAATAATCTAATGAAATGGTCTCCACATATAAACATTTTTAATGATATAAATAACGCGTTTCGAACACGTAGTGTTCGAAACGCGTTGTTTATATCATTAAAAATGTTATATGTGGAGACCATTTCATTAGATTTTTACCCTACAATGAGTAAATACCACATAATAACTGATTGCACTACATTAGAAAAAATTAAAATATAAATTTACAAGAAATAGCGTACTCATGAGAATAATAATTGAATACATAGGATTCTATTTGTTAGAGTCTGAAGCGAAACGAGTTTTTGAAATTTAAATATTCCACGTGAAAGATTATACTTGAGAGGGTGTATAATGTTATTGATAGAGGGCGCAATGTGCAGGATTATGGTGGCAGTATATATGCAGGGTTGACATGCTAAGTTATGCCACCCAGTCAGATATATAAATGTTGTTAATCTATTTTGCTTGACGTATAATTTCCTTGTATAGTCCCTTACAGTCAAGTTTAACCCTTCAATTCGATATCTCTCACATGATTTGAAGCAGTCATGAGCTACTTTCATCTTTAAAATTGAATAAAATAACAATTATCTAAAACTATTATTTATATTATATAACTGAGCTAAAGATAAATTCTTTACTTAGATTAATATTAATTTATTAAATAAAATAGTAATCTAGACTTAGCAAAATTATTTATTATACTTCTGTATTTCTATTTACTTTTTTTGTGTGTCCTAAAATAGCGTTCAGAATCTGATACAGTCGTAGTTATAATCAAAGGGAGAAAACATTCAGTGTCTCATAAAGGACTTAAGCACCAGGTGGAAACTTAGTAAGACACTGCCTCTTACAGAACTTGAGCTGAAGGTAGAAACTTAGTGAGCTACCACAGTGTCTCTTACAGATCTTGAGCTTCAGATGGAAACTTAGTGAGGTAATACAGTGCCTCTTACAGATCTTGAGCTTCAGATGGAAACTTAGTAAGCACTACAGGGTGTCGTACAGAACTTGAGCTTCAGCTGGAAACTTAGTGATCTACTACTGCCTCTTACAGAACTTGGGCTTCAGATGGAAACTTAGTGAGCTACTACAGTGTCTCTTACAGAACTTGGGCTTCATATGGAAACTTAGTGAGCTACCACAGTGTCTCTTACAGAACTTGAGCTGAAGGTAGAAACTTAGTGAGCTACCACAGTGTCTCTTACAGAACTTGAGCTGAAGGTAGAAACTTAGTGAGCTACCACAGTGTCTCTTACAGATCTTGAGCTTCAGATGGAAACTTAGTGAGGTACTACAGAGCCTCTTACAGATCTTGAGCTTCAGATGGAAACTTAGTAAGCACTACAGGGTGTCGTATAGAACTTGAGCTTCAGCTGGAAACTTAGTGATCTACTACTGTCTCTTACAGAACTTGGGCTTCATATGGAAACTTAGTGAGCTAATACAGTGTCTTTTACAGAACGTGAGCTTCTGTATTTATTCAGAACATAGTTCTATGCAACTACTCTTTATATCATTTTTTAAAAAAACAATGTAAAGACTAACAGAATGTGTCATCAGAACTGTAAAGTGCACTGTTTTACACAAAGAATATTTGCATTTTTTCAATAATGATTGAGATAATTAATTTACTTTAAACTTATCAGAAAAGTTCCTGAGCCTATGACAACAAGAACATTTTTAATTTTGCTGCTCTCAATATCGACAATTAAAAATTTAATTGCTAAAATTAAATTTTAAATGCGATCGATAAAAATTAAGAAAAAAATCTTACCAAATAAATGTTTTCACAGTAAATATCTAAATATAGTTTGATTGATTTACGGATTTTAATGTGAGATATATAAAATATTTTAAACGTACTTTTAGTTGTAGTTATTAGTCAACTGAAAGTTGTTATTTATTTTAATTAAATTTGTTGTAGCTCATTTATTATTAATTTAGTTCCTGAATTTGTTTGAATAACTCCAAGTGCGTTGGGCTGGTGTTTATATTTATATTCATATTTAGATTTGAGCAGAATTAACAAATGCCTTAAAGAAGTTTTAGTTTAAATTGAATGGCTGATGTCTGCCCATGGTTTTGCTCTGTGCCAACTTGCGCTGATTACTAATGCTATTTACTTATTCTTGTCACATTCTGCAATCGGAGTCTACAGAAAAGAAGTAACTCTTTAAACATTGACTGCTTAGTCTAAATTGTCTTGGATTTCACAGTCACTAGCTTACTTGAATCAGCTTCCTTGATGAAGACCAAGTCATCTGTAGTTCTATTTTACTTAAGTAAAATAACAAGTTTTAATAATAAGTTTGCTATGTGAGCTGGCTATAAAATATATAATGAAACAATAGATGAAAAATGCAAAACGGTGCTAAAACAGTTTTTATTCCATATGAAGATCACACTGAATGTTTTAAGAGTCGTGTACTTCTTTGCGGCGAAGTCATGGTCACTTCAAGGTTTACTTAAATGTAACATTAAAGTACATCATCTAGCTTTAATACATGAATTCATGTACCTTCAAGTGTGATTCATGTATCTTCATGAACTCCTCATGATACTTCAAGATTTACTTAAATGTAAGATTAAAGTACATCATCTAGCTTTAATACATGAATTCATGTAACTTCAAGTGTGATTCATGTATCTTCATGAACTCCTCATGATACTTCAAGATTTACTTGTAGAACTACTCTTAATGAAGAAGAGATGCTAAAACTGGAAGTGCACTGAACGGGATACTGAAGACACACTGTTTCTTAAGGAAGGTGACACTCTTAAGACAGAAGAAACTGCTTCTTAAGACACATGACACACTATGACAGATAATCATGCATCTTAAGACATCTGAAATACTCAAGAGACATGGTATTGCTTTATAAGGCAAATGTCACTCTTGACATTTCAAGTCTTCCTAAGACAGATGATACCCTAAAGATAAAAGACACTACTTCTTAGGATGCCATAGCTTCTTAAGATAGATGGCACACTTAACAGAAGGCACTGTTTGTTTAGGCAGATGACACTTATGATAAATTACATGGTTTCTTATGACAGATGATACACTTAGAATAGCTGGTACTGCTTTTTAAGATAGATGATACCCTTAAGATAGAAGAGAAGGCTTATTACAACTGGTGACACACTTATGACAGATGACATCGCTTCTCAATATAAATGACACACTTAAGATAGATAGCATTGTTTCTTTAAACAGATGACACTTATAATAGATTGCATGGTTTCTTATGACAGATAACACACTTAGGAGAGATGACACTGTTTCTTAAGACAGATGATACCCTTAAGATAGAAGACACTGCTTCTTAGGACAGGTGACACACTTATGACAAATGCCAAGGCTTCATAAGATAGATGACACCCTTATGATAGATGGCACTGTTTCTTTAGACAGATGACTCTCATGATAGTTGACATGGCTTCTTATGACAAATGACACACTTAGGAGAGATGGCAGAGTTTCTTAAGAAAGAGGATACCCTTAAGGTAGAAGACACTGATTCTTAGGACAGGTGACACACTTATGACAAATGCCAAGGCTTCATAAGATAGATGACACCCTTATGATAGATGGCACTGTTTCTTTAGACAGATGACTCTCATGATAGTTGACATGGCTTCTTATGACAAATGACACACTTAGGAGAGATGGCAGAGTTTCTTAAGAAAGAGGATACCCTTAAGGTAGAAGACACTGATTCTTAGGACAGGTGACACACTTATGACAAATGCCAAGGCTTCATAAGATAGATGACACCCTTATGATAGATGGCACTGTTTCTTTAGACAGATGACTCTCATGATAGTTGACATGGCTTCTTATGACAAATGACACACTTAGGAGAGATGGCAGAGTTTCTTAAGAAAGAGGATACCCTTAAGGTAGAAGACACTGATTCTTAGGACAGGTGACACACTTATGACAGATGACATGGCATCTTAAGATAAATGACACACATAGAACAGATGGTACTGTTTCCTAGGACAGGTGACACATTTATGAGAGATGACATGGATTCTTAAGATAGATGACACACTTAGGAAAGATGGAACTGTTTCTTTAGACAGATGACACATATATTAGATGACATGAATTCATAAGACAGATGAGACTTATGATATATGACATATGGTAGTTTCTTAAACTCCTAATAAACTTAGAATAGATGACACTGGTTCTTAAGACAGATTATACCCTTAAGATAGAAGACCCTGCTTATTACGACAGGTGACACACTTATGACAGATAAACCTGACACTTTAGACATCTAAAACACTTATGAGAGATGATACAGCATTTTAAAGCAGATGCCACTCTTAAGAAATATGATACTCTAAAGAGAGAAGACACTGCTTCTTAAGACACATGACATCCCTATGACATAAGACACTGCTTCTTATGACATCTGACATATATATGACACTTCTATAACAAATGACAGATAAATGGTAACTATTTCAGCTTTAGCGTGGTTAATACAGATTCATAAAGTATCCTTTAATATTTATTAATTGACTTCAGTTTAAAAATAAATGAAATTTATTAAATATACAATTCATTCAGTTAAAAAGAAAAAAATAAAAGAGAACTAAATCAGAGAACCGCGTTCGTTGTAAGGAAATGTCAGACGTTTCACATCGAATAGAATGTGAGTAAGGCATTGTATTTGAAAATGGAAGGAGAAATACTTTAAGTAATAAAAAATGACACGAGTGCGAGGTTGTGTTTTCAATTTCTTGGCAACACATCTGAGGTGTTCATTTCATGCAACATTTCCGTAAAATAAGAACAGTGAATAAAACAGGGCGCTAGACAGACCATTACAAAGTCAGTATTAAATATGCAGCATGTGTGACCTGGAAATAACTAGAATAAAAAAAATCTTACCTTCACTTTCTTTCAAGGAAACATTTATTTTTTTTAAAAAAAGTCAATACTATCGTTGATTGTATAGCAAGTAGTCAATATTTATCAAAAATTAATTATTATATATATATATATATATATATATATATGAATGATCAAACTACAATAAGAAATGGGAAAACAAGACTAAGATCTCTCAACCGTAACAAGCGGTCTTCGTCAGAGTCAAAAATCCAACTCATATATATATATATCAGGGAAGACGAGTCGCTACCCTGTCTTCCTGCGGGACTCTTCGCACCTCCTGTTGACGACGATGGTCGAAATATCAATGTGAGTTATGTCTGTGTCTTTCTGTGTGTTTCCTTCGTTTTGAATTTATTTTATATATATATTCACTTTATGAACGGAAAGATGATCAAAACTGGACACAAAACAGTTCAAAATTGAAGATAGGCAGCACAGAAAGTAAAAAAAACACACTTACAGACTCAAGTTTTCGGGTAATCCGTCTTCAGGAGAAAATAGAAAGGGATACCAAGCACATTGTAGACGCAACGGCTAGTAACCGACACGGTAACCTACCAGTGCTGCCCTCCCGTTAACTGTCTCTTAATTCTATTACTTCAAGACCGTGCACGAGGGGCAGTACTGGCGGTTGCCGTGTCGGTTACTAGCCGTTGCGTCTGCAATGTTCTTGGTCTCCCTTTCTCTTTTCACCTGAAGACGGATTACCCAAAAATTTGAGTCTGTAAATGTGTTTCTTTTACTTTCTGTGCTACCTATCATCAATTTTGAACTGTTTTATATATATATATATATATATATATATATATATATATATATATATATATAATATTAAATACGAAAATATGATACAATACGAATATATATATATATATATATATATATATTTATATATAAACTAGAATTTAAAAAGAACACATAGAAAGGAAACCACTGAACTCACTACTATATTTCGATATATATATATATAATTACCAAATAGTAGTAATAGTAGTGCTAATTGTAAAACAATCATGTTGCAGCCCTGAAAATGACATAAATATATGTCGAAACGTCGGCAAAAGGACTAGTTTTAATCATTGGATCTCAAACCTCATATATATATATATATATAGTCAACGATAGTTGACTGTTGTCCCTCCGTCAATGCATTTCTTCTCCTGAGGACGACCGTCGTTACGGTCGAAATACTGAAAAGTGAGTCTTTGTTATCTTTCTGTCTATGTGTCACAGATTATATCAAGTATATATATATATATATATATATATACATATATATTCAATTCAATGTTTAATATGGAAGATAATGTTTATACCCCTTTGTCAAAAATATAGAGGAGTTAAACAAGCAAAACAGATATAACCTCACTGCAGATATAACCTGATGTGCAAACAAAAGCAGAGACAAGCAATTAATAATGATGCTAATTCAAAATCAGTTTAATTAATATTAACTGTCAGAGGTATATTAATAAAGCACATCAGGTTGTTTAAGCAACTGAGAGCAAGATTAATGCGATATTCAAGCCTCATTTGTGGGAAAATGCCTTTTAATGAAGCTAAAACTATATAAATGCAATAGGAAAAATCTCCGATATATTTATTTAAAATCGTCATTCCATACATAAGATTTCAGATTTTCGTACACAACTATTCAGTTAGACTGTAAGTGTGCCTGTACGGATAAGGAATTGAGAAAAAAAACCTATCCATGGTCTAAGATATATTTCTCGCTAAATGCCATAGGTGGGTATTATATTTTTAATAGGTTAAATATTATATTATATTTTAGGTAATATATTATATTTTTAACTTAGGGTATTTTTTTCACTAGGTTCGTCACAGTGTTTAAGTAAAAAACTTTCCTTTTATTTCTTAAAGTGACTCTGATTCCAATACTAACGCAAAGTTGACATTGGAAAACATTTTCGGTTGCATCTACTTTTCATTTGCTACTATTTGAGAGAGGGTATCTTCTCTTGTGTTGATAGGAAACGAGAAAGTGATGAATCCAAACCCTGTAACCCTTTACAAAGCACACATGGTGACTACTCAAGTATAATACACACAGGTCCCTGTTACATCACTGAATTTAAGCACATCGGGCAGTGGTTAACACTTGGATTGGTGACATCATAAGCTCCCGAAATGTGGTTGGCTTCATGACTTAAATAGAACCTGGGTCATTAATAATGCAATTTAACACTTTGAACAGTACAAAAGACATAAAGGTCCTATTAATTTGGAAGTAGCAAATAAATGTTTTCACCAACCTGAAATGTTAATTCTTGTAGCATTAGTTTTAAATTCCAAAGAAATAAAACACTATATTTTTAACTTAAGGTATGTTTGACAAAGTTCAGTTTCCTTTTGTTCTATTGGGGGAAATTTTATTTCTTTATTACTTAATATATATTTTGCTATAAGTAAATTAGTAATTATTTTGATATAAAAAAATTATTATGGGTTTCAATTAATTCTTAAACATTTATTTGCTCAAATGATGTAATTATTTATGAATGCATGTAATTTGAAAATAGAACATGTGAAAAAAGTTTACTTTCTCCCAGTAGGGATAGTACTTTGGGGAGACAGAAATAGGGCTAAATTGTCTATAATGATTCAAAGGGCCTTGAATAATATAGTAATTGTTTTACAGTCTTGGTCAGATTGTATTAGTAAAAAACTTTCCTTTCATTTCTTAAAGTGGCTCTGATTCTAAAACTAAGTTATTGTTAACATTGAAAAACATTTCCAGATTGCTGCTACTTTTCATTTGTCACTATTTGACTCTTCTCTTCTGTTGATCAAAAGTAGCACCGTATCTTCTCTTGTCTTGATAGAAAGTGAGAAGGTGATGAATCCAATCCCCGTAACCCTTTACAAAGCACACATGGTGACTACTCAAGTAGACAGGAGAGCCCTCAGTCACGGAGCAACGGGATACACCCGATTGGAGGCAGAGGGATAGAGCTTAATTACAATAGACCAGTCGCCACACGGTATCTTCTCTTGTCTTGATAGAAAGTGAGGAGGTGATGAATCCAAGCCCTGTAACCCTTTACAAAGCACACATGGTGACTACTCAAGTAGACAGGAGAGCCCTCAGTCACGGAGCAACGGGAT
The DNA here is from genome assembly GCA_026182355.1 of Hermatobates lingyangjiaoensis. Taxonomy (NCBI): domain Eukaryota; kingdom Metazoa; phylum Arthropoda; class Insecta; order Hemiptera; family Hermatobatidae; genus Hermatobates; species Hermatobates lingyangjiaoensis. The sequence continues at coordinate 5,534,381 of JAPFBL010000430.1, forward strand.
ACACCCGATTGGAGGCAGAGGGATAGAGCTTAATTACAATAGACCAGTCGCCACACGGTATCTTCTCTTGTCTTGATAGAAAGTGAGAAGGTGATGAATCCAATCCCCGTAACCCTTTACAAAGCACACATGGTGACTACTCAAGTAGACAGGAGAGCCCTCAGTCACGGAGCAACGGGATACACCCGATTGGAGGCAGAGGGATAGAGCTTAATTACAATAGACCAGTCGCCACACGGTATCTTCTCTTGTCTTGATAGAAAGTGAGAAGGTGATGAATCCAATCCCCGTAACCCTTTACAAAGCACACATGGTGACTACTCAAGTAGACAGGAGAGCCCTCAGTCACGGAGCAACGGGATACACCCGATTGGAGGCAGAGGGATAGAGCTTAATTACAATAGACCAGTCGCCACACGGTATCTTCTCTTGTCTTGATAGAAAGTGAGGAGGTGATGAATCCAAGCCCTGTAACCCTTTACAAAGCACACATGATGACTACTCAAGTAGACTGGAGAGCCCTCAGTCACGGAGCAACGGGATACACCCGACTGGAGGCAGAGGGATAGAGCTTAATTACAATAGACCAGTCGCCACACGGTATCTTCTCTTGTCTTGATAGAAAGTGAGAAGGTGATGAATCCAACCCCGTAACCCTTTACAAAGACACATGGTGACTACTCAAGTAGACAGGAGAGCCCTCAGTCACGGAGCAACGGGATACACCCGATTGGAGGCAGAGGGATAGAGCTTAATTACAATAGACCAGTCGCCACACGGTATCTTCTCTTGTCTTGATAGAAAGTGAGAAGGTGATGAATCAACCCCGTAACCCTTTACAAAGCACACATGGTGACTACTCAAGTAGACGGAGAGCCCTCAGTCACGGAGCAACGGGATACACCCGATGGAGGCAGAGGGAAGAGCTTAATTACAATAGACCAGTCGCCACACGGTATCTTCTCTTGTCTTGATAGAAAGTGAGGAGGTGATGAATCCAAGCCCTGTAACCCTTTACAAAGCACACATGGTGACTACTCAAGTAGACGGAGAGCCCTCAGTCACGGAGCAACGGGATACACCCGATGGAGGCAGAGGGATAGAGCTTAATTACAATAGACCAGTCGCCACACGGTATCTTCTCTTGTCTTGATAGAAAGTGAGAAGGTGATGAATCCAATCCCCGTAACCCTTTACAAAGCACACATGGTGACTACTCAAGAGACGGAAGCCCTCAGTCACGGAGCAACGGGATACACCCGATTGGAGGCAGAGGGATAGAGCTTAATTACAATAGCCAGTCGCCACACGGTATCTTCTCTTGTCTTGATAGAAAGTGAGGAGGTGATGAATCCAAGCCCAGTAACCCTTTACAAAGCACACATGGTGACTACTCAAGTAGACTGGAGAGCCCTCAGTCACGGAGCAACGGAATACACCCGACTGGAGGCAGAGGGATAGAGCTTAATTACAATAGAGCCAGTCGCCACACGGTATCTTCTCTTGTCTTGATAGAAAGTGAGAAGGTGATGAATCCAAGCCCCGTAACCCTTTACAAAGCACACATGGTGACTACTCAAGTAGACTGGAGAGCCCTCAGTCACGGAGCAACGGGATACACCCGACTGGAGGCAGAGGGATAGAGCTTAATTACAATAGACCAGTCGCCACACGGTATCTTCTCTTGTCTTGATAGAAAGTGAGAAGGTGATGAATCCAACCCGTAACCCTTTACAAAGCACACATGGTGACTACTCAAGTAGACGGAAGCCCTCAGTCACGGAGCAACGGGATACACCCGATGGAGGCAGAGGGATAGAGCTTAATTACAATAGACCAGTCGCCACACGGTATCTTCTCTTGTCTTGATAGAAAGTGAGAAGGTGATGAATCCAACCCCGTAACCCTTTACAAAGCACACATGGTGACTACTCAAGTAGACAGGAAGCCCTCAGTCACGGAGCAACGGGATACACCCGATGGAGGCAGAGGGATAGAGCTTAATTACAATAGACCAGTCGCCACACGGTATCTTCTCTTGTTGATAGAAAGTGAGAGGTGATGAATCAACCCGTAACCCTTTACAAAGCACACATGGGACTACTCAAGTAGACGGGAGCCTCAGTCACGAGCAACGGATACACCGATGAGGCAGAGGGATAGAGCTAATTACATAGACCAGTCGCCACACGGTATCTTCTCTGTTTGATAGAAAGTGAGAAGGTGATGAATCCAATCCCCTGTAACCCTTTACAAAGCACACATGGTGACTACTCAAGTAGACAGGAGAGCCCTCAGTCACGGAGCAACGGAATACACCCGACTGGAGGCAGAGGGATAGAGCTTAATTACAATAGACCAGTCGCCACACGGTATCTTCTCTTGTCTTGATAGAAAGTGAGGAGGTGATGAATCCAAGCCCCGTAACCCTTTACAAAGCACACATGGTGACTACTCAAGTAGACAGGAGAGCCCTCAGTCACGGAGCAACGGGATACACCCGACTGGAGGCAGAGGGATAGAGCTTAATTACAATAGACCAGTCGCCACACGGTATCTTCTCTTGTCTTGATAGAAAGTGAGAAGGTGATGAATCCAATCCCCGTAACCCTTTACAAAGCACACATGGTGACTACTCAAGTAGACAGGAGAGCCCTCAGTCACGGAGCAACGGGATACACCCGATTGGAGGCAGAGGGATAGAGCTTAATTACAATAGACCAGTCGCCACACGGTATCTTCTCTTGTCTTGATAGAAAGTGAGGAGGTGATGAATCCAAGCCCTGTAACCCTTTACAAAGCACACATGGTGACTACTCAAGTAGACTGGAGAGCCCTCAGTCACGGAGCTACGGGATACACCCGATTGGAGGCAGAGGGATAGAGCTTAATTACAATAGACCAGTCGCCACACGGTATCTTCTCTTGTATTGATAGAAAGTGAGGAGGTGATGAATCCAAGCCTCGTAACCCTTTACAAAGCACACATGGTGACTACTCAAGTAGACAGGATAGCCCTCAGTCACGGAGCAACGGAATACACCCGACTGGAGGCAGAGGGATAGAGTTTTAATTACAATAGAACCAGTCACTGCACTATTTATGTTTTTCTTCTAAATAAATCATTTCAATTTTTATTAGTCTTCATTAACTCTTTTTAATATGTAGATAATAAAAACTGTAAGTTCGTTTCAAAACTACAATATTGAGTTTTCAACAGAAACACACTATTTGAAGCCCTTTGAGTAAAATTAAATATATTTCAGAAATTGTTCTCCTGCGCTTGTGACATTTCGAAAAGAACGAGCTCTAATCACCATTAGAAATTTCATTTCTAAGTTTCTCTTAGCGTTGATAAGGTGTGAACCGTGATTACAGTGCTATGCGTTTTACAGTGTATGTACTACAGTGTTACGTGTAATACATGTAATATACGTATATAACACAAACAATCTCTGTTTGTAATATTGTAACAACAATCTGTAACAATTATAATTAATTTAATTGCATTATAATACTTATAATGTCTAATTCCTACAATAAATAGAGTCTAATACATCCAATAATACATACAAGTAAAACCTTTAATAACTGAAGCGTGTGACAGTAATACGTGTAATGTATATCTATAATACATACAATGTATAGCCGTTACACAGTTATATATGTCTGTGATTACTGAAACTCATATCTGAAATACCTGAAATACATACCTATAATGCCTTCAATCGACAATTATAATGCTTGCAGTACATGTTTGTAATACATGTAAAATATTCATTACTTATGTAATCTGGTATAGTGAAGTATTTATTCATATTGGAGAATTTCATACCAATTCCCTGCTTAATAACCTCAAAACTTAAATTCAACATTTATATATTGCATTCAATTTGAAATAACTTACTCTGATTAAAGCTCAAAGATATGTATATTTTTTTGGAGACTTAATGTTTTGAAAACACGTAATATATGTCTCTGATAATTTTTACACCCATGTCAATACTTTTTAACTGCTATAATATCTCTACTATCTGTTATTCTTGTCGGAATCATATTATTAGATGTTAATCATAAAATTTCAGTGTGAACAGGTAAATTAAAAATCATTAAATTAATCCGTAGCAAGAAATTCAGAAATTTTACCAAGATCTGTACACCGAAACAACTCGTCTTCGTCAGAGTCACACTCAAACAAGATACCAATATACATGTCAGTGAGAATTATTCATCGTTTAGACAATATTAATCCAATGAAATTTAAGAGAATTACGACATTTCTAGATCAATAAAAGCTAAATTTAGAATAAGAAGTAGGGAGGAAAGTTTTATAAAAAAGATAAAAAAGTGAACCAGAGATGATAGGAGGTAGGGGTTACTTGTTTCAAGAAAAGAAGGGAAAGTTTTCTCAGTTGAGGTGCTAGAAATAAGGGAAGAAGTGTTATTAAGAAAAACGATTATGCGGCTGGAAGGAAGAAAAAGGGAAATGAAAAAGAATAAAAAAGATTTAGAAATAAGGAGAATATCGAGACAGCGAGTGTCTACTGGACACAACATCTGAGCGACAAATATTGATCGCAGCTTAACTAAATAAGAGTTGGGAATTACTCCGCCGCGTGTCTTTCAGTTTTTGTAGTTCATCCAAAAAAATACATCCAACACATTAAAGACCGAAGTAATACAATCACTTATTAAAATACCTCTCTGCTTATATTGAAAATAGGGGACAGTGTAGCATAGTGGTTTATGTTTTCGTCTCTGTAGATCCGGAGTTCTATACTCTGGTCTCTAAGTTATTCACCCAAAAGGCGAAAAAAAATTGTGAGCACGTCATACCAAGGAAAAACCGTCAAGCCGTCGATCCCGAGCCTGTTCAACGTCCTTACTCATTAACGATATCTATTCAAAATAAACATGAGTTAGGCAGAATTTAAAACTGCCAATTTAGAATCTTCATTGTGTGTTATCACAAACAGTCAATCTTTGGCTTATGTTTGGTCCGTCGTGGAGCAACCACAACAAGATAACCTACACTGACAAATCTTTAAAGGATAAACCCGTTCCCCAATGCAATTACAAAAATACATTTAATGTCGCATATCATATTTTTAACACGACTTACACAGCTTGCCTACAATCTTTGAATTAATATAATTTTCTTCTACACGAGGACCAACGAAGGTAATTTGTTAAATACAAACTTTAATAAGGAACAGAAGCGGAGAATTATTTGTAACATTTCTTGTAAACGATGCCATAAAATATACTTAGGTCAGGCCGTAAATCATGAAATTTGAATACAGCAGTACATTAGGACTAAGAAAGCTATAATTTGAATAAAGTTTAGATCCATTCACTTTAATAATGTGTTCTATAAATAAGCAATAATCTAACCACGATGCGATAAACTTTCCAAATTTTTGGTATTTCCTACATAACCATTCATGACAAATAAAAAAATGTGACATTTTAACAAATGTAGATTAATACGAGCTGTAGCCTTTATATGATAATATTGATCGATGAAACGTATGCTATTATTATTAGTTTAAGAAAAAACAGTCTTACATCTTAGAAATTATAACAGATCACTGAATTTATGTTTAATAATTATTGAGGATATGTTTGTTATAAATATTGACTGAACAGTATTCTTTACTGAAGCAGTAATAATTTTGTACCTTCTCTTGTGAAGTTCTTAATCCTATGTACTGATTAGTCAAGCTGGAATAAATATAAATACCCAATAGATTAATATTTCTTTATTTATATTTCTGATATCGAAGTCATGTTGACAGAACAGATCAAGCTAAAATACTTTCCGTAGCATAACAAAGTATGTTTTCTAATCCCCACATTTATAGACTTTCACCATTTTAGTGTTTTCTAGGCCAGTGATTCACAACATACTCCGCTTGAATCCAAACCGATTCGGTCTGGATTCACAGCCAGACAAATATTTGATTTTAATATTTAAAATAAACTAAATACGAAATCAGAGCACCTCTATAAGTTTATTAATGAGATAACTAATTTTATTGAATTATAATTCATTTATTATATTAACTTTTAAATATGAATCAAGAATTTCAAAAACATTATTTTTATAATAATTGTTCATTTCCATAGAATTTTCTTATTCTTGTTAATCCAAAAACTTACATTATTTCCCTTTGAAGGCAAAATACACAATTGTGATTTTACCTTCAATTTTTTACAAATAAAATATTTTCTCGTTAAAAAAAAATGTTAACAAAAATGAAAAGAGAGAGAGAGATTGAATCTGTACAAAGGAAAAAAGGTATTTCGTTTAAGAACGTAAAATCTTCAAGGGCTTACATATAAGTAAAAAGAAAAAAAAATGAGAAAAAACCCTACAGGTTGGAAAATATCAAGAAAAGTCAACAAAAGTATGGGAATTCGTAAACACTAACGATTTTCTTCCAAAAGATAAATTCATGTTATGTACCTAAGAAGTTAAAATTTGTCCTTGAGTTGTAGATTTTTTTTGTATTTTATTTTCATTTAGTGCTTCTCATGCTTTGAGGATTAGCGTTTTTCATTTTGCAGAGTGACTGAGATCAGGTTATAATTAACAATAAAATATATCTGACAATCACAGCACCTAATAAGTGATAATACGATGTACTTATTTCTTCTATAATTTCTGATGTCACTGGTTAGATTTTCGATTTTTAGTTTTCTTAACTAACAAATATGCCATAGCACGAGAAATTATTTGTCATTTTCTCTCCGGTGGTATTCAATGGTTTTTCAGATAGCCATAAGTACTATAGGTAATGTACCGTTTGGAAAGAACCAAAACAGTGATTATCACCGTTGAGATCAAACTCCACCGCGTTTGGTCAATCTCTTATCACAGATATGCCGATCACTTCTCAAAACAGTAACTTGTACATGGTTCGAGACTTTTAAGACGTTTCTATACCCTACAACTTTCAATACCCATAGACTACCAGGAAGAGCCTTATATTAAATTATCTAGTGAATCTTAAGATCAGAACATCCTTCGAGTTGAACTAATCATTTCTAAGAGGATTCACTACCTTTATCCAATTATAAAAATATAACTCTCCATACTTGTGAGCTAACCTGCACTCAATTTTTGTATCTGCCAATAAGAAACTTGGTTGTCCATTACTTTCTTTTTCCAGAGTTATATAAATATGTTACTAATCAGTGTCGAAAATCAACAGCAAAAAAAGTCAACTGTACTCTTGCAGTAAGCGTACTTGATTATAATTATCATTATTTATCTCATACTGTCATATCTTATATTTGCAAATATTTTTACAATTTTTAGAAAACAATGATGTGAATAAATTAGAATAGGAGTATTTTGTAATCCATTATACATAATAGGTGAATGTCGCATTCCTAATCATAAATACCTTTAATTACTACGAATAGAATCTGTAAAAAAAAATACTTAAATTCCTTAAGCATTGAGTATAAGTTAAGTATAATAAATGTCTTATTAAGTATAAGTCATAAAATGAAATGACTTATGAACAGGAAAAAGATAATTAAATTGATTGCATATAATGTATATGTAATCCATATTCTGGAAAATAAACCAGGTTTTGAAATAGTCAGAAAAGCAACAAGTTGGGATAAAACTGTACAAACACTCCTTTCATCCTTCCAAGCAAAAAACATCAGTATTTACATACGTGATAGATATATTGCTCCAACTTCTTCTGTATAATGCAGAATATTATAATGGATTAAAAACCATAAAATGAATGTTAGCAGAGGGTGTTTAATAAAGTGTTAGATGAAATATGACAAAAAAAATAATAACGACCTAAACAAACCAGCAACACATTAACAATTATCAATGCATGATAATTTAACAAGCAAAGCTTGTTTTAAAAGGAAGAAATAACTATCATGTTGAATAAACCAAACAAAAAAATACTTTGTTTAATAGGAAATGCAGAAACAGGTTTAACTAATAAGAACTTCATTATTAGAAATAATCATGGCCAATATTATATAAAACAGACTTGATGAACTTTAAAACTGAGATATAACGAGAATATTTATGCATCAGAAAATAATAAAACGAGTCCAACTACTTTATAAACTAACGACACAGAAAACCCGATGAACTTTCTGCATAAAGTACAAGAATAACTATTACTGACCATGAAGGAATCAGTTGAAATATTTAAACATAAAACATTTCCCAAGACCATCATTAATGAAGAGACCAGCTGCACGACAAACATGCTATTTAAACCATTGGCAGATTTAAAGACATGTGGGGAAAAGATAATAGACTGACGAAGAAGGTTAAAAGAGAAAACTGAAAATACTAAAAAGGAAATAAACTTAAGTAATTCTTTTGATACAATAAGACAAAAATGGACTAGTTTGATTCGAATAGGAAATAAATCGTTCACTCAAGGCCATACTGATCATTTTACTTAAAATCCGATGGATTATGAAATTTACGAAATTTTAGGATGGTACATTTTTATTTGTTAATATTTGAAGTTGGAATCTAAACAAGTAACCAAATTGTAGGTCTTAATCGGGAAATCAACATTTAGAATTAGTAATAATACAATCCGTCATACCTCGTAAAGTCTCTGAAAAGGTCGACCGGTTTCGGGTCTGTCTGGATCCCATCTTCAAGAGCACCTAACTGATTGTCAGTCAGGTGCTCTTGAAGATGGGATCCAGAAAGACCCGAAACCGGTCGAGCTTTTCAGAGACTTTAAGAGGTATGACAGATTGTATTATTACTAATTCTAATATTACTAACCTCAGTGGAACTAACCCATTAACTATATTTAAATCAACATTTGTTTGACGATAGGGAAATTGTAGCTATGGGTACTGACATGTTTGCCAGGGTATTTCACAAAAGACGTCTCATTCACGACTCATTTACATATTATTAAAACAACTGGCAGCCAAGGGCTCTGCGATGGCTTAAAGTCAAACCCTTTAGGATTGACCCCCCCCCCGTGTTTCCCAAGTCCATTCGGTCTCACTCTATAATGACAAGAATGATCTGGCGACTTGTAACTCTTTTTTACTCACCAGAGCGGCTGTAAACAATGTTGAATTTGAGATTAAACACATTACGGTATTTGGACATCGTTTCAGGAGTTCGGTATATTGAGTGAACCTCGGTCAAAATTACTTACTGGTGCAAGAGAAAATTTTCTCAGTTCAAGATACGACAAATGAATAACATTTTTTTTTCCAAATTTGGATGCTGCATTGAGAACTGGTATTGGAATGGGCAATAACATGGTCGATTGTTAGCCAACCATTTTGATTTAATTTGCACTATAAAATACGAAATTGAAAAATACTCAAATTATCGAAGTTTTCTGTGGGTATTTTGATTGCTTGCAATAACTGAAGTCGTATATACACATATGCATAGTGTGTTTATTCTCCTAAAAATATGGAAATTCCATATACTAACCTCATAGCGCCAAATTATACGAATATAGTAAACTAAAACACATGGACAAGTGTTCCAGAATTAAATAATATTTTTGAATATTTTTTTTTCTTTGTCTCTATTTTCAAATACTCAAATGCCACCCCTTATACGACGTCTCCTGCTCACCGTCAGTGGGAAAACCATGTACAGAGTAGTCAGTTTGATTAAAAGGAGGTGTCTACGAAATGATCAATCTAGTCATTGTTCCCACAGGAGTGTGATAGGAGTGTTTATTTCCTTGAGTCGGCGACCTTATGTAGCAAGTACGATCGATCGTGTGTTGGCTTGAACTATCCGTCATTATCAGTCTTATGCGACTAGCTGCATTATTTTTCAAGCTTTCCTTACAATGAAGCTGAACATCTGCTTCAGTTGCTATTTTAGATGCTGTCCAGGATGGAATGTCCACACTCAATGTGTTACACATCTCCATATCTTTTCTTCTTCCTCCCAGTACATATTTTTCTTAAGACGTTTTCTTGCCTTTCAGCTGGTGTCTGTTTAGGCAGGTGTTGCCGATTAACGTTTCCTGGGCGGTCTCGGATTGGTTAATGTGTGTTTCATCTACATTCTACTCATTTTCTAACTTACGCATTCATTTCTACTCTTCTTTACTTCCCTCTTCAACTTCAACTTTTATCTATAACCTTTGGTTCTATCTATAAATAAATATATTTCACAGATAAATACATAAAATGTATTTAATTTGGGATCCAAATTGGTATTTTAATATATCAAAATCTGCGGTGGTAATTTTTGATATTTTTTATCAAGTGCCCAACAGTCTTTTAAATACTACACGATTGAATCTTGACAACTCTTTTTGATCTAGGTCGTGGATGCCTCTGTCTGGATGGATTACTTTATGGATAATTCAAGAAGACTGTCTCCAACTTCTGCCATTGTGGAGATACTGTTAGACCAATGAAGGCGAACTATGACACGCGTGTCACTGTTGACACGAAATCTCACTTATGGTGACATGCAACTTCAACGATTAAAAATATCATAATTTCATTATTATTGTCTCATAAGAGTCAAAATTACTTATTAATAAAAATATTATTAATTCCATAAGTAATAATTAATACTTAAATTTTAAACCAGACGTGCATGTACAAATACAATAATTATACGTTACAAATATGTATATTGAAAACATTTAAACACAATATCGATATTAAAATAAGAATGCTAAATTCTGAAAATATGCTAAATTCTAAAATGTTCAATTATGTTTTTTTGTATTTTAAATGATTTTAAAAAAATAATTAACCAACAAAAATGATAAATATTTAATTGTCTTCTTAGTTTTTACTTTTGCAATGTGTAACAAGCCACGAAAATTATTCCTCGATTTTTCAAAGTTTTGACATTCCGAAGTCAAAAAGCTGGCCTTGACTGTGTTAGACCCTTCTAGCTTTAGCCCAAGGGTGCCACTTTAAAACCGTACTTATGGTCCAAGTATTAGTGCTCACTCAAATTATCCCAAGCCAATTACCCATTATGCCAAGAGTACTGGTGTTGTCAATAATGAAATAAATTAATTAATACTATTCAATTAAATTAGGTTCAAATCTTTTTTTTAATTAAATTAAAAGTACACTTAAAAGACTAAATTTCAAAAAATACCTTTACAGATGAGAGAGAGAGAAACACTGACACTTACCTGAAACAAAAAAAGAGCAACGTATAATTATTACGTATAAAAAATTATAAACTTACTAACAGGAAAAATTCTTGGTGAGTCATTTTTGTTCCCTATGCAAACACTTATCAGCCATTAGAAGTCAGTGCTAAAACAGAGTGGAAAGATGGCTCATTTGATATCTGGTTCCCATTCCAGTAATGGATTAGCCACGTTACCTGACTCTATGTACCTACTATAAAAAGCAATACACATAATTTTCTGATTAAAAAGTAATCAATTACCTAAGTTTCAATATTATATTGTTGAAAAATTTTACTATAAAATTTACTTCAAAGTTTTACAATATTATAACGCAATCCAGTCAACTTCTAAATTAAATATTTGTCTTCCATAGATTCCTTGAATAAAAACCCATACATTTCAATTAGGAAGCATAAATCCCAGTCTAAAATCAGTTTCCAACCAGTTCCTCATAACATCATCTTTTTTTTAAAAAAAAAAGTAAATTTGACTTTTTTTATACATTTAATAATTTTATACATTCTAATGATAAAAAATAAAACATCTGTTTTAAAGCAACGATCCAAACCCCATATAGCTCTTAAAATTTACACAAAAATTAATAAGTTTTTTTTTTCAATAACTGCAACCAAGGAAACAGAATTACGAATAATATTCTTATTTTATCTATGTTAAACAGCTTAAACATACACAATGCGAAGAATATGCAATTATATTTGTAGTTGTAAAAACAAAAGGATCCTATAGAAAACCACTTATACGAGCACTTGAAAACTAATACACTGTAAACTAAAAAAAAATTATTTTTAATCAATTTATTTTAAACATTAAGATGTTGGAAAATAGAGGTCAAAATTTATATGATGAACATGCTTACTGAAACCGAGATACCAAAAAAATTTAAGTACGAATTAAGGTGAAAACAAATATTACATTTATAATAATAATAATGATAATAATACATATACACTTTTTCAAAGAAAATACTATACAAAACAAACAAAATAAAGTTCAAAATAGAGAAAGAAACATAGAAAAACTAAAAAACACACTTACAGTCGCTACATTTCTGTTTCGAACGTCTTCAGGAGAGGGAAACCAAATGCATCGCTACATCAATTATTTACTTAAAATTGTTATTTGAATTCTCAATATTATTTTACGTTTCATTTTATTACATTATATTTTATCTACAGCTTAGTCGTTTACATCCCTTGTTTTTCATTTATTTATTCATTACCTTTTCCTATTCAATATTCCATAATTACTATAAACTGATTTATGCCTTATTCTCTGTGTTCGGAACAAAGCTAGCAACATTGTTATTAATCGACAATAATCATCTTCAGGGTTTTCAAACATTAATATTATAATAACAAACAATAACAAACAAACGAATACAAAGAGTTTAAATTCAGAAACAATTGACCAAATCGCTTAACGATAACAGTGATAGTAGAAAGTCAACATACACTATGCAAGCGCACCTAGCGCTGAATAGGTGAACTAACAATATCATTTTTTGTCCTATTTAAGAAAAGAACTCGTTCTTTAAAAGAAGTGTCAACACTGAAGCCGCTTTGGTCTTCAATTATATATATATAAAAATATTAGTAATATAATATATTCAACTCCGTAAGTAAATTACGATGCAGTTTACATTGGGAATACAAAACAGTACTTGAAAGATAGGTTAACTCTACATAAATATGACATTAATTCAATGAAAACTTTTGTGCTTTAGCCCATCATTCAATCAACAATAGTCACAACTTTAACCTAGATGATGCTAAGACTATAGTATCATATATAACCTAGATTATAGACTATGAAAATAATAAAAATAAGAGGCTTATAAAAGAAATGATTCACATTCGAAAAACCAAGTTGCGTACAATAAAAAAACGGATACAGAAAACCTAAGTAAAATATATATAGTATTCCTTAGTAATTAATAAAAATGGTTGTAGTTTCCTGATTCTTTTTTCTTTTTTTGATATTGTTTTAATGACTTTTTAGGGTTCTTTTGAGTTATCAAGTCTGATTAGAAGGTTCGAGAAACTGTCACTAGGGCAGCACAGTAGTTGATTTGAACACAAACCGTTATGTAGTTGCTTCCTCACAATAGAAAAAACTGGGTCCTTCTAAGTCCCACTCATGGACCTACGAATTGCTCTCCTGTTGGTCACCATCGTAACGAATATATATATATATATATGTATATATATATATATAGGTATACATTGGGAGCAGACCTTCTTTTAAACATACCTCATTAAATATCTTGCCAATATTAAGTTTAGTATGTTTCCTACATACCTTAGCAAGATTTCGAATGCTACTTTTCCATCTTTGTGGTATCATATAAATTAACTCACCGATTTTTTTATGTTTAAATGTATTTTCCATATTACACAGGTCCGACGTTTCGGTCTACGTTGACCATTCTTAAGGATTCTTTATACAAGGATTTTTTTTTTTACAATTCTAATAAATAAATTACGGTAGTGGTTTTAAAAGTATATTTTATTATTAGTTATGTTTGATAGAAGTGATGTAATTGTTATTGTAAATAAGTATTTATTAGAATTGTAAAAAAAAAAAACCTTGTATAAAGAATCCTTAAGAATGGTCAACGTAGACCGAAACGTCGGACCTGTGTAATATGGAAAATACATTTAAACATAAAAAAATCGGTGAGTTAATTTATATGATACCACAAAGATGAAAAAGTAGCATTCTAAATCTTGAAAAGGTATGTAGGAAACATACTAAACTTAATGTTGGCAAGATATTTAATGAGGTATATATATAAATATAAATATATATATATATATATATGATTAAACCACAATAAGAATGGGAAAACAAGACTAAGATCTTTCAACCGTAACAAGCGGTCTTCGTCAGAGTCAAAAACCCAACTGATGATCAGTTGGGTTTTTGACTCTGACGAAGACCGCTTTTTACGGTTGAAAGATCTTAGTCTTGTTATTGTGGTTTAATCATTGATTGTTGTTTCACGTGTTTATGTGAAATCTTTTTATATATATATATAGGTGTGTTCTCTAATCGGGGTTCGGTCAATTTTCCAGGATAAAAAATCAAACTCTCGTTGCCAACGTTTCGGTTTTATTTAAAACCTTTTTCATAGGCATCTTCTCCATATACTCTTCTTATATCCTCATAAAAACCCATATTTCTTCTTATATAAACCCAAATGTATATATAACAGATTCAATAATATATCGACCGTTTGATAGAATAGGTGTGTTCTCTAATCGGGGTTCAGTTCAAAATTGACCGAACCCCGATTAGAGAACACACCTATTCTATCAAACGGTCGATATATTATTGAATCTGTTATATATATATATATATATATATATATATATATATATATATACGATATATAAATGGATCAGGAAGGTACGGAATATTTTTTACAAGAGATGCCTGTGCATCTTCAATAATGCAGGCAACCTAATCAATGTGTAATAACTTTCCTGGGAAATAACTAATTCATAAAATCAATTTATCACCGTGTAAATGTAATGGAAGAGAAAACATTATATACATGACTCAAACACATACGAACTTGATTCCACTGGGTCTAGATATTAGAATTGTGTGGCATACTACGGGGAATACCTGTCAGATTCGCAACGTTAAAATCGTTCTTCTCAACTATGTACCACACCCTTGAACTGTGTCCTCTAAATATTGATATTTTTAATAAATAAATCTAGAGTGGCCTACACTCAACTTTACTATAAGAGATCATAATGATATACTTATTGGTTATATAATACATAATGTTCTATTTAAGTATCATATAAATGTCTAAATGGGATATGTTTCAAAACCTTTTTCATAGGCAGAAGTATATAATTTTCGAACAGAAAAACTAAGTATTATATTTAAAAGTGTACACGTAGTACAGTTAGTGACTGATCAACTTATCAATATACATGCTGTTTCTGTATATCACACCACTGATACAAATAATATCATTAGTATAACTACAGCAGCAAAAACATTCTTGAAAAGCAAAAAGTTGTAACAAGACACTAGAAATCAAATGGTTCAATCAATAGTCAGTCACAATCAACTTTAATAAAGTAAACTATTAACCAGCTTATTGGTTAAATTAATTGTTTCTTTTATTTTAATAAATGAAAAATAAGAATAAACATATCTCTTTTTATCTGTTGTTATCCACTATATATAAATATATAAATGGATCAGGAAGGTATGAAATATTTTTTACACAAGACTGATAAATAGAAGAGATACTTGTTTATCTTCAATAATGCAGGCAACCTAATTAATGTGTAATAATTTTCCAAGGAAATAACTAATTCATAAAATCAATTTATCACCGTGTAAATTTAAAGCATGACAAAATATTATATACATGACTCTAATACATATGAACTTGATTCCACTGGTCTAAATATTAGAATTTAGAATATTAGGATTTCTCTATACTTAGCTTATAGAAAACGAAAAATAAATTTCAAATGCATAAAATTGAAAAAGAAAATTACTATCCCTATAGCGATAAGTGAGTGGGATTGAAAGTTTAACGGCTCCAAATAACTCTTATCTGGATATGAAATATTAAACATGGGCTATTTGGCTTATTAATCATTCAGAATGACTGCTGAGGTAACTTTTTTTTGTTTGTTTGACTCTTTTTGTCCTAACTTCTGGAGTGTCGCACGAAGCTGCTCACCTCTGATGTATATCGTTGACATAAAACCTGGGAAACACTGAACTCAAGAACAGATGAATAAACACATTCCAAGAGATGCATGTTCAATATATCATTGATATATTGATATACGTTCGTACAAGCCAAATTCCTTAATTTCTTATTTTAGTTCAGTAAAAAGCATATGTTTCTTACTTTTTGAGGAAACGTTAATGTTTTTTGTCAAGAAGGAATCCCAAGTTGGTTCTGCGTCACATGCCATATCCAAAAGGCATGTCAGTATGTCATCCCATTAATTCTTAAAATTTCAGGTTGGTTATTTTAAAAAAATAATATAAATTTTAATTAAAAAGCATAGAGATTTATTAGTTTTTTTGCTAAGTCCCTGTTTACGAATGTACCTATCACTCATCTCCTGAGCTTACTCCAGGAGGTATCAGATAATTATTCCCTGCCCCTACCTACCACCAATATAATCGAGCTAATCAAGTTATGTGTGGTTCGTTGTCATTTTCAATTTGCAAATAAATTGTACAAACAAAAATTTGATCTCACAATGGGTAATTGCTTATCTCACCTCTTGATTAATTTATACATAGAATTTTGGAAACTAAAATGTTAATTTAATTCTGCCTAATTAAGTTTTATGGTTTAGATATATTCGCGATATATACTGCATCTGTCCCAAATCTATCAATAAAGATGCCTTTCTAATAAAAATAAATTCATCAGCTCTGACAATTCAATTCGAAATGGAAGAAGTAAATTGTAATTTATCTTTCTTAGATGTCTTTATCCATACGTTACCTATATAGTTATGGTATACACTATACAGTTATAAAAACACTATTTTAATATAGTGTTTTCTAATCGTAATAACGTGGGTAAAATGTTAATAAAAAACTCTCCCAACGAATTGGAGTCCGCTGGTATTTATAAAATTCCGTGCAAAAATTGCCATAAAATTTATATTGGTCAAACTGGTAAATCATTAAAGACACGTGTAAAACAACACCAATATAACGTAAGTAGACAGGAAAAAAGTAGTGCCTTATTCTTGCATATAAAAAATGAAAATCATCATATTGATTGGACAGGAGCTAAATTTATTACCAATGAAAAATCAATGTTGTTAAGAAATATTATTGAATCGTCTCTAATTAAATTTAATAGATCAAATATTATAAACATTAGTAACGGTCTCTTCAAACTTGATACTTTCGTCACGAGGGCAATAGCCTCTTCAAGAGGGTTGACAGCTAGCGGATAGTTTTTTACTTTTTCTTACTGAACTCCTTTGTTTCCCCAAACATCCCTTTCTGGACTTAGTCCTTTCCTGCGCTTTCACCTTTTTTTTAAAATACCACTCTTGCCTCCCACTCTTCTCAACTCCTCACCAGATGTTTTCTGCATCTAGTGTTCAGTTGGGTTTTTGACTCTGACGAAGACCGCTTGTTACGGTTGAAAGATCTTAGTCTTGTTTTCCCATTTCTTATTGTGGTTTGATCATTGATTGTTGTTTCACGTGTTTATGTGAAATACGTTATACAGTTATACCTATACAGTTATAGG
This sequence comes from Hermatobates lingyangjiaoensis, assembly GCA_026182355.1. NCBI lineage: Eukaryota > Metazoa > Arthropoda > Insecta > Hemiptera > Hermatobatidae > Hermatobates > Hermatobates lingyangjiaoensis. Next base: position 5,551,832 of record JAPFBL010000430.1, read on the forward strand.
TAAGTTTTACCCATGCAATTATGTTCTAGCGTATATAGATAACCTACTAATGTACTTTTGCATGTCCATTTCAATTTTTCCCATCCAAATAATTTTAAACATCTGTTTTTAGATATACATATTGTTTTTTGAAGGCATGATGAGTTTGCTCCCCTGAATTATTTAATGACCTATAAATTCATAATATAACATATTATTTGTTAATAAAACAAAGTTCATAACATTATTTCTAATGCGCTATCATTAAGACACCCCTTTCTTTTAAGGAAAAGATTTTAAGGGAGCCTTTTGCTCCCCTTCCCTGCACTTCACGTCCTTTAAATTACCTCTCCTGCCTCCCACCATAATTAAAAACACACCACATGTGTTTGTGTCACTAGTTTCAGTATCATTTAAACTCTGATGAATACCTCTTTCTTTAGTTGAAAGTTAAAAAGCAATTTTTCTGATTTTCTTAGAGTGGCTTATGTGTTGATGTTTATTTCACGTGGTTAATAGTAAATATTGCTATTCTGAGGTAAAATGGATAAACCAACAAAAGTCTTCACACAAATGAAGTTTTATTCAACGCGTTTCGAACATTTTGTGTTCATCATCAGGAAGACACTATAATACAAATTATATCTAATTAGTTACAAAAATTAGAATGAAATAATAAAATTCAATTAAGAGAATTCAAGACATACCCAAGGATGTGGTACTGACGGGTTGGTCAAGTGAAAACATTTGTTGGTTTATCCATTTTACCTCAGAATGAGTAAATACCACACAATTACGGATTGCACAACTAATGATTTAAAAATTGCTAATAATCACATCTAGGCAAAGGAACTTCAGACCGCTACTGCTATAATATATTATTTTGCTCATGATTCGGTAGATAAACGAACAGCGCAAATACTCGTACGTTGAGTGTCATTAATTTCAGCAGTGTCATGTTACATGAGATTATTTATAAAGAATACAAAATCTGTTCCCATAATTTTCCATCATTTATACTTGCGAACAATTTTAATTATTTGAATTAACTTTCAAATTACTCATAACTAAAGTAATCTCTATATATAAAGTTCGTGAGTTTGTTTGTTTGTTTCTTCACCCATTATCCGTGGAGATAGATACCTGAAGTTAAATATATATTTCTTATTACCTGTATAATGTTAAATAAAAGAAAATTATCACTATACTCCCAAAATTGGAGGCAGGGTAGCAAGTGCTTTGCGTGCTCGCCGATGACAATACTGTAAATGTATTATATATAAATGTAAAATTTATTTTTTTTTAACTTAATATTTGCGTAATATAAACACTGGTAATAAACTAAAGGCATGGAATCCGGGTAGGCCACTGGCTTGCGTGCTCGCCGATGACAGTAGCACAAATATATTAAAAATAAATGTAAAAAAAATTTTGAATTTAAAATTTGAATAACATAAACAATGATAATAAAGTAAATGCATGGATCCAGAGTAGCCAGTCGCTTGTGTGCTCGCTGATGACGGTAGTGAAAACGTATTATATATAAATGTAACAAAAAAAATTAATTTAAAATTTGCGAAATACAAAAACTGGTAATAAAATAAAGGCATGCAGCCAGAGTAGTCCAGAGGTGTGCGGCTCTCTGATGATAGTAGTGCAAATGTATTATAAATAAATGTAACAAACATATAATAAACTACTACCTTAGAGGTTAAAAATGAATAATTTTAGAAACAAACGTGAACACAACTGTCTGATAGAATACGAATGTTCTAAGGTAATATTATAAAGACATATTCCATCATTAATGTTATTTTATGTTAGGTAAATAAAGTACATATTTCAATTTATCAGTCTTCTAAAGATACTTAATATGTATATATCTTAAATCATGTTAAGAATACTATATCAAGAGCTTGGGCCATATAAGAATCTGTTTCCGTCCTTAATAACAAGAAATAACAATTAAAAGTATCCCTGTCAATCATGTTCAGTGAATTAATTTCAGTACCTATTGTTATAATTTCTGAGCGACACAAAGGGTCACTGGTAGTCTAGTAAGTGATATTTTTGGTTCCAGTCCAAACTTTTACAACAGTAAATTATTTCATATATGTACATGCATATATAGTATATTCGATAAAGGTAATATAGCCAGACTTATTAAAAAGTGATAAACCACAAGGCAAAGAAAAATTCTTGTAAACGAATTTCAATATATAGGTAACAAGACCTATTATAGTAAGTGTTTTGTGCTCCGTATATTATATTTTCCATGTGATTGAATTTAAATTATAAAAACCTGAAATTTGATGGAGTTAGATTTTTCATTGCAAAGTTCAGAACAAAACCTCCCTCTCTGCTTCCATATTCCATACCTCTCACCCTTTCTCACTCCCACGCCACACTCTTCTCTTTCTCATTCTATCAATATGTCTTATTCCCACTGTCAATATATCAATAAATCTTTCTCTCTTTCTTCCCTCCCTCTTAATTAATGTTGTCTTTATTTTTCACTCTTTCTCAATAAACTAACTAAATTTCCAGACTTGTTTCGATCTTTTGTGTCCCTAATCCTTTCGGGCAGTAACTAAGAAAAAAATCTGGAGTGGCCTACACTCTACTTTACTATAAGTAACTCAATGTCAAATTTCTTGAGTATATAAAACATAACGTATCATTTAAGCATAACATAAATATCTAAATGGGATATAATCATTAGCATTGCATTCGTGAGGTAGTACAGATAGTGATTGAAGGACATATCAATTTATAAGCTTATTTTTGTACATCACAAATAATTTATTATTTGCAAATAATTTCATTAGTATAACTACAGCAGTAATATCATTTTTGAAAAACCAATGTGAACATTTCTTGAAACGAAATATTATCCTACAAGAGAACATAGCTATTGTTCAAATAGCCAGTAGATTTCTTACATCGTTTACTTAACATCCTTCTACATTGAATATTAATGTAAAATTTTCAAATTTAAAACAGTAAAATACCCTTTTTTTCTCTGAAAAACATCTTAAACAGCGAAGAAAATGTTGTTTTAAGGTGATTTGTTAATTAAAGATGTACGATAATTACAGTTATTAATCTCTAAACGAAAGATTTATATTTTGAATTATCTTTTACATTTTTGGTTTTTAACAGAATTATTATACTGGGAATTTTATGGCTTCTTAGTATTTAATAAGATCATTTTCCTTCCCCTTTGTCAAATAACATATATACGATTTTTTTTTTAATGAGTGTTATCATTTACCTGCACAATAATATTCCTCTTACATCTCTTATAAGTAAATAATATACTTTCATTTTTCCATTAGAAACATCAATTTTATCTCAGTGGATTCGCTCAAAAAATTTCTAAGTCAATGTAAACAATGTAAAAAAATACAAAAAATTCGACAAGTATAGCAGGTGATCTCTTAGTCTAGGATAAACAAAGAGTTTTTATATCGTTATTGCTCTTTTCCGTAATTGAAACTTCATGATTTTTTTTTTATGAATTGCTAATTTGTCGTTCCATTTTTGGTCAAATTTTCATAATTTTTTAACGAGCCGTTTAGCGTCAAAAAAACATTTTCTGAAAACACAAATCGTACTCTAACGCCCCTTTAGCGAATGTAATTTTAGAAAAAAATATCTCAACTCATTGTCCATATAATGTTCTATTTATAGGCATAGTTTCATTCTTGTCCGTCAAACAGTATGGCTTGTATCGCTCTCACAAGGTTTGAGATTGATTTATAAGTCAAAATTTGTACATTTTATTGAAAAAAAAATATTTACTGTTGATATAAAATTTTGAATATATTTTTCGTTTGTTCCATTTGTAACCTCAAAGATAATGTCAAAATCTCAAAACTCTAGGGTTAGTAGTTTAGGAGAAATAAATGTTTTAAAAAAAAACGGTTTTTGGCAAAAAAAGTGACTTTCCCATCATGCATAATTCTTCCCAAACAAAAGGGATCTTCGTCTAAATGGGGCCCATTTTTGTGTAAAATATCAACTTGATCCATCAAAGATTCTGGACCGTAGCGTGGTAACAAGCAATGCTAACACACGCACCAACCCACCCACCCACCCACCCACCCACCCACACACACACAGACATCATCGTAAAAACTTCATAAAACGACTTCTGGGACCTCAAAACATGTAATTCCGTTAAAATCTCGAGATCGAATTTTTTCACGATCACTATACTTTACTTATAGTAAAGTAAAAAGAAGACCGAAGTTTTTATCTGCACTCCTTAGCTGCTTACCGTTAAAAACCACAAGCACCCAAGATGGACCACCCGTAAGTAGGGCACACAATGCTATGTCGCGCACCTGTCTTTTAATACATGGAACTATAGCCACTTTGACACGAAATTGTTGATGAAGGAAGTCTCAGTGTAACATCATATTAATCCCTTTATACAAAATACTGGTACGTATAAATATTGTTGAAAAGCTCATCCTCACCTCTACATATTAAAGGAAAGACGTTTCCTCGCACTTTAGCTCCAAAGGAGAAGTAATACAAACAGGTTTCACGCCGCCATGCATACAAGGTAAGACACCTCATTCCATTTAGCAAGCTTTAAAAACTATCCTGACAAATCACACCTTTACGTCTTGAGATGGTCAAGAAATGCTTGTATTTCTTATTGAAAGCCTTTTCCTCCCTCACCCACTCCATTTTGTTCCTAACTGCATGTCCAACACATATCTTGGTACCGGTACAATGCACACACTTCCAAAACATGACACTCTGCATTTTCTGTGTTTCGTTTTTTTTTTAAATCTGTGCAAGTTGCCTCCAAAATCCAAATTCTTCAAGCTACCACATTCCTTTTCCCTTTCTTCCATCTGCCTGTGCCCTTCCCTCTCTGTTTCCCCATCACTCTGCCTCACTCGCTCTCTCTCTGTTCAGATTGTAACTTACCATACCTACCCTCTTAGGGCTGCCTAGCGGTACTTGCCGGCTTAGGGCGGCTTAGCGGTACTTGCCCTCCTAGCTTTGCCTCATGTTACCTGGTTAGTGTCGGACCCTTGCCTAAGCAATGGCTTCCCGACCACCAAGCAAGCAACACCTCTAGAGCCCGATCTCTCCACCATCATTCAAGTATCTCCTTCACCACAGACCAAGCAACTCTCCAACCAAGCATCTTTGTGTCTATATAATCTATAAATTTTTCTCTCTTTCCCTCCTCCCTCCTCATTAATGTTGTCTTTATTTTCCACTCTTTTTCAATAAACTAACTAAATTTCCAAACCTGTTTTGATCTTTGTGTCCGTAATCCTTACGGGCAGAAACTAAGAAAAAACTTTTTATCTTAGTTTTTTGTATTATTATACAAATAATATATTATATATTATAATACAAACAAAAGAGAGTCACAACACTCTCTTTTAAACTCTCTGTCCCAATGTCCAACCATTACTCACTAAAGCTGTCTCTATTTTTTTAGCTTTCTAACTCTCTCTAATAATTGATTCAACCCTTTTTCGCAATTAACATTTTCTGAATTTTCTAACCTCTTTTTTCTTCTCACCTTTTCCTCTCGCTCCCTCTCTCTCCCCATCCATCCCTCTCTCCCTCTCTCTCCCTTCCTCCCTCTCCTCCCCCTCTCTCACTCTCTCTCCCTCCTATTCAGACTCTGGTCAGTCACTCCCTCTTTCTCTCACCCTTAAATATGATAACTATTTAAACCCCTATTTCCGTAATTGGCACAAAAACAGGTCATTTGAAAATAACTATGATATTACGGAAAATATTGTGGCGTACATAGTTACCTTTTAGATTTTATAAATCCTAGAATAATACAACCTTGACACCTCGGAATCAATGTAACTTAACCATTTAACTTGATACTGACACACCATTAAACATATTTCTATTATATCTGAATGGTCCTGAGATGGAGAACAGTAATGTGAATTTGATTTCTTGCAGTTAAACAATGTCATTCTTGAAAGTACATCCCAGAAGCGTAATAACATTTACGGGTAGAACCAAGCGCGCCCCATGAGAGAGATTAAATGAGAATTGTGCATAAATAACTGGAATGACTTCCCCAGGAGCGATAGCGTCTATTCCAGATAGAGAGTTACAGCATGATTAATACTAAAGCTTAAAGTAGGTGCAGTCTCTAAGCAATGACAACGATCAAATGATGTTGCCCAGGACTAAGTTAAAATATTCCTATTGGATTAGGCTAATAAAAAAAATTATGCAGGAATCATATAGTCCTTAAATAAAACTAATAATTCTAACATAGTGCAATCAGTTATTATGTGGTATTTACTCATTGTAGGGTAAAAAGCTAATGAAATGGTCTTCACATATACAAATTTAATAGTATAAACAACGAGTTTCGAACACTTAGTGTTCTTCCTCAGGCATTACAACTCTAGAACAACAATACAAACCATAACTATAGATATTGGAAACAACAATAATATCTTTGGCAAAAAAACTATCAGGCAAATATAAAAGTGGCGAAACAGTATTCCCAAACAATAATAAATCGATAAAAAACTAGAGTATGAAAGATTTTTTTACTCCTGTCATAATTTTTTATTTTAGTATTAATAATATTCCTCTAGTATACCATCTATTAAAGCTGATATTTGACTAATTAAAGGCTCACTATTTAACTTTTCATAAGGATTTCCTAATAATAAATTGTAAAAGTATTTAAATTGATAAAAGAACTCAATTTATCAGAATAAGTAGAATGAATAAAATAATTTTTCAAAAGGATGTCTAAGAATAAAACTAGATACAAGTAAACAATTCCGACGAAAATTTGATAAATCATTTCCAAATTGTTGGATATTTTAATCAGAAATTTCTCCTGAGTAACTAGTTTTTACATGTAAATGAAGATATGGGAGGAAAGGCATTCAAACTTGAGTCCGCCTTATTATTATACATAAATAAACTTTTTTTTTATCCATATTTATTAGAGTGACTCTATTAATAAAACATCATTTCTCATTAATTATGGTTTGTACAACCTTTTCATCTCATCGTGATATAAAGTTTTGTTTTAATTGAATGACATAAAAAATATTCAATGTAAGTAAACTTGTCTCATTTAGAATCTAGAACATGACGAAACATTTTGGAAAAGAGGTAGAACGTGAAAGAATGCAAAAGAAGTTTGGGTTTAAAGGGTCGACATCTCTAATGTCTAGCGATAGAAATAGAATAAAAGAGAATAGAAGTATAACATGATTTATTCAGATCACACAGCAAAACCGACCTCTCTGTATTAGCAGCCACAAAGATTTAGTTGTTCTTGAGACTTACACCGATTATTTTCATCCCTTTTATTAACTTTTATACCTTGCTTGGTTTTCATTAAGCAATTCTATAGAGATAGAATCAATCAACCGTTGATTACAACTTTCATCCGTGTACCTGAACAGATAATCAAATCACATTAGTGTTAGCGTGTATTGACCGTCTGATGATAAAGATAGCATCAAGCAACCGTTGGTCACAACTTTCTTGTGAGTATCTGAGCAGACGACCAAATCACATTAGTGTTAGCGTATATCGACCGCCAGACGATAGAGATATCATCAATCAACCGTTGATTATAACTTTCAGGCGTGTTCTTGAGCAGACGATCAAATCACATTAGTGTTAGCGTATATCGACCGCCAGACGATAGAGATATCATCAATCAACCGTTGATTATAACTTTCAGGCGTGTTCTTGAGCAGATAATCAAATCACATTAGTGTTAGCGTGTATTGACCGTCTGATGATAAAGATAGCATCAAGCAACCGTTGATTATAACTTTCAGGCGTGTTCTTGAGCAGATAATCAAATCACATTAGTGTTAGCGTTATATGACCGCCGATGATAAGATAGCATCAACAACCGTTGGTCAAACTTTCGTGTGTTCTGAGCAGAATCAAATCACATTAGTGTTAGCGTATATCGACCGCGAGATAAAGATACATCAACAACCGTTGATTATAACTTTCAGGCGTGTTCTTGAGCAGAAATCAAATCACATTAGTGTTAGCGTGTATTGACCGTCTGATGATAAAGATATCATCAATCAACCGTTGATTATAACTTTCAGGCGTGTTCTTGAGCAGACGATCAAATCACATTAGTGTTAGCGTATATCGACCGCCAGACGATAGAGATATCATCAATCAACCGTTGATTATAACTTTCAGGCGTGTTCTTGAGCAGATAATCAAATCACATTAGTGTTAGCGTATATTCGACCGCCAGACGATAGAGATATCATCAATCAACCGTTGATTATAACTTTCAGGCGTGTTCTTGAGCAGACGATCAAATCACATTAGTGTTAGCGTATATCGACCGCCAGACGATAGAGATATCATCAATCAACCGTTGATTATAACTTTCAGGCGTGTTCTTGAGCAGATAATCAAATCACATTAGTGTTAGCGTATATCGACCGCCAGACGATAGAGATATCATCAATCAACCGTTGATTATAACTTTCAGGCGTGTTCTTGAGCAGATAATCAAATCACATTAGTGTTAGCGTGTATTGACCGTCTGATGATAAAGATAGCATCAAGCAACCGTTGGTCACAACTTTCTTGTGAGTATCTGAGCAGACGATCAAATCACATTAGTGTTAGCGTATATCGACCGCCAGACGATAGAGATATCATCAATCAACCGTTGATTATAACTTTCAGGCGTGTTCTTGAGCAGATAATCAAATCACATTAGTGTTAGCGTGTATTGACCGTCTGATGATAAAGATATCATCAATCAACCGTTGATTATAACTTTCAGGCGTGTTCTTGAGCAGACGATCAAATCACATTAGTGTTAGCGTATATCGACCGCCAGACGATAGAGATATCATCAATCAACCGTTGATTATAACTTTCAGGCGTGTTCTTGAGCAGATAATCAAATCACATTAGTGTTAGCGTATATCGACCGCCAGACGATAGAGATATCATCAATCAACCGTTGATTATAACTTTCAGGCGTGTTCTTGAGCAGATAATCAAATCACATTAGTGTTAGCGTGTATTGACCGTCTGATGATAAAGATAGCATCAAGCAACCGTTGGTCACAACTTTCTTGTGAGTATCTGAGCAGACGATCAAATCACATTAGTGTTAGCGTATATCGACCGCCAGACGATAGAGATATCATCAATCAACCGTTGATTATAACTTTCAGGCGTGTTCTTGAGCAGATAATCAAATCACATTAGTGTTAGCGTGTATTGACCGTCTGATGATAAAGATAGCATCAAGCAACCGTTGGTCACAACTTTCTTGTGAGTATCTGAGCAGACGATCAAATCACATTAGTGTTAGCGTATATCGACCGCCAGACGATAGAGATATCATCAATCAACCGTTGATTATAACTTTCAGGCGTGTTCTTGAGCAGATAATCAAATCACATTAGTGTTAGCGTATATTGACCGTCTGATGATAGAGATAGCATCAAGCAACCGTTGGTCACAACTTTCTTGTGAGTATCTGAGCAGACTGAATCAAATCACATTAGTGTTAGCGTATATCGACCGCCAGACGATAGAGATATCATCAATCAACCGTTGATTATAACTTTCAGGCGTGTTCTTGAGCAGATAATCAAATCACATTAGTGTTAGCGTATATTGACCGTCTGATGATAGAGATAGCATCATGCAACCGTTGATCACAATTTTTTTGTGAGTATCTGAACAGATAATCAAATCACATTAATGTTAACATATATCGACCACCTGATGAAAGAGATAGCATCAAGCAACCGTTGATCACAATTTTTTGGTGAGTATCTGAACAGATAATCAAATCACATTAGTGTTAACGTGTATCGACCGCCTGATGATAGAGATAGCATCAAAGACCCGTTGATCACAACTTTCTGGTGAGTATCTGAGCAGATAATCAAATCACATTAGTGTTAGCGTATATAGACCGTTTAACAGACTAACACAGCAGTCTACAGTTTTACGATTAACTTCTGAACAAAACCTATTTATCATTGATACCCTTGAACTCACGAAGACCGATTCGTTTGGATGAAAACCTTAGTCCTATTTACGAATAGAACCCAGGTAGAATATGCAATTACTTGTACCAAAGCCGATTTTTTGTTGTAAAAGTTATTTTCAAATTAAAAACAACAATCAACTACACATAAGAGAGAGAGAGAGAGAGAGAGAGAGAGAGAGAGAGAGAGAGAGAGAGAGAGAGAGAGAGAGAACGTAATAAGCGGAGATTGCTTAGGTAAATTGAGCTTGGTGAATAAATCATGGACTTGTAGTGATTTTAGCAATTTGCTCATACGAGGTATGAAATATTCCTAGCCCTATCTGACATCAGAATCACGCTTTTAAAACTACCTTTCAAAATAAATTCAAATAGTCTATAATTTGTTGATGCTCCAATGATGATTGAATACATGATATGTATCTTAAAATATAAATAAATTAAATAATTGCCATCTGGCTATATAGCAATGATAGTCCACATTGTGGTAAAAAAAAACACATGATGAAGTAGATATCACAGCGAATAGACATTTTGTACAAAATTATAATTTTTATCAAATTATACAGAACTTTCTATAGGATCATTTTGGGCATACACGATTTTTTAGCTGAGAATCGCCAGAGCAGAACTAGTACACTCTCCAGACACCATGTGCAACAAAACTGAGATTAAACTAGTCAGGAATCCATAGACACCAATACGAGAGAAGAAAGTCAAGATGGCTTGGACACACTATCCGTAAAACACATAGCTGACAAACACTACTACCAGACAAAGACTGTATTGGAACCCGCTACCTACCTTTTATTACAAAAGAAAGACCTGATCAGGTACACCTGATGAACATGACTCGTCGAAGTAGACACTTTCAGCAAATACTGGACATAAGCTAAAGCAACATGCTTAACACAGAGTGAGAATTATTGAATTATGTTCTTATTATTGTTGATGATTTCCATCACGATGATGGAGGTGGTAGTGACTCCCTCTAGGAACCAAAACAGTGGCTCATTGGTTGAATGAATGAATTGTCCACTGAGAACTTTGCCCATAGTTTACATTACGGAGGTAATGTTTAGACTAGGTCTCTTCCACCTAGTTCTTCGTGCCTTGCACAGTATTGAAACATTACAGATAAGTATATAATTATAATTATAAATAATAATAATTATTATTATTTATTATATTATAATATACACATTCTTATATAACTATTAACAATTATAAATATTAAAAATTATTCATTATTATTATCCTTCTATTAATATTTCTAGTATATGTTAATTTTTTTTATTTTTTTTTTGTAAGGAGGTGAAATTTATATACGTACAGATAAACAAGACTACGAACATAACATCCCCTTTTCTTCTAGGACACTAGCCAGGAACTGTTTCACACATTACCTCAAGCTAGGTCATTCGTATATCTTAATCTTAAGCATGATAGTAGTAATGATAATAATTCTATCAGCAGTAATAAGATAATGCAAAAAATATTAATAATTAAAATAATAATAATTATAAAAAATGGTGAGAATAATAATAATTGTATATTGATAGAACAACGGTAATGTAGTAACGATAATTACAGTGATAATAAAACAATAAAGTTTGGACATCAAAAATAAAGTTGAATTAAAGTATCCTTAAACTAAATGAATGATAATGATAACAAAAATGAATATTAATAATTAATAATTGGTCAACGTAATAGTAATTATAATTATGTAATACAGATTAAAGTAGGAAGGGTTGAAGCCTTATCGCTTGTACTTGCGCAGGTTGACAGTGTACGTGCTCTTGAATGGCTGATTGATTAATGAACAGTTATAGCAGTGGTGTTTCACATATCATCTAGTCATGAGAAATCTAGAGTCATCGAGGCCAGAACGCTACCAGTAGACCCCACTGTTACAATAAAATTCTCTGAACAAACTCATACTAGAATAGAATAATATTTGTATTTAAAGTATAAACTTTATACAAAGGAGTATTATATTGCCTCATAGTTTAAAATTCACATGCTAGTATTTTCAAGCCATAATATAATCAATAATAACGAAATACATAAGAAACAAAACAAATAAAATCTGAAATATACATTTGAACCTTTGTTATGAAATTTTTTTTGTTTCTATCTTTTTTTTTCGCCTTTTTTATTATTCATTTAAAATAAAAGCTCTCATTTTTAAAATATTTACAAAAAAGTGAAATATATTTGCAGCCTGCCTTTTGTGTAAAATTCGTAGGAGAGAGGCAAGGTTGGTTTCATCCAACCACTCGTTATTGAAAAAGCTGTGGGGTAAGAAGGCTTCCCTTTGAGGTCCATAGATAGGACATCTCAATACTATATCGGCCAAAGGCTCACATTTCTGCATATTGCATATTGTACAGAGTTCCTCAGTTTTAATTTTATGTAAGATACCTCTGAACGATAGGTGTAGACTATCACCGCCGTTCTTATTTGTGCCAGTGTTCTTTGATGATTATACGTAAATTGAGATCTGCATTTAAATAGCTGGTGTCTATGTGGTTAAAACTGTTTATTATTCGATATAATTTACTGTAAGAAGAGCTTTGTATTCTATGGAAGTCCTTTAACTTAAGTCTATTGGAGTAATTCTTGAGGATTGTTTTTCTTGACTCATTGCTGATCCTGCTTGTTAGAATATTTTGATTGTCAACAGAAGTGGCAAAAAACTGCTTAACCTAAAAAACCCACTTCAATCTCGTAGCGTTGGTAAGTACGGTATCCAGGTAATACAGACGCTCAAACCATTTATAGTTTATAAGCATTTATATCAAAGTAGATATAGTTAATGAAGTTGATGATCATTTACATAATTTTAACTGAGATGTGCCCAACATGGAACTCTTGCCTTATAACATAATCCGAAGTATTACATTTTAAAGAGAAATAGCTTTTAAAAAAGTATCTTTGAGCAAACTCTAATTGCTCTAAATATCTGTAAGACCACACTGGCGCTGCATATAATAGATATAATAATAATAATAGATATAATAGATGATTCTAATTTAGCGCAATCAGTTATTATGTGGTATTTACTCATTGTAGGGTAAAAATCTAATGAAATTATATGTCTCCACATATAAAAATTTTAATGATATAAACAACGCGTTTCGAACACGTAGTGTTCTTCCTCAGGCATTAACTAAAAAATACAATGACACCAGAAAGTTATCTATAGTACAAAGTAAATAAGTACAAAAATTAATATAAAATAAAATAAGGCAGAAAGTACGAACCTAAGGATGAGTGCCTCTGAATTTGAGTGATCTGCCTTTATTTTATATTAATTTTTGTACTTATTTATTTTGTACTATAGATAACTCTCTGTTGTCATTGTATTTTTTAGTTAATGCCTGAGGAAGAACACTACGTGTTCGAAACGCGTTGTTTATATTATTAAAATTTTTATATGTGGAGACCATTTCATTAGATTTTTACCCTACAATAATAGATGATGCTTGCATTGTAAACTTAACTGCCTGAAATGATTTGAACAAACTCATACTAAGATATTTGTAAACATATTAACCTGCTCAATGAATATTTGCATGAATAATAATTTTAAAAAGTGTGCCATTAAAAAAAAATACAATTTTGTTAAGACGAATGATTTTATTTCTTGGAACGGAAATTGAGTAAATATTTACAGGGACTGTATTTTGTATTAATAAAGAGATTCATACAAATTTAATGCGAAGGAATCAATAAAACGATTTCATTCACATGACTGGATTCAGTAGAGTCCAACTTAACGGAATTGGAGACACAATATTGACAAAACAAGAATCAGTTGAGGAACTAAACAGATGAAATTATATCAGAAATCCGATGAATTCAGGGAACTGGTAGCATGAAGATAATGAATTAAGAGCTATAATATCTTGTTATTGTTAAATTAATGTCAACGAAGTAAAAAAAAAAACTGAAATGCTTATCGGCTGCCGATGGGGCAGTTACGTAATCAAAAGGATCAATACAAGGCAGGCTTGTATCGTGCCACCAATTACCAAGCGACAAGATGGTAAAGAACTGAGTTTTGAGTTTTCTTCGAGTAATACAACTCACCAATCTAATGAAAAACAATCTATTCTCTCATTCTATCATATATGAAAATTTCATTAAAACTCTTTGAAACCCATTTCAAGATAATCTGTTATTTACGTCAAACCTAACAAACAACCAATCCCAGCTGAAGCTCTGACGCGTTACTAAAAACAACTTTAAACCCCCTAACACGTCCCTTTAGTGTACTAATTAAGTAAACCCATCAGCAACAAAAAAAAAAAAAATGAATAACTCGTTTTGTAATAAATCCAGCCTAATTGGAAAAGCTGATGAATTTTTGAAAGGGTTGTATAAATAAGTTTTCCTTTGATTAGATATTTTGAAAGACTATTTAAAAATTCCTTCGCTACAAACGACTGTTTCCTCTCTCATTATCAATTAATCCCAGCAATTTTATCCTTTTTTTTTTTTATAATGAATGGCTAAAATGTGCAATTTATTTCAAAAAGATTTTCAATGATTCCATGGCGTAAGAGTTTTTTTTAAAGAATCAGATTAAAAATAACGATTAATAAAATAATATAATTTATCAAGACTACGAGATATATCAATCTATTGGAAATATAACACTTTTTGAGTGTGTCACATTATCATTGAGCTTATTACTTAATATTGATACAGTGATTCACTCATATGATACATAATATTAGAAATACTAAACGGTAAATAGAACCGTGATAGAACACACAAAGCTTGCCAAAGAATCTACTATCCTTGGCTTCATACTCGTACAAGGAGCACATTAGGAGGCATTACTACCGTATGCTGTCATATTTGCCAGTAAGTCTGTCCAATCTTTCGGAATTTAAAGCATAGTCAGCCGGTGGTAGACATGGTGTCTGCCATGTTTGAATAGGGACAAATAAAATAAAAAACTCCTCATAAAAATAATGTTCTACAACCTTCTCATCAGATCCCACTGCACAAAGAATAAAACAACCCATTTCTCTCAAGAAAAAAGTTAACGTAAAAAAAATTAGGTAAAACAATTAGGCAACATAAATAAAAAAGATTAGGTACAACGCCACAGGACTTTTATTTACCTAACTATAAAAGGAGGCAGATTTGTTGCAATGGACCAATTGTATCATGCTAGTGTTTTTTATAACGTTGATAGTAATAATTTACGAAACAAATATTCTTAAATCATACATATTCCTGAAAACTATATTATTGAGTTTAGAGGATTACAAAAAGTGCATTTTCATTGAAAACTCGATAACTAAATTTTGTTACTAACGCAATTCGACCAACGGTAGTGCATTCATAACTCTGTAGTTAATGCATAGAATGAATGTAACTAAATAGTCTGGTATAGTGATGTATTAGTAGCAGTACCTGCTGAGAAGGTCAGAAGTCCAGCCAATAAGCCTAAACCACGAATTAAGAAATCGAAGAAATTACCTAACCAAACAAGGCAAGACCTCACCAAACAAGTCACCGAGATGTGTACTAACTGAAATCGTATGACATTGTCAACACTTTAAGAGTTATGATGAATAAATATTACAGGTTCAGTAGGACCTTTGGTCCGAAGTTCGATCCGAAACTCTTAAAATAAGTTGGTACTACGGTCGGCGGGGGCCCATGGAAAGAGTCTCTCATGGAGTGAGGTTGGACTCATAGTTACTGTTAGTTCTCACCCAAGTTGGGTAGACCCTTGTGGTCGCGCTGTGTGAGAAGCAGTAACTTCTCGGGGGGGATACCTTATTAGCATCCAGGGGAGCTAGAGACCCCAAACCCCTAACATTGGGAACGAGTCTTGAACTGAGCTGATGGGTCTGGACAACTGGTACTTGCCTAGTAGAGGCTCAATCCCTTTGAGCACCCTTCGAGCCTTTTTATATTCAGTTCACATAACTAACACAGACCAGGTGGCGTTTAGTCAACGAGAGGCTATAATCTATCTCTATATATAATTTTCACTTGAGGTCCTAACAACACTCCTCACAATGACGCCCTGACGGGGTCAGATTAACTACTAGTAGCAAGCCCTGGTCCCAGGTTAACGGGCTTTTGCCCTCTTCGGAAGGAACAACCGAATTCAAAGGAATCCTATAGTAGTCCTAAAACTTTAAGGCATTGTAGGTTTAATCTTATTGTAGACCTGACCACTAGTGAATAAATATTAGCTTAATTACATAAAGACTAAACAAAAACACAAACTAATTGTTGTTGGGAAAGTAAGATTCGTTTGGTCGTTCCTATAGTTAGTCAAGCAACTTATTATCGGTACTATTATAACAAAAATTTGAAACAAAAAAAACTTACTTCAATCATTATTATTATTAATAGTTCAACACCTGTCGCTTCAACCACAGGTATAATAAATGTTTGACACTTTCAAAAACATTTTGAAAAAATTTTGACTTATGATTCATTTGAAAAGTTGTAAGATGGTTACAGGTCATACCGTTTGACTGATCAGAATGAAATTATACTGAAAAATTAAGAAATTTTTGGGGGATGAGATATGATATTCCTTTTTAAAATTATATTCTCAAAAAGTGGCGTAATTTACAGTACATTTTACGTTTTCAGAAAAAGTTTTTTTAACACTAAACGATTTAGTAAATCACAATGAACTCTTTTTAAAACACTTAACCTTAAATTAGCAATAAACAAAAAAAAAATCACAATTTTTCATTAAGGTAGTATATTTACAAAAACTGAAAATTCATCTTGGAATAATAGATCACTTGTTATATTTGTCGAATTTATGAGGTATGGATAAACTAACACGGCTTTTTTTTATAATAGTATAGATTACAACAGTTTAAATCTCACATCATAGCTAGGAAAAGAACAATGAAAAACTTTAAATGCAACTACTAACAATCTAAAACTAAGTTAGAATGAAATGATTACATCACGTATGAAGTTAATTGAAACACTAGGAAGGCAGTGAATAACAATATAACAAACACCTGCAAAGAGATGTCTAATTATAAACAATTAGGGCTTCCCCACTTTACATGCATCAAATAATAATAATAATTAATGCTACAAGTCTTATTGTTGTTGTACCTCTGTTGTTATTTCTTTACTGCAGAATGTCTGACCGAAATTCAACTGAATAACAATCTGGTTTTATTTTGCAATGGATCGAGGGTTTGTTGAGAAAGCTACAGCTCTGTCACTGATTCCTCAAGGGAACACTGTGTCTCCCTAATGATTCTACATTCGGAGTCCTACACTTCGTCTAACTCAAATGCGTTTGGAATAGGGATCTTTTATCTAGTACATGGCATACAGGTATTATACATTTATTATTTTAGTACATACATATTAAGTATTCAGTATGTGTATACTTGACACACACAGGTGTATTACTCTTAATAAGTAACCCGTTGTCTAAGCTTAGGTTCAACTAACCTCCGAGGGACGAAGGCGTGACATGTTTTCACTTCCAGCGTGAAAAAATCGAGCGCGAGAGTGACAATCAACCCCGTATCTAGCTGAGTTCATCAGCTGAGAATCAACCATCACCTGAGTTCAAGACCCGTTCCCACTGATAGGGGTTTGGGGTCTCTAGCTTCCCTGTACGCTAAGCAAGTATCTCTATGAGAAGTTACTGCTTCTCACACAGCGAGCACAAGGGTCTACCCAACCTGGGTGAGAACTAACAGCTAGTGAAGTCCGCAAAACCGACTTATTTTAAGTGTTTCGGACCAAACTCCAGACCAAAGGTCCTACTGAACCTGCTCAGCTACAGGTAAGGTCAGTGGCCTTATGTACCCCTGGTTCAAAGAACCTGTGACATAAAGAAATGCAACCTGTGAATCGCAGCACGGCGTCATTAGGGGAATGTTATACACGTTAAAGATCCCTACTTTAAATACATTTGAATCAGCCAAACTTTAGTACTCCCAATGAACAATTTTTATGGTATGGTATCATAAAAGCTATGTGTGTCTTTGTGGAACTGCTTCTGCATCCAAACCTTCCAAAACATATTCTATACAAAAAGAACTGACATTCGGTTGTATTCCTTTCATAATATAATGAATTTAGATAAATTAAATATTTATCCCCATGGGTTGTTGTCTGTCGTTTAATATCCGTATCAATATAAATAACCTTCATTTAAAAGTTATTTCCATCGCCATTCAAGAGATATTTTTTATACTTTTGAATCTGAAAAGAAGTCTGCTCTGATATAGGCAATAAATACCGACTAAAAAATCAGAATCACTGCAATTTTAATCAAATACGTGTGACCAAAGTTTTACTAAATCGCAACCAACTAATTCTTTTTTTAATAAAAATTATACCTCCAAAAGTACAATATTGATGTCGAGTTTTCTGTTCTGTCTCAAAGCTAGAAAGAACGTAAATATGAAATTTCCTGATTACAATATTTACCGTTTATTGTAAACGTATAAAGCATGTAAGATGTATTCTAGCAGGTAGTTCACTTTTAGTACTGAATATTGAAGTTTTGATCATTTATCAAGACCTGAGATTTTAATTTTATTGCGCATGCTCGCTTTGTCAGCCCTGAGTTTATAAGATGCCAGGTACTTCATAAAACTTTAATAAACCAAATAACGAGTGTTTGGAAAGTCACTGTGGACTTTTTTAATAACTTTTTTTTTTATATTTGAGATTTCCACCCCAATATGATTTTTGTGTTCTTGGTTTTTGGTGTTCATAAAACTTATAGCGGTGTTTAGAAACAAAATAAGT
This sequence comes from Hermatobates lingyangjiaoensis, assembly GCA_026182355.1. NCBI lineage: Eukaryota > Metazoa > Arthropoda > Insecta > Hemiptera > Hermatobatidae > Hermatobates > Hermatobates lingyangjiaoensis. The sequence continues at coordinate 5,570,634 of JAPFBL010000430.1, forward strand.
ACGGTTCAAGCCTGTAATGATGGTAAGTGGATCACTTTTAACATGATTGATAATTATCGTTCATATTTACTTCCTGTATTCTATATTGTAACATGATGTTCACACAAATGTGAAAGCATAGTGACTTTCCCAACACCCTATAGAAGTCCTGGTGCGTAATCAACCCGATTATTAGATTCCACTAGAACGAAAATCGGTAGCAAATAATAAAAGAGTCAAACTTCCTGCTTTTAGAGCAAGACAGTTAGGTTAGGTTGCAGTGGTAGTCCCACAAGGGAACACACGTAGGCCAAGCATTGGCCCTTTGTGATACCACACAATGAGGATTGATTCTACAGTGGGAGTCCTAAAATTTGCTTAACTCAAATGTATTTAGAGTAGGGAGATCTTTAACGAGTACCTGACATCGTACAGGCTCGGGACCGACGTTTAAAGTCCTTCTCCGAGGGACGACGTGCTCAGATTTATTCACCTCCCGCGTGAATAAATCGAGGGCCAGGTGAGGATTGAACCCCGGTCCTATCAGTTCAGAGGTGAGCACGTAACCACTGTGCTAGCCTGGCCCCCCGAGCAAGACAGTTAAAAAGCATAAAAGTGCAATTGCTAATCATTAAAACAGTCAATTATATATTAATCATCATAGTTGTAAATATCACTGAATCCAATATTTCTCATTTTACTTCAAAAACATAAAAAATACTCGAAAATATATTCAGAAAATTGAATTTAATAGTTACAAAATAAAATAAACTTTTAAGTGTTTTCAAAAAATATCAATAAAACTTGAACACTAGAGCTGCATATTTTACCAATAAACTGAATTAATAGGAATAAAATCCTTGTTGCAAACAGCAAGGAACGTGAGGGAAATAATATGGAGTTTTATTTTATAATCCCTAACCTTAATATGTCAGCTATAAAGTTTTATTACCAGAATTTAATTTACACGACTTTCTTCTTTCAAAGATACAATATAAATGGTTCTAAAACATTATTTTACAGCATATTTCGGTCTAGACAATGTAATATAATTTTAGTAGAAATTAAAACAAAGTTACAACGAGTTTATTTTTCTTAACTTTCATTTTCTTTTAGATTTAGATATTACCCTTGAGAAGAACGATGCTAGTCTGGAATAGTTAATTAATTAATTAATTAATAGAATTTAAAGTTGACTATATACAGGGTCAGGCAAAATGATCTGAAACATTTGTAGGTTAAATAAAAAGAAAATAAAGTTAATGAACAATAAAGTGTTTTTATTTTCGAAAAATACATATAATGCAATTTTGTTTCATTAGTTTTTTTTAAAAAAAAAACAAAAAAAAACAATGGCATTATAAAGAAACAAAACAAAATGGCATTATATGTACTTTTCGAAAATAAAAACACTTCATTGTTTATTGACTTTATTTTCCTTTTATTTAACCTACAAATGTGTCAGATAATTTTGCCTGACCTTTGTACTTTGTTTATTAACGCTTTTCAGTAATGCAACATTAGTTACTCTATACTTCATTAGTTTGTTTTATTGATGCTTTAATTCAATACTTCTAAAATCATAATATTTGTGTCCTAATTTATCAATGGTAGTCAGAAGCCTTGGTCGTTATTACTGTTTTTTTTTATGTATTTTTAACAAAATTAAAGTTTCATCGTATCATCAAGGTACGGTCAAGTTCTTCATGTTAGAATTAAACTCTCAGTGCTCGTGTTTCAGTTTTTATTTAAAACCTTTTTAGTAGGCCTATGAAAAAGGTTTTAAATAAAAACCGAAACGTTGTCAATGAGAGTTGAATTTGAATCTAAATAAGTGACCGTATTCTGATGATAAATTTTAATTTTGTTTTTATTTCACGGTTGATCCTTTATCAATATTAAAATATGTATTTATTAATATATTACAACTATCCATAGTGGAGTAATATGTAATGATCCATGCAAAAAAATAAAATAAAATAAAATAGTGGAGTAACTAAGAATCTTTTTAGTTATTATTTCTAAGCAGATCTCGGGGACTAACATCTTTTCAGTCTTCTCATACGGTTGGTATGAATATGTTGACACGGGAATGTTTGTAGCAAGTGCGTACTCAAAGGCCTTCATTGATAAATACCCAGCCTCATTCCTCGACTACGTGTATGACATAGGAAAAATGAAAAGAGTGCTTGCATTCCCGGCAGTGACCAACGGGAGTCGAGTAAAATGAACCCCCTCCCCCCCTTTTTCACTGTTGGTAAGGTTAAAAGTTAAGTATCAGGCAAATTGTTTTTTTTTTCTCGATTTGAGTACGCTGACCTGATACTGATGCGTAAAGTAAGTCTTGATGCGTGACATAGTATCGTGTAGGCCCGCCTCCGCGTGGTCACCTCGGGCACTTTGGAGTAATCTAAAGTGGCTAAAGGGCAGCACGTTAAACTAGTCAGCCTGATTTGATTTTTAGTAGTTATATAGCCGAAAGGCTTAAGAACACATATAAAGTCAAAACAGGTTGGTATGAATATGGTGGGATGACAATTGCTGAATTAAAGGGTTCAATTTGACGGGTAAAGATTAATAAAATTTGCGAGATCATGATCAGATTTCTCGGTGCACAAAAGGAATTTTCAAATCATTATGAGTATCGTTATGGTATCATTAGAAACATAAAAGGTAGCTTGTACAATTTTGCGAAGGATTATGGATTGGGCTGTTTGGATTATTTGGATGCTTCAACCCTTTAGTTGATCCCATGATTACTGCTTTTAAATTACATTTATACATAAAAACCATATAGTGGTATATTAGTAATTATATTAACTAATTTATTATATTTACTAAGTGTACAACTAAATTTTATCATAAAGTATCTATAACCGCGGTTCGCGTTTTTATTCCCACTTCACTTCTTGTATTTGTTGCCAATCTTATATTTGATTCATTTTCTTTTTCCTTTAGTTTTCTGTTGAGTTCAAAGGTTTTTTCCTGACGTTAATCTTCTTTTGATTTCGCCGCAGACCAATCTCAACTAGTTTGAATGTTTAATATGCAATACACCAGAGGCGGATTTGTTTTTATTTTTTCTTTCCCAATATATAAAAATATTATGGTTATGAGATTACCAAAAGTTATCATATTTACGTTGTGATGGTAAACATGTTTATTTTTTTTATTTTTGATTTAGTTCTATATGGAATTTATTTGGATAGATCAGAATTAGATCCTTAATAACTTTCAGTCTAAAATCGCTTAACAATTATCATACTTAAGAGGCAAAAATTTAATCTTTTCTGAGGAAGAAAAAAGCGACATAAAAACATCAAATGCAGAAAAACTAAGAAAAAAAAATAAAATTCAAATGAACAAATAATTAACAAAAAAAATATGGAAAAACACTTATAACCAATCATTATCTGTTTAATAAAGTTAACGGATATTCTTTACATATCAAACAAACAGAATCAATTCCAAACTAAACCAAAATAATTCAATGTTTGAAGGCAAACTAACTGCTAATAGTTTACAGCAATAATATATTGCAAATATTTAGTAACAAGTTGAATCAATTAAGTTAGTTGAATAAAATTCTACTAAAACATCACTTTTAATTACGAAACTGAAGGAAATGATAACAAAATAATTATAGGGGAATATCATATTTGTAACATATGAAGAAAATACTTGAATTTCTCATAGCATTCATACTACAGAAAAATTTAATTTATTCCGTATGCCAATAATTTAGAAGTTGTTAAATCATTAGTTGTGCAAACCGTAATTGCGTGGTATTTACTCATTCTGAGGTAAAATGGATAAACAAACAAAACTCTCCACACAAATGAAGTTTTATTCAACAGCAACAATGCGTTTCGAACACTTTGTGTTCATCATCAGGAAGACTCTATAATACAAATTATATCTAATCTGTTACAAAATTAGAGTGACATAATAAAATTCAATTAAGATAATTCAAGACATACCCAAGGGTGTGGTGCTGAAGGGTTGGTCCACTTGTTGTTTTCACTGGACCAACCCTTCAGCACCACATCCTTGGGTATATCTTGAATTATCTTAATTGAATTTTATTATTTCACTCTAATTTTGTAACCGATTAGATATAATTTGTATTATAGTGTCTTCCTGATTATGAACACAAAGTGTTCGAAACGCGTTGTTGCTGTTGAATAAAACTTCATTTGCGTAGAGACTTTTGTTTGTTTATCCATTTTACCTCAGAATTAGAAGTTTTTGTTCCAATAATTCACATTGTCACAGACTATATACAAGTAAATCAAAGTTTCTGTATTTTTCTGTTTTTAAAGTGAGCAATAGCATTGGTGGAGTAAGTAAAGCGATTTCGTTTCTATGAATAGACTCCAACTTGAATTCAATCCAATAATTTTATTATTGAACATCAATATAATTCAAACTTCTACACAGTAGTGTGTATTTGAACAGGGAAAAGCTTGTGTTCTGAGAGGCCGAAATACGGAAAGATAAAGGCATTCATACAAAAGGCTGACAAAAACATCATGCTATTGGAGGATTTTCAATAAAATAATCAATAACATCAAGCAGATTTTCGTTAACAATGGATATAGTAATTGAAAATTTTGACCAAATATTTTACAAACAAACAAAGCAAAATCAAAACATGCCTTACACAAAAAAAAAAAAAAATCAGATATCTAATAAGTATCTAGGAGGGGAGTTCTAGGCCACATATTTGGATTTTTCATAAGAGGGATAGGAAATATTTTTTCACGCGGTCACCCTAAGAGTGCATAAAAGTGTCTATCCCGTGTCTTTACGATCCCAGGTACTCGTAAAAAATTGTTGCTATAATAACAATCGTTATAACTAAGTGAAGGGAAATTTAAGGTTCGTAATGTAGAATAAACCCAGTACTGTATTCCACCCATTATATTAGACCCGGTTATATTATATTATTATAAGAGCCAAATTATAAATGAACCAAATATTCCACCCCAAGAATAACACCAAAAAGTAAAAAAAAATTAATAAAAACCAGTGGACACTGAAAAGAATATTTTAGGCAGAAACAAAACAAAACAGCTGTAAAACTGTTGAAAGAGTATTAACTAGGAATAGAGGACGGACACCTACCGCGTCGCTAGTTTTCTTAAGGACTTCCTTAGTAACCATGAGGATTCAATCATACCTCCAAAGGGAAAGTGGCCATTTCTTTGGGATCTAGGCTCACTTCCAGAGTGAAGCCAGTTTTCTTAAGGACTTCCTTAGTAACCATGAGGATTCAATCATACCTCCAAAGGGAAAGTGGCCATTTCTTTGGGATCTAGGCTCACTTCCAGAGTGAAGCCAGTTTTCTTAAGGACTTCCTTAGTAACTATGAGGATTCAATCATACCTCCAAAGGGAAAGTGGCCATTTCTTTGGGATCTAGGCTCACTTCCAGAGTGAAGCCAGTTTTCTTAAGGACTTCCTTTGTAACCATGAGGATTCAATCATACCTCCAAAGGGAAAGTGGCCATTTCTTTGGGATCTAGGCTCACTTACAGAGTGAAGCCAGTTTTCTTAAGGACTTCCTTAGTAACCATGAGAATTCAATCATACCTCCAGAGGGAAAGTGGCCATTTCTTTGGGATCTAGGTTCACATCCAGAGTGAAGCCAGTTTTCTTAAGGACCTCCTTAGTATCCATGAGGATTCAATCATACCTCCAAAGGGAAAGTGGCCATTTCTTTGGGATCTAGGCTCACTTCCAGAGTGAAACCAGTTTTCTTAAGGACTTCCCTAGTAACCATGAGGGCTCACTTCCAGAGTGAAGCCAGTTTTCAGGCCCACCTAGCAACGGGTGGATATTACCAATGGTAACAGTCGAGGGTCTACCTCTCTCTTATTGCTATACCGGTAAACTCCCGAAAAGAAAATCAGAAACTGTGTAGCAAGAAACTGCCATAATGAACACATTAACAAGAGAGATAATATTTCTATCGATATTATATTTTTGTCTTCAAAGTGCTATGATAAAAATGCAAAAAAAACAGGTCAACATTTCTTCCCCAATAAGAAAAAAAAATATATAAATTAAATAAACTAACATATTTTTTTTTCATTTTCTTAAGACTACATCCATCATTATTTTTTCTTTGTCCATAAATTCAATATTCTTCTCCAAATAGTGAAATATCCAATTTAAATAGGTGTAAATCAAGTTTGTCAGAGAACTGTGTTTTTAGTAAAACAACTTCACCTTAAAACAATCTAAATTGTGTTTTGCAAATAACTCCTTTTAAAATACTGCAAGAGGAATGGAATTGTGAAATAAAAAGGTCGGTTTTATAGCATAAATTTAGAGCAAATGTGTTTGGGATTTTCCTTTGGGAGAGCCAGGGAGGGAGAAGTCAGAAAGGCTTGTAACAGAGAACCAATTTGTAACCCTCCCAGGGACCAAACCTCTATTAATCCCTATGAACAATTTACCTTGAATTAATTTCTATACTCTGTATTCTGAGTGTTTGTCCACCCAATCTCCATTCCACTATCGTTTACTCTTTGATTAAGTATACTGGCACTCTGCATTGAATATTTTTCCAAACGACTTCTGGTACTCCGGAAGCAAATGAGTTATATTGTCAAAATACAAACTTACATACAGGTTCCATTTAAACACTAAATGCCGACTTTTCGGTTTTTTATTTAATGGAAATAAAATAGCAATTTCAGACAACAAGCAAGACAGAGAACTTACAGAAGTATACAATTTTTTTGATTATTTAAAAAGCTGGTATCAAATTAATAAACGAATAAGAAGATAAGCCGATCAAAAAAAGTTTTCTTAGAGAAAAACAACTACATGTGGACATTTCTTCTATCATTTACAATAATGAGTAAATTCTACATAGTGGTATATTACTGACCGAATAACCAAAGAAAATCATAGTACCATTGGACACTTTCAAAGTATGTGTAACACTAGATAGAAAATACTTAATTATAGTTTGCATGCTAAACGGGCTCAATTTTAATTTTTTTTTAATTAAAGTAAAAGCAGGAAAATTTTGATAAATGAGTTCAACAACACGAGTGACTGATTGTATATTAATTTGAGGTTTTTTAATAGTAAGACAGTTCCGTGTTTGTTAGCTGGGCATACAAAACAAATCCTAATAGAAGCCAAGTCAGAAACCTTTTTCGTGATATCTACAATTTTTCCACTATGAGCATGTAAGCATACTATATCAATCACTGCCTTTCCAAGTGTTTAACACTCTTTTCAATCCAGTTGCCACTAATTTGATAGAATGGGTGAAATAACATGCAATAACCTTCATGTCATAAGTCAGATACAAATTGATTTTAACTGATTTCATATTGAAAGTAGCGCAGAAGAAATGTGTTTATCGAAGGTGTTATGTTTCACGCCTTGCTTTGATTTTAGCTGTGTACTTTAGGCTTTTCGGTAAAGCATGACTCATGTTACGGTAAAGTTATTAAACTACACGACACCCTAGCGTAATCTGTCAAGGAGAGATGGTATATTTATTTTCACAGTTGCTGGTATTTTAAGCCCCCCCACCCCCCCCACCCTCTACGCTGGTATTACCTTTTCTCCATCTCTTATTACTCTTTTTCATAGCCCTTATGAAAATTTTCAACCTGTCTTCTTTTTATACTACCAGAAACACCTATTAGTACTCTGGAATATATAAGGAATGGTGTAGTTGTGAAATATGTTCCTAACTTCCTTAAGCTGGAGTTAAGAAATCAAACAATAATTTTTTTACCCAATAACCATACATATAGGCTTTTTACTTATGTACTGCCTAAGAGACCAAGGGCTACCTTATTTTTGATTCAGCACCATTGGTAAAACACATTATCGAGAGCTAAAAATAAAATTTTAGTCATATAATGGATGATTTTTTTGCTTATATTTTTTAACCAGTACCTACACACATACGCCAAATATACACATTTTATGCTAGTATACCAATGTTCATAATACAAGGGCGAGTCACATTTCTGACATTATCAACAACACATGGATATACCACTGACATTGATACCAATGATACCAATGACATTGGTTGACATTATGTCACCCATCCAAACGCTAATCACACCCAATGTTGCTCTACTTATGTTACCGGGTAGGAACTGGTGTATTGAACATGACAAAGGCCGTTGACAGAACAAAATAAATGACAGAATGCCTCAACACAAGGATGTCATATCTGTACTGACATCGACCTTACTATGAATTATTCTCTCTACAATAAGCAAAGAAACTTTTACAGTAATAAAAAATATTCTTTTATTTTCAACTGATAAAAGAAAAACTTCATTGTAGATATCAATGCAATTTATGTATATTATTTATCAATATAAATAAAAGAAAGATTCTATCTTTTACACAGACTCATTCAAATTATCTTTACCATTCATACAATAGAGAAACCGAGTCCAATCTAGAAAAATTTCTGTTTATTTTTGCAAAAAATTTGACGCAAGCAAACTCAGCCACCATAAGTCATAACAAACTGAAACTTCAACAGTTGATTGTATAATATATTATATATATATATATATATATATATATATATAAATAACTTAAAAGCTAAGATTTGAATGAACTGGAAGCGAAGTTATGGACTAAGCTGTGTTAGCTAGCTACACAGGTATACAGGTACATAGCTAAATAAAAAAAATACAAGTATTTTAGGTGTCTGATACTGTAGCAAATAAATATTGTAAGTTGATTTTAATTTCGTTTGCATTTATCATAATTTTCTCGCTTTAAAAAAGTGAGTCCTACCTACTCGAGTACTAAATATGATGTATTCCTAGAATAAAATAAAATTTCAGCTCAGTATCTAAAGCTGCGAAACATTTCAGAAACTTCAGATGTAATGACAGTTATGAACTGCACTAATAATAATTTTTACAATTCCGTAATTAGTAATAATATTTTAGAATACCGCATAAATCTCCGAATTTTAGTAAAATACCCGTCAAAGTGGTCTGCTAGTTAATAATATTTCTAAAAGCGTGTTTGTTGTTCATCTCTATTACAATACGATGTCTGCATAACTTCTACATTGGTTCAATATTACAGTCAAATCGTTATATAACCAAGACACAAAATACTTCTTAAATTCCCTGTTACATCACTGTTTGAAGCAGAAGGGAATTCAATACTTCATTTCTGCATTACTACTATTTATATCTTTCTGTTATTAATATTTAAGTACAAGGTTTTTCACTCGCATGGCACATTTATTATTTTTTTTTTAAATAAACTTTTATTATCCAACGCATATTTGTAAAACATATATTTAAAAGGAATTAGAATTGATTGGTAAATATTATTCAGATTGAAGCAATTTTCTTTTACAAACAACAAAAAATGTATTCTTTTATAAAGTGGAAAATTTGTGTTGTACAAATAGAAGAAAAAAACGGAAATATCTGTTGATATGGTTGTATCCATTGTCATACAATAACAAAGGATTCCATCTACTTTGAGCAAATAAAGCGATCTAAATAATAATTTTAAACAAATCTGTAAAAAAAAAATGCCTATATTTAATCTGATAGGCGTTCTGTTCTATCTCCCTTTACACTATGTTGATAAAGAGAGCGATAGGTTGTGAGCCTTAGGAAATGGATTACATTAGCACATGGACTCATGACTAATTTAGCGTCATTGTATTGGCGTTCTGCACTTGCTAGGTATAAATCTAAGTGATTACTCCAAGGTTTTGTGGGGAGGATAGGAAAACCTTCAATTGTAAAACCCTGGTGGTCAAAAGTACAGTACTGGTTTTCATTTGTGAAAAAATCGTAGGACAAAACCACTATGTATGAGGAAGCTCCATGTAAGGCAAAACAGCAACCTCTAAACAAAACTAGCCCACTAGACAAAACTTCACTTGTAATCAACTCTACCAGTCTAAGATATTATTAATAAAAAATTGTAATCGCCTACACTCAACATTACTATAAGTAATAATAATATCAAACTTCTTGGGTACACAATACATAATGTCCCATTTAGGAATAGAATAATGTTTTGTTCCTTTCCCGAGGATAATACAGAGAGTGATTGATCCACTTATCAATATATACGCTTATTTTTGTGTATCACACCACTGATCCATATAATATCATTAGTATATCTACAGCAGTAATAATTAAAGTAATAACTATTTTTGAAATGCGAAAGTCTAGATCTCGTGTTATGAAATAATCTCTCACTCCTGTGACATTATGGCTTTACGAATGTTTGTTTCGAACATGGCTTTTGTTCGAATAGCCAGTTGATCTCTTGCATAGTTTATCTGACCTCCTTCAACAATGAAGATTTAAGACAAAGTTTTCCATTTAAACCTTTAAAATATTCCTGTTTTGCCAGAAAAATGTCAGAAACAATTAACAAAAAATTCCCTTTAAGATCATTTTTGATTTAAAGAATGTTTTCAATTTTAAATTATGTCTTTCCAGTTTTGGTCTTTTTATAAAATGGGACTTTTGAAAGCTAAGTTTTTTTTTGTTTTTTACAAATGTAGGTTTTGTCTAGGCCCTGTTATTGAGTATCAGTCTCCCTCAGATAGGATACAAAACACCTATAGTCCAGAGCCTGCATGATGTACAATACAAAAAAAAATCTTTAATATAATTAACTTGTGAATGGAAAAAATATTTTTTTGATTTACTGACAGTGTAGTATTATTGCCTCGCCGGCAATCATATTGAGTGGTAATTAATAAATGAGTCATTCTTTTAGCCACTATACCTGGCTAAAGCTACTGCTATATATATATATCCACTCAAAATTCGAAAAACGATCCAAACTGGACGCAAATCAGTTCAAAAATGAAGAAAAGCAACACACAGAGAAAGAGAGTCTCTTTTCTCCTGAAGACGGATCATCCAAAAATTTGAGTTTGTAAGTGTGTCTCTTTCTCTGTGTGTTGCTTTTCTTCATTTTTGAACTGATATATATATATATATATATATATATATATATATATATATATATATCAATGATCAAACCACAATAAGAAATGGGAAAACAAGACTAAGATCTTTCAACTGTAACAAGCGGTCTTCGTCAGAGTCAAAACCCAACTGAACACTAGATGCAGAAAACATCTGGTGAGGAGTTGAGAAGAGTGGGAGGGAAGAGTGTGGTATTTTAAAAGGGTGAAAGCACAGGAAAGGACTAATGTCCAGAAAGGGATGTTTGGGGATGTTTTTCTTGTTTTCCCATTTCTTATTGTGGTTTGATCATTGATTGTTGTTTCACGTGTTTATGTGAAATCTTTTTATATATATATATATATATATATATATATATATATGAGTCGTTATCAGCCTTTGGAGCGATTCACTTCTTTTCCTGAAGACGAGGACATCGAAATATAGTAGTGAGTTCAGTGATTTCCTTTCTATGTGTTCTTTTTAAATTCTAGTTTATATATATATATATATGATCAAACCACAATAAGGAATGGGAAAACAAGACTAAGATGTTTCAACCGTAACAAGCGGCCTTCGTCAGAGTCAAAAACCCAACTGATATATATATATAAAATATAAATTATATATATATAATATAATATATTTATATTATTATATATAAACCAATTCTGGTAGCAGTATTGTAGGTAAAAAACTATAAAAAAAACTCGGGATGTAAACAAATTATGTATTTATTATTAAAAAATATACTTTTCTTAAGATACACTAGCGTGAAATCAACCACCAGCAAAGTAAAAGTTAGTTTATTATATAAATGAAAAATAATTGTTAAAGAGGGGGAAAAGTTATAGAAAGTGTAAGAGGGTGGAGGGGAGAGAAGTCGATGGAATGGACTAATGGGAGTAGATAAGCAGATATATAGTTAAGACAAATGGCTAGGGGAAGGAAGTGTGGGAGTGATAAGGGAGGAAATAGGGATGAAGGGGGTGGCTCAACTAACCACCTGCTACCGCCCTTAAGGATTCTCTTGTCATGCCGTCATATCAAACACAATTAGCGCAACACTTTTATTCTATAATAAAAGAGCCAAGTCAATCACTTTAAATTCCTAATGTTCCTAGAAGAAGCAGGTGTTTCAAAAGAAGAAAATTTTGAAATAGTAATTTCCTAGAAATTTATGGCTATCTCCTGTTCTTCGATGCTCTAATTTTTGCCTGTCATGAATGTACCATCAACAATAAAGTTTGAAGATATAAGCCTGCACCTGTGCCACTTCAAAACCTGAAGCCAGATACTAATTAATATGCAAATTATTTAACTAAATGGAAGAGCATGCTCCTTAAACTTCAACAAAATGTCTTTACTTTTTATATTTCATTCATAAAAAAAGGAAGTCTTAAAAAACAGTTATAAGACTTACATTTATGTTCAATTTTTTCTTATATAAACAAAAAAAAAAAGTTAAAATTTAAAGCAATAAATTAAAATCATAACTATTTAAAACTGTCTTACGCTATGCCGTCGTATAATTGTACTGTCCATCTTACAGAATAACTTATATTCCTGTCTGTTTCTGTTTCTTGTTTTACAGTAATGAGATTTAATTTCTCTCTTTAGTAATGAAACATCTGTCAGTGACGGATAGTAATTTATCCAACGTAAATATGTTTTTTTATGGTGAATTAGTATATAAGGCGGACAAACGGTTCTATCATGCAGACAACGTTCGAGGTAAAGCGGTTTTAAACGAGGAAGATTTTAATGAGAGGTAATCTCTCATTTGTCATGTTGGGGCTGGCACTGTTGTGGTAGAATAGAGGCTTTAGCTGCTTTCTGGATATCTTCTTGAGTTCTTGGACAGGTGCTCGCGGGTGGAAGGTCAATCAGTCGCGTGTTCGGGACTCCCTAACCCCTTTCCTTCTTCTTCTGTTTATATCTTTTCTTGATGAAGGTCATAGAAGCCCACATCTGCAAGGTCCACCTTAGGCACTTCGCGAGGACTGTCTCATTCGTGAGTATGCTGTTAGTATCTTGCGAGCGTTCTCTTCTTCTGCTTTAGCATGTTATGGCAAAAAGGCCCAGAATAATGACTAAATTAGGTCAAAAAGTAGCTTGTTTGTCTTTAGTAATAAAGATTGAAGGGTACGACTCAAGGTTTTCCATACGGAAGAAAGAAAATCTCGTTCAGACATGTAAAAATGTAGAAATGTAAAAAGTCGGTCCCGAGGCTGTACAGTGTCCTGACTCATTAAATATCCTTACACAGAAGAACTTGAATCAGCTAAAATGTATGTCTCTTGTTGTTAAATCGACCAGTTAATGCTGCTGCTCCTCACCCATAGATAAAATAGCTGTCTACCCTATAACACCACTTCAGGTGAAAACCTTGAATTTTGGAAACAATCAAACAAATTGTATATGTTTAAAAACTATAGAGGTAGATTCAATTACATTTAATACGACTGAATTTAACATTCGCATTATTGTATCGTACATTAGATCATATAACATAATTCAACGCATTATAAAATCAAATTTCTGCTTTGCTGCCTAAGTAACTATATAAATATTTCATTACATAACTGATTATCCCATTTAGAACAAGAGTAAAAAATAAAAACAATATTATTTTGAAACTTTGCAAAACTTCTCAGTTTGAAGTTTGGACGATACATTTTTTTTTTCTTAAAAAAAGAAGGTGGAAATTTATTAGAAAAGTATCTTCAGAGTTCATTAAGAAAAAAAAAAAACAACAATATATAGGTATTTGAAATGAAACTGCAAAGTTAGAGGTGTGAAACTAGCAATTAATAGCCAGATCATATCAAGGAAAAGAGGTTTAGAAACTCGTTAAGGTTTGTGCTATCCAACTAGGAGATTAGAACTATAAAGCAGGAACTAGCGGCTTTGAATCACATCGAAAACTAAAACAGCTAGACATTATATTTAAAAGACACCATTAAAACAGTTAGTTGGAAGGCGAAATATCATAGCAAATATCTGTGGAAAGTGAAGTGCAACAGATAGTACACTGTAATTAACTGAACAATTTAATACAGCATCTACGGTCTCTATCCAAATCGTTCTACACAAATTATATTCTAAAAAAGAACATAACAATACTCAATATCTATTTCAATTTGACAATATGAAGTTAGGAATTCCGATTTCTAACCTACAATTTTATAAAATTAACATGTTTTTCTTTTTAGTTTAAAAAATCTGAAATCAAAATGAAATCCTTACATTGATATTCAAAGTTGAAGATCACTAGTTTATTGTTTTGTATAATACAAAGTAATTCTTCTAACTAGTTTCAAAATATTCCTCCTGATAAAAAAAAAAAAATTCTTTCAGCGAATTTGAAACAAAGTGGCTAAAAGGACAGCAAAATGGCAAAGTGCTTGCTTCTGGACAGGTAGATCCAGGGTTCAATACCCACTATAGCTCTCCATTTATTTATGCGAGAGATGAATAAATCTAAGCACGTCATCCCTCGGAGAGGGCATTTTATGCGAGGTACTCTTTAAATAAACCTCTTCTAAATACATGTATGACTTCAATGTAGCATCAACAGGTAATGTAACTCCCCCATTAATATAATGGAGGTCGAATAATAAGGGCTCATCCGCCTTTAGAACAGTACTAAAAGGTGAAAGTATTATAACTGTGGGAATTGAAAAAAAAACTTTGGAACAAAGCATGATTTGGTGTTTTGTAAACTAACTAGATACCACTACAACCTGGAGTGAGCGATAGTATTCCTTCATGTCAACCCTCCATTCATCCCTGCACAGAACCTTTCCTGTGCTAACCCCTAACCCAGGGGTGGGCAATTATTTTGACTCGCGGACCATTTTGACTTTAAAATTTTACAGGTGGGCCACATTGATTTAAAAATCTGACAGGTGGGCCAGTTTAGCGCAAGATACAATATAAAAAAACAGCATTAGTTAAAAGTACGTATTAAGCAAAAACAAAAAAATCATTGAAGTATAAACATACCCTTTTCATGAGAACAGTGTTGTTGATCACAAATTTTAAATATAGCGTCGAAATCTGGGGCAGTTCTCAGAACAGATCTGTTATTCTGAATAGATAGCAGATCTTGAACTTCGGGAAACACCTTATCGATTTTCTCATGCTTGGAACTTAAATACTTCATTGCGAATCAAAATAAAATTAATACAATCATTCACATCGAACCTATAAATCATGTACCAATCTTCGGTGGGCCGGATGTGGCCCGTGGGCCGTAGTTTGCCCTCCCCTGCCCAAACCCCAGCCGCCCTAAATCAATTCAACATTTTCAAATTTCTTTAATGGTTCCAAATTGTAATCTAACCTTACTTCAGTAGACAGATATAAAGTACAATGTTAACAATACCCAAATTACCCTAATCAATACCTTACGTATGACTTGCTTTCTTTTCCTTTCTCCTTTCATTACATACCTTCCATTGTTGAAGCCTCTATAATCAATTTGTTATCTTTTCTAGATGTAATCTGAAAAAGAACATAATTTCTCCAAAATACATTGTTTCTATAAATTATTTTTATATAGAGAATTTCATTCTTTTAAACATATATGACATTTTGTTTTAGGACAATAACAACCTTTTATAAAATAGAGAAAACCCAATAGATGAATACTAATAAACAGGAATAGTCAGAGTCGACCATATCTGAGAGAACTCTTAATGAAGTTTATGAGAATCAACCGTGCAGAGATGAACAGAATTATCATGTGAGATAAAGTCGATATTTCTCTTCCACCTCCTGATTAGTCAGTAATCCGATAAACCATTCAATCCAAATTTTATGTACACCGGGTATGCTTTGTCCAATAAATTGGTTCTTGATATGAAAAGCTTTGCTATTTTCAATCGATGTCGAACGAGAGATTTAACAATTTGATTAATTAAATCTAACAATAGAGCTGGAGCATTGATTAGTGAGGAAGGCTGCGATTACAAATCTCTTAAAGATCAAACCTTAGTCCTCTTTTATAAACTGCTCAAAATGAGATACCAATCAAATTAAAAACTTCACTCAATCAGAAATCAAAAATTCAGCTTTTAAAATTAATATAACAAGAAATGTTTAAAATTACTGAACCAATGAAATCTACAATGTAGATAGATAGTATCGAATCCTATTCCCTTGTAGGTCAAAAACTTCAACCCTTACAGTCTTTTTGTTCAAACATTTACAATGTCAGCCCTGTTATTATTAATTTTTAGAGAATTCATGCCATAAAGTTGATGTGTAGTGTATAATGAACACATAACTGACGAAACATAGGTATTTAATTCATGACTCCGACAATATTACGACAATCCTGACTTGCTATATAGCAGGTGTACATTTAAGAATCATTGATGAAACATCTTCTGATGTTATGGTAAGTTAATGTAAGTATTTGAATAAACACCTCCTCAACTGGTATTTCAATCGTTGAAGAGTGTTTGATCGAAAATGACTCTACAAGTCAGAATACAAGATGAAACACCCATAAATTAATTTAATTAAAAAAATATTAAATGAATAATCATACTGGAGTAAATGGACAAAACAGAGTCTCCACACAGAAAAGAAGCTTTTCAAAAATTCAGCTCTTAAAATTATCAAATTTTACAGGTTTCGAACAATTCATGTTCAGAGTCAGGTAAACTTCCAATGGAAGGACTGGAGGACCGAACAGTCTAAGACGTAAACTAAAAAGGTTTCTTTTCGTGCGGAGACTTTGTTTTATCTATTGACCATAGTATGAATAAATACCAGACAATCACGGATTGCGCAACTAATGAGTTAAATTGACAATTATTAGTATTATTAATGCATATATTTAGTGGAAAAGACACAATGATACAGAGCTGATGTTTATATTTATAGAATTTATCCAAGTATTTTATAATTTCCTAGCAAACGTACAGTCTTTGACGGTTATTTTATTAAAATTCAGAGATGATACGTGGTATTTCAAAATATTATTAGAAAACTTACAGAATAGGAAAAATATTTTCTCAGCATTATATTAAGTAACTGCCTCTGTATACACCACATTAGCTGTCTGCCTTTCAGGTGCATAGAAGAAACCGGGTGTAGGAACCTATGACTCTTGAGCAAGGAACATACAGTTGACCATGTGAGGAACACTTGGTCTCACTCACTTCAATTCCTGCCGTAGACAGAGTTTGGCCTTGCGACTTATTTACCGTCATCACGCAACAGACGCTCATGAGAAATTTTAACTATTTATATTGAAAGAGGCAGTTTCTAGGTATCAATGGTATGAGTAGTATAAACACTGACTCCCCAGTACCACACCCAGTCATGATATCAGCCTCCAAGACGTATCTGTGCACAGCACGAAATCGGAGTCGTGTCCCGTTACACATTTTTGGGAGAACTCAAGTTTCATAACAGCTTGCTTGGTGCCACTATTTTATGTTTTAAGTCATAAGGAGGGAGTCCAGGATCAGTCACGAAGTCAAGAAATTCAGTTGGATAATGAACTGCTTCCTCATCACTAATCACCATGTTTACTGACAATGTCAATTGTAAGTTCTTTCCTCAGATTGATATAGTGCGATAACTTGTTTATTAAATTTTTCTGCCTGATAATTAGTATCAGTGAGAATTTTCTGTTAACAAAGACAGTTATTCTGAATAGATGGCAGATCTTGAACTTCAGGAAACACCTTATCAATTGCCTCTTGCTTGGAGCTCAAATACAAATAAAATTGAAATCAACTAACAATACCTACTAGATAAACGTGAATATTTTCAAAATAATTACATCTGTAAAGTTAGCCAAAGACAACTTAAAAGTCCATAACTTCGCATCTACGTTGAATTTGCAATCCAATCAAAGCTTACATTTGAACAAATAGAAACCTACTTTCAAAGTTTCAGCTTGGCATACCTTATGGTGGCTGAGTTTCCATGTGACAAAACTTTGTGCTTGAAAGCCCATAACTTTGCTTCTACGTTGAACTTCGAATCCATCAAATTTTAAATTTTAAGTTATACAAAGTTAAATTTTAAGACTATAAACAAATCAACTGTCAAAGTTTCAGCTCGCTATGTCTTATGATGGCTGAGTTTCCTTGTGACGAAATTTTGCGGAAATTTTGCGGACAACCCGACAGACAGAAATTTTTCTAAGGGTGAATTCGGTTTCTCTAATGTATGAAACGTAAAGATAATTTGAAATGAGTTCTAAGCAATGTATAGACAAAACCCTTTTTTTATATATATACATGTAGATTTGTGATTCTTTTTAGTTATATAGACATAGAGTTTTCTGAGCATTTAATGAATGTACGACAGAGGGAATGTGTAGATTAAATAGAAAGCAGTACAGGACAGTGAGAAAGAGTCGGTCAGAAGGTTGGCAAGGAGGAAGGTGTATTAGGTCGAAAGATGGCTATAATCGCCTATTAGGGCTCTAAGGAAGGCGGCCATCTCCGCCTACCAGTCAGATTGTTTATTTAGACTCCACCTTCTCTCTTCTTCTTCCTCGACATTTACTCCCCCTAAACGCGCCCATCAATCGTAACTTCAAAATTTCTCCTTTTCCCTTTAGACCTGTAACAGCTGCATAAATTTTAGGGGCTCATTGTATTTTGGGCTCTATTCAGTTTGCTTAGGGCTCAATATAAATCCACCCTTCCAATTATTCTTCTCATAAAATTATTTTCATTGTATATACCGTTACGATTTGGTGTGTTTAATTTATTTTTGGTTCCGTCACTTATTCTTAAGATATAAGACTAACAAAATTCATTTTTCAAATTAATCGTACTTCTGATTTTAGAAATATAGAAATAAGTTTTGTATATATCCATATTTGTTTTGTTTTCTTCATTATAGACAACAAGGAATATAAAGTAACAAATAAAAAGCTTCACAGATAGATTCACTTCACTACGATATTTCGACATTCGTCATCATCACAAGTAGACTTCTCGAGTAGCACCACTCAACACTAAAGAAGTCTTCTTCTACATGATGACGACGGATTAAATCGTAAATCGTAAACCGTATTGGACTTCTACATGTCGAAATATCGTAGTAAAGTGAGCATACATGTGAAGTAGTTTTTCTTTTTTACATAATATTTGTTGTCATAATTAGTCCTATATATATATATGGACACAAAGGAAAGACAAAAACAGATAAAACATTCGTCGTCATCAGGCAGAACTAGTTCCTTTGAGTAGCTGAAGCTAACTGAGCGTACTGTCGAATGGGACGAACACGCACGCACTCTGCTGGCCGCCCTAGGAAAGCTACCAACTACAGAGAGAAAAATAACTAAAAAAGAACAAATAAAATAACAGAAGGAGAAGAATATTAAATGAAGCAATGAGCAATTTAAAAATAAAGTTGAGGCCAGGGGGACAGCGGGCTTTGAGAAGACAGATAATTGCCTCCTCTGAAGCTCATAAAGTAACCTGAGAAGACGGTACAGGGATCTGATTAAGGACTTGGACACAGAAGCAGTGATTAAAGTCCAGTCCATGGGAATTAGAGTGGATAGCAATAGGAAGGTTTTTGCGTTGACCAACGGAAGCCCTGTGGCCATTCATACGTAAGTTGAGCTTCGTAGAGGCAATAACAACGTAGAATGCATCACACTAAGTGCAGTCCAAACGGTAAACGCAATTAACCGAGGTGCATGAGGTGTGGGGAGGACAAGGATTAGGGTTGATGATATGACAGGTTTGGCATCTGCTCCGTCCACACTCTACCATTCCCCTCCCAAACGTAGTGTTCAAGGGAGAGTGATGGGAGAAAATACTTCTGAAGTGCCGTGGTTTGCGGTATAATAAGAAGGGGATTTCAGGAAAAATAGATGAGGTAGAAGGAGAAGAGGAGAGCAAAGGGAAAAACTCCTTAATGATTAGCTCTGAAGAATGCTTCAGTGTTAATTGAAAGTGTTATTTCGACTAATAAACACAGATTCATATGTATTTTAAAATTTAGTAGCTGACCTTCTTCAGTACAGATATTATTAAATATAGAACCATTCTTGCCTGATATTGTTTCATTATCAACTTTTCAACATTCTTAAATAACATTATTGTTGACAAATCTGTACAATATAATATATGCATTTTGAAAACTCAACATGTATCAAGTGTTCATCACTCAACATCAGGAGGCAATGATACTCATTTCCAAATTTTCATTCATATAAGTAGTATTAGAGGTCAATACCGAGATAAGAGGATAAAGATATTTGCTCACAAAGCAGGCAGGTAAGTGAACTAAGCTGTTTCAGAGATTAACTGAATAGGATTTACATGAACCAGATAAATATAAAATTTATATAAATTTAATCTTTTTGAATTTAATATGTACGTTTGTTTTTTTTTTTAAATGAGAGAACTCTTTACTTTTAATCAATAATGGTATAATTCTTTTTTTTGAAATTTTTTTATTGAGTGGCAGTGTTTCTGTTGTTGGCTTAGTCTTACGCAAACGTTTCTTATGATCTTTTTTAGTGATTCAGCTAATAGGTTTATGAAGAAGTCCCTCTTGAAGTGGATTAGAGTAATCCGAATATGTGTACGAGTTTGGGCATGTTTCACAGTTCCCGTAATTTGATACTCTCAGGACTAAAAAAATTACAAATGAAACAAGAAAAGTTTTTCAGTCATCTAAACACAATTTTTTTTAAACAATATGAACAATTGCACAATAATAGTTCACTAAATTAATAATTACAAATACATCATTACTTGTTGATATTGTTTAGAAAAAAAATTTTGTTTGGCTGACTGGACGTTTTTTGTTTTTTTTCTTTCATTTGTAATGTTTTTAGCTACAAAGATGGTTTATAAATATGAAGAAACGTAAAATAAAATATAATTTGTGTATCAATTCAATGACTAACAAACAAACCTCAAGAATTTTTTTAATAGACACATAAATATTGATAAAAGCATCGACCGTGATGTAGAAACAAAGTAAATTCATTAACTGTGCAATCTGCTAAAGTGTGGTATTTACTCATGTTAGGAAAAGTATTAAGTCTCCACATAACAAAGTTTATTACATGAAACTAAACAACGCGTTTCAACACCCCCAAAAACCCCAAGAACCCCTTCTGTGAGTTATTTATTCTATGTTATTTACAATTTTATATTAACAACCATGTAAAGGTGCACCATCTGCCACTGCAAATATGTATGATAAACAAAACCAAAAAGTGTCGGTGAACTGAAAAATTACATAAGAGATGCATTTCAAGAAATCAATACTCAAGAAGAATTGTGCAAAGAAGTTTGAGTCAAGAAGTGAAAAACAGGCTTGAACAATATGTGAATTTTGATAGAAAATAGTTTGAGCATCTGCCTTAAAAAAATTTAAAGTTTATGGATTATTCTTTTGTATATGGTCATTGTAAACGCTGTAAGAGCAAATGTAATTGTATCAACGTCCATACCACAGTAAGAAATCAGAAAAAAGGCTAAGATCTTTCAAACATAGCAAGTTGTCATCGTCAAAGTCAAATCTTAACTGACGTTATATAATTCAATTATATAAATAATTTTCAACGTTAATATTATAATTTGCTATTCCGTTACTTTTGGACCATCCTGTCTATTCCTCATTAAATTAAGCATTTAAGTGATACTTATTTTTGCAGTTATTATGTAATTAACCCATATTATGAATATAATGAATAATGCTAAAGAAATAAAATTTAAAAAAAGTATGCAAAATACACACTTTCCAGCTTTGTTTCTATTTCTATTTTACAAATATCAAAAGTTGTAAACAACACATATTAGTTACCAGGATTGGGTTTCATCAACATTTTTTTTAGTTTGTCGTATAGTTGTTTATCAGCGATAAGAAAACAAAAAAAACAACTTCAACTATTTAAACTTTTATTAATTAATTCCTTAGTTAGTAATTTAAACAAAAAAAATCTGGAGTGGCCTACACTCTACTTTACTATAAGTAACTCAATGTCAAATTTCTTGAGTATATAAAACATAACGTATTATTTAAGCATAACATAAATATCTAAATGGGATATAATTATTAGCATTGCATTCGTGAGGTAGTACAGACAGTGATTGAAGGACATATCAATTTATAAGCTTATTTTTGTACATCACAAATAATTTATTATTTGCAAATAATTTCATTAGTATAACTACAGCAGTAATAACATTTTTGAAAAACCAATGTGAACATTTCTTGGAACGACATATTATCCTACAAGAGAACATGGCTATTGTTCAAATAGCCAGTAGATTTCTGACATCGTTTACTTGACATCCTTCTACATTGAATATTAATGTAAAATTTTCAAATTAGAAACAGTAAAATACCCTTTTTTTCTCTGAAAAACATCTTAAACAGCGAAGAAAATGTTGTTTTAAGGTGATTTGTTAATTAAAGATGTACGATAATTACAGTTATTAATCTCTAAACGAAAGATTTATATTTTGAATTATCTTTTACATTTTTGTTTTTTAACAGAATTATTATACTGGGAATTTTATGGCTTCTTAGTATTTAATAAGATCATTTTCCTTCCCCTTTGTCAAATAACATATATACGAATTTTTTTTTATTGAGTGTTATCATTTACCTGCACAATATTATTCCTCTTACATCTCTTATAAGTCAATAATTTATTTTCATTTTTCCATTAGAAACATCAATTTTATCTCAGTGGATTCGCTCAAAAAATTTCTAAGTCAATGTAAACAATGTAAAAAAATACAAAAAATTCGACAAGTATAGCAGGTGATCTCTTAGTCTAGGATAAACAAAGAGTTTTTATATCGTTATTGCTCTTTTTCCGTAATTGAAACTTCATGATTTTTTTTTTATGAATTGCTAATTTTTTGTTCCATTTTTGGTCAAATTTTCATAATTTTTTAACGAGCCGTTGGTCAAAAAACATTTTTTGAAAACACAAATCGTACTTAAGCCCCTTTAGCGAATGTAATTTTAGAAAAAAATATCTCAACTCATTTCCATATAATGTTCTATTTATAGGCATAGTTTCATTCTTGTCCGTCAAACAGTATGCTTGTATCGCTTCACAAGGTTTGAGATTGATTTATAAGTCAAAATTTTTACATTTTAGGAAAAAAAAAATATTCCTGTTGTTTTAAAATTCTGAATATATTTTTCGTTTGTTCCATTTGTAACCTCAAAGATAATGTCAAAATTCAAAACTCTAGGGTTATAGTTTAGGAAAATAAATGTTTTAAAAAAAACGGTTTTTGGCAAAAAATGTGACTTTCCCATCATGCATAATTCTTCCCAAACAATAGGGATCTTCGTCTAAATGGGGCCCTTTTTGTGTAAAATATCAACTTGATCCATCAAAGATTCTGGACCGTAGCGTGGTAACAAGCAATGCTAACACACCACCCACCCCGCACCCACCCACCCACCCACCCACCCACCCCCCACACACACACACAACATCATCGTAAAAACTTCATAAAACGACTTCTGGGACCTCAAAACATGTAATTCCGTCATAATCTCGAGATCGAATTTTTTCACGATCACTATACTTTACTTATAGTAAAGTAAAAAAACATAAATCTTTTTAACAATGAAACATCTTGAAATCTAAACACTTTAATGTTGTGTAATCTGTAATTGTGTAGTATTTACTCAAACTATGGTAAATAGACAATATAAATTCTCCACAGAAAAGAAGTTTTCTTAAGTCAAACAACAAGTTTCAAATACTTTGTGTTTATCGTCAGGTAAGCATCTACAATACAAATAACAATATTAAACCGATGTTATATACAATAAATTGAAAAGAATGAAAAATAAATGACATGGCCAATAGTGGTAGGAGTGGATGACCTACTTTTCAGTGAACGTTGGACAGCCTCCAGCCATCCATTGCCTACGTCATTTTTTCATTTCATTGTGTATATTCTGAGGTATAGTAGTTATACAAAAGTCTCCATACAAATGAAGCTTTTTATTAAACAACAAGGCGTTTCAAATATCTTGTGTTCATCATCAGGAAGACACTAAAATACAAATTATATTAATCAATGACCAAATCATTTAGAATGAAAAAATAAAAAAGTAAATTATGACAATTAAAGACCTACCCAAAGGATTGAGTAAAAACCACACAATTACGGATTGCACAACTTTTTTTTTAACACATTTATACACAACTACGCATATAATGCGTAACAAGCATATGTAGTATGAGCAATACAAATAACTTTGACAAACATGAGCAAAGAATGGAACCCACTGGTTCAACTTTTCACTTTGTTTCCTGATTGTGGATCATCATGGAAGTAGGCCCATAGGCCTACAGATTGTACAACTAATAAGTTATTGGTATATATTGGCAGCAGATCTTCTCTCAACATATTTTATTGAATATGATCGCAGTTTCTGCGTTAACGACTATACATTCGCTAACGGCCAGTCCTTTCCCACTCACACCACCTCCCCCCCTCGCCCTTCCATCCATCCATACCTTCAGTTGTCAATGGAACTTAGACCTATTAGTATTTGTAACTTTCTTTATTTAGTTTATTTATTTAGTTGATGTTTATTTTGTATTAACCTGAAGATGACATATGAATGTTGAAAGCTCGTGTATTAGTGTAAAGTGATTATAGATTTAGATCATGTTTTTAAATTTCTTTCTTAATTTGACCCTTTTACTTGGAAATGTCATTGGCGAACCTGATTTATAGTTTACCTACTACAACAAGGAGAATAGCCAGGAGGTTAGAATCAGTTAACAAAAAGGTCGTTAACGCAGAAACTGCGATCATATTCTAATGAGTTATTGTATATAATTCTGAATTAATTTTGTAACTTTTAATTTTGTAATTGGTATGGTAGATGTTTACCTGACGATGAACACAAATAGTTTGAAACGCGTAGTTTAAATTGAAAAAAAAAAACATCTTTTGAGTGGAGACATTATATTATCCATATACTCCAGTATTACTTTAAAGTTTTCTAAAAAAAAAAAATTATTATTTAACACTTTGATAGAAAAAAAATATATCTGCTCATAATAAAATTTTACAACGAAAATAAATATTTTCATATCACTTTTATTCGGTAGAAGTTAGAAAGTTATTGAGGGAGAATCTGTAGTAAATTAGAGGGAGAAAAGTGTTAAAGACTTGCTAACTGGACTGATAGAATAGACAGGGAGTAAAGTAGGGCAATTGCAAGACTACTCAACGATCAGATTTCCATTTCAAGGGTTGGGCAACACAAAAGTGGAATCCTACGTGCCCTTCAACTCACTCCTAACTATCCCTAATAAAACTTTACTACAATATTCAACCCTTCGTCCCTAAGTCCATTCCTTGTGGCCCTTCTTTCCAGCAGTAGTCACTAGAAATATGTCCCCCGCCATTGTAATATCTTTATCTCCAAACAATAAAAACAGTATGTTCACTATTTATAACTTATAAATAATAAATAACAAATTTCATACTTTATTTTTTTTTAACTTTATCATTTGATTTAACTAAAAATGAAAATCAGTTATTCAGTTGCCCAATTAAAAGTATTCCCCTCTTCGCGATTGCTATTTTTTTTATTGAGGAAGTATCGTTTGAAAGGATGAAAATAGAACACTCCTACACGGATGTATCCATTAATGTTTCAGTCTATCCAAAAATAGGCATTACTAACTTAAAACTGGGTCAGACGTTGCAAAGGGAAAGAGCCTTAAACGAATAAAAGTGGGGTGATATTTACTGAAAAAGTGTGCATTTCAAGAAATAGCTTCTGACTGGAGATGATCAAGATATTTAGTTCCAATAATTGAATAATGATATAACCATATAACTAAACTCTAGAAAACAAACAAAACTGATAAAGATTCATTTCAACATTCATCATCATCAGGAGTAAGAAATCATGGCTTAAAAGGTGAAACGAAACTATAAACTAATAATCTTGATAACCAACTACATCTGTCCATCGTGAATAAGAGGAACAAAAATACAAAAGAGAAAAAATAAAATAAAACAAATAAAACAAAATAAAAATAAGAAAATAATAAAACAAAAAATATATAAAATACCCAAGAAAACTAACCTAAAGATAGAAATACGATTGTCAAGTTCCATATGCAACAGTGGTAGACTACTGATAAAACAATCATTAAAACCTCATTAACAAATATAGTATATATATATACACTTTAACACATAGAAAAGAACACAGAAAGACACTACAGAACTCACTTCGATATTTCGACATCCGTCGTCATCGGGAAGAAGTGCGAAGTACTCGCGTTGAGAAGCAAACTGCTACTGGCCTCCAGAGTAACTCGTGGAACCACCGCAATGCTGCTCCCCAGCGGAGGAGAGGAACAATAGAAATCCCTCCAATGTTTATTTAGAAAACAAGATAAAAAATATATAAAACATATATAAAATACGAAATAATAATAATAAAAAATAAATAATAATAATAAAATAATAATAAATAATAATAATAATAATAATAATAAATAATAATAATAATAATAATAATAATAATAATAATAATAATAATAATAATAAAAAAATAAAAAATAATTAACGGTACAGGTTGAGACCAGGAGGAGAACGAGCCCCAAGGAGGCATATGAATGCCTCTTCGGAAGCTCTAAGGGTGACATGGGAATTAGACTCAGGGATTTGTTTGAGGATTTGTACCCTGAAACGTATATATATATATATATATATATATATATATGAATAATAATCAAAATAACACTTGATATAATAGATGGATTAATTTACCACAATGAAAACAATTTTTTAAAACAATGCTCTAAGGCCTTTCGTTAATACATCTTCGGAGAGCAAGTGAACTAAAAAAAAACTTCAATTCTGGAAATTTCAATCAGCCAAGTTAGCAAGTATTTATTGTTTTTTTAGTTCACTTGCTCTCCGAAGATGTATTAACGAAAGGCCTTAGAGCATTGTTTTAAAAAATTGTTTTCATTGTGGTAAATTAATCCATATATATATGCGTGTTATCTAATCGGGATTCAGTCAAATTTTCTAGGTTCAAAAATGACTCACATTGCCGACGTTTCGGTTTTATTTTAAAACTTATTTTATTGACAGAAGAAAGAATTTTTTAACTAAGAAAATGAAATTTACATTATTTAAAGGAACAACAATCTTAACCGGACAAAATCTTAACTAAAGTTAAGATTGTTAGTTCAATTAAATAATGTAAATTTTATTTTTTTATTCAAAATATTGTTACTTCTGCCTATGAAAAATGTTCTAAAATAAAACCAAACCTTGTCTTTGCCTTGAAACATAAAGAATTTCTTTCATTATTATATATAAGTTCTTCTACATATGACAATGGATATCAGATTATCAATGTGAGGTTTGTTTGTAAGTTTCTGTAATCATTCCTTTGTTACATAACTGTTTTCACTGTGGTTGAAATTACTTTAATTCGATTAAACATAAAAGTATAATCTTCAAAATTATAAGATGAACTAACAATTTACAATTTAAGAATATAGACCTTAGTTCATGTTTCAGAAAAGCGCTAAAAATACATGTCTTTTATATAACCAGAGTTGACTTAGTTAAATAAATGAATGACAGACATTAGTAATATAATTAAGACTATCTAAGTGGTTGTAGAGTAGCTTAGAGCAGTTGCTATGGTTGATTCTAACTCCTGGTGACCCTGGGGGGTCGAATGAAGAGAACTAAAATTAGAGATTTGAATACCATTTGACTTGGAAATACAAATCAAGCCAGCGTAAACAACCCAGGGTTAAGGAAAACGAACCGTCAAACTAGGGTTACAGAGGGGGAGAGGGAGGGATTGGTGGGAGCCTGTAGTGATCAAGGAATGAATATGTATTGTTATCATAGAATACAACTGCAACTAGTCCCTTTCAATCATCATCCTTCAATATACAGGACAAACTGTAATTTAATATGTCTTTAATATGTATTATTAGTTTCCATTAAGCATAAACATCAAATTATCTTTAAAAGTTCAGAACCTAAGTAGTCAACTATAAAAAATAAAAAAAAAAAGTCTGTAATGGCCTATTACACCACTCACAACGATTTGAAAATTTGTTTTATCCACCAAAAATCTCAAAATCTCATGCATCTTTACGCACCAACCTAAACCCTCTAATTCAGCAATTATGATCCCACCAGATTCTTACCTACCCTGCTAGAAGGCTAAAAAGATGTTGGCCCCGAGATCTACTCAGCAATGCTAAATGCCAAGACTAAGTTCAATTGATCAAAACAATTTACATGAAGTACTACCAATAGGTGGTTTTATTTTTATTTATTTTTATTTTATTTTATAAAATATATTACTCTTTTATTTTATTTTTTTCATGTAGCATTATGTAGCAATGATCAAACCCATTTCATTTGTGGTTTGATCATTGATTGTTATTTCACGTGTTTATGTGAAATCTTTTTATGTAGCACTTAGAAGTATTACTTGATAACCCTCTACGGGTAGTTTTAATATAACAATAAATAAAACAAAAATGTAATGGCTTACGAGGTATGATCAAAAAGTAAAGTAATTTTTTGGATTTTTTCGCACACTGTACACTGTAATTTACAAATTTTGTTGTTCTTGTATTGATTGACTTGTTTCCATCATATGTTGACAGCTTATAGAAAACTATCATTTTCCGTTACAGTAATCCCTTCCTATGAAACGGTACTATTATAAGACTTTTCATATAACGCGATTTCATGTCCCCCGTACAATGCGTTTTCCTATAAGGAAGAACCAGCCCAAACTGTTATAGTTAGGATTTATGCAGAATTAATATTCACAACAAAAAAGTCAAAATCGTTAACTTTTCTGGGAATAGGTTAAGTTCTCTTAACCAGGTAAAGAAGGGACAAACGCTCTCTGATGACACTCACTCAATAAAAATGAAAGGACTCGGTAGGCTTTGATCTCTCACACAACATTGTATATAAATTCACATTATCTTTCAAAGCTACCTTGAATCAATATATTGATGGTAATTGACGTCCAATACGGCATCTATCACTAGCCACCCATATAGACAGTCCTTTGATATGTATGAGAAAAGAGACAAGGGAATACTTGCAGAAAGTGGAAGACGTGTGCCAAAATAACATTCTATTATACCATATATTTCAAAATATATTTATATCAAGATACTTCTATTAAAAAAAATTCATTGTGGCACCCAACTTGCACATATTCGGTGAAGATGTCCATTTGGCTTTCCTGTTTCACTCAACTTCCTTTCTTGATGACGACTATAAATAGTGTCGAAATATTCATTGTGAGTTCTAGAATCTGTTTTTCATTCGTGTTTCTTTACGTTTTCTATATATATATATATATATATATATATATATATAATATCAAACTGATTACCG